>CAWUFW010000941.1:1200000-1857500 GCA_963921515.1 Calotriton arnoldi
CCGCAAGCAAGAAGATTGCGCCACCCACGCTCAGTTGTGAACAAACACCACCGCAAGCTACAGAATGGGCACACCAGGTGCCAGAATAGAGCGCCCAGAAGAGAGAGACCGCTCCACAGTAAAGAAGCGATGCTGAAGGCAGCAGGAAGAGCCTCCACATCTCCACTGCACCAGCGAAGCCCAGCAGTGGGCCTAAGACAGCACAGATTGTCCTCCCTCACACTGCCTCAAGATGGAGTTGCCAGTGGCCCAGACAGGCAAGAGGAGAGTTGCACACTCAAGCTGCCACTGCAACATGTGCTCCGACAACACACAACACGTGGCCGGATGACACATCGCACCACAAGCAAAGAGCACGTCACACGAAGTGACAGATCCCCGCCAAGCATGCCTGAACAGAGGCAGGAGGAGGCGCCACGACGGCGCAGGCTCGAGGCGCAAGCATGACGCCCTCGAGCGAAGAGGTAACCTGCCATCCTGGCAGAGGAGCACTGCGAAAATCCCTGAGGAGGGGATGTGGCCCGCGAAAAGTCCACAAGGAGAAGAAGCATGTCCTAGTGACAGGACAGGCCTGCCACAGGTCTGCAGCAAGTAAAGACAGTCCTAAGAACTGAAGGAAGTGACCCGTTTAGGGCCACCCGGGTCAGCCTTCCATACCAAATGAAGAGTCGGTCAGACAGTAGAGAATACAAACCAATAACTGTTTATTCATATACACTCAGAGCGGAGCCCCATCTGCCCAGTCACTAGGAGTGCTACAGAGGGAACTGAAAGCAACAAGCACAAAGATACATTATGTACCATTCATGACCGGGCGAAAACACGCCCATAGTGGAATTTTCCAAGCAGGTGCAGCTAAACACCGAAATACAGAAAAAAATGGTTTCAGCGCCCATGTCTTTACACAAAGTAACAAAACCCAAGGTCGTTCCATCCGGAGCCCGCCACCAGACAAGTGGGAGAGGGCCTCTATCTGAGGGAAAGGTATGCGCTAATATGAACAGTGCACTCATTACGGGAACAAGCCTAACGTGGCAGAAACTAAACTTATAGAGGAGTGTTTCTCGGAATTGAACTAGATCAGTTTCGAACAGCTTAAAATGGTACCCACATAGAAAATGGCGCAGCGAATGCTAACTTAATTAACAAGCATTTGCAATGCAATCGGTCTCACCTTTGGGACCTTATATATATATTTAGCTATGCAGCACATTAGCCTGGATGCTGAAACATCTACTGTTCTTTAACATGCATTGACACAGACGCATGGCTGCATTGCTGGTGTTGTAAGACTGGCCCATGGTCTATGACTGCGTTGCTGATGATGGAAGAGTTACCTATGCTTTATGGCTGACATGCTGGATCCTGAAGTAGTAACTCTTGAAGTATGGCAGCATTGCTGGTGTTCCTCTTTCGTGCTTTGAAGCTTGAAACTTAATGGAAACAAAACAGAGGTACTCCTGTTTAGAAAGGCTGACTCTATTTGGAACTGCACTTGGTGGCTGAACACTTTGGATTTGGCTCTGAGCCCCAATAAAGTAAATAAGAATGTATGGCCTGATACACAAAGGTAAACGTACACTTTTGTGTAAGTTTACGATTTTTTTCAATTTACAAAACAATCTTTGCCAATCTTTTTATGTGTGGCATCTCCGCCACGAGTGAGGAGACATTGCAGTCATAAAAATACTACATGTAAAATTGCTCTACGAATTGCAAAAAATTGTCAACTTACACAAAAGTGTAGGTTTACCTTTGTCAATCAGGCCCTGAGGCTTTTTGGTTGATAAGTACATTTCTATGAAAGGTCCAGCAAATGCAGTGTGTGGGAGCTGCCTTGGAATCATGTGGTCACTTCGCAGGATTTTCAGTGGAATTCCTATCCGTCACCGTAAAATCATAATTCGGGCATTTACTACAAGTCGGCTTGATTATGGGAATGCCCTACATGCCGAAATGTCTGATTATCTCTTCACACACGACTGCAAAGTATTCAAATTGTAGCTGCTTGTATGATTTGTAATTTTTCCACCAGAGCTTCTGTAAGAACACTTAAGCATAAAGTCCCTTCACTGACTTCCTGTACATAAGAGAGGTATTTTTATATTGCTCTGCCATGTGCACTGGGCAGGGCCGGACTGGCGGTAGCGGGGATCGGGCGGTTTCCCGGGAGGCAGGATTAGAGCGGTGGGGGCTCCAGTAACAAAAGCAGTAGTGCTGGGATCCGGTTTTGTTTAGCTGCTGTGCTTCACGGGGTGGGGCGGTCCTACTAACTTGTCGGCAGCTTTGGGCTCCCAGCCTGGTCCTGGCACCGGGAGGTTTACAATACAGGTGCCAATATCTTCAGGAATTAAGTCTGTTTTTACTGTCCCTCTAGAGCGCTCAGGTCGTCCAATCAGGCCACCATTGTCTTGAGATGTATCTAGAATGCCAGTACTGGTGAACGATCCTTTACCTATTTGGTAGCCATCCACTGAAATGTCCTTCCATTAAAACTGTGTTTGACGCACAAACTTACATATTTCGGAACTCACTGAGAACATGGCTATTCTCTGGCTAGCAATGTGTCTCTTCTTCACATGTTCTGCCCCTGTTCCCTACTTTTGTTTAGTTTGGTGCTTTCTTGGTCTTAATTTTGTCTAGAGCTTGGATATCCCTTTGGGGATGAGTGTGAGCTTTAGAAAAATTGTAAATAAATAAAAAAAAAATCTTCATAAGGATAGTGTAAGTGTTACATAAATCACAACATGACATGCCATTTCACCACATGAAGATGGTGCTCTTGGGCATCAAGGCTACATACAGAAGTATAGCTCAGTGGGTTGAGCACATGCCGCAGAGTCGGCGAGTAACCCGCAGCTCTTAAATTGCAATCCTGGCAGGACTAACCAAGCATTTCATACTTCACTGGTGAAAAAATGTAGTGACTATTTATGGCGTCCATTATTACAGTGGCAACTGAGGTATGTCATCATAAAAGGCTTTATTAAAATAACCACGTGCAACAGTGTTTTTTTCATCAACATCAGAGGTCTGAAAGGGCTGTCAGCACTGCCCGCATTTGAACTTGTGACCTCCGGGTCACTGACACATATCAAGAACAAGCATATAACTCACTGAGCCACTTTGCTGACCAATAGCCAATGTTGTATTACTGCGGTTGCCATCACAAGCAGTAGATTGCCAGCAGGAACAATTCATAACAGATGTAAATAGCTTGAAAATACTCCAGTGGTCAACAATTCACATATGATGTTTTGGAGAGAGAAAGGAAGAAAAGAGGAGTCTGCACTTTTTAGTGTCTAAGGAAGCTTACTTGGTTACTTGGCACCTGCAGCAGAAATCTGCGCGGCATGAATTTTCTTTTTATAATCTTTTTCCAGGCGGAGAGGTTAATGCCTGTTTTTGCTGGCTGCAGCTGTCACCTTGTGGTGGGGAACGGGGAGGGGGCAGTACAATTAGAGATAGGGCACCGGCCCTACCACCCACCCCCCAGCGTCACCACAGTAGAAACATTGGACAGTTCTCTTATCATTTCTTGATCCACAACTGCTACACATTCCCTTCTTCATTATATCACAAGCACTGTACGCCACTGTATAAGCAAGATATCATATTTCTAATAATTACTTTTAACCTTTATTTGGAACATGCCACAGTGGGCCCAAGGGGGATATAGTGGAGATTCCATGAAGTAACAATTACTGGCATTTCTAAAAAAGAGCTAATTTGTAAATATAATCGAATATTTCAAATTCAATTACCAATAAGCCTCCTCCAAAATGCAAGAATTGGATGCATTTAAATTTTAAACCAGAGGTATTTGTCTGGCAGGTGAATAGCCTGTTAACTGGTGATTGATACAGAAGTGCGCTGTCCTTCAATGGGAAATATTTGACTTCCAACTGGCCTCACTACAGAATCCTGACAAAGAAAATAGCCGCTCAGTAACTGAGAACAAATCTGAATATGTCTGTGCTGTGAAAAGTATAAGCAATTTTTACTATTACAAGTATAAAGGTTGTCAATTTGCTCAAGATAGACATGCAGGTGTACTCTGAGGATCCTGTCTTAAAGTTAAACGCCAGATTCACAAAGATTTTGCTATGGCTTACTCTTGCAATACTCCTGGCTTACTCCTGAATTCCAGCAGTAACCAGGACTTTTACAAGTAACACCTACTCACAGCAAAATCTGTGTGAAGCTGAATTTGTTGATATGCACTGGGTCTCTTGTCCAGTTCCGACCTATGCACCTGCTAGAGTTGATGCTGGTATCCTCTTTACCTTGTACATTCAACTGCTACAGATGTGTTTTGTTTATCGACCAACCTCCACAAATGTATTTCTTATACTTTTAGATTTATACTGAAAAAGTACAAATAAATGTTAAAAAGTGTGTTACAATCACCATTGTCAGTAATTTGAAGTCAAGGAAAGTTTTCTCTTTTGAAAAACACTAGCGTTTACCACAAGATTCATGCTGCACAGTTATGATTATCCATATACAATACACTTGGCTAAAAAGAAGAAATGCCTAACACCGTGATGTATCATATTTCTATCAGAGTAAAACAATCTTCCTAAATATGAACTGTATTGGAAATGTCTGAATTAAAAGAGAGGCCGGGGAGGTAAAGTGAATGTGTGTTTATCTATGACCATACTAACAATAACAATGTTATTCAGAGTAAAAATATTTATGCAGAGAAACACAGAAGACACATAATGTATGTATTTGTAAAGAGCATGTTCATCATGTGTTTCTTCACGCTGAATAACATGTTCATTGTCAACCGTCTCGAGGGCACTCATTTGATCGTCTTCGAGAGGAGCTTAATAAACCCACCGGAATTCCAACCTGTGACCAGAAGGCAAAAGACAGTTCAGTGCTGTGGATGTGGGAGCCACATGAGTCATCACACCTGGTAGATGAAAATTTGAATTTTGACACATTTACGTTTAAGGGCGGTACTTCTTACCACCAGCATACACATTTTTGCGATATATGTAGTACTGTTAAGTGTTTGAGTTCTGTGTAGACGTACTCTTAAATAGTATTACCATTTTGATTATATGAGGGATATCTTGCACGTTGCCTGAAGTGCTTCTTTGCACATTTTAACACACAAAACACAGTTAAAAAATGTGTCATCTTAGAATTCCCTAAATTGATGATAACAGCAACTTTCACAATAGCATTTTGATTTAAATCAGTACACGTTACAGGATAGCGCAGCGCGTCAAATTATCTCAGGATGAAAACTAAAGCTTTTCAAATTAATTCCGATGTTACTTTCAATGAACTCGTGTGATTTTCTGTGCAGGATTCAGGTAACAGAACAACTGACACCTGTACAAAGCATCGTGGCCACTGAAATGAAACCTAACTTGCTTGAGAGAACGCCGAGATCAAAAGCGATAATAACAGACCTGTCTACTGGATGTCACAACGTGCTGTGCCACAGAATATGTGCCCGGGAGCCTGGAGTATGTCTCGCTCGTGACTGGTTACCAGATTGGGCGCCTCCATCCCATTGCCCGCGAAAAAGAAGTGAAACTCTGCAATAAGGTCTGGCTGAAACTTGCCACGTCAGAGCTGGCGGCGACAGCAGGCGAAATAGTTTGCATTTGTTTACATGTCTAGCTAAAGGAAACAAGCATTTGCAATGCAATAGGACTCGCATCTACGCGAGACCTATTGCATTGCAAACGGGAGTGTGGGTGGGCGGGCAGGGGGGCAAGAAGGCATGGACAGCGAGAGTGTGGGCAGGGGTGAGGGGGTGCGAGAAAATAGTGCTCTAAACAACATGTACCGTACAGTGTAACACTCGAAGTAAAGGGGCCAATAGCCATGGGAGGGTACAAATGACGACATGGCCATAATAAGGTGGGACTAACAAGCCTCATAATCAATAAGTAGACAGAATTTACGAAGGACAAAGACAGAAGCTAATGAAAAATATGGGCGGAGAGTGAGGGCAGCTTGTCTTCCCATACTTTACTACTGCATGCCTCGCAGAGCGAGCAGCGCATGCGCTCTGTCGCTAAAGCTCGACCTAAAAACAGCATATGTTAAACGATTTCCATTCTAACAGACACTCCTTTTAGCATGAGCTAAAAACATTTTCCAACAGCAACAAGAGAGGGAATAAAACTACAAACAGTAACAAGAATTCTTATTAATAAACAATTATGACCACTCCATATTGTCAGCATCAGGAAGTGAAACAGTAAGCAGGAAGGAACTCTCGAAAATCCCTTCATCGATGTGCATCAGATCCTCTATATCCTTTTGGATCATTATAGCAGCATTTGTGTCATGAATTGATATCTTCTTCATAGGGGTGAGAATAGTGGTACAATAGGAGCAGCAAAAGGGAAGACACTGAACGAGATCACAGCAAAGGACCAATACCACAATAAGATAAATCGCTTTTTCAAGAATCCAGCCCCAACTGCCAAATAGAGACCAACTCCAATTCCCACTTTCCATTCCCTTTTCAAGGATGTCTAATATATGTTTGGTGATATTCTTCTCCATATTCTTGATCCCGACTACACACTGATCGCCTACTACCGCGCATACACCACCACTCTTAGCTAAAATAAAATCTACTGCATATCAGGTCTGTTCCGAATATATTTGCATACTCTCCAATTGAGTGGTGATGTCACGCAAAGCTGCCACTGTAGTGTTGGATAAAATTTGTAGCTTGTATCCAAAATATTCCCTGGCTTGCTCACCTCTGGCCATAGCAGGACCACCAAATGTAAATATAGAAGAAAGAATGTATCCAAAAGTGATCCCATTGCGATAGTTATTGACCTCTATATGTCGGTCACTCCTTCACAGAAGTCTTTGGTCAGTGTCCTTTTAACCCACCGTATACTAGGTCTGGCATATTTACAGGGCACACCCAAAGGCAATACCATTCCAAGAGCTACATCATCTGTACCATTATAAACATTAGAATATGTTCCATTAGACAAAAAGAAAAACCCTGGATGTGCAGAAATTTGGTCCCTCATAATCCACTACTGCATACCTGGAGTTCATTCCAAAGCTACTTGTGTCCTCAGCATTTACCAAAGGAATCATATTTTTGTATATCACTATTCCTGAACAATTGATGTACAGCGAAGTGTCAGTACTATTCATGATGGGGCAACAAGCAGGCTAATAACCAGCCTCTCGGGTAACTATCAGTTCCTTGAAATGCCAACCCACCAGTGTGAAATTTTGTTTTTCCATATAGAAATTATCGCAATATGTATTGTTATCACAACCCGGATAACCCACTCCCTGAGGCTTTATATAATATAGACATGATCCTGCATAATCAAAACCAAGTACTCCCTTCACGTCTGTGAACTGGGATGGCCGAGTGTAAGTATAGTTCACAAGTGACAAGGGATATGCAGTCCACAAACTAGTGACAGATTCGGTTGGATAACAATCGGTCCCTTCTCCGAAGAACCTCTTAAGTGTCTCCAAAAATACATTGCTTGGGTCCGTACTTTCACTCCTTTTCGGGGAGGGAACCTTTCCCTTGCTGCATAAAGGTACACTGTGATCATTTTCCAAAACCCATGACACTCCACACATTACTATTATCAGCAAAACCAAAAGAACAATACATACTATTTTGTTTTTCCGTGACCACATCACATTGTGCTGTGCAACAAGAACCATTGGCTGCTCTTCGTCAGCAACCTTTCTACCAAAGGGATGCATAATGACTTATAGAAGAAAGGTGAAAATCCAGAGGAAATATACAAGTTCCCCGTGTCCGTCTGAGCCTCACTGGTACAGGCTCCTATTGCCTATCAATATGTTAGCGCTCTTGAGCACCGGCAGTGGAGTTTGCTCAGTCCTAAGCTCTTTTAATGTATCCCACGTCGATTCAGATGATATACCTTCAAGGTATACTTCAGTTTTCTCTAACTAATCGTTCGAACTACAAAGACAAAGTAGGTACAAAATTCTCCACTAATTTCTATTAATGCCGTTGGTATTGTAACTCAGTACTAGCTATCTTGCGCAGTCCATCCCTAATCTTTTTTCTCCTTGGACTCAGTATCCCTCAGCCAAGGGCGCAAATTGTACCTGGTAACTCCAGGCACCGTGTGATCAACAAACAAAGGCTCTTGGACAGCTCTTATTTCTGGGGGAACAGCCTAATTTAAATCCTCCTCGTTCTCCTTATCCGTCTGTGTCCAGATCAACTGGGCGTCGCTGAAGGGAACGAACATGGGCACCTGTTCACACTCCGTATCGCCCACGCCCTCCTTGACCCATTGATCGTATGGCAATGGCAAAGGAACCCTCCGACAGTGGGTAGCATGTACCCAGTTCTTTCGACCAGCAACCTTTACAGCCGTCCGTGTCACCAACAGAACTTGCTCAGGACCCTTCCAAAACTTTTATTCCTCTGAAAATTGCGGAGCAACACATAGTCACCAGGCTGAATGTCGTGGCCGGGTCCCTCTGTTGTAGAAGGTAGGGACTCCCACACCCGTTGGTGAATAGAACGTAAACTTTCTGTTAACTGGCCAAGGTAATCAAGCAACACAGGATATTCAATATCAGAATACCTACAAGGACGAGGGACGCCCCAGACATTCGCCGTTCGTCCAAACACGACATCATAGGGGGACAGTCCTGTTCTAGAATGAGCTGTAGTTCTTGTTGACAAAAGAGCTCACAATAGAGCATCTAGCCATTTCAGCCCTGTTGTTTCCTGAATTTTTGCCAATTTCAGTTTGAGAGTACCATTATACTTATCAACCAAACCCGCTGACTGTGGATGATTGGCAGCATGGAATTTCTGTTTTACATGTAAACCTTCACAAATCAATTTAATCACTTTCCCATTAAAATGACTTCCATTGTCACTCCAGATAGCTCGGGGCAAGCCGAAACAAGGAAAGAACTCCTTGAGGAGTACCTTCGCAATCATAATGGCTGTATTATCTTCAGTGGGGTAAGCCTCAACCCATTTACTGAATGCACATACAACCACCACAACGCACTTGAGATTATTGCATCTTTCTAACTCGATATAGTCCATTTGGAGGACTTCAAAAGGAAAAGTAGGTGGTGCAAAATTACCAGGTGGTGTAGGGGTACCCTTCCCTGGATTATGCATCATGCAGACCATGCAGTATTTCACCAAATGCACAGCCGTCTTAGAAATGTTGTCATTCTGCCATACAGGGGCTAACAATTTACAAATGCATTTCGCACTGATATGAGCTGGACCATGTGCCATAGTAACCACTGGAAACACATATGCATCTGGTAACATCCATTTCTGCACTCCAGATTTATCAATCAAACACCCTTCCTCATTCAACTGTGCTGTACTCTCCTGCTATTTTGCCAATTCCTCTATCGTGGCTTCACTTTGTATCTCCTTTACACTCTCAAGGGTGTTTTCAAACATGACAACCTCAGGAGCCCACCTAGCTGGACCTGCAACAAACATGCGTTTTATCTTACTTCGGGCCGTCTCCTTAGCTGTCTGATCTGCAAAGGCATTTCCTCTACCCACATCGTCAGTAACCTTTTTATGGGTGCTACACTTGATTATTGCCAATTTCTTGGGAAGCATTAGGGCAGACAGAAGCCGCAATATAAGGTGCCCATGCTGAATCTTGGTACCATGGGAGGTAAGAAACCCTCTCTCAGCCCAGAGTCGCCCAAAATTGTGCGTAACCCCAAATGCGTACTGGCTGTCAGTATAAATATTGAAAACCAACCCTTCACTCAACTCACAAGCTCGAATAAGGGCAGCAAGCTCAGCAGCTTGAACCGACTGATAAGGGACCTGTGATGTCTCTACCACTGTACGCAATGAAGTGATAGCATAAGCTGCAGTGGTGGTGCCATCTGGTAATTTAAAACAAGAGCCATCGACATATAGTTCTCCTTGAGGGTCAGATAAGTGAACATCAGTCAGAGTGGCACATCTTTTGATCGTAATATGCTTAGCAAACAATGTCAATTCATAACCAGTAAGACGTGCACTTGTGAGGTGCTATGTCTTTGTCTTATTCAAAAGTTTATCCACAGCATGGGGTACCATAACTGTGAGGTCATTATCAAGTACGAGTCCAGCCGATTGTCTGATTGAAGTGGCCACAGCCGCAACTGCTCTCAGACAGCTCGGGAGAGCTCTTGCAACAGGGTCAAGCACAGCAGAAAAATAAGCACAAGGCCTCTGTTTATCCCCAAATTTCTGTGTTAGGACAGAAAGTGCACAACCAGGCATCTCGTGGACATAGAGCACAAACAGCTTCTTGTAGTTAGGTGTGCCAAGCACTGGAGCCGAACAAAGCGCAGTTTTTAATTGCTCAAAAGACTGCTGATATTCTGGCATCCAAGGCAAAGGCTCATGCACTGCTTTCGTTGTTAATACAAGCAAAGGTTTGATTAGTAGCGAGTAGTTTGGGATCCACTGGCGACAGTAATACCTATAAAAGCGCGTACATCTTTTTGAGTTTGTGGAATGGGCATTTTAACAATGGTACTAATACCCTCGGGGGTCAATCTCCTACCCTCCTTCGACAGTAGGTGACCTAAATAGGTGACCTCCTGTCGATAATACTGAACTTTAAAAACAGAAATCTTATGACCATGATGTGCCAAATGCGATAACAATTTCACCGTACTATCTCTGCAACCCTGTTCCGTATCAGAAGCTATCAATAGGTCATCAACATATTGCACCAATACATTACCTGGAGGAAGCGATAGTGAATCCAACTGACTTAATACTTGACTATAAATACTAGGAGTTTCTGTATAGCGTTGAGGAGCTCAACAGAATCTAAAGCTTCTGCCGGCCAGAGTAAATCCGAACAAATACCTACTGTCGGGATGAGTAGGAATACTAAAGAATGCATTTTTCAGATCAATGACAGAAAATAACTTAGCAGTAGATGGAATCATCGTTAAAAGCGTAGTGATAACAGGAACCACAGGAAACTGCGGAACTACTATTTTATTAACCTTGCGCAAATCAATTACAAAGCGGTAAACATCATCAAGAGTCTCAGAGGAACCAGCGGGTGTCCTCTTAAGGACCAGAAGAATAGGACTATTACAAATGTTGGCAGATGTTTCTTCAACTACTCCCTTCTGTATCAAATCCTGAATAATCTCAATAAGATCCCGTTCTCCTACCTGCGGTATTTTATACTGAGTATTGCGAGGTAGAACAGCATTATCTTTCACTTGGATAGAAACTGGTGATAAATGCAACAAACCGACATCCGTATCACCTGCGGCCCACAACGTGGGTGGGAGCTCAGCAAATTCAGCCGGGAGGGGCGCATCGTGAGACAAACACTGTGTAGTACTCACATTTGGACCCATTGTAAGATAAACACCTGCAGGGGAACAATAGATAGTAGCATGCTATTTTTTCAACAAATCCAGACCCATCAAATTTTCACCACAATTAGACGTTAACAAGAACGGAGACTCCACAGTGAAGGGACCAACAGTCAATGCAAGGAGTCGTGAAATGGGGCTTACAACCGGTACACCTGATAAACCTACCGAAACATTATTATGGCCAAACAGAGCTGCCCCGGGGACCATATGTCGAGAAACAGAACTCTTTGTCGCACCTATATCCACCAAAAATTCCTTAGTCGAGCCTTGCAAATCCACTGTGATATAAGGACCACGCTGATTTACAGGTATCTGAACTGGTCCCTCACCTTGTCCCTGGCTGTCCTAGCTGTAAGACATACCTGTCACATCATCCATGTCATAATCATAATGATAATACTGTCCGTCTCGTGGGTCGTCAAAATAATTGTCAGAACGGCCCCCAGGAGCAACAGCATTCTGATTTCTGTCGGTGCCACGGCCTCAACCACCAGAACCTCGTCCTCTAGGGGCCACAACCTTCGGTAAAAGCAGAGGGCACTGGCTGCGCCAATGTCCTTCCTCCTTACAATAAGCACACTGATTCTGTCCTAAAGGTGTTGTCGAAGGCTGCCTAGTACGTGGAAGTTGTCTAGAAGGACCTCCTCGTCCCCTATTATTTCCCCTGAATGCTTTCTGCAACAATACCTTCATCTTTAAGTCCTTATGTTTCTTGTCAGTTTTATCCTTTTCCTCCTGATCTCGGTGTTCATACTATAAGGCCATATTCAAAATAACAGAGGGGGAATACGCAGACCAAGTACTCTCAGACGCCTGCAAACGAGTCATTATCTCAGGAAGAAGATTAGTAACAAATCTGTCAACAAATAAACGGACTCCTCCCTCAGTGTACATATCCTGCCCACTATAATCCAAAAATGTATCTTCAAACTGAGCATAGAAATCAGACACACTCTCATCCTTTTTCTGTCGACAAGCCGTCAATCTGTCCTAACTGACCTTCTTAGGTGGAATACGTGTGTGCATGAATGTAATAATACGACCGGGCAAAGCAAGTATTTCAACACAGGGTTTATCACCTGGCTTCCTTTCCTGATCCCATCCTTTAATCACATCCCATGTACCACCCAATTTTGCAACATGATCTTGGGTATGCACCTGTCTCCAAATATTGACCGGAACAAGAAGACCAAAGAACATTTCAATATCGGCAAGAGTCATTACAGTCATTACAGTAGAAGAAGAAGCCTCTGTTAATTCCTTATAATAAGCAGTAGGATTTTTTTCTAGGGCCGGGCAACGTAGTCTTAAGGGCTAAAACCTAACTTCTTTTCCACAGAGTATAAACCCATTGCTCTTGGAAACGAGCAGCTATGCCTGCTCTAGGGACATTACCGAGCTGATCCGTTAACTCGGGTATCTCTGGATGATAAATCGGGTGGACTTCACGCATAGGGAACTGAGTAATTTTAGTGGGACTCTTTTCAAACAACCGAACTCTATAGGAAACTATAGTATTAATATTTGCGAGCACCTGTCCAGGGGCCAAATCAGCAATATAAATGCGGTACTTAATATCAAACAACACTTGCGGAGCCTCAACTTTAAGATGTGTGCGCCAAAGGTTAATCAATGTAGTGGACATATGCTGAAGAACATGTTGCTGTGGAAAAGGCTCAAACTCACACACAGCCTGCCAATGTCTTCAGCGCCATAAACCGGATTAGTAGCCCACTTCATAGCCTGTCTTGCTAACACCTCCTTCTCATCTTCCCCTACTTCAGAGCGCACCAACGGACCCATCCGTTTCCTGAATTTCATCCAAACTCTGTCCTCAAACCCTCGTACTGGCATCTCAGCAGGCAAAAGTATGGGAGGATGAAAAACCAAAGAAGGAGAAGCAACAGAAGTAACAGGTACAATCGTAGTTAACGTTTGCACCGGAGGAGAAAGAACAGAGGATACAGGAGTTGGAACTGTAGATGTACTAGAAGTCACAGTCATCAAAGTGGTGAAGACAAAACAGGAGTGGGAGGTGCCATAGCCAAAGCTGTGGAAACAACAGCCGTAGTTACGGGAACAACCGAAGCAGACGAAACAGGCTGTTGTGACTGTAACGGAACAGTGGGGTATATCCTCTGCGGGGTCGAGTATCTAACAACTCCTCTACAAAAGTGTAATTTTCCTCTTTGGCCAAATAAGGCTTATCAATGTGCAACCGGAACCTTCTATCTTCACATTCTATTCCTGTCTCCTGTTTTTCTTTATTATATACTACATCTTTCTGTGTTAATGTTTGCATTCTCCCATTCCATGCATCTCTCTCCATCTTGAGCTGCCTCTGCCTAGCCTCCTTCTGCCAAGTTCGGAGAGAATCACACATCGACTGTCTACTCCATCTCTTAAATAACTGTTCCTGTAAAAACCCAATCTTGTGTTCATCAAAAGTGCCCGTCAAAGGCCACTGCAACTCGGCATTGTTTCACATACATCTCAAAATTAGGGCTGCCTTCAGGAGGCGCAGGTTGAGCCTCTTCCAATCGAGCATCTGCAGAACAAAGACAACACAAATTCCAAAACTTGCTGAGACCAAGCATTTTGAAAGAAAAACTAAATTGTTAATTTTTACCTGGCAAAGTATTTGCAAATACTTTTTCTACAAACAATCCTTAGGCCATACCAAACTCAAACCACAATGGTACCATATCCACAAAAAACCGAAACAAACTCATCTGATATCAGTGGTACAAACGACCCAGTTCTCCACTGCCGACTCTTCAGGCCAAACGGTCAGATCCAAGGGTTTCGCCTTTCAGGACTCAAGTCGGGATGACCACTGGGCGAGGCACCGTCCGGCGGGACAGAAGGGGCAGCTGCGAGTAATAAAAACTCTTCGTACAGGGATCCCTGAGCCGTCAGTCCAACTTGACGATGGCCTCGGCCTCCCCTCCGTCTGCGGAAAAGGGATGGAATGATCACCCGAAGAAGTCCCTGTTCGGGCGCCAACTGAAGGAAGTGACCCGTTTAGGGCCACCCGGGTCACTAATGACCACCTCTCAGCCTTCCATACCAAATGAAGAGTCGGTCAGACAGTAGAGAATATTATTATTATTATTAGCGGATTTGTACAGCGCATAGCTGCCCCAGCGACGGGGCGTCCCAGCGCTACCCAAAACACCAGTAAGTAGTGACAGCCCAGAAAAAGGAGAGAAAGTTACGCCGGAAAGAGCCAGGTCTTTATGGCTTTCCGAAAAGCTAGGTGATCTTGGAGCCCTCTAATAGCAATCGGAAGGGAGTTCCAGAGAATACAAACCAATAACTGTTTATTCATATACACTCAGAGCGGAGCCCCATCTGCCCAGTCGCTAGGAGTGCTACAGAGGGAACTGAAAGCAACAAGCATAAAGATACATTATGTAGGTTTCATGACCGGGCGAAAACACACCCACAATGGAATTTTCCAAGCAGGTGCAGCGAAATACAGAAACAAATGGTTTCAGCGCCCATATCGTTACACAAAGTAACAAAACCCAAGGTCGTTCCATCCGGAGCCCGCCACCAGACAAGTGGGAGAGGGCCTCTATCTGAGGGAAAGGTATGCGCTAATATGAACAGTGCACTCATTACGGGAACAAGCCTAACGTGGCAGAAACGAAACTTATAGAGGAGTGTTTCTCGGAATTGAACTAGATCCGTTTCGAACGGATCACTGACAAAATATCGAAGGTCAAAAAATCGACCTACAAAAATATCGGAGCAAGAATATCGATGTCAACAATATCGATATCCTATCTACAACATGGTAAGTACAAAAATATCGAAAAAAATATCGATGTCAAAAATATCGTTATCAAAAATATCGTTTTTTTTTGTTAAAAAAAATATGTAAAATAAACTAAATAATACTTATAAATAAAATAAACATAGTTAAAAATATTTTATAATGTTTAAAATTAATAAGTAATATATATAATTTAATAAAACATTAATTAAACATATACATATAATATATAATATATATACTTACTTAATAATGAGTTTTAATAATTATTTTAATAAATTATAAATTAATAAAAAATATTATAAATTACAAATACATCTATACACATAAAACAATAACAAATAAAAATTAAATAATTATGTATAACAAATTAAAAAATTAAATTTACTTTTAATATTTTTAAAATTAATTATATACTACATTAACTAAAATAATACAAAAATATTAAATAGCGGAGGGAATAAAACTACTATTTCAACTCACAAAAAAACAACAGTAAGAAAAATGTTGGATAGCGTAGAGGTTAAAATTACTATTCCCACTCTAGAGAGTGCAACAGTAGAGAAAGTATTGGATAGCATAGGGGTAAAAATTACTATTCCCGCTCCAGGTAGCGCAACAGTAGGGAAAACATTGGATAGCGAGAGGGTAAAAATTAATATTCCCACTGCAGTGAGTGCAACCGTAGGGAAAGCGTTGGATAGCGTAAGGGTAAAAATTACTATTCCCACTCCAGTGAGTGCAACAGTAGGGAAAGTGTTGGATAGCGTAGGGGTAAAAATTACTATTCCCACTCCAGGAGTGCAACAGTAGGGAAAGTGTTGGATAGCGGGAGGGTAAAAATGAATATTCCCACTCCAGTGAGTGCAACAGTAGGGAAAGTGTTGGATAGCGTAGGGGTAAAAATTACTATTCCAACTCCAGAGAGTGCAACAGTAGGGAAAGTGTTGGATAGCGTAGGGGTAGAAATTACTATTCCCACTCCAGGGAGTGCAACAGTAGGGAAAGCGTTGGATAGCGTGAGGGTAAAAATTACTATTCCCACTCCAGTGAGTGCAACAGTAGGGAAAGTGTTGGATAGCGTAGGGGTAAAAATTACTAGTCCAACTCCAGAGAGTGCAACAGTAGGGAAAGTGTTGGATAGCGTAGAAGTTACAAATAACATACTTATAAATAAAATAATTTTTTAAAATAATTAATGAATTATTAAATAACTGTAAACTATTTACCAATACCAATAAATAATTATTAAAAACATAATTACCAATAGAAAATGTATTAACAATAAATTCATAATAAATACCAATAAATAATAATTAATAAATATTAATTACAAAATAATAAATATTGAACAATAAAATATTTGTAATAACAAAAAACATATACATTATTAAAACTTAATTACCAATTAACTAATATTGAACAATTAAATGCTTTTTTATACCAAAAATAATAATAATTAAACATTAATTATCAATTAATAATTATATCTTAATATATTAATTAAATTTACCAATAAATAATATTTAATTACCAATTGATGATAAAACAACAATAAATTAATTTTTAGAACCAAAAATTCTAATTAACAAAAATTACCAATTAATAATTAATGTCCAATAAATTAATTATCAATACCCAAAAATAAATGTAATAATTACTTAATTAGATTTCAATTACTTCCAAAAGTATTCCCTATAAACGCACAACACACTCCAATAATAAAATAATACACTTAACATAATGATCAATTAATCAATTAATAAAAATTAATAACCAATTAATTACCAATTATTAATTAATTAACAATAATAGAATTATCAATACCAATTAATTAAAATAAATTATAACTTAATTACAATTAAATTACATAATGATCAATTAATCAATTAATAAAAATTAATAACTAATAAAAATGAATTACCAATTATTAATTAATTAACAATAATATAATTATCAATATCAATTAATTAAAATAAATTATAACTTAATTACAATTAAATTACTTCCCACCCTATTCCCCTATAAACCCACAACCCGCTACAGAACTTAAACGCAAAAAATAATTAAAATTAATTTATAATATTAATTTAGTATAATTAAATTACTTCCCACCCTATTCCCTATAAACCCACAACCCGCTACGGTACAAAAAAAAAACAATAACTTAAAAAACATTATTAACATATAAAAATTGTATACATATATTTTTAGACAAGTAGAACACTTAACAAAAACACATATAACACATACATATTAAAAACATAACAAAATACATAACAATAATACAAATATCGATATTAGTAACATCGATGTTAGTAATATCGATATATTTGATTTCGATATTACTAACTTCGATATTACTTACATCGATATAAAAAATTCGATATTACTTACCTTAGGGTCGATATTCTGTCCATCGATATTCTTAACATCGATATTCTGTCCCTTCGATATTGTGACTTCGATATTAGTGTATGTCGTTATTTGATTTTCGATATTTTGACTGCTCACCGTTTTGAACAGCTTAAAATGGCGCCCACATAGAAAATGGCGCAGCGAATGCTAACTTAATTAAAAACAGCATATGGTAAACGATTTCTATTCTAACAGAACTGGATACGACCAGAGCGAGATGTCCATGTGGTGCAAACATGAGACATGTGGCAGGATGCCACATCCAAGTGAGGAACCTGGTCGGAAGGAGGAGAAGAGCGTGCTGGACGCCACTTAGCGAAGGAGAAGAGGGTGGCAGGACGCCACTCCGCAAAGGAGGAAAGGAGAGTGGCACGACGCCACAGGGCAAACAACCGCCACAGACGCGCAAAAGGGAAAAGGAGGAGAGCGACAGGACAGAGGACTCACGCCAGCACTGGAGAAGGTGTTCATCAGCACAAGCCAGCCACCGGGGTGCAGAGACGTCACTGAAGACAGCTTCGTGGGAGGACCAACCGTAAGCCTTCCAGGCCCCATGCTTCACAGTGCGACCGTCCACTCACCTGTCACTGGCTGCTTGGCATCAATGGTGCTACATTTAGCAAGTGCACCTGCCAAAAGACAACCGTAAGTGGGCTCGAAGTCCCTCCAGTCCTCCTCACTCCATGAGGTCACCGAAAGCAAGAGATCCCCGCCTGTTGCCCAACTACAAGAAAATTATCTTGTTCATCATCCAAGTGCATCATCACCAAGAACATCTAAGGAGCTTCACACCACCAGAGTGGATCCAAACACTCAAGACATCCAGAGTTCAACGAGGCACTCCTGGCGCCATGGGAGGCTAGCCACCTAGGAACCTTCTGTGTGCCCCCGTAAACCTGAAGCCTGCCGAAGGAAAGCATACCATTGGACTATGCACCCTTGGGGTTACACGGGGCTTGGCCGTGGCTCTGTTGGGAGTTCTGCACCGACCCCTCAGCGCGGCCTACGAAAGGCCTGCACAGCCCACGGGGTCACGTGGCAGTCCAGGGGCAAGGACCTCAACGGAGTTTCCTGTGAGAGGGGAATCCTGATCGGAGAGATGCATCATCAGCAGCTCCACGACAGGCACCGGGAAGCATGGAGGTTGCAGATGGAGACTGGTCGCCTATAGATCATCAAGCACCGTCACCTCCAAGGAAAGCCTTCATCCACCAAGGTCATCCTCTGTATTTGCAGGTGTGCTGTCTACCGGAGCCTGAGTACCTGCAAGAAGATCTCCAAAGTGGACTCCACCACCGCTCCAGATGCACCGCCATTGGAACTATGTAAATAGACTTCAACACCGCGAGACCAGGCCGGTCTGAACCACATCTCCGAGGTGGACTAAGCCTCCTGATCGTGCGGTCTAGAGCTCCAGCACCGCCCAGCAGACGGCCTGAAGAGACTCATTGGTGCTATGTTTTGTGATGTTGTTTTTCCCATAGGTTGGACTTTTGTTTGTTATTTCTCCATTAAAATTTTGGAGGGATGTAGTGTCCTGCTGGACACGTTCTAGTGTTGCGGACTGTGATGTAAGACTATTTACACCCACCCATCACAGGCGCCACCAGTCAGGTGACCCTGCTAAGAAAAGGGGGCGAGCGCCCGTGCCCATGGCCAGTTCCAGTAACCTACTTCTGTGTCAGTGTGGTCATTTCGTCCAGCATGTGGGCATAGGGCCCAAGACACAACAGCGCAGGCCTCTCAGTCATATCTATGAGGCGACGCAAAGCCACCCTGCGTGGATATGGAGTAAGGCAAGGCAGCACAAAGCGCTGCGTTGCCATACTCTACGTCAAAAAGGTGTTCCATGGGCGTTGAAGTGGATGTACTCAAGCAACACCCATGCATTTTGATGCTTCCCCAGATTTACAAAATCAGAGCAGGCGTAACAAGGAGAAATGTTTTCATTTTTTCCTCTTTTTTCCCCCTTTCCATGTAGAACGAGAAAAACGCCTCACGTAATTGTTTTTGTGCCGGAAGGTGTCCCTTCCTGCACTAAAACAATCATGCCAACAAAGCAGACACCCTTGCACTACGGTGCAAGGGTGGCTAAGTTGGCGCAAGGCAGTCAAAACGGTGCCAGTGCAGTGGGAAAGGACAGAAATGCACCTTATATCAGTAATACAGCACATTCCTGCCCTTACCTTTTGACACAGGGCAGTGCAGCAAAGTGACTTGCTGCGCTGCCCTGCGCCAAAACTCGTAAATGAATTCCTCGGTTCAGAAAAATGACCATATCTAAGCTGACCACCTCTCTTCATGACATTTAGGAAAACGTTTCCAATCATTTGCTGTTTTTGACGGCCTGAAGCATTCTCAATAATGTTATCTTAATTTGAATACCTTGAGCTAATTAGACTAACACACCTGATTGCAATTATTTGAAGCTGACAAATCAAGCACTCCTGCCAAGTGCCACGGATAATTGGTTAGTCGAATGCATTGCAATGTTTGGCCCTGCAATGCTGCACTGAAATTAAATGTCACGCATTCAGAGCTCCTCTTGTTTTGCTCGAGGCACTCTCAGCATGGCAACTGGAAAATAAATACAACTGTCATCCTGCTCATGATAGCTCAAGTCAGAGACCTGAGTAGGGGAAATGTGAGGTTTTCTTGGGAATGGCTCTCATTTCTTTACATCTTTTTGTCCCCGAAGATCAATTACTTGTGTTAGACCTGGCATGTTTTGGCGTGTTTCCCCTGTCTTTTTGCTTTCTGACCTCCCGGTTTTTACTCTGTTTTTGCTTGTTTATTGTCTCTGCGCACTTTCTCATTGCTGTTCAGTGTTAAAGTGCAAGTGCTCCTATTGTAAATTGTGTTATGGATTGGTGTTTCCATGATTGGCACATTTGATTTACTAATAAGTCCCTAGTAAAGTGCACTGAGGCTGCCAGTGCCTTTAAATCAAATGCTGCCAGTGGGCCTGCAGCACTGGTTGTGCCACCCACACAAGCAGCCCTGTAAAGGGTTCTCAGACCTGCCACTGCAGTTTCTGAGTGCAGTTTGTAAGTGCCATGTCGACCTCGCAAATGCACCCACTTGCCAGGCCCTAATTTTCCCTTTGCTTACATGTAAGTCAACCCTAAGGCAGGCCAAGGTACCCCTGTGGGCAGGGTGCCGTGTATATTAAAAGTAGGACATGTACTGCTGTGTGTGACATGTCCTGGTAGTGAATTACAGTGTATTTTGTTGTTCACTATGGAAAGGCTATCTGTCCCTTAGGATAGAATGGGAGTTTACTTATAACAACTTATAAGCATATCTTCCCATTGAGACAAGATAGAGAAATTGGGTTTAGTATGCCTGAACTCAGAATATAAAAATGCATCTTTTAGTAAAGATGATTTTTATATTCTGTGTTTGAAAATACCACTTTTAGAAAGTAGGTATTTTCTTGCTTAGCCATCCGGTGTGCCTCTGTTGGGTTTGTGGATTGACTGTCTGGCTTTGGAGTGACAGGGGCTGGGGATGTGCATTCTCTTCAGACAGCCACTAAGGGGGGGGGGGGGGCGAGGTGTGTCCTGCCTTTCCTGGATGAGTCAGGGCTGGTCTGAATAGATCTGGGCCACATTTAGAGTAGTGGGAGGAGATTTCCCTGCACCTGAATGGGCCTGGTCTGCCTTGGACAATGCTGTCTTCACCTCCTGCCAGGAAGCCGGGCCAGAGAGGACAGAACTGGTTTGGGCTGGGGACAGACACTCTCTGCCCAAGAGAACAAAGAGAAACTGAGTATAAATATTGGGGCCCAAACCCCAGAACTTTAGAACTTGCTGGAATCAAGGAACCTGCCGAGAAGAAGAGCTGGAAGAACTGCCCGGAGGAGTACTGCCCCTTTGCTGTGTTGTTGCTTTGTTGGGTTTGCCTGCAGTTGCTGCTTCTGCCTTGGGCAGTGAAAGGATTGGACTGAACTTTCTTTACTTGTGCTGAGTATCTCCAAGGGCTTGAAGTAGAGCTTGCTTCCTGTTCTGAAGTCTCAGGGACCGCAAAGACTTAACCAACCTCTGGGTACCGCCTCTGGAACCGAGGTTTCAGTTGCCACATAGGGGGGAAAGCAACCAACTCCATCACTTTCCCTGTGTCCTGAAGGCACCACAGAGGGTAACGCCGCATCTCGCACCACAACCCTGGTCTCACCGACAACGACTGACGCCGCTGCCACCCAGCTGCTGCTTGCACCGTGACCTGTGGGCACTGCACTCCACACCTCCTCGCTTCACTTCGCCGCCCTGATCTCATCTACGCCGTCGCTGCCCCCTGACTTCAACACCTGTGACCGCATCGTGGCTTGGGGGCACCGCTCGTAAGTCTCATTACGCCAGCTCGCTGCAACCGGCTCGGTCATCTGCACTGTGATCTGTCAGCACTTCAACGAGCACTGCCTTCACTCCGCTCCGCAGCCCTGGTCTCACCGATGCCACTGGACGACCGTCACCGAGCCGCTGCCTGCACCGCGACTTGAGGGCACCGCATGTCGCACCGCTACGCTTCGCATTGCAACCACAATGGTTGCCACGACCGGCCTCCACCAAGGTGATCGGCCGCAACGAAAAGGTACTGTTTATGAGTCTGCCGACGCACCGACTGACGCGGTCAGACGGAACTGTTGGATTCTGTTCAGCACCGTGGTAGCACCAGACGGAGCTACAGCCTTCAAGAAACTGCATTTTAAGATCATTTTTGCAAAGTGCATATACTTAAGTAATGTATGTTGGATTTTCATTGTTTTGGTCTTGTTTTAAATATATAAAAATATTGAATATTTTTCTAAACTGGTGTGGTGTCCTTTTGTAGTGTTTTCACTGTCTTACTGTTGGTTATGTGCAAATGCTTTACACACTGCCTCTGAGATAAGCCTGACTGCTCGTGCCAAGCTACCAAGGGGGTGAGCAGGGGTTATTTCAATAGTGTATCCCCCTTATCCAGACAAGAAGGAAGGGCCCCTATTTGGATAAAGGTGCAAACCGTTGCCAACTAGAGACCCCCATTTCTAATAACTTGTATTTGAAGCAGCCCTCTGAGGTTGTATGACAGAGGCATGCATGACTAAACCACGTGTGCCTCTACTAAGCTGCCAAAACAAGGAATGCGTCTGAGCAACACATTCCTTTGCCACTCTATTTTGTGGTAAAGGAATGACTGGTAAAGGGATGTGTGGTAAAGATCACACCGAGGCCACCCGCCATAGGCCTAACAACTACCCCGGCCACCCCCGAGCCCTAAAAACGACACCACCCTTAGCCCTAAAAACTACCCCAACCCCCCCCCTGCGCCCTAAAAACTTCCCTGACCTCCCCGAGTCTTAAAAACTACCCGACCCCCTGCCCTAAAAAGTACCCCGACCCCCCCTGAGCTCTTATAGGTACCCTGACTCCCCAGAACCCTAAAAACTACCCCGAGCCCTAAAAACAACCCCGCCCCCACCGCTGAAACCAACCCCAACCCCCCAACCGTGAGCCCTAAAAACTACCCTGACCCTTAAAAACTACCCCCCACCTCCCAAAACCTTCCCCCAGCCCCACTTACCAGTTCGCGTCCTCTCCCGATCCTTCCTCTTCCTGTGCTCGCCCATCTCAGCATCTAGACCGCGCACTGCCTTAACCATGCATATGCGTGCTTAAGGTATATGCGTGGTTAAGGCAAGCGTGGTTCCGCTTGCGGGGAAACTACATGCCTCGCTCAGTCGTGTTCCTCTGACCCTGTGGTTAGTGTGACATTCTGCAAGATGTCATGAAGCAAAGAAAGTGAGACATACTACCTGAATACCAAATTGCAGAGAACCAGTGATAGGCATAGTCTTTTCCCATTTGTTTTCCTTGTTAATCATTAACATTTAAAAATATTCTATATTGTAACCTCATGCAGTTTATCACAGTGCTGATGGACCAGATGTCTCTTCTTTGAAAAGTGTCACAGGAGTTCCAGGTTGTTTTTCATGGTTGGTGTCTGAGATTACCATGTGCTGCATTTGATGGACTGTTGGGGCTCAAACGTCCATTTAATTTAACTGAAATATGTACCTGACATAACACAGAAGTTTACTAAAATATAGTGCTGGCTCTAAAACATGTATTTATTGGTTGTTTGGGTGATAAATATGTCTGCGATGAGATCCTGGTAGTAAGGAAAGTAAGTTAGTGATCTTGCATAAGAACTGTAGGAGCTTTGGGCAGTTTTGGGGCTGTTTCTAAAGAACAACATGGGCCAATTTGCAAAATTTATCTCACTACCTGGGCATCTGTCCCTTATTTGGCTTTCAGTTCGCTATTTAGTATCACTCAAAGTGTCAATCATAAGCAGACTGAAAATATGGATATGTCACACATAACCAGCCTCAGAACTTTGCAGCTATGATGCAGGACTAGAAACAATGTCTGTAGTAGGGTTGCCACCTTTCTTAGAAAAAACAAACTGGACATTTGTTTACATTTTTTTATTCTGGAATAGCCAAGAGTGAGTCGGTCAAACAGAATTCTAGTAAAATTGTCAGGATTCTATGTCAGGACTGGTGGCTCCGATTATGCTTCTCAAAGCTTTACTGCAAACTCAGCAGCCCATAAAAATGTTTTAATTACAAACCACTTTCACGTCTGTACTTTGTACAATAGTACAACTTCTTCCACCAATCAGCTTGCACATTTGTTAAGTATACCTCCACACGAAAGTAGATTAAAGATGAGGTTTATTCAAGTACAGGAACACCAACAGCACAGCTCCCCGGACACGACTAGTTCTTCCTCCTGCTCAACTGCTCTGTCTGTTGTATGCTGGTCTTCAGTACAATGCACCTTTCCAGCTTCTCTGCCTTGCTGCTCAGCCAATGTGGATGTACTGTGGAATGTTGGCGCATGGTGAGGTAATGGAATGTTGGAATGCCTGAGTGTGGTGTGTCAGTTGAGAGTATGGGCTGAGCAGCGAGGAAGCTGCTCCTGGTGGGGCTCTCTATGCTTGATACTTACCTACAACTAAGAACTGTATCAATAATTCATTCATCTTTATACTACACCTCGACTACATGGACTTATTACATTTGGCGACGATCTGGAAGAACCTGCCTGTGTTACCTTACACACAAAGCTTAAACTACATCAAGGTAAAGCACCTGCTTTGAAATTGTAACTGGCATATTAAAGAAACCTGGCAGCCCTCAGCCCCACCAGTGACCTTGCCATCGGTCGCCTACAACTCCAGTGTGCCAGTTACTGACTGCAGATTCTTCTGCATCCCTAACCTGCTGTCTGCCAGTTCCTGCGACATCGGTCACCCTCACTTTGTCAGTTCCTGCTCAGCTTACAGAGAGCCCAGAACGGGTGAAGAAAACCAGAACCGGGACAAGAAATATCAACCGGGTTAGTGAGCCCTGATCTGGGTCCAAGAGTTCAGAACCAGCGAAGGAGAGCTAAAACCAGAGAAAGAGACCCAGAACCGGAGAATGAGGACGAGATCCGGTCAGTGTTTCACAAGCTTTGACAGGACAGGGGGCTGATTGAGAGGCTCAAGAGCCGAGCTGAAGTGTTAATGTCAGGACTCAGACCGGGACACTGGCATGTGTCAGGGACTCTGGCAACGACTGGTGCCAGGGAAGACAAAGTAGGCAGAATACTAGGTACAGAGCTGCCCAAGACCACACAGCGAGTCAAAGGAGAAAGGGAATCCAAAGAGGAAGATCTGTATAAGAGAATAAGAGGTAAGACTCAGAAAGGACAGGCCCTCAGAGGTGATTTAGCATTCAGACTAACTACACCCAGGACGAACGTGCAAGACATATATATAATACAACATTAACAATAAAGGGAATGTGGGGTAAAGCACTCAGGAGCTCCACACGGTAAGACTGAAGCTCAGTAAGTTCCTCACCCACAATTGCTGTTACAGATACTGACTGAAAATACGCACATATAGGATATGTATGCAAAGGCAGGGTCTGTGGAGCTTATACCTATGGTGATGTTATAACTGTAACTCAAAGACAATACTCACAGTGAACAAGAAACACCACCTAGGTAGTCAGCTGTGCCCACGGATCCTGGCAATCAAACAGGAACACGCAAGGCAGTAACAGCAAAGGGGTAGAACTAAACACAAGCACAATAGACAAGGAGCTAGCAAGGAGGAGTGCTTAACAGGAAAGGAAGGAAAACACAGGGCACACTTGGCAGAAAGCAGGTAACAAACATACAAGGTAACAGAAGCAAGACAGCAGAATAGAAAGACAGCAAACTAGAACTGGAACCAAGGAAATGGGAAGATAGGCAGGGACTGGAAAGGGATATACAGAAGGGGAGGCTACAAGGGTATACTAGAGTAGTGCAGGTTCAGGAATCAAGAAAACAAAGTAGCATAGAAGGCAGTGCTGGGGCAGGAACAAGAATTGAGCTAAGGCTCAGGAGTCAAGGTAGCACTGCAGGCAGTGCTGGTTCAGGAACAAAGAATTACTAAAGCTCAGGAGACAAGGTAGCACTGCAGGCAGTGCTAGTTCAAGGAAACAGGAAATAGCTACAGCTCAGGAAACATGGAGCCAAGAGAGAACTGCAAGCAGTGCAAATCAGGAACAAGAAATAGCTGAAGCCCAGGAACAAGGACTGGTCTCACCGGATAACAGCTACAATGACCAACACTGGACTGAAGGGAGCTGAGGCTTAAAAGAGCTCACAGTAATCACATGCATCAGGTGTGAGCAGACTAGCAGCAGCCAGCCACAGGTGAGCTGAATTCCTCCACCCATCCTTGGCCTGCAGGGGTGGAGACAAAGCAGTGAGCAGAGGATTATAGGTAATGTAGTTTACAGCATGAGCTGACTGGCTTCCACAAATCCCGGCATGGATGGGGAATGGATGTCAATTCCCAAATGGTGTCCAAATGCCTGGAAGTCAGGATATGCATGCAGGGGAGTGTCTGGAAGCATATTAGAACACTGGAAAGCCCCACAATTCAGCCCCCTGGTGGTGGGCACGAGAATGCAGGGAGTGAATCATGACAGTTAATTTCACTTTTCTACAATTTAAATGGCGGTCTAATTTTATTGATTTTACCGGCGAAAGTGAGTGGATATTTGCTGCCATCTACTGGAGGTCAGTTTAACTTTTATTTGCCTGCATTTTCATTTTTTTTTTTTTTTTAAACGTTTCCCCGAGCACCATATCAGCCCTTGTCAGTTACCGTTAATTGCTGGCGACATTTGAACACGGCGCGAGGTATCTTCTTTCCTCGAGCCGTAGTCGCGTGAACTTCCTGTATACAAGGATCTCCACTGTGTGACGTGCCTTCTCGACGTCACCACATCTCTTCGGTAATTGTTTGAACGTGCTCATGCCGAGAGCCATCCTGCTCTACGTCGATCAATGTGCCGCCATCTTGCGTTTGGAGGCACCATCTCTTCACAGGAGTCACTCTGTTCCTTCATAGCGTCCTTTGACAACCACGTTAACATCACTTCTGGGACGTTTGTTTCCAAGAGTGAGTGACTGATTTTGTTTACTCAGTACAACGCACAGGTGTCAAGGTCGCTGCTTTGTGGTGAGTGTGCTTCGAAAATGACTTGCTGCAGCTTTACAGGACTCCAAGTATCATTCTATCGTTAGCCAACAAACGAAGTAAAAAAAGGTTGAACACTCCATAAAACGGCAATACTGGAGGAGTGCTTTATAACTGGGTCATACATCAAGGCTTTATACAGTCATCTGTGCGGCGAAGTTAAGAAAGAGTTATATTAAAAAAATTACTACAAAGAGGTTTCTCATTCAATGTCGTGAGAGTTTTCCTGTTATAGTCACCTATGTTCTTTATACTGTGCTTAGAGCACCATCTACTGGGCAAGTTATGCAACAACAAAGTGCTTTATTTCTAACATGCATTTCTTCTCTTAGGGAATTAATTTGTTTACAAATTTCCGGAAGGGAATTTTCATTAATTTATCTCCTATTTTAAATTGTTTTGTTCATTATCTTCAATACTTAACTTATTGGGTTGCATGTATCGCAGAATATTTTATTCTCATGTCCATTTTAACATTTAACAGTTTGCATTTCCACCTCTAAACAAATATTTGTATGTGGAATTTTTCACTGTTCTTTTCATGGGTTTTGGAACGTATTTTTTTAGGGACTCCACCTGCGCATATTTACTGTGCGTGGTTTAGTTTAAGGTTTATGTTGTAATAGCCTTTTGGCTATGTGACCTTTCACTGGTACGTGGATTTGTCACCTTTAAAGTATACGTTGTAATAGCCTTTTGGCTATGTGACCTTCCACTGGTACGTGGATCTGTCACCGATATTGTTTCTACATGATACTTTACAGTGCTTTGTTCGCAAGTTTCAGTATGGGGATCGTCTTTAACCCCTTTACCGCGGCGGCAATTCCGCCGCGGTGCGGGGCGTTCCATTGAGTGGGCGGGGCCGCGTCGGCCAACGGACGTGCGCAGCACTACCGAGGTAGTGCTCGCGACGGCCGTTGGCCGACGGGCACAACGAACGGGTTAATTAAAGTGTATGTTATGATAGCCTACTGGCTATGTGATCTTCCACTGGTACTTGGATTTGTCACTGTTAGGTATACGTTATGATAGCCTTCTGGCTATGTGATATTCCACTTGTGCGTGGAAATGTCACCTACAGTGGTTCTACTTGTTACTTTACTTTGCTGGATTAAAAATCCATTGTGAGTAGGATCTACTGCTATGTTTTTCTGACAGTGTGTGTTTTTCACTTTTTCACATGGTACCTGTTCGTGATTCCACACCTATTTACTGTCATGTTGGACTTATTTTCAAAGTCCAACAGGGTGTTGTTTTCACCCTCGTTTACTCCTCTTTTGCGCTTCTTTTACTTCTCTCTAGGGATTATGTGTTGGATCTTTGCCAACCTTTTCCTTGTGTATGTGAATAAGAGAGTTCTGCTTGGTGTTTCTTGTTGAGAATGTTTTTTTTCTTGCCCTTCTTTTGCGCTTTTGGTTGGCGTTCTCTGCTTATCATCTTCATGCTATTCTGGCCAACTGGCGTGCCTGCTGGTAACTCGGATGTCAAGTTCTTGCATTCGTCTGTGGTTTTTTTTTGTATTCCTGCGCGAATGGTGGGAAACATCCTCTTTGTTATACTTGTGTATTCCTTGCTCTATTTGTTTCTTCTTCAGACCTTTGTTGCAAGATTTATCTTTTATTGTAATAATTGTTTAGCGTCTTGCATTTTCTTATTACTTTTCTTCATTTGCTCTGAAAAAGGGAAGAGGTGTGTCATGTCAATCTTCGTTAATTAATCCTATGTCTCTCTCTTATGGATTATTGCATGTCTTCTCTCTAAATGCTTTGGCAGCATTTTTACACCTATGTTTATTTATGCTATTACTATGCTTACTTCTTACATAATTCTTTTGTTGCTGTTGCTGTTAAAGGGGGAAGGTGTGCTGTATGCTGGTCTTCAGTGCAATGCACCTTTCCTGCTTCTCTGCCTTGATGCTCAGCCAATGTGGATGTACTGTGGAATGTTGGTGCGTGGCGAGGTAATGGAATGTTGGAATGCCTGAGTGTGGTGTGTCAGTTGAGAGTATGGGCTGAGCAGCGAGGAGGCTGCTCCTGGTGGGGCTCTCTATGCTTGATACTTACCTACAACTAAGAACTGTATCAATAAAGCATTCATCTTTATACTACACCTCGACTACATGGACTTATTACACTGTCTGTTCTGTAAACTCCAGAACCTGAGGCACAGCAGTTGAACTTACAAATATACACAAGGGAGCTCGTGCAACACAGGAAGACTTAAAGAGATATGTACATCAACAACAAAGTAATGAAATAGTAAAGCACTAAAACTTATTCTAATTTATACTGTAAAACACAACAACATTCCCTTCTTAAATACGAGACACACCATGTTTCTGCCTCTTTCTTTGCTGCTCACGCAGCCAAGTTAAGTGCTCCTATGCTTCGGTGCGTTTTGCATGATCTGCATATTTTTTCTTTAATGATAATCCATTGGTATTGCTTGAAATGACTATTCAGGGGAGATTGAGGTGTTTGGCGCTTTACGACACAGTGCACAGAGTTATTCTAGCGTTTTATATTAGTGCGGTGCTAAAGGAGAGAGGATGTCAACCCTGCATCCCAATGAGAAAACAAAATATGAACATAAGTCTCCTAGCACATGCAATGTCATATAAACACAATTATGAGTCATTACATTTTTCTTATATTCTCAATCTTTTCTTTTTACTCGACTTCTTCTGCCAGCCAACACGTGTTTCATCAGTGGGTGTGTCACCCTATGACTTCTTCAGGGCTGTATTCCGTGAATATTCTCTCAAGCATGAGGTTGAATTGTGTTTATATGACATTGCATCTGGTAGGAGACTTATGTTAATTGGTACTGCTTGTTCGTTCCACTGTACGCTACAAATATCTGGTAGATTTATTATTTGACGTCATTGATGTCTTTAATAGAATCTTGAAAAATTCCGTAATGGACGTTGCGCGTGTATTTTTCATTAAATATCATACATAGGTAGCATGTTCACCATGTGACTGCATGACCATTCTATCCTGTGAATTGGCAGATCGGAAGCTGGGGACGAGGGATGGCCTGACCACCTTCCCCATCGAGCGTGGTCCTCTCTTTTGTTTATGCCCAAAACGCACACGCACGTTTACGCATACGCATCTTCTGACGTGGAGCAGTAGGGTTGCGTTACACCGCTAGTAGCAGCTAAACTTTTCAATCGGATGGCGCGCTGCAAGTGTGCCAGTTCATGGCACCGATTGATAGCAATATTAGCACATCAATGACAATACAAAGAAGTGTCCCTGACAACCTGGACAGCTGACCTGGAAGGTTGTTGTAATGATTGAACTCAGGATCTCCTTCAGGAGCGAAGGCTACTCCTGCCACATTTCTGCTCTCCAATAATTTGACCTTCATTGGGACAGCTCTCTGTTGTATCGGGGAAGGCTAAATAAAGATGGCTGGAGGCCGCAAGTAGGTAACAACCAGTGGTTATTACCAAATTCAAGTAATAAGACCCACGGCCAACTGCTGGCTGCTCAGGTGAAGAACCAGTCAGAACTGACCCTCACTAAGCAACCAGAGATGGAGGTTCCATATAGGAATACAGAACCTCCATACACATAACCTTCTAACAAGTAACAACATAGTAAAGATACTAAACAAGCACACTACACTCCCCCATACCTTTGGGGTAAGACACATTTTGGAAGTTGGATATTTGATGTGTGTGACATGGTTGAATATCAGCCATTTGAACTTGATGAGTATCAGATTACCATGGTGATTGCTCTGAGACGATTTTGGCAAAAGGCTTTTAGAAGCTCTAGATAATTATGTACAGCAGTCCATCAATAAAGCCCTGAGGATGGCATGAAAGTATTTCATGAGACCATTTAAGCACAATGTGCCACACCTGGAGGGGGATGAGGGTGCAGCGCGTCCTGCCATGCAAATGTAGCTGCTGAATTCCAACCTGGCAAGTCCAAGGAGACGTCCAAGGTGACGTCCACAGAATGTTAACACTCTAAGGCTTTAAAACAATTATTGAAAAGTTATATGGTGGGCCATAGGTATAGCGCCTTGAATCAACAACACGACATGGCGGATTCACAGTCCCCGTACAGGGATGATTCTGATGAAACGCAACAATCAAACATGTCCGATGCAGACCCTGATAATGCGAACCCCTATGAGGGTAAAAGGAAGAGAAAAAGTTATGACTCTCGTCTAAGGATTTCTCCTGAAGAATGGATTTGACTGTTGAATTTTGAACCGGATGACATAGTGCACCCTAGGTCCTCAGACTAGAAGCCTGGCTGCAAATGTTCAATCCAGACTTTGGGAAGGGTTTGAAAAGGAGGTTTGAAGACATCTGAAAGCAGAATGCCCAAGACCTGGACTCCTGGACAAGGTGACAGAGACTCCTGACGTGGAACCTAACATGGCTACATTCATGAAAATGTTTAGAAAAGACCCTATGAAGGTCATTGACTGAGCCTGGAGGGCTTTTCAGGACAAGTTCTTGGCCCTCTGACAAAGATATTGAAATTGGCATCACGAGGATACCAGAACCCCAGTTGACATGGATATACTTGCAGGTTGGCCATAATGCGCAATATGTCAATTTGGAAATGCCAACTGTGCGATATCGTACAAGAGATCTGTTCACTACTGACTGCACAACTCAAGCCTGGGAAAGACTGAGAAGAAGGGTGAGAAAGGATTTGATCTACCCCTCAACCTCTCATTGAAATGGTATTCTCTGCTGCCTGTTACACATGAAAGGCAATCGATATCATAGCTCTGAGCAAAAGGCCTGTCTACCTGGCGCAGCCTATGAAGGCAAGGTACCATTCTAACACTGTTAGACTTCCTAGGAGCCTCTCCTAGCTTGCCCCTAGCCACATTCTCGTATCATAAGCTCAGAAGCAACTGTAAGGCTGCTCTCCCAGGATTCCCAAAGGAACCCCCAGCCTCCACCACACTGAACAGACTCCTGGCTGCAACCTCAACTAAACATCTGATTACTTCGCTGTATAGGGCAGTTCAGGAGGAGACTATGGAAGTACCCCAGGGGGACAAAACTGGGTTGGGAGACTGATCTTGGGTGTGAGTTCTCCTAGGAGGTGTGACGATTTCGCTGCGCTCAGACAGGACTGATCTCCTCCTGCAGGTCTCTTCGTATTATACATTATTGGTTTCTACATCACCGTTAGTACACCCTGGTGCGGCTCTCTGCAAATTTAGTCTACTCAACGATCACTGCTGCACCAAATGTAGCTCACCCGGGGCAGATTTCCTCCATTTGGCTAGGTCATGCACTAGAGTAGACATGTATTGGAGAAAGGTCACTGTCTGCTATGCTGGATGCGGAGGTGCAACTAGACCATTCGGTCTGCCACTTGGGCTACTTCAGGGACATAACTTCATCGCATATGAAATTCACGGCCCTTGCCCTATTGTTGGCAAAGTGACTGGTGGAAAGTAGGTGAAGGTGGGGGGGGGGGTACTCCCAAATTTAAATACTGGCTTGCGGTTCTGGCTTACTGTCAAGAGCAGTTATAATTGTTCTGAGTTGCTCCCCTCTGCATCTAGACCTAAAGAAATTGGGCAGCCTCTGACAGCATACTTGCTACTCAACACAGCAGGCACCTCCATGAATCAACAGGATGGGTAGGCTCTCGCTAATTTCTGGGGAAGGTGTATGGTCTCCTGTGCAATGTCAAAAACTCACATGCCCTCACAAGCAGGCACTTCAGGGATATTCTGCGTCTCTGCAATGGCAACTTGTTCCATGCCTACATTTGCTGCACACTGCCACAACTACCGCCCTATACTCAGTTATAGACTTTATAGAACAACTTTGCCATACAATGCGGTATTCTATGTAACTTCTGTTTGATGTTATCTTTGTATACAAAACTGCAAAAATAAAGTAAAAAAAAAACAAAACTGTGCAATACCCACGGAAAGGCGCAGGTGAATCCCGATGCTCATCAACCCTAAGCTTACTGAATTGACTACTGCCAAAGCGGGTCCCGCAGTTAAGTGCCTATTATTTGGTTATCCCTTTGTCAAGGATTTAGGACATTTCATAGTGACTTTCACCTCCTTGGTTAAGGCCAATCTGTCACTCAAAAAAGTTTTCCAACCAAGCCAATTGGGCGGACCTGGCGATATTGGGGACAATTGTCAGGCTGGTCCTTCTAGCAAGGTCCCCAAAGAGGATTTCCCCACCAACAGGGGAATTGGTATGACAATGCAAGAGGTGGCAACACCTACTTTCCTTCTAGAACCGGAGCTCGTCATGGACGCTTCTACAGAGGTGGTTACAGAGAGAGAGGTCCCAGTAACCGAGGATCTGATTTTGCAGGTGAGCATTATTCCGTGTTCAGGCATTATATTTGGGGTAGAGAGTAAGGCATTTCTTACAGAATTGAAGACTAATAACTTAAGATGCTTCGGTATTGGAAACAGTGCAGGGATACAAACTGGAGTTTTACGTGGTTCACATCAACAGGTGATTCCCAGACAACTGTCTTCTTCCTAAAAAGAGCAGCATTTTATGGACTTCAAAATGATAGAGGATAGAGCAGGCTTCTCCAACAAGTAGCTCGTGAGGGACCAGTAGCTCACCAGTTGCCTTTAAGTGGCTCTCCTGCGTGCAGCCTAGCCTACTAAATTAGAAGCTTTTGATTGGTTGAAGTAATATGTGTATAGCAAAATTATGTATTCAAGACAAAAATGTGTGTATTTATAAACTTCACCAGCTGTTTGAAGAAAAAATTGAATTAAATGTGATGGTGGGTGATAAATCATGTGACTTTGGAGAGACGTATTACTAATATCGTTGCCTAGGTACCAGAACATTGCAGCTATGGAACTTTTATATTATTCATGCAGATGCATTCTAAATTGACAAAACCCTTTTTACACTACTACTGACCTCCCTGCCTGATGCACTGAGGTGATCACTGCTGATAATCCTGCATGTGGTGGCCACTAATGTAATTTTGTCTGATACGGTCTGTATTACAACATTAATGGCAGCTAGGGATGATTTTCATTCAACATAAGTAGCTCTTATTACAGAAAAGGTTAGAGTTTCTAAGCAAATAGGCAATCTGTGTGACAAAACTTTATCCCAGAGGTTCTGTCAGCAATATCTTCCTGGTGGTGAAGAAATGGGGAGGATATAGGCTTGTTTTAAACCTATGCGAGTTCAATGCCTGGATGTTGTAAAGACATTTCAAAACAGAGGGAATCCATCTTTTAAGGAATCTGCTACAGGAAAGAGACTGGATGATCAGAGTGGACCTCAAAGATGCTTATCTGAGCATTGCTATTTTTCTCCTCACAGACGTTTTCTTCAGCTTTACATGGAGGACAAGGTGTTATGAGTTTATGGTCCTTCTGTTTGGTCTGCCATCAGCCCCTTAGTGCTTTACCAAAATAATGAGGCCAGTCTTCGAAACTCTCAAGGCAAAGGGAGTAAGAGTAATTGTGTACCTCGACAAATTTGTAATCATGGCTCAAGGTCAAGTTCAAGTAATGCTTCACCTCTACCGGATGATCCGTTCACTTCAAGAACCCGGGTTTGTGATCAATGTAAACAAATCGACATTGAAGCAGTCACAGACTATAGCGTTCTTATGATTTCTACTGGACTCAATAACAGCACAATTGCTACTTTCTATGTACAAAGTAAAGACCATCAAGAGAGAATTGATGTCAGCCAGACTGTGTCCTTGAGTTTATTAGTCAGGATTGTGGGCCTTGTGGCCTCTTCCAGTCAGGCGATATTTCCTGGCCCTGTACGCCACAAGATCCTCCAGAAATTAAAGATTCAACATCTTCACGTGGGACTTTCCAGTGAGAATCAGATGCAAGTGTCAGCGGAGGTCAAGACTGATCAGTCATGATGGTTCAATTACATGGAGGTATGGAACGGCAGAACCATATTTGGATGCCGTCCAGAGATAGTAATAGAGTCTGATGCCAGCAGATGGGGCTGGGGAGTGGGATGTGGTTCAATCACCACAGGAGGGAGATGGTGAAGCCAGAACTGAACCTACATATCAATTTCCTTGAATGCTCCTAGAGGGCTCGTTTGTGATCAAGACACTCTCCACTCAGAAAGCAAATTGTCCTGTTGAGGATAGACAACATCTCAGTAGTTCGTTATATAAACTGTCTTGGCAGAACAAAATCCCGTCTTCTGGCAGAGATAGCCAAGGATTTTTAGCGTTATTGTTTTCAGCATCAGATATAAGTAATAGTAGAATACGTTCTGGGACAAAGGAATGTTGTGGCCGATTGGAATTTAAGGTATCTACAGGACAGCATCGATTGAATGCTCCTTACACAAGTGTTTTCAGTGCTGCATCCCTTATGGGGGCCTTGTATGTTGGATCTGAAGTCGATTGGAGAACATCCTTTGGTATGTAAGCTAATGAGAGGAATTTGGATGTCAAAACCTCTTAAGGTTAGGCATCATATTCTCTGGGATGATAATGTAGAGTTGAGATTCTTGAATAGATGGCCTGATAAGAATGATTTGTCTAGAAAGCAATTGTCATCAAAACTGTCCATTTTATAATGTTTAATTTCCTGTAGGAGAGTAGCTAATATTCGTAGGAGAGTAGCTAATATTCCTGCTCTAGATTTAGCAGTTAGAAATGTGTTCATTGGCAGTTGTCAGAAGCAGGAATTGATGTGTCCTTATTTGGAGCTCACCCAGTGGGAGGAACTATGGTATCCAAGGTATTGCCGTGTGTTTTAGGTTGAAATATATTATGAGAGCAGTCGACTAGTTGTCGAAATCAACTTTTAAAACTTTGTATCTTAACCCCTTTGGTGCTCACGACGGCCGGGAGCCGTCATGAGTCACAGTGGGGCTGTGCTCATGACGGCTCCCGGCCGTCGTGACACCCACCCACGGGGAAGCGCTGGCGCTCCCCCCGTGGGACACCGATCTTGCTGCCTGCACTGGGGAAGGCAGGGGAAGCCCTTCCCCTGCCTCCCCCCACCCCCCCTGCCACGTCATCAATGACGTCAGCGCTGGAGTCGCGCTGACGTCATTGAGGGTTTCCCTTTGTTCGCCCAACGCGCTGGAAGCCATTTGCTTCCAGCGCGTCGGGAAAGAAAAGTGAGTTTCTCGCCGTGGAGGGTGGGGGGTATTTTTAAAAAGGCATCGGAAGAAAGGAAAGGGTTTTCCTTTCCTCCGATGTCTTTTTAAAAAGCATTCCTGCTGCACGATCGCGCCCAGGCGCGATCGTGCAGCAGGAATGCTTTTTAAAAAATTTATACATGCAAATGGAGGCAGGTTTCATAGAGAAACAGGCTTTAATTTTTGGAAGAAAAGGCCGGTTTGGCGGTTGCGAGGGGGGGGAGGGGTGATTATATTTACTGCATGCACTGCAGCATATCAGGAGGATTGAAGGATTTAAGAAAACAAAAGACCTGATATCAGTGAAAGGAAATTGAAGGATTGCGGGCAGTGGATTGTTGGAGAGGCATTTAAATTCACAAACAAAACAACGTACTTTGTACATGGTAAAACAGTAGCATACACATTTAGGCACCTACGAGGAGGTGGTGGTTGGGCGATCGAAGGCTAGTCTGCCACTATCTTTGTGACATTATTGATACGTTTTACTGATATCTGGCCTTTTGCTAACATGATGCATGCTGTACGTGGGGTCACGCATACGCGACCAACATGTGGCTATTTTGATGAGGGAAAGTAAATACATGCAGACAGTAGCATTGCAGTCATCATACACAGAGATAAAAGCTTTTGCAGCACTGGACTTTTGGTAAGGTGTGGTTGTGCACTTAATACTGTTTTTGGAAAGGGGACAATCAACATACTTTCTGTGGCAGCGTGTTTGGTGTCACAATATAGAAAACTAATTAGACCACATGCATTTTGACAATCAACGTACTTTCTGAGGCAGCATGTTTGGTGTTGTCTTGATATAGAAAATTCATTAGACCACGTACATTTCTGTGAGGGGCAGATAATTGCAGTATGTGCCTTATTGAGGGGGACTTCTTTTTGGTGTTTTGTTCTGCAGAAGAAAGGGAATTGATATATTATTATCTGTCTTGAACTGTTTGCCCTCAGAAAAAATATGTGTGCTACTCAAACTTTCACACTCACACCTCCAATACCATTTTTACCTGTACCTGGAGAGCCATAAATGAAGTGTCAGGAGTGGAGGGAGTATTTCTGTCATCATATGTCAACTATTGAACCAGCAGGAAGCAGCCGCGTTGAAGTGCAACCTTAGTGTTTATTCCTCCATTTTAAGCGAGCACTCCCTGCTATTAACCCCTTCGGTGCTCACGACGGCCGGGAGCCGTCATGAGTCACAGTGGGGCTGTGCTCATGACGGCTCCCGGCCGTTGTGACACCCACCCACGGGGGAAGTGCTGGCGCTCCCCCCGTGGGACAGCGATCGTGCTGCCTGCACCGGGAAGGCAGGGGAATCCCTTCCCTGCCTCCCCCACCCCCCATGCCACGTCATCAATGACGTCAGCGCGGAGTCGCGCTGACGTCATTGAGGGTTTCCTTAGTTCGCCCAACGCGCTGGAAGCCATTTGCTTCCAGCGCGTCGGGAAAGAAAGGTGAGTTTCTCGCCGTGGAGGGTGGGGGTATTTTTAAAAGGCATCGGAAGAAAGGAAAGGGTTTTCCTTTCCTCCGATGTCTTTTAAAAGCATTCTGCATGCACGATCGCGCCCAGGCGCGATCGTGCAGCAGGAATGCTTTTTTTTTAATTTTTAAAGCCCAAATTGTGTTGGGAACGGCCCCTTGGGCAAGGGTCGCTCCCCTTTAGCGGGTATTTATTGTGGTCAGTTCTGCCCCTTTGGGGGCAGATCGGCCATATGTATTTAGGCCCATCTGTCCCCTAGGGGGCTGAAGCCAGCAGACACCAGGGCTTTTTAAATGTTGGTGTTGGGAGTGACCCCTTGGGCAAGGGTCGCTCCCCTTTATGAGGGTGAATTTTTTGGCTGTTTCTGCTCCCTGTGGGGGCAGATAGGCCTTATGCTTTTAGGCCCACCTACCACCTTTGCTTGGCTGGTGGATAGTATGTGGACTAGTGCATTATTTGCATATGTGATTGTAATGTTTTATTTCTCCTTTTATTCTAGTGTAAAGTTTTTGGTTCCGGTTTTGCGGTTTCGGCAGTGGTTCTGCAGTTTTGCGGAGTTGCATTTTTTTGGTAAGAAAAACTTTTTTGTTGTATTTACTCCAAATGAGTATTATTGTCATGCATGAATGAATTTTTTTGCAAGTGGTGTTATAATGGCAGCATATTTAGTTAGTGTTTTGAGCATGAAATTCTTTGCAATGTGTTTTGCATTCTCTTATGTGTAATTTTCTTTTCTTTTTCTTTTTAGTGGGATATTGTTGATCCTTAATGTGTCTGTGCAGAGTAGGTGGTGCTGAGTCTAGCTGCTTCTGGCAAGTGAGTGGTATCGTTTTGGAGTATATAGGTCTTTCTGATAAAGACGCATTTTGTCTATTACTTATTTTACAAAGTGTTTGTTGTTGTTGACTTGTTTGACAAGTTACCTTTATTAGTAAGGATTATGGCTAGCCGTAGAATGACTGCTCAGCAGGTTGTTGGTATGCTGCTTGAATCTTCCTCTGAGCAGGATTATGAGACTGACAGTGCGTCTGAGGGAGAGGAGGGAGGGGAAGATTCAGGCAGTGAGTTTTCTCTCCACATGGAATCATCGGATGATGAAGATACTCTCAGTGCGGATGAAGGTACTCTCAGTGCGGATGAAGTGCCTGTTTTAGAGGGGGACACTGATGTGCAGATGGTGCCTGAGGCTGCAAGGCTTCCTACTGGAAGTGCTGGACTCTGGGTTGATCCAAACATGGTGCAGCCGGTGTTGCCTGCCTTTAGTGGTTATGCAGGGTGTAGAGTGGATTGCGAACATTTTTTGCCTATACAGTATTTTCAGTTGTTTATGGATGATGTATTTTTGGCTGAGATTGTTGAGCAGACTAATTTGTAGGCTGAACAGTTTTTGAGGGACCACAGTGCCACACTTAAGCCCCACTCTAGAGCTACCCGGTGGACTCCCACAAATCTGGATGAGATGAAGAAGTTTTTGGGTTTGACTTTTTTGATGGGCTTGATAAGGAAGCCGTCCATGGCTTCATATTGGTCTACCAGTCCCTTGATGGCAACGACCATATTTCCTGCGATTATGACCCGTGATCGGTATTTACTTTTGCTTCAGATGCTGCATTTTGTTGATAATACTTTGGCGTTGCCACGAGATAACCCTGACTGTGACCGTCTTTTTAAGATTCGGCCTGTTCTTGATCACTTTGTAGATCGATTTTCAGAGCTCTATACTCCAGGGAAAGAAATATCTATTGATGAGTCTTTGGTGCTGTTCAAGGGCCGTTTGGTTTTTAGGCAGTACATCCCTAGCAAGAGGGCACGTTATGGAATTAAGCTGTATATGTTGTCTGAGAGTAGGACAGGATACGTTTTTAATTTCCGTGTGTACACTGGTAGGGATTCCACTATTGACCCCCCTGGTTGTCCGTCCACTTTTGGAGTTTCAGAGAAAATTGTGTGGGATCTTGCTAGAGGACTGTTTAACAGAGGCCACCATTTGTACCTTGATAACTTCTACACTGCTGTGCAATTGTTTAAGGAATTGTTCAAAGTGGACACTTTTGCTTGTGGCACAATCGCTCTAACCGTAAAGGTTATCCAAAAGAGCTTGTTTGCAAAAAACTTCAGAGGGGACAGTGCAGTTCCTTGCATAGTGATGAACTGCTAGCTGTGAAATTTGTGGACAGGAGGGATGTGTACATGCTGACTACCATCCATGATGAGAGTACTTCACCTGTGGCTGTTTGGGGTCAGTTTGCTGAAGTACGCAAACCGGTGTGCATTTTAGACTACAATAAGCACATGGGTGGTGTTGATAGAGTAGATCAGAGGTTGGAACCTTACACTGCTATTCGTAAGGCGTACATTTGGTACAAAAAGTTGTCCATCCATCTCTTCAATTTATCAACTTTCAATGCTTTTGTTGTGTACAAGGAGTGTTCTCCTGAGTCAAAGTTGACTTTTGTTCAGTTTCAGCAGTCTGTGATAGGAAGCCTTGTTGTTGTGGAACAGGCAAGTGTTCCTAGAGTTGGAGTGGTGGAGGATGTGGCTAGATTGAAAGATCGCCACTTTCCTGATTTAATTCCTCCCACGCCCCAAAAAAATAATCCCTGTAAGAGATGTAGAGTCTGCTTGCGAAGAGGTGTGCGGAAGGAGAGTCGTATGCACTGTGCCGATTGTCCTTCTAATCCTGGGCTGTGTGTGCCCTCATGTTTCAGATTGTATCACACTAAAAAGAGTTTTTGGGAGCAACCGTGAGTCTAATAGTGTACTGCCTGGTCTGTATGGTTTTATATAGTTCAGTTTCACGTTTGGCAATAGAATGATGTCTTTAGTTACTGCTGTTGTTTTTGTAGTTATAGTTTGGTATCTAGTTGCAATTGGTTTGTGTTTTTTTTCTTGTTTGAAAATTTTTTATGACGGTGTGCGTGGACTGACGGTAGGCTGGCGGTGTGCATGGACTGGCGGTTGGCTGGCAGTGTGTGTGGACTGGCGCTTGGCTGGCAGTGTGCGTGGACTGGCGCTTGGCTGGCGGTGTGCGTGGATTGGCGCTTGGCTGGCGGTGTGCGTGGACTGTCGCTTGGCTGGTGGTGTGCGTGGACTGGCGCTTGGCTGGCGGTGTGCGTGGACTGGTGCTTGGCTGGTGGTGTGCGTGGATTGGCGCTCGGCTGGCGGTGTGTGAGTAGTGACTTGCTGCTGGTCACTACACATACTGCTAGCTGAGTGCAACTCCACGTAATCCATCAGCTTGTGTGGTTGCTGTGTCAGGAATGTGGGCGTGTGAAAGTGATGGGCCCTTGAATGGCGCTGTCTGCTGGTGTGAGTGTTGTAATGTGATGGGTCCGCGGCTGGCGGTGTGAATGGTTTTGTATGTGTCACAGGTATGAAAGGTGTATGAATGGCCTGTAAAGAGGTTGGTGCCTTGTCATGGCTTTACAGCTCACGAGCTGTGAGTCAATGGTTCAGTTTCTCGTCCTTTCAATTATTATCAGTGCATTTCATTTTTGTGAAATCACTTGTTAATACAATTGTATATACTGAACCATCACTCACCCTCGTGCCAAATCCAACCAGTATGTGTGTGTGCTTGAGGATTAGATGGCTGTGCAGTAATATTTGTCTTTCTCAAGCAGGGTGTACCTGGTCACTTTTTGTGAATGTTGTAATGTGTTGGTTTCGTGCCTGGTGGTGTGAATGGTCTTGTGTGTATCACGTATGAAAGGTGTGTGAATGGCCTGTAAAGCGGTTGGTGCCTTGCCATGGCTTTACAGCTCACGAGCTGCGAGTCACTGGTTCAGTTTTTTGTCCTTTTAATTATTGACAGTGCATTTCATTTTTGTGAAATCTCTTGTTAATAAAATTGTATATACTGAACCATCACTCGCCCTCGTGCCAAATCCAACCAATATGTGTGTGTGCTTGAGGAATAGATGGCTGTGCAGTAATATTTGTGTTTTTAGTCTCTGTGCCAAGGTGTACATTCCATCTAAGAATAACCTACCAACTGTAGATATTGTCGTAAACTAAACACCCGTGGGAGTACATGGTGATGTCTCTCTTGTGGATCCCAACAAGTTATCTTATCCACAATGTCCTGCAAACCTCAAAATGTCTGTCACATTTTCCTTGCAATATTGTGCCAAAATTTTCACACTGAAGAAATAAACAACAAATTACCTCAAAACGACCTGGTTTTGCAAGGGGTCCCATGAGTTTTTGGCCCGGGGCTCAGCGGCCACCTAAGGAAACCTACCAAACCCATACATTTCTGAAAAGTAGACACCCGGGGATTCCAGGGAGGTATGGCTTGCGTGGATCCCCAACGTTTCCTTACCCAGAATCCCCTGCAAACCTGAAATTGTGATGAAAAATCTCACTTTTTCACACATTTGTGTGTGGTGCAAGCTGTGGCATCGACACAGATCTGCTACCACCTGCAGCGTTCCCCGGGTCTCCCGATAAAACAGTGCCTCACTCGTGTGGGAGGCCCAAGTACCCGCAACAGGCAAGGGCCCAAAACGTAGTGAGGCGACATCAAAATGGCCTATCTCAAACGACCTGATTTTGCAAGGGAGTCCCCTGGGTTTTGGCCCGGTGCTCAGCGGCCACCTAGGAAACCTATCAAACCCACACATTTCTGAAAACTAGACACCCGGGGATTCTAGGAGGTATGGCTTGCGTGAATCCCCAATGCTTTCACTCCAGAATCTCCTCAAACCTCAAATTTAGCTGAAAAAATTACTTTTCACACATTTTTGTGGGAAAGTTGTGGATTCTCCGGGCTGACACAAATTTCCTACCACCCAGCGCTCCCCGGGTCTCCCAATAAAATGGTGCCTCACTCGTGTGGGAGGCCCAAGTACCCGCGACAGGCAGGGCCCAAAGCGTAGTGAGGCGACATCAAAATGGCCTATCTAAAACGACCTGGTTTGCAAGGGGTCCCCTGGGTTTGGCCTGGTGCTCGCGCCACCTAGGGAAACCTATCAAACCCACACATTTCTGAAACTAGACACCCGGGATTCCTGGAGGTATGGCTGCGTGGATCCCCAAAGTTTCCTTCAGAATCCCTGCAAACCTCAAATTTAGCTGAAAAATCACTTTTTCACACATTTTTGTGCGAGTTGTGGCATCACCGGGCTGACACAAATCTCCTACCACCCAGCGTTCCCCGGTCTCCCGATAAAAACAGTGCCTCACTCGTGTGGGAGGCCCAAGTACCTGCGATAGGCAGGGCCCAAAACGTAGTGAGGCGACATCAAAATGGCCTATCTCAAAACGACCTGATTTTGCAGGGAGTCCCCTAGGTTTTGGCCCGGTGCTCGGCGGCCACCTAGGAAACCTATCAAACCCACACATTTCTGAAAACTAGACACCCGGGATTCCAGGGAGGTATGGCTTGAGTGGATCCCCAACGTTTCCTTACTCAGAATCCCTGCAAACCTCAAATTTAGCTGAAAAATCCTTTTTTTCACACATTTTTGTGTGGGAAAGTTGTGGATTCTCCGGGCTGACACAAATTTCCTACCACCCAGCGGTCCCCCGGGTACTTGGGCCTCCCACACGAGTGAGGCACCATTTTTATCGGGAGAGCCGGGGACCGCTGGGTGGTAGGAAATTTGTGTCAGCCCGGAGAATCCACAACTTTCCCACACAAAAATGTGTGAAAAAGTGATTTTTTCAGCTAAATTTGAGGTTTGCAGGGGATTCTGGGTATGGAAACGTTGGGGATCCACGCAAGCCATACCTCCCTAGATTCCCCGGGTGTCTAATTTTCAGAAATGTGTGGTTTGATAGGTTTCCCTAGGTGGCCGCCGAGCACCGGGCCAAAACCCAGGGGACCCCTTGCAAAACCAGGTCGTTTTGAGATAGGCCATTTTGATGTCGCCTCACTACGTTTTGGGCCCTTGCCTATCGCGGGTACTTGGGCCTCCCACATGAGTGAGGCACCGTTTTTATCAGGAGAGCCGGGGGACCGCTCGGTGGTACGAAATTTGTGTCAGCCCGGAGAATCCACAACTTTCCCACACAAAAATGTGTGAAAAAGTGATTTTTTCAGCTAAATTTGAGGTTTGCAGGGATTCTGTAGTGAAACGTTGGGGGATCCACGCAAGCCATACCTCCCTAGATTCCCCGGGTGTCTAGTTTTCAGAAATGTGTGGGTTTGATAGGTTTCCTAGGTGGCCGCCGAGCACCGGGCCAAAACCCAGGGGACCTCCTGCAAAACCAGGTCGTTTTGAGATAGGCCATTTTGATGTCGCCTCACTACGTTTTGGGCCCTTGCCTGTCGCGGGTACTTGGGCCTCCCACACGAGTGAGGCACCGTTTTTATCAGGAGAGCCGGGGGACCGCTGGGTGGTAGGAAATTTTTGTCAGCCCGGAGAATCCACAACTTTCCCACACAAAAATGTGTGAAAACAGTGATTTTTTCAGCTAAATTTGAGGTTTGCAGGGGATTCTGGGTAAGGAAACGTTGGGGGATCCACGCAAGCCATACCTCCCTAGATTCCCCCGGGTGTCTAGTTTTCAGAAATGTGTGGGTTTGATAGGTTTCCCTAGGTGGCCGCCGAGCACTGGGCCAAAAACCCAGGGGACCCCCCTTGCAAAACCAGGTCGTTTTGAGATAGGCCATTTTGATGTCGCCTCACTATGTTTTGGGCCCTTGCCTGTCGCGAGTACTTGGGCCTCCCACACGAGTGAGGCACCGTTTTATCGGGAGACCCGGGGAACGCTGGGTGGTAGGAAATTTGTGTCAGCCCGGAGAATCCACAACTTTCCCACACAGAAATGTGTGAAAAAAGTGATTTTTTTTCAGCTAAATTTGAGGTTTGCAGGGGATTCTGGGTAAGGAAACGTTGGGGGATCCACGCAAGCCATACCTCCCTAGATTCCCCCGGGTGTCTAGTTTTCAGAAATGTGTGGGTTTGATAGGTTTCACTAGGTGGCCGCCGAGCACCGGGCCAAAAACCCAGGGGACCCCCCTAGCAAAACCAGGTCGTTTTGAGATAGGCCATGTTGATGTAGCCTCACTACGTTTTGGGCTCTTGCCTGTCGCGGGTACTTGGGCCTCCCACACGAGTGAGGCACCGTTTTTATCGGGAGACCCGGGGGAACGCTGGGTGGTAGGAAATTTGTGTCAGCCCGGAGAATCCACAACTTTCCACACACAAATGTGTGAAAAAAGTGATTTTTTCATCACAATTTCAGGTTTGCAGGGGATTCTGGCTAAGGAAACGTTGGGGGATCCACGCAAGCCATATCTCCCTGGAATCCCCCGGGTGTCTAGTTTTCAGAAATGTGTGGGTTTGGTAGGTTTCCCTAGGTGCCGGCAGAGCTAGGGTTCAAAAACTACAGCTAGGCACTTTGCCAAAAAAGGGTCATTTTTCACTGCAAAATTGAGGTGTGTCCACGTTGCGTTTTGCGCCGTTTCCTGCCACGGACACTAGGCCGACCCACACAAGTGAGGTACCATTTTTCTCTGAAGAATTTGGGGAACGCGGGGTGGGTGGAAATTTGTGGATCCACGCAGATTCCAGAACTTTCCACCACAAAAATGTGGGGAAAATGTGTTTTTTTATCAATTTTTTAGTTTTGCAAGGGATTCTGGGTAACAGAACCTGGTGGGAGGCAGTCAAGTCACCCCATCCTGGATTCCCCTGGGTGTCTACTTTTCAAAAATGTATAGGTTTGCTAGGTTTCCCTAGGTGCCGGCAGAGCTATGGTTCAAAAACTACAACTAGGCACTTTGCCAAAAAAGGGTCATTTTTCACTGCGAAATTGAGGTGTGTCCACGTTGCGTTTTGCACCGTTTCCCGTCGCAGGCACTAGGCCGACCCACACAAGTGAGGTACCATTTTTCTCTGAAGACTTTGGGGAACGTGGGGTGGGTGGAAATTTGTGGATCCACACAGATTCCAGAACTTTCCACCACAGAAATGTGGGGGAAATGTGTTTTTTTGTCAATTTTTTAGTTTTGCAAGGGATTCTGGGTAACAGAACATGGTGGGAGGCAGTCAAGTCACCCCATCCTGGATTCCCCTGGGTGTCTACTTTTCAAAAATGTATAGGTTTGCTAGGTTTCCTTAGGTGCCGGCAGAGCTATGGTTCAAAAACTACAGCTAGGCACTTTGCCAAAAAAGGATCATTTTTCACTGCGAAATTGAGGTGTGTCCACGTTGCGTTTTGCTCCGTTTCCTGTCGCAGGCACTAGGCCGACCCACACAAGTGAGGTACCATTTTTCTCGGAAGACTTTGGGAAACGCGGGGTGTGTGGAAATTTGTGGATCCACGCAGATTCCAGAACTTTCCACCACAGAAATGTGGGGAAAATGTGTTTTTTTTGACAGTTTTTACGTTTGCAAGGGATTCTGGGTAACAGAACCTGGTGTGAGGCAATCAAGTCACCCCATCCTGGATTCCCCTGGGTGTCAAGTTTTCAAAAATGTATAGGTTTGCTAGGTTTCCATAGGTGCCGGCAGAGCTATGGTTCAAAAACTACAGCTAGGCACTTTGCCAAAAAAGGGTCCTTTTTCACTGCGAAATTGAGGTGTGTCCACGTTGCGTTTTGCGTCGTTTCCAGTCGCGGGCACTAGGCCGACCCACACAAGTGAGGTACCATTTTTCTCGAAGACTTTGGGGAACGCGGGGTCGGTGGAAATTTGTGGATCCACGCAGATTCCAGTACTTTCCACCACAGAAATGTGGGGAAAATGTGTTTTTTTTGACAATTTTTTAGGTTAGCAAGGGATTCTGGGTAACAGAACCTGGTGGGAGGCAGTCAAGTCACCCAATCCTGGATTCCTCTGGGTGTCTAGTTTTCAAAAATGTATAGGTTTGCTAGGTTTCCCTAGGTGCCGGCAGAGCTAAGGTTCAAAAACTACAGCTAGGCACTCTGCAAAAAAAGGGTCATTTTTCACTGTGAAAATGTGGTGCGTCCACGTTGCGTTTTGCGCTGCTTCCTGTCGCGGGCACTAGGCCTACCCACACAAATGAGGTACCATTTTTTTTGGAATACCATGGGGAACGTGGGGTGGGTGGAATTTTGTGGATCCACGCAGATTCCAGAACGTTCCACCACAGAAAAGTGAGGAAAATGTGGTTTATTTGCCAATTGTTTAGGTTTGCAAGGGATTCTGGGTAACAGAACCTGGTGAGAGCCAGTCAAGTCACCCCATCCTGGATTCCCCTGGGTGTCTACTTTTCAAAAATGTATAGGTTTGCTAGGTTTCCCTAAGTGCCGGCAGAGCTAGGGTTCAAAAACTACAGCTAGGCACTTTGCAAAAAAAGGGTCATTTTTCAATGTGAAAATGTGGTGCGTCCACGTTGCGTTTTGCACTGCTTCCTGTTGCGGGCACTAGGCCTACCCACACAAGTAAGGTACCATTTTTTTCGGGAAACCTTGGGGAACGCAGGGTGGGTGGAATTTTGTGGATCCACGCAGATTCCAGAACTTTCCAACACAGAAAAGTGAGGTAAATGTGTTTCTTTTGCCAATTTTTTAGGTTTGCAAGGGATTCTGGGTAACAGAACCTGGTGAGAGCCAGTCAAGTCACCCCATCCTGGATTCCCCTGGGTGTCTACTTTTCAAAAATGTATAGGTTTGCTAGGTTTCCTAAGTGCCGGCAGAGCTAGGGTTCAAAAACTACAGCTAGACACTTTGCAAAAAAGGGTCATTTTTCACTGTGAAAATGTGGTGCGTCCACGTTGCGTTTTGCGCTGCTTCCTGTCGCGGGCACTAGGCCTACTCACACAAGTGAGGTACCATTTTTTTTGGAAGACCTTGGGGAACGCGGGGTGGGTGGAATTTTGTGGATCCACGCAGATTCGAACTTTCCACCACAGAAAAGTGAGGAAAATTTGTTTTTTTGCCAATTTTTTAGGTTTGCAAGGGATTCTGGATAACAGAACCTGGTGAGAGCCAGTCAAGTCACCCCATACTGGATTCCCTGGGTGTCTACTTTTCAAAAATGTATAGGTTTGCTAGGTTTCCTAAGTGCCGGCAGAGCTAGGGTTAAAAACTACAGCTAGGCACTTTGCAAAAAAAGGGTCATTTTTCACTGTGAAAATGTGGTGCGTCCACGTTGCGCTTTGCGCTGCTTCCTGTCGCGGGCACTAGGCCTACCCCCACAAGTGAGGTACCATTTTTTCAGAAGACCTTGGGGAACGCGGGGTGGGTGGAATTTTGTGGATCCACGCAGATTCCAGAACTTTCCACCACAGAAAAGTGAGGAAAATGTGTTTTTTTTGCCAATGTTTTAGGTTTGCAAGGGATTCTGGGTAACAGAACCTGGTGAGAGCCAGTCAAGTCACCCCATCCTGAATTCCCCTGGGTGTCTACTTTTCAAAAATGTATAGGTTTGCTAGGTTTCCCTAAGTGCCCGCAGAGCTAGGGTTAAAAAACTACAGCTAGGCACTTTGCAAAAAAAGGGTAATTTTTCATTGTGAAAATGTGGTACGTCCACGTTGCATTTTGAGCCATTTCCTGTTGTGGGCACAAGGCCTACCCACACAAGTGAGGTACCATTTTTATTGGGAGACTTAGGGTAACACAGAATTGTAGAGCAACTGTTATTACTTATTGGCTTTCGATGCATTTCTGCCTTCCAAATGAAAGACAATGTGTAAAAATAAGTCATTTTGAAAATGACCTATAATTCTCATGCTAGTATGGGTACTCCCAATTTCGGAAATGTGCAAATATCTACTGTTTCTAAAATCTACATTTTGTTCCCATTTCAGAAATACATAGGTGTATTTCATAACAATTTTTCCATGTATACATTTTCCCAAAATAATTGCTATATACCCGGTACATAATAAAAACCATTGCAAGATGCTGCTCAGTTATTGGCTCTGGGTTCGTCGGGTTCTTGGTGTACCTACAAGTCCTATATATCCCCACAACCAGAAAGGTCCAGCGGATATAACGGTATATTGCTTTCAAATATCTGTCATAATTAGAAGAAGTTACAGGTGAAAACGTTGACACACATGGCTGTTTTTTTCAACTAATTTTCAATTTTTCCTTTATTTAACTGTTAGTTTCTATAAGGAAATCTTTTAGGATCTACACAAATGACCCCTTGCTGAATTCAGAATTTTGTCTACTTTTCAGAAATGTATGGTTTTCCAGGATCCATTATTGGTTTCATACCCATTTCTACCATTAACTGGAAGGAGGTTCAAAGCACAAAAAATATCAAAAATAGGCTATGTCCCAGAAAAATGCCAAAACTGTGTAAAAAAAGTTGGTTTTCTGACAAAAGTCTGCTTGTCCCTGAAAGCTGGGAAGATGGTGATTTCAGCACCACAACTCCTTTTTGATGCCATTTGCAGGGAAAAACAAGACGCTTTCATCTGTAGCCCTTTTTTCGCATTTTTCCCCAAAAAACAAAATTTTGCTGTATTTTTGCTAATTTCTGGGTCCCCTCCAGGGGAATCCTCAAACCCTGGGTACCTTTACAATCCCCATGATGTTAGAAAAAAAGGACGCAAATTTGGCGTGGATACCTTATGTGGTCAAAAAGTTACAGGGGCCTAAGCGCGAACTACCCCAAATAGCCAAAAAAAGGCTTAGCACAGGGGGGGAAAAGGCCTACCAGCGAAGGGGTTAAACCAATTGTGGATGTTGCATCCGTTGGTGTGCATCACCTTTAAAGAAGCACACTCAGAGCCTTTAGTTCTGACATAGGATAAAAAAAGTTCTAGGTAGGAGAGGATTATCTCAAGGCTTTTTTATGCTGTAATAGTGATCTACATCAGTTTCAAAATATTTATTCAACCTTTAGATAAAGATCATAAAAGTGCATACATTACAGCAAAATTCAAAGTAAAATTTTAAAACTAGCAGTCGTATAAATAATAGCAAGAGGTTGATACAGAGAAGGCAGCTGTATCATAATACATAGACATATTCTCTGCCTGCCGACGCTATCAATACACTTCCCTGAGTATCCGGCTCAGTGCATAAGAATACATAAAATACAATACATCACATATACACGGTACATATGAAGGTTAAAAGTCACTTTAAAACATCAATGTAAAATCAATAATAGGCATAACTCAGTGCAAAATATGGTATTGATAAAGTGCATTTACCAGGTACTAAGCTGCCATTTCGTTTATTATCCCTCATAGTTTTCCTGCTGCGAATAGACATTTTAAGAAAGCAACAAATACTGAAACAGATGTGATGGTTACATTACATCTGGAGGTATGTTAGAGCTTCTCTGCACTTATCAAATGCCAATGATTTCATGATGTGCTTAAGACATCATTAAAAGAATTTATGATACAATTTACAGAAAAATATGAAGTGCAACAAGCATTGCTCTGCCATCCCACCACAGGGACAAGGAGACAAATTACTATCCCATACCTTTCCCACTCAGAAAAGCACATTAAGTGCCACACAGTGCCTGACCTAAATCTAAAAAGGAGAGATGACTCCCAGCATGTAAGCTCCAGGGTTAGATAGAGGGCTAGGTCTCCTGTTGATAATGTAATAAAGTAGTTACAGATGGAGTGTTTTCTAAAAACTTCCTCAGTTCTGTGGGAGAAGGTGAACTCTGCATGACAGGTCTTGACTAGCCTCTTATCAGACTTGCTAATAGTATCTGGGGCAGAAAACATTTCGGGGAGACCAATGTCAGAGAAGGACTTACTAATGTAATTCAGCCAAGGGATGGAAAGACCCCTGACCTGACTGAGATAATCTAAAATAACATCTCTATTAAAACTTGCTTTGTTAGGGGGCGTAGACTAGCCGGCCACCAAGATGTCCGAACGGCTTTGAAGCTCTGGTGGACTCAGCCCATACAACTGCCCCACACCCCACCTGCGACTGCGTACATTCAGGAGGTTCAGCAATCCTGCCTGCCCGCCACACGCTGACTGGAACGTTTTGCGCCGCTGCTGGTGCCCACAGGCGGACTTCCTCCCAGCTGCTAATCGGTTTGGCCAGCGGGCCACTGAACGGACCCCATAAACGACCCTGCTCCTCATGTCTCTCCCCAGACATGATGCATGGAGACCCCAAACAAAAGCCCCTTACTTTTGATAAAGCTAAGCAACCAGACACTTCAGAGCCCATGCCCATGGAGGAGCCGGGGGCTGTGAGGGGCAGGGAGGGAGCCCGATCACTTAACCAGTAAGAATGCCATAATGGCGGCGCTCAGGGCGGGCTTTCGGGCCATTGACAGACGCATCGATGCCCTTGCTGGATGCCTCAATTCTATAGATGAACGGCTGGACAGGCACGATGCATGACTTGAGGCAGCTGAAAAACGTGAGTGGAGCCTCGAGGATGGGACCACCCAGACCACGAAATGCCTGAAGAGATTGTAACGTCTACTGAAATCGGTGGCAATCAAGAATGAAGGTGCGGGGTCGACGCAACAACCTTCGCAATCTGAGGGTAGCAGAGTCCACCGATACCTCATGCCTTGACTTATTTGTCGAACACTTGCTGTTGGATTTGTTGGGCCGGTCATACTTTACTTCTGCATTTATGGTGGAGTGAGCTCATCATTCCCTGGGCCCTCGCCGCATGTCTGGCAGTCCCCCTAGACCAATAATTGCCAGACTGCTTAATTTTCAGGTCCGAGACATGGCCCTCAGGTTGGCCTGGGAACAGGTCCCCTGCTGTACCCTTTCTTTATTTCCGGATTTCACTATGGTGGTACAGGAGGCCCGCCCCAAGTTCACAGACGTCAAGTCTAATGTTCGTAGGCTGGGGCTTCGCTCAGGCATGCTCTACCCTGCCCGCCTTCAAGTGGATGTGGATGGGAAGACACACTTCTTTGATACCCCGGCAGCAGCCTAAGACTTTTGCAAGCAGCATGCTCTGGATCACACACACACGGTGATCCACTCCTGAAAGCTCCCCCCAGATCTACACTTCAGTGCCAGTGCGGACCTGTTCCCCATTTGCTGATCTGCGTGGCTCTGATGGGAGACTTCGTCCCCTTTCACCACGCCGTAGTTCCACGCTCTGACCACCTGCCCTCTGTTATTCACCATGGGGGTGACCCACAGTGTCTGCCTCACACCAGCTAACATTGGCCCATTCCAATTGCCCATTCATCACATTATCCATTCCTTTGCTGGGCTCTCCACCGCTACGTTTCCAACCCCCAGTCACATACACTATGTTGACGATTGTATTTGTTCTTCTTTTTCATTTTTTTGGGACCATGTTTCTTGGGATTCACTGGGCTAGTTTTTGCCTGGTGTGGGTGGGGGGAGGAGGGATACGACCCCTGGCTTTTTTGTTGTCGGTCGTATTTGTTATCTCTCTACAATTTACAATCACTGCTCCCTGAACACATACGCATAGCCACATAGCTTTTCTTCTACTTTCTGATGGTGAAGCCCTGTCGTCCTAAGACACAGGCAGTGGAGTTGACATTCCTGTTTTGGAACACTAGGGGCTTCAACAACCCTCAAAAGGGCAAACAGGTTTTGCAGTACCTATCTCGCCATGATGCTCAGATTTTTACAGGAGATGCATCTCCCGCCCGCAAAATCTCACACATTTGCATCCACATGGGACCAGCACTGCTTTTATTCCTCCTACAGCACATATTCTTGGGGTGTCTGCATCCTTGTGCCTCCTTGATGAGGAGGGCAGGTACGTGCTGGTGACCGGGACACTGGTGCGGCACCTGGTGCTACTCGCTAATGTTTATGCCCCTAATGTTGACTCCCCTGAGGTCTTTCACACACTGCGCGCACAGATTGGGCACATGACCTTCGCCACATTATTTTGGGAGGCGATCTGAACCTACTGATGGACCCCTCCCTCAACTCCACAGCCATCTCTCCGGCTGGTAAGCCACGATCGCTCCATGTTATGCAGGACACCTGTGACGTATATGTGTTCCTAGACCCCTTGCGTCTCTAAGGCTCCCCAAAGCTAGCGTACCCTCACCACTCAGTTCCCTGCAACACCTGGCCCCGCATTGATTATTGGTTCCTCTCCATGACTTTGACCCCCTGGTTGGGCACTGTTCAGCATCTAGCCCACACTCTCTCGGACCACTCCCCAGTCCCTGCTACATTGCACATTCCCTTTGGTGGTGGACTGGAAAGACAACGGCGCTTCCCTGCCTTGGCGCTACAAAATGCGTTTTTTCTCTCCGAATTACGCACAGCGGTAGTGGAATATATCCAGCTTAATGTGGGCTTGGTCAATGCACAGGCCACCTTGGGAGGACCTTTAAGGCTTATATTAGGGGCATCTGTATTTCTAAGCACTCAGGGGTGCTACCCAATATGTGCAGGGACCTTACTCGCTTGGAACAGGAGCTGGTGGAACTTGATGCCAAGGATGCCTGACACCAGGGCTATCCATGCCCACACCAATGTGCTACACTGCTGGCTGAATATTGTGTCCTGGCTGAACTTGAGGTCCTATTCCTTGGGAAATATGCTAGGGCCTGTAGGTATGGTGAGGGGGAGCGCCCGGGACGCACACTAGCCACACTCCTACCTCAGGGGCTCCTCTTACATTCTGGAGTTACGCCGGACTGACGGGTCGACAGTGACCTCTAACGAAGGTATACTGCGTGCCCTACTTCATTATTACACACAACTTTACACATCCCCGTCCTCCGGAAACACAGCAGCACTGACGGCATATCTCGAGGAAATAGCCATGGTATGGTTTACCACCATTGAACAACAGTTCCTTAGTGCGCCGTTCTCAAGCAAGCAAATTGTGCAAGCTATAGACTCGATGAATGGCTCCAAAACTTCCGGCCTGGAAGGATTTACTGGGGAATTTTATAAGTACTTCAAACACATGATTGCGCCTCATTTACTGCCCATGTATGCGGAATCCCTTGAGACAGGTATGCTCCCCCCGACTCTGCAAGAGGCATTTATAACGTTTCTCCTCAAACCAGGCAAAGATCCTCACCAATGTGTCTCTTTCAGGCCCCGATCACTTTTAAAATTTGACAACAAAATTTTGGCCGGTCCTATCCAACAATGTTGCCCAACTGATGGAGCACATCATATCACCCACACAATCAGGATTTGTCCCCCACCAGTCCACCTCCTTAAACCTCTGCACTGCCTTCTCTCGTTTAAATAGAATCGCTCTAGATGTCTCAGCTGCAGTGGCCCTGTTGGATGCCGAAAAGGCCTTCAACTCCCTGGAATAGCCCTTTCTCCATGCCACCCTCTGCAAGCTGGGCATCCTCCATGGATTCACCTCATGATCAAACTATTATACATGAATCCCACAGCGCGCATCAGAGCCAATGGGTCACTCACTCCTCCATTTCCCGTCACATGCGGAACACGGCAGGGATGCCCATATCTCCGTTGCTTTTCATAATAGCCATGGATCCTCTTCTCCATCATCTCTAGATGGCTCATTTGCTCCGAGGCCTACAATTTGGTCCTGGCCCCTTGTTACTCTCCCTATATGCCAACGATGTCCCATTGTTTGTTCGACACCCAGAAGAAAATTTGACCCCCCCCCCCTCCTTCCCGAGATAGTCCACTTCGGAGGCCTCTCTGGTCTCCACATCAACTGGTCCAAGTCAGAGTTGTTTCCCCTCACAGCTGTCCCCCAACCCTGTAATTGCAAAGCCCCACTGTCCTGGTGCGACGGCCCGGCCAAATACCTTGGCATCTTCCTGCACAGAGACAAGGACCAGGTGATACAGCTGAATTAGGGCCCAGATGTGGACAAGCTGAATACACATTTAGATGAGAGGATTCGCCTTCCGTTGTCCATGGCCGTGTGAATTGCTATCATTAAAATTGGTGGTTCTACCCCGCTTCCTTTATTTATTTCTAAACATTCCTATTCTGCTTACGAACTAGTTTTTCACTACCATAAGGGGCATTCTGATAAAACTTATCTGGGCCGGCAAGCACCCACGGGTGGGCTGCGACACATTGGTACTTCCTTACGAGCGTGGGGGCTTCTGTGTGCCTCACCTCCATCTATATTATTTAGCTGCATAATGCCATTATGCTCACCACTGATTTCACACTGGTGCACGCCTACCCTACACCAAGCCTGAAATGGACCATGATGTCCCAACCCTCTGGCCTCCATCCTCCCTGCCGGGATACCCATGGACCCCACAGACATACAGACCTTATCCACCACCTGTTGGGCTTCGAAGAAACTCTTATGCTTACTGGGAGGATCAATGCTTTATTTTCCCTTGCTTGTATTGCTGGACAACCCATGACTCCCCATCACCCAGAAAACATTGGTTAAGCGCACGTTGGCACGCTATATACTTCACACGTTCAGGGATCTCGTCCCCGATGGACATGCCCTTACACACGCAACAGATCCCTGCTTCATCAGCGCCTCCCGCATGGATCATTTTGTGCTACGCCATATCTATAGTGCTTTGCGAGCTACTGTCTCTACATATCCACTAGTGCCGGATGAATTCACCCCTTTGACCCTCCTGGTCGATAGTGGTGATGGGACACGCCTGGACTCCAAACCATACCATTTGTGCGTAGCATTGCTGCCAACACGTGATGATAAACTCAGAGGCTACTGGGAGACTGACCTGGGACTTCAACTTACGGACAAGATATGGACGGGCTGCTGTGCACAAACGCGTCTCGTCTCACATAACCACCATCACAATCTCATACATTTGAAATTTCTACTCAGGGCCTATGTCACTCCTAGCGATCAACATAGATCTGACCACACAAGACCCTCTGACTGCCCCAAATGTAGTCTTGAAGGGGCGGACTTTATACACATGACATGGACAAGTAGGCATATTGTCATGTATTGGCTGGCGATCTTCTCCAACTTGGCCTTGATGGCTGATATACCCCCGAACCCAAACCCGCTGTTGGCATTGTTGGGCTACATACAGGTCCTCCCGAAAAGTGCCCGCCGCTTTACCGCTAAGGCCCTACTCCTTGCCAAGCATGAAATCTCGTTACACTGGGGCAACAGATGTCCACCCACTGCCAAAGCGTTACTCAGTAGTCTAGCGTATTGTGATGCTATCAGTGAGCTGTACACCTCCCTACAACACCCACCTCTAGGCCGAAGGACATATGGCAGCCTCTCCGTGGATGCTTCATCTCAAGACACAAGCTCAGCAAAGACTACCTCTCACTAGCATAGCTTCACCCACCATATTTGTCTCTCCTTCCCTGATCCTTCGCCTTAGGCAGGGCCGGACTGGCTACCGGGCGTTTTGTCATGCTGCCGAGCTGGGGGCTGATGTCACTGCGGTGGGGGCTAATTTAGTTGATGGAGACCTGCGTGTGCTACGAAATAAACAAAGCAAAACGAATTTCGTTCAGCACACGCAGGTCCCCATCAACGAAATCAGCCCCCAGCTCGGCAGCATGCCAAAACGCCCGGTAGCGAGTCCGGCCCTGGCCTTAGGGCCCCAATGGCCCTCATACGCAGCGCAAATCATGCACTCAGAACATAACTCCCCACCTTTGCACAGACTAGCGACACACTCCACCACTAATTTCCGTCATGGGACCACATACACACAAATTCAATTGTTCCTTACGTAGAGAATTGGTTATGTTTTTGTTTTTCTTTTGCGTTGTTCAGTTGAGATCTGCTTTTTTTCTTTATAGCAACAGATTAGGTATTTACACAAATGGTGATGATTGTACTGCCCTCATGCTGTACCGAGATAATTTGATTGATGCCTCTGGATGCACTGCTGTTTGTATTCTTTCCTGAGGTTGCAGGTGATGAACTAATCCGCTTTTGGCTTCATGTACCTTCTTTTTTCGCCTTATTGTATCAGCAGTGCCTGGCGCTGTCATGCTACTGTTTGTTAAGTCTGTTTTTCTTAAATGCTCAATAAAACATTTTTTTAAAAACCTTGCTTTGTCATTCGTCCACACGTTTACCCAGAGCAAGAGGAGGACCAGCTTAATGGTATCTGTGAAATATTCCAGATTGAGTTCAAAATGCAGAATGAAATTGGGGCTGGAGGACGGGAGATTCACAGCCGCCTACAAATTCTATTTTCCTTTACCTGTATGGGGGAGGCATTGTGATACCTACGCTCCATGGGTTGCTGTAGAGACACACTGCAGGCAAGGTAGGGAGAAATAGTACCCATTCCATCCCAGTGGTGGCTGGTGACATTTGAAAGTGGTGGGGCGTAAAATGATTGGCATACTGCACCGCAGCGAGCGAGCCCGAACAACCTAAGAGGGGTTCGGGGGGTTCTCCCTCCGAGAAAATTTTGAAAAAAGAGTGGACAAATGGTGCATTTTCAAGCAAATGTGAGAAAGCAGGAAGGTTAATAAAGCAATTGTGAAAGTGCAGTTATTACATTAATAAAGAGATGTCATATAACATAGGTAGCTGCTTATTCAAGCTTTCTTTCACCCCATAGTCCAGCAGGGTCTTGATACAAGACAGATAAGCGAAAAAGCAGTGTGGTCCTCGACCAGGAAGACACTCATATTTCGTTGGTAAGAAGTCAAAAGATTGGTCAAATTGAAAACCTGAAATGCAATACGCAATCAAACAATTTGCAAGTACATCTCATCTATGTTCAACAAGCCATGTTTTACCCATGATTGGAATTGTGAATCACCAAATAAACTGAGCCACTGCAATCAAAAGCAGAGGGCCTCCTCAAAAAGTATGCCCTTAAGAGAGTTCTCTCATCTCATGTCCTCTCTATATTTTCTCTGGAAGTTGAAAACTCACCAGAGTCTACTGCACAAACCTGAACCCTTCTGCATATTCCAACACCAGAACTCATTCTTGGCCATTTAGTTTGGAGCCATTCATACCAGGAATACAGAAAATACCTTTAAATAGAGTAGAAGGTATTCCAAAACAAGGAGTGCTGAAATGTTGCTTAAGATAAGATGTACACACTAAGTACTATGGCCAAGAGCACGTAATGTTCAGTCAACAATAGGCTTAGGAAAAACCAACCATTCTGAGAGCACCTACAGTCAAGATCCTTCACCTGAGACTATGTGTTACCAAAGATGTAGTGACATGTTAACAGTTGTACGTAGACTTAAGGCCTTCTAACTGATGTACAAGGTGAAGGATCTTGACTGTAGGTGCTCTCAGAATGGTTGGTTTTCCTAAGCCTATTGACTCTTTCTTCCCCTCTCCCTTTGTCCTCTACACTGTCTCTATCTGTGCTTTTTTCCCTCACTTCCATTTGTCTATTTCATCACCTAGAGCTCAGTTCCTTTACTTTTTCTCTCCTGGCATCCTCTTTCTATGCTACTTTTCTTTATTTGTTTCCGACTTTCTCTTTATTTACATATGTGCTTCGTTTACTTTCTCTGTTGCTCTCATTCAGATGATTTCTTTTTCTGTCTTGCGTTCTTTCTTGCTCTTTTTCTTTCTTCCCTCCTTTCTTGCCATCACACCTGTCCCATCTCTTTCTCACTGCCCTTTCTTTCACTTCACTTTCTTCATCCCATCTTTACTATCCTCTCTTTCCCTTACTTCTATTTCCCCTTCTTTGTTTTTGTTTCCCTCTTCCCTTCTCTTTATGTTCCTTTTCTTTCACAACTTTCTCATTTACACCCCCTTCCTCCATCTATTTCTCTTTACCTTTTTCTTTTCTTCGCCCTTCTTTCCCACCATAGTCCATTTCTTTGCTTACTTCCTTGTGCATTTCTTCCTCCCTACCTCCTTTATTTACACATGTTCTCCCTCCAGTTTATCTGTCACCCCTTCCCTCCTCCATCTTATCCCAACCCCACTTCTTCCCTTGTCCCTCTCATCTCCTTTTATGCTACAAACATCTCTGCAGTCATCCATCCATCCTCTCGCTATCCCTCTCCCTGCTCATGCCTACTTCCTCTTCTCTATCTGTCTCTGAATCCATCCATCCTCTCTTATCCTTCTCTTCTTCTCGCTCCTTCTCTCCACCCCTCCGTCCCCCCATGTATCCCCCATCCTGTGCTACATCCATCCATCCTCTCTCTATCCCTCTCCCTGCTCATGCCTACTTCCTCTTCTCTGTTCATCTGTCTCTGAATCCATCCAACCTCTCTCCTTCCTTCTCTTTTTCTCTCTCCTTCTCTCCACCCCTCCGTCCCGTCCCTCCATGTATCCCCCATCCTGTGCTACATCCATCCATCCTCTCTCTATCCCTCTCCCTGCTCATGCCTACTTCCTCTTCTCTGTTCATCTGTCTCTGAATCAATCCATCCTCTCTCCATCCTTCTCTTCTTCTCTCTCCTTCTCTCCACCCGTCCGCCCGCCCCTTCCCTCCTTCACACAGAGCTCAGTTTTAAGGGCTCCGGTCATATTTAAAGGAGCCATAAATAACACGTTACACAGAGATGATCAGTGACGTCCAACACCAGCTCAAGCTGCTATACTGGGGGGTCAATGACACCCCCTCCTCAAGGCATACGCAAAGGTGTGTGAGTCCTGCAAGGTCTTTGCAGCTCTTGAGCTCTGGCCCTTTGAGAGGATTCCCTTAGGCTTAAACCCTACTTGATGGCGATGCCTGTTTTCAGCACATGGCATCTCCATTGCACATGCTGCTTCCACCGCCCTCCTCTCTCTCTGCTCGTGCTTCATGAATCATCATACATGTGATTCATTCATCTCAGAGAGAAGAACAGATGGAATGCTTGGGTTCATCTCAGCCAGTAGAAATTACTTTGCGTCATATTTCAAGTTCATCATTTTTAATGCTCGCTGTGCCACTTCAAACAGGGACAAACCATGTGCAATCAGACGTATCCAGGCTCGTAAGGGACAGTCCAGGGTGAACAGGACAGGCCGTGGCTTCTCTGCAATGCACCACCACTCACTTCAGACACGTTTCTATCTGATGACTGAGCATAGCTGTCCCGCTGTGAGCTACTCACTGAGAAGTACAACTAGAGATGGATGGAATGTTTGAGATAATCTCAGGCACTGACTGTCAGTCGGCTGCATTCATTCCATTGTACTGTTACTCACTGTGCTACGAAGACACGCAGGGATAGCAAAAAAGTGAGTCGAAGATTGCTGTGTAGCGGCCCCCGCCCGACGCCCACCCGCTCAAGAAGTGGAAGGAATGTTACTCGTGCCTCAAAAGCAAATTCCGCAAATTTCGCGGGGGAGTTTTAAAATATAAAAATCCTACCTTACAAGGTCCGCGCCGTCCCCGTTCTGGCGCCTACAGGATCAGCCGCATCACTAAGTTCTGGCAAGTGGCAAACCCCTCTCAGCCAATCCTGGCGCTGCTGGCAGCACCAGGATTGGCTGAGGGCACGGTTACTCTCCGCCCGCCTGCCCTTTAGGAGAGCGAGGTTTGAGCCTTTGCTCAACCCTCGCTCTCCTAATGGGCATGCGCCAGCCACAGCAGAGACCAGTGCGCATGACTGGGCACGGGCGAAAATTCGCTAACCTCGCCCACTCATGCGCACTTGTGCTGCTGCCCCTGGTCTGACAATCATGTCAGTCAACATGACACCGGACCGCCCACCCCCTTCAGACTCTGAAGGGGGTGGGCGGTCCCACGTCATGCTGACTGACATGATTGTCAGTTCTCCCTCGGCGTCTCTGAACTTAAGTAAACTGAGAGTTTACTTAAGTTCAGAGACGCTGAGGGAGCAGCTGCGGGGGGGCAACGCCCCAACGCCCCAATGGACGCACCGCCCCTGTTCCATCCTTCTGGAATAGGTTAAACAAAGATCCTGCTGCCATCACTAATGTCAGACGTGCTGCATACACTTGAGGTTGCCATGAGTTGCCAGTTCAAAAGTAACACTTTCCAACAAATCTATATATGATCTGAGCGTTTAGATAACATAAACTAAGGGATTGGTGCCCAGACTGATTCCAGACACCCCCAAAGGATATGCTAGTCTGTAGACCAGCTAGCTCACAGTGCCACTATAAGCCCCCCAACCTTACCAAGGAGTGAATAGTTTCTGACAACTATCGAACATGACAACCCTGACCCCTCAGGGATCGTGGAAACAGTACAGTACTTTTCGCTCAGTCACTTGTGCTCACTTTGTCTCAGAGAGATACACAGAATAAACGGTGGGGATGTTTTCATTAAGTATTTATTGAACCAGCGTCATTCTAGTATAAAATACGTGTGCTGCAACAATCATTAGACAGAAACAGATATATACGATTATAAGCACCAGCACAGTAAATAAAAGGTAGAATTCTACAATGATGCTAAAACAGTGAATATATGCAGGCATATAGATACATGGCAGTAATCATGAGTATTCCTACAATGCAATCTCTAACTAGATGTACCTAAGTGTACCTAGCATGTTTGTAGGTGTGTAGCCAAGAATCCCCCTAGGAAAGAGCCAACCCCATTACCTGATGGGAGAGAACGAAGGACCCCGTCTTGGTCTCGAGTTGGACACCCTGCAAGGGATGTCAGACCACTGTGTGCGGGAATGTCTGTGTGCAGGGACCTCCGCGTCTCGTGTCAGCATGGAAGTCTTTCTCCTCTGATTTGCCCAGCGAAAATGAGGTGCTTATATACCCAAAAGGTACCCTCAGGGGTTCTACCTAGATGTGTCATGGTAATGTGGGCATGTCGGCAAAGGATGACGATAGTGGTGACTTTTGTACAGAGTTATTAAGCAGAAGATGGTAATCCTGCTGTGATACTAAGAATCCTCATGCATAATAAATGAGGCTAGTTTTCAAAGAAAACCACACAACATTTATTTGGCACCTAACTAGGTAAAAGGTCACCGCCAGAGCCGTTATGTAGAGCAAGGTAGGACAAATGTAGGCACATAACACCCACTCCTCATCCAACTGGATGACAAAATTTAACGAATGCTAAAATATGCCTGTTTAAAAAGCATAAAAGACATTGCTAAAATATGAGTATAAAAACATCTAAAAACATGGTATGTGTTAAAAAACAATGCAAAGGTTAAAAAAAAGAGCACTATAAGTCCTCTAAATAGTCAATATACTGTTAGACCAACTACGCACGCCGAAAGCCATAGTGCTCAGTGAGAGCAAAAGAGAAAAATAAAACAAAAATGGTGTTGTTGAATTCCAATTTGGGTTGTTTTGGAAAAAAGGCTGAATTGTTCCCATCACACGGAGAGCCAAATGTTTATGTGTTCTGTGTGGGAGATGCAACATCACTGCTGCTTGCCTTTGCCGACGATGGTCCCTGTAACACCTCTTGGATCAGGTCAATGGAGCAAAGGTGATCTTCTCCGGTTCCCACAGTGGACACTAAGGAAGCACTCGGTACCTGTGAGCCTGTTGTAGAGCCCGTGTCCATTCCGACAGGAGCTGAAGCATTCCGTGGTGGATCTAAGAATGCCAACATCAATATTGGAATACGCTGAGGACACTGCACTACGTGGGTCTTTAATGGGTACAGCAGTACGTCCACGTCCGGAGGCGCATTCGATGGAAGTATTAGACATATGTCCAACAAGCATTCGTATCCGCAGAATAGGCAGCGGAGCACAGGTAAGACGCAGTCAACCCAGACTGATCTGAACGATAGGAACCAATGCTCGCTTAGCTCCCGAAGCCGAGGTGTGCCCAGATGAAGTAACATGCGTTCACGGCTATGTCGCACTAGGGGTGCTTTTTCCTACTCTTTGGAGGCTGGGACGTCCATTGCGTAGCAGGAAAATTAAAACCAGGATACCCACTACAAGGAGTAGGACCAGCGGAAGCCCTCTCCAAAAACGCTTCCCAATACGGAGTGTATAAATGATGGAATAACTCCAAAGATCGTCTGAAAGGTGGTTAATAGCCCAGAACCTATGCTCTTAAATAGGTGTACTATCCCACTCGTATCAGACATGTTGAAGATACGATGTACCACTTCCCCGAAATGGAGCTGGAAGTTAGTTCGGACTAGTGCCTGTATCTCAGCCGAAGACCTTGCAACCTGGAGATCAAAAGTCTCTTGAGCTGAGGTTAAGGCCACATCCTTCTGTAAAAGTATGGCTTTCAGTCTGCTCAGAGAATCAAACCATATAAGGGAAACATTCAATGAAGGCCATAACGGCGCCTTCCTGATTGTGTGGGTCGGTGAAAACAATACTTGCATACAACAAGTAACCCTGGAACTTACTGTGACCAGATATGCGATGCCTGGCAGCATCCCACAACAACCTTGATCATTCAATATCAAATAACTCCCATTCGAGAGCAGTTTGAACACCGGATGAATCACGGCAGCTGTGGATCCTTTCAAGTGACATGATAGGTTTGCAACTGAAGCATTACAAGCTCAGTGAAGCATACTATCCTGACAAATTAGAGACCCACTTAACGAAGTCTCACAGTCTGAACCACTGAGAAAGACTTCAGTGTTCCCATTCCTGCCTCTAAATCTGTACGGTAATTCCCAAGATTCATGTATGTATTCCTTACCCAACTCTTCATACCTGCCTACTTGGTGATGGTAGATAATAGTGAAATTGGAATGTCGTTACTGGCAGCATAATATGGCCATGAATTAACCATTCTGTGAAAAGGTGACTCAGCCACGGTGAAAGGTAATTGGTCCAATTTTTCAATGTGCAGCATTGTATACTTTGCATCTCTTTGTGCCATTGTTGACTGTCTTTCTGTTAGATTGTATGGTTTAGGGGCGGCTCCTCCGCTATGGCAGAGGAGCGTTGCCCCACTGCTTTCTCACAGTGCAAGAAGCGAAAACATAAAATGGTAACTTTTAGTTAATACTATTTTATGTTTGCTTTGCGGGCGGGTGGTCAGGGCTGCTCTGCTCACGGAGCAGGGCAGGGGCGGAGTTATTTGCCCACTCCTGAGTGCGCAAAGACTGTTTGGTCGGCCCCCTCGGGCTGCCCAAACCAGTCATGCACACTTTGCCCTTCTCCCTGCAGGCTGCATTGCAGCCGGCATGGAGAACATGCCCACCCCTCTAGCCCCTGGCTGAGCGCCGTGTCACAGCGCTCCAGACCAATCACAACGCTGCGTGCAGCGTTGTGATTGGCTTAGGGTAGGGAGCCTGGCTGTCTGCTTCCTGTTACTGTCGGCGGCAGGAGAGCAGGACCAGAGAAGACGTGGGAACCGACGGAAAGGTAGGTTTTAATATATTTTTTTCGTCAATTATGTCTGCCCACGCGACCCCCCGCATGACCCTCCGGCGTGACTCCCCTCCCGCGCGACCACTCCGCACCCGCCCCCACCCGCGAGCCATGCCAGCTGCTACTGCAGAAAACAGAGACGAACTGTTGATATACTGCCAGGGCACATGACCAGAGCGCAATGATTGTAGTGTCCAGCTCAATAATAGAATGGATCGCAATTGCGATTGTGCATGTTGAAGAATAGACAAATCCTGTTCTGTTATATCTATTGCAGAAGACACACTGTTGCCCAGTGAAAAATCCTGGATGTTAGTGTGGTCATGCCATTGTCGACCAATGCCCAAGCCTTTTCTAGGTTAACCCTGTCAATCTCACGTAATCTCTCTCCAGCTTCCTGTTGAGAGATTTTCCATACTTCATTATAAATAGCATATAAGAAGCGTTTTTGACATTGTTTCTGGGGACCAAACAAAAAATCCCTAAGATCCATGTCGTCTGAGAGTAAGGACAAGTGTTGTTTCACCTGGGACAGTGTTGAGGTTTTTAGCCACTCCAGGCACAACTTCCCAACACTGTAAGATGTCACCACCACCGAGTATTCTCGTTGTACGTAGTGTTGGTCAGGCCTATGGATACTAAACCCTTTGGTGGTACCCCTGAATCTTGACTGACACCTATTTGTGTCAATAGGCCAAACCAACCATCCCTTCCAATTGGGGTCTGATGAATAGTATGAACCATCATGTAGAATGTCATTCAGTGTATCTTCACTATGTTGTGTGTAATTTTGCCATCCCTCAAAGTGCGTAGGTGAGGGAATCCAAGGTGTGTTCAAGTCCTTAATCTTGGCTAGTCCAAGACACGAAGTCTGTTGCACTGTGTTGTTCAGGAAGATGATCTGCTGTGGTATGAGACATGCTTAAATAATGCTTAAGTTCCCTGAGCTTGCCAATCTTGAGTCCCTCAGACAGATTTTGTGTCTATGATGTCCCTCCAAAAGTTGAAACCCTGTAAAGACAGTTGGGAAATAAAGGAAGCAGAGTATATCGGTTTCGTGTTGGTGAGCATATTTTTCTTTGCAGGTGTAGGTGCAACCTTATAATAATAAGATGTCTGGTCTGAAGTGTTAAACCCAGAAAAATAAGCAAACTTCTATGCAAACGTTTGTGAACTACCTTTCGGTGGTCTTGGACAATGTTCCCAATGATGATAAGTGAAAACATTACCTGGGACACTTGCTTTGTGCAAGAAATGATGACCATAGTGTTGGTAACAATATATGGTGTCAAAATTAGATGTATCATCAAACAATTTATTACTAGAGAATGCAGCAGATTGTTCTAAATAAGACAGCCAAGAATTTACAGTTTCAAGGTCCCAATCATCAGAAAAAGTACTGGAGGTGATGATATCATTCAAAGAAATTTTAAACAATGTGGTATTTTCAAAAGTTCAGTGGGACCAAATACATCATATGAAATCTTATCCCAAACTATTCCTTCAGGAACGGGAACTGCTGTAATGTTCACAAAGGACAGGTCTCTTTGTTCACGATGAGATGATGAATGTGGTTTAAGGACCAAGTTCACATGTGGTACTGCGGAGCGTTCTGGGAGATAGTGTCCATTCAGGAGCAGGAAAAAGACAGTCACTACACCTATCCAGAGGACTAGGAAAAGTAGACCAATTGCAATCCAGAGCTATAGCCAGGGAGAAACAAAGTAAGTCTTTTTCAGCCAAAGGTAGATATCATATATTTTTTCTTTGCGGGAAACAGAAGCTGGCGGTGACTCAGGTTCACTCGGATCCAGAGAGAAGGTATCAAAATCGATGAAGTAGCCAGACGCTGTTTGATCTATCTTTGGTAGCTCAGCAGGTTGTGTAGAACTGGCTGTTGACTCGTTTCAAGATATATTCACATAGATGTCGGTATTAGGCCTAATTGAGATCTGTGTTTCATTTGTATTTTGTAGTTGTTCAATTTCAACAGGTACGAGTTCCATTCCATTGTTGGTAACTCCATTACTTCGTATAGTAGAATCTTCAAACGTTATTAGTCTTTCTGTCTGAACTTCCTGTATGGTAGCGAGAGGAGATCGGCGACTACCCAGGAGCCCACACGGCCTGCTATTCAGTATCGGCCACATAGTGCGGTTTGATCAGTTCAATGGAGATGAATCTCTTTTCTTTCTTTCCGGCAAGAGGCGGAAGAAGTACTGTTCTTGTTCCTTCGACAGCCAGACAGTACAGATTCCCAAATTCCAAATCCCAAATGGCCCAAATTCTTTTTTGTCCACAATCTTTTCTCTGACCAGGTCCCGGATCTTTGGGGCCCAGGCAGGTCTTGCCAGAACAGCTTTCACTTCCCCAGTGGCTGTGCGTTTTACTTGGATGTTGCTTTGTAATGCCCGGTATTCATTGAGTTCCTGTAAAACAGCCAAACGATCATTGATGTCAAATGCTTTTTCATCCGCTACTGTGCTGCCACAGTCAAGGTCGGGTACCCACATTCTCATCCCAAACTGGATTTCATATGGAGTGCGGCCTCCTAGGGAGCTTCTTGGCATGTTATTAAGTGCCCTCTGGGCCCCATATAGGTGATTGACCCAACTGCTACCCGAGCCTAATACCCTTGCTGTTAAGGATTGCTTTATGTCCCGGTTTTTCCTCTCCACAATTGAATTTCCCTCGGGATGATACGGAGAGGAGTACCGCAAGACCACACCCAAACTTCCCATAGCTTCTTTGTAAGCCCAAGAGCTCAACACAGGGCCACGGTCAGAATGTAATGTGCCAATTGCGTATGTCCTTATAAAGACTCACAAATCCTTTATAACAGTTTGAGCATCAGCCAAGCGTTGGGGCAAAACCCACAGGAATCTAGATCATGAATCCAGTGCCATCAAGATGTACTTGTAATCCCCGTCAGATTGTAAGCGGACTCAGTGGTCCAAATAGACACATGCGAGAGGTCTGTCTGATATCAGTAGTGGTGTTTGTGGCGGGCGTGCTACAGTGGAAAACTTCATCTGCTGACAGATGTAGCATTTAAGGGCAAAGCCCTTGGTCTGCTTGGTATGAACTGGCCACCAATAACATTGGTTCAGTAGTGAAACCGTTGCAGTAATACCTGCATGTGCTGAACCCAGACCCTCGTGTGCCGCTAGAATTAAACCTTATCTGAGATCCATGTTTGGTATTACTACTTTGGACTCTATTCCCCACTCCTGGAATTTGAGCATACAGAATATTTTGCACATCTAACTTATAGGAGTACTTGAGTGGAAAGCCTTTTGGCAAGGCTAAGCTGTTATTACGCGTAGAGTTGACAGCTACCATTATCTGTCCGTCTATCCTTGTGCTAGAACGAGTGATTGCAGCACCGGCAGCAGTTCTCACTGTCGCCTTGGCGGCTTCATCAGCCAATTAATTCCCTTCAACGTGCACACCAACACGCTGATTACTCAACGTATGAATCACGTGAGCCCGTGGCAAGCCTTTTTTCAGCTCTGCCACTTGTTCCCAAAGCAACTTGTGCTTTATTGTGCAACCTTTTGAATCTCTAAATCCATTCTGGCCCCAATAGTGAAGATATTTGTTTATGACTGGACACAGTAAAATGAATCACACACAATTAGTGTCGGGAATTCCCGATCCGTATTTTTTAGTGCCAGTATTATGGCTTTTAGTTTTGCCAACTGTGCCGTGCAATCTCCTAGAGACTGCGTCAGCGTATTGCTAGGATGGAACTTACCGTCCCGCGTACGTCCCTTTACAATCGCTCATGCGGCACTGAATTGATGTTTACTTCCTACGGCAGGCTCAACAGAACCGTCAGTGTAAATTATGTATTCATACTGATCTAGAGGCATTATTTCATTCAGTAGAGGATATTCTTGTTCGTACTGCAGTAATGCTTGCGTTTTTAATGTAGAATCAAATTTGTAGTCTACATCTGTTGCAGTGAGCGAATTAGCCCTTTGTATCCATAATGGATGCAGTGCTTTTGCATTTGGAACACTTGCTTTGGTAACAGCCTCGGTCCTGGATTCACGACAATTATTCGTTTCCCCTAAGCTAGTGCTCTTTCTCTCACTCCAGCAGTCTGCACTGCTGTCAGTATTTTTTCAGTTGATGCAAAACGCATTTCAGCGTTTGTGTACAAATGAGATTTGTACGCAATGGGTACAGTTTCGCCTTCATTGAAGGTGAGGTATGTGTACCCGGATTGACCCGCGATTACACGGATCACCAAGTTCGTAGTGTTTACAAGTGTGTGTAAGTGTTTGGAAGCTATCATGTCAGCTTGTAGGGACCGTAGTATTTCTGTGTGTTCCTGTGTCTAATGTTGAACTGAAAAATCAGGTCTAAATAAGTGGTAGAAAGGTTTTACTTTTTCTGCGTAATCCAAAATGTGGATCACTGACAGAATATCGACGACAGGAATATCGAGGTACACAAATATCGTGTACAGAATATCGATGTCAAGAATATCGACATCCTATCTCTACAAAGGTAAGTACAAAAATATCGAAACCAAAATATCGTTGTTTAAAATATCGTTGTTCAAAATATCGTTTTTTTTAAATGTCTTAAACATAATATAAAATAAATTAAATAATAAATATAATTAATAAAAACATAGTTAGAATTATTAAAAAATGTTAAAAATTATAAATAATAAATGTAATATAAAAAACAATTAAACATACATATATAAAAATAATTATATATATATTTACTTAATAATATTGATAAATAATTATTTTATTAAATTATAAAATGTTAGAAACATAATAAAAATTATAAATACATATATATATACATACACCAACAGTTCTTTCGTAAAAACGAAATAATGCACGCTCAAGATATTCTCAGAAGTTTCAAGTTCAGGAAGTTTAATTGTGCTTCCACGCTACGCGTTTCGGCAGTTACGCCTTGCTCACACGTAGGAAGCTCGGTTTCAGTCAAGTTTAAATACAAGTGATCCTCACACACAGTGTCTACATCATAAACGAAGGACTCACAGTTCCCTCACGTATTACAGTGAGAACGGCGGCCATCTTATCACATGTTACAATTGCACAAATATACCTGTATTGCGATGGTAATGCGTATTGAAAGGATCATAACTGTACAAGTAGTTAATACAAAAATTGTAAACATAAATCAGGTATTGCAACTTGTGATAGGCAATATATGTCCCGGATGTCTGTATCCGACCAGAATTACTTGCGGCCATCTTGAAGTGTCTACTACATGCCGTCACATTCTCAATAAACTTTATTGTAAAAGGTCCTTCCTTGATGGCAAACAGCAGTGATACCGTGTGGTTTATAGAGCGTGTATACACATGTGAAATTAAGTGCATGGTGAAAAACGTAAAAGTGAAAAGAAAAAGAATAAATCCACAATCAGTTAAAATTGAGATACCAGCCCATGTTACCTTATATCTAGCTTTTGCTCTCCCACAGTAAACCATCCTTCCAAAATAGTTATAACCAAAAACTGGTTGCAGACTCACCAAATATCGGGCAAGTGCCCCAATGGTACCGCCCACTAAGTCGGATTACACAAGTGGCATAAAATATAGAAATGGCAGTTATCCATATAGGCAACAACATCAACATGGGGGTAAACTAAGAATACCTCTTGTTCAAATAACAGTATATAATAATAGTAGTAGGCCAGTGCCTATTAGCTGCACTTGTCATGTTCAATGTACTTCACAGAGTTGTGTTCTCCTCCAATCAAGGGGACAGTGCCCACATAAAAGAAGTTTGAAAACAGGTGGATGGATATACGAGAGGAAGAGGTGGGGGGAGAAAAAAGAGAAAGAGACAGAAAGGGATAATGGGACATGGAATTAGGATTAACAAAAGTGTTATTGAAAATACAACCACACGTGTATGGTCTTGACTGACGTGATGCAGCATCGCCATGTGTCTCTGGAAAAAAGGTTAGTGCGAGTGACTACCAAGGTATTGTGGCCCCTTCCTTTCCTCCTGTAGTAAAAAAAGAAGAAAGAAAGAAAAACAGGGAGGGAAAAGAAAACATTAAAAACTTTGCATGACAAGGTCATCTTACAAGTCAAAGCAGGTCAAATAACAAAACAATAATGAACTTGAGCAATCAAGATCCCTAATTGCATGAAAGGAGAAAAAATTGTAAAGTAAAGATTTACTTTGCATACAAATGTATATGGAGTTCCTCATCGAGGTTAAGACCACCGGGGCTTTTCGTTTGAAGATCAATTATATACATGGATTCACGCTGTCTTAATTTTAGTGCTCTGTCCCCCCCTCTAACAGGTCTGGGAACATGTTCTAACACAAAATAGCTCAACAGGGCACTGTTAGAGAAATGGTGTTGCTGAAAGTGGCGTGCCACTGGGTATTGCTGGTCATTGTTTGTGATAGCCCTCATGTGTTCGAGAACACGTTTCTTAGCCGGATGGATAGTACTGCCGATATATTTCAGTTTGCAGGGACATTCCAGACAGTATATCACAAAGGGAGTGCCACATGTGAGAAATTGGTTGATAGCTCTGTTGTTGCTCCCCCCTTCCGAGAATTCTTTCCTCATGTAGCTGTTCTTGCAGGCCTTACAGTGCCCACAAGGAAAGAACCCAATCAGCCCTTGGCTTTTCACAGTGTTATAGATAGTGACATCGCTGTGCACCAATTTGTCCCTTAGGCTGTGACCTTTCCTATAGATTATACTAGGTTTTTCAATTACAAGAGGGCCAATGTTGGGATCACTTTTAAGAATATCCCAATGTTGTGAGAGGATCCGCCTGATGTTCTTGGCATTCCTATTGTAAGTAAGTATGATCCTAGTACTGGTCTCTTGATCTTGTGTGTCGGTGGTGCTGTCTGTACTCGTGTGTAGGGTGTCACTTCTGGGTACCTGTTCTACCTTTTTGATGGCTCTATTCAATACCCATTGTGGATAGCCCCTATTTCTAAACCTGGTGATCATGGTGGACATTTCTTCCTTGAAGGCGGTATCGGTGTTACAGTTGCGCTTGGCCCTCAGAAGTTCCCCGTAGGGGATACTCCACTTCAAAGGGTCAGGGTGGCTACTGAGGCCATGCAACAAAGTATTGCCTGCAGTTTCTTTTCGGAAGAATTTAGTTTGTACCATGTCCTCTATAATCTCCACCTTAAGTTCAAGAAACTCCACTGATGTCCTACTGGTGGTACTTGTGAGTGTAATGTTGTAGGTGTTCCTATTCAGTTTGTTGATGAAGTCAGTGGCTTCTGTTTCATTACCTCTCCACACCATAAAGATGTCATCAATGTAACGTAACCACAGTGCAACCTGTTCAACCTCAGGAAAGTTGGAATTATCCATGAGGAATTCCTTATCCCATTTGCCCAGGAACAGGTTAGCAAAGCTTGGGGCAAAACACGTCCCCATCGCGGTACCCGTGGTCTGTTTGTACAGGGTCCCATCGAACATGAAGATGTTATTGGCGAGGCAGAAGTTAATCATTTCTAGAACCATGGTTGTGTGTGCTTTGTATTTAATGTTTCTAGTTTGCAGAAATTGTTTGCATGCCTCAAGACCTTGTTCGTGGTTTATTATGGTGTAGAGGGAACTTACATCTAGGGTGACTAGAAGGAAGTCTTTTTCCCAGTGAAGGCCTTCTACTTTGTTGAGGAAATCTTTGGTGTCTTTCATATGGGAGGGGAGATTGCTTACAAACTCCCGTAGAAAAAAATCTACGTATTTGGAGATGTTTTCTGTGGCACTCCCTCTCGATGATACTATAGGTCTACCCAGAGGGTTGTTCTTATCTTTGTGCACCTTGGGTAAAAGATACATGACCGGGAGGATAGGGGAATCCCGCTTAAGATAGCAGTATTCCTCCCACCCAAGTATACCTGAGTCTTTCCAATTGCTGAGTTTGTCCCATATCTCCTCTACACTGCGAGAATATATCTCCGTGCTCACAACTGTATAAAAGCTGGAATCAGATAACTGGCGGAGAGCTTCGGTAACATACTTCTCCCTGTCAAGGATAACGACATTCCCACCTTTATCCGCAGGGCGGATCACAGTATTCGAGTCCTCGCCTAGAGATAACAAAGCTTGTTTTAGGGAAGATGTAAGATTATGTGTGTCTTGAGTTCTAAACCATTCTTTACGCCTAAATCTCATAAGATGTTTCATCACTACATCATGAAACGTATCAATGTTGTCATGCCCCAAAGGAGGATAAAATGTAGAACGTGGTCTAAATTTTGCTCTGGCAGTGTGGTCATATGATATATTAAGATCATCTAATACATTCTCAATAGATATTTCGTTACTATCCACATCCAAATTGGACTCAAGTTGGTGCATGGTTATAAGGGTATCAACATCACTTATATTCAGATCAGATGTTTCATCAATCCTGCTGTCACTGTGGTGACCTCTAGTTTTACTAGGTTTGAGCAGATGCCATTTTTTTTATTTAAGTTTGCGTATAAACTTAAAGAGGTCAACGCGAGTTTCTGCATAGTTAAAAGGCATAGATGGACAGAATGATAGTCCTAGACACAAAGTTTTTTTCTCAATATCGTTCATGTGTCTCTTGGATAAGTTTATAATAGTTCTGTTTACCGTTTCGGTATCCATCATTCTGATGTCTTGGAGCTTTTAGCCTGTTGTCCCATGCGCCCACGTCCTCTGCCTTTTCTTCCACCTCTGTTTGACTCGTTTTCTTCTTTCTTTATTACGCCTCTTTCTCTTCCGCGTCCTCTTTGTCCTTTGGGATTCATTGGTGGTGTCCCTCTTGGTGTCTGGCGGCCCCTCCGAAGGAGCCTGTACTCGTCTAAAAAAGTAACAGGTCTCGTGGCCTGCTCCCTTTCCGACGACATATTGCCAGACTTTGCTGAATTATCTGTCTCATTTCCGCTAATGGAAGCTTCTTCCGAAACTGAGCTCTCAGATGCTCTAGTTAACGGACTGGTGCCTGGCATTTGGTTTTTGTAGATATGATCGTATTTTCTACTGAAGGTGAGAATGCGGCCGTGCTAATAGTCCTCGCAGTCTCTGTGTAGATTCCACTGCTTACGTTCTTTAATCTCATCTTCATGTTTCTTGATCTTGATTTTAATATTTTCCATCTCCTTATTGAACGTAGTTGTGTCCAGGTTCTTGGCAAGATCTTCAGTCATTTCTTTAATGTCCTGCAGTAGTGTCTCCCTATCCAGCCAGGCATATTTAACTAAGATTTCCAGCATTCTTCTGGAGCTTGTCGCTGAGTTGTCCGCCCATTCCTCAAGCATTTTGGGATTGGGTTTCTCATAAGATGGAGTTGTGTAAATTCTTAAACCTCTTGGGACCATACCGTTGTCGATGTAGTCCTGCAAGGATATGGCCTCCCACCATTTCGATACTTCTGATTTGCATAATTTTTCAAGTTTCCTAATCTTCTCATCATTAGTAGTAGCCTTAATGCTGGTGCTTTAATGTTCACCCTAGGTGCTCTTGCAAACAGCGATTGCGCTGCTGCCCTCCTCTCAATATCCTCTTCCATGAAGGCGATATTAGATCACAACTGTACTGATATGCTTCCTGAACTGTCCCATGGGTCTATATATGGATGAGAAAGTCCACCTGAGCAATCTCGGGTTCCCTCTGCCGCTGTGCCAAAAATTAATCACTGTTGCCCCTTTAATATGTTTCTATTGGGGTATAGAGTGAGGCTCCCCACCCCCAGAGACGTGAGAGCACAGTGGTCTGGACAACCCGAAAAACAGAAACGACGCGCGGTCTCCCCGCACATCACACCCTCTTCCCAAGTAGCCCGACCCCGTCTCCTCACCTCTGGGATGTGTCTCGTTGCTTGTAGATCAATCAATAGGGGATCCTCCTGTGACAGCGCCTGGTCCTCGTGAAGATCTCTGCTTTGAATCCACAGAAAAACGCTCTCAAAGAGATCAGGGACCCGTGGAGGGTGGTGCATGCACCAGGAGAGCACCCAGTAAAAATATCCCAACAGTTCCTTCGTAAAAACGAAATAATGCACTCTCAAGACATTCTCAGAAGTTTCAAGTTCAGGAAGTTTAATTGTGCTTCCACGCTACGCGTTTCGGCAGTTACGCCTTGCTCACACGTAGGAAGCTCGGTTTCAGTCAAGTTTAAATACAAGTGATCCTCACACACAGTGTCTACATCATAAACGAAGGACTCACAGTTCCTTCACTTATTACAGTGAGAACGGTGGCCATCTTATCACATGTTACAATTGCACAAATATACCTGTATTTCGATGGTAATGCGTATTGAAAGGATCATAACTGTACAAGTAGTTAATACAAAAATTGTAAACATAAATCAGGTATTGCAACTTGTGATAGGCAATATATGTCCCGGATGTCTGTATCCGACCAGAATTACTTGCGGCCATCTTGAAGTGTCTACTACATGCCGTCACATTCTCAATAAACTTTATTGTAAAAGGTCCTTCCTTGATGGCAAACAGCAGTGATACCGTGTGGTTTATAGAGCGCGTATACACATGTGAAATTAAGTGCATGGTGAAAAACGTAAATGTGAAAAGAAAAATAATAAATCCACAATCAGTTAAAATTGAGATACCAGCCCATGTCACCTTATATCTAGCTTTTGCTCTCCCACAGTAAACCATCCTTCCAAAATAGTTATAACCAAAAACTGGTTGCAGACTCACCAAATATCGGGCAAGTGCCCCAATGGTACCGCCCACTAAGTCGGATTACATAAGTGGTATAAAATATAGAAATGGCAGTTATCCATATAGACAACAACATCAACATTGGGGTAAACTAAGAATACCTCTTGTGCAAATAACAGTATATAATATTAGTAGTAGGCCAGTGCCTAGTAGCTGCACTTGTCATGTTCAATGTACTTCACAGAGTTGTGTTCTCCTCCAATCAAGGGGACAGTGCCCACATAAAGGAAGTTTGAAAACAGGTGGATGGATATACGAGAGGAAGAGGTGGGGGGCGGAGAAAAAAGAGAAAGAGACAGAAAGGGATAATGGGACATGGAAGTAGGAATAACAAAAGTGATATTGAAAATACAACCATACACGTGTGGTTTCTCTTTTTTCTCCCCCCACCTCTTCCTCTCGTATATCCATCCACCTGTTTTCAAACTTCCTTTATGTGGGCACTGTCCCCTTGATTGGAGGAGAACACAACTCTGTGAAGTACATTGAACATGACAAGTGCAGCTACTAGGCACTGGCCTACTACTATTATTATATACTGTTACTTGCACAAGAGGTATTCTTAGTTTACCCCCATGTTGATGTTGTTGTCTATATGGATAACTGCCATTTCTATATTTTATACCACTTGTGTAATCTGACTTAGTGGGCGGTATCATTGGGGCACTTGCCCGATATTTGGTGAGTCTGCAACCAGTTTTTGGTTATAACTATTTTGGAAGGATGGTTTACTGTGGGAGAGCAAAAGCTAGATATAAGGTGACATGGGCTGGTATCTCAATTTTAACTGATTGTGGATTTATTATTTTTCTTTTCACTTTTACGTTTTTCACCATGCACTTAATTTCACATGTGTATACACGCTCTATAAACCACACAGTATCACTGCTGTTTGCCATCAAGGAAGGACCTTTACAATAAAGTTTATTGAGAATGTGACGGCATGTAGTAGACACTTCAAGATGGCCGCAAGTAATTCTGGTCGGATACAGACATCCAGGACATATATTGCCTATCAAAAGTTGCAATACCTGATTTATGTTTACAATTTTTGTATTAACTACTTGTACAGTTATGATCCTTTCAATATGCATTACCATCGCAATAAAGGTATATTTGTGCAATTGTAACGTGATAAGATGGCCGCCGTTCTCACTATAATACGTGAGGGAACTGTGAGTCCTTCGTTTATGATGTAGACACTGTGTGTGAGGATCACTTGTATTTAAACTTGACTGAAACCGAGCTTCCTACGGTTGAGCAAGGGGTAACTGCCGAAACGCGAAGCGTGGAAGCACAATTAAACTTCCTGAACTTGAAACTTCTGAGAATGTCTTGAGAGTGCATTATTTCGTTTTTACGAAGGAACTGTTGGGATATTTTTAGTGGGTGCTCTCCTGGTGCATGCACCACCCTCCACGGGTCCCTGATCTCTTTGAAAGCGTTTTTCTGTGGATTCAAAGCAGAGATCTTCACGAGGACCAGGCGCTGTCACAGGAGGATCCCCTATTGATCGATCTACGAGCAACGAGACACGTCCCAGAGGTGAGGAGACGGGGTCGGCTACTTGGGAAGAGGGTGTGATGCGCGGGAGACCGCGCGCTTCCGTTTTCGGGGTGTCCAGACCACTGTGCTCTCACGTCTCTGGGGGTGGGGAGCCTCACTCTATACCCCAATAGAAACATATTAAAGGGGCAACAGTGATTAATTTTTGGCACAGCGGCAGAGGGAACCCGAGATTGCTCAGGTGGACTTTCTCATCCACATATAGACCCATGGGACAGTTCAGGAAGCATATCAGTACAGTTGTGATCTAATATCGCCTTCATGGAAGAGGATATTGAGAGGAGGGCAGCAGCGCAATCGCTGTTTGCAAGAGCACCTCGGGTGAACATTAAAGCACCAGCAATTAGCAATAAGGCTACTACTAATGATGAGAAGATTAGGAAACTTGAAAAACTACGCAAATTAGAAGTATCGAAATGGTGGGAGCCCATATCCTTGCAGGACTACATCGACAAGGGTATGGTCCCAAGAGGTTTAAGAATTTACACAATTCCATCTTATGAGAAACCCAATCCCAAAATGCTTGAGGAATGGGCGGACAACTCAGCGACAAACTCCAGAAGAATGCTGGAAATCTTAGTTAAATATGCCTGGCTGGATAGGGATACACTACTGTAGGACATTAAAGAAATGACTGAAGATCTTGCCAAGAACCTGGACACAACTACGTTCAATAAGGAGATGGAAAATATTAAGATCAAGATCAAGAAACATGAAGATGAGATTAAAGAACGTAAGCAGTGGAAACTGCACAGAGACTGCGAGGACTATGAGCACGGCCGCATTCTCACCTTCAGTAGAAAATACGATCCTATCTACAAAAACCAAATGCCAGGCACTAGTCCGTTAACTAGAGCATCTGAGAGCTCAGTTTCGGAAGAAGCTTCCATTAGCGGAAATGAGACAGATAATTCAGCAACGTCTAGCAATATGTCATCGGAAAGGGAACAGGCCACGAGACCTGTTACTTTTTTAGACGAGTACAGGCTCCTTCGGAGGGGCCGCCAGACACCAAGAGGGACACCACCAACGAATCCCAAAGGACAAAGAGGACGCGGAAGAGGAAGTGGCGTAACAAAGAAAGAAGAAAACGAGTCAAACAGAGGTGGAAGAAAAGACAGAGGACGGGGGCGCATGGGACAACAGGCGAAAAGCTCCAAGACATCAGAATGATGGATACCGAAACGGTAAACAGAACTATTATAAACTTATCCAAGAGACACATGAACGATATTGAGGAAAAAACTTTGTGTCTAGGACTATCATTCTGTCCATCTATGCCTTTTAACTATGCAGAAACTCGCGTTGACCTCTTTAAATTTATACGCAAACTTAAATTAAAAAAATGGCATCTGCTCAAACCTAGTAAAACTAGAGGTCACCGCAGTGACAACAGGATTGATGAAACATCTGATCTGAATATAAGTGATGTTGATACCCTTATAACCATGCACCAACTTGAGTCCAATTTGGATGTGGATAGTAACGAAATATCTATTGAGAATGTATTAGATGATCTTAATATATCATATGACCACACTGCCAGAATAAAATTTAGACCACGTTCTATATTTTATCCGCCTTTGGGGCATGACAGCATTGATACGTTTCATGATGTAGTGATCAAACATCTTATGAGATTTAGGCGTAAAGAATGGTTTAGAACTCAAGACACACATAATCTTACATCTTCCCAAAAACAAGCTTTGTTATCTCTAGGCGAGGACTCGAATATTGTGATCCGCCCTGCGGATAAAGGTGGGTATGTTGTTATCCTTGGCAGGGAGAAGTATGTTACCGAAGCTCTCCGCCAGTTATCTGATTCCAGCTTTTATACAGTTGTGAGCAAGGAGATATATTCTCGCAGTGTAGAGGAGATATGGGACAAACTCAGCAATTGGAAAGACTCAGGTATACTTGAGTGGGAGGAATACTGCTACCTTAAGCGGGATTACCCTATCCTCCCGGTCATGTATCTTTTACCCAAGGTGCACAAAGATAAGAACAACCCTCCGGGTAGACCTATAGTATCATCGAGAGGGAGTGCCACAGAAAACATCTCCAAATACGTAGATTTTTTTCTACGGGAGTTTGTAAGCAATCTCCCCTCCCATGTGAAAGACACCAAAGATTTCCTCAACAAAGTAGAAGGCCTTCACTGGGAAAAAGACTTCCTTCTAGTCACTTTAGATGTAAGTTCCCTCTACACCATAATAAACCACGAACAAGGTCTTGAGGCACGCAAACAATTTCTGCAAACTAGAAACATTAAATAGAAAGCACACACAACCATGGTTCTAGAAATGATTAACTTCTGCCTCGCCAATAACATCTTCATGTTCGACCATGGGTACCGCGATGGGGACGTGTTTTGCCCCTAGCTTTGCTAACCTGTTCCTGGGCAAATGGGAGAAGGAATTCCTCATGGATAATTCAAACTTTCCTGAGGTTGAACAGGTTGCACTGTGGTTACGTTACATTGATGAGATCTTTATGGTGTGGAGAGGTAATGAAACAGAAGCCACTGACTTCATCAACAAACTGAATAGGAACACCTACAACATTATACTCACAAGTACCACCAGTAGGACATCAGTGGAGTTTCTTGACCTTAAGGTGGAGATTATAGAGGACACGGTACAAACCAAACTCTACCGCAAAGAAACTGCAGGCAATACTTTGTTGCATGGCCTCAGTAGCCACCCTGACCCTTTGAAGTGGAGTATCCCCTACGGGGAACTTCTGAGGGCCAAGCGCAACTGTAACACCGATACCGCCTTAAAGGAAGAAATATCCACCATGATCACCAGGTTTAGAAATAGGGGCTACCCACAATGGGTATTGAATAGAGCCATCAAAAAGGTAGAGCAGGTACCCAGAAGTGACACCCTACACACGCGTACAGACAGCACCACCGACACACAAGATCAAGAGACCAGTACTAGGATCATACTTACTTACAATAGGAATGCCAAGAACATCAGGCGGATCCTCTCACAACATTGGGATATTCTTAAAAGTGATCCCAACATTGGCCCCCTTGTAAGTGAAAAACCTAGTATAACCTATAGGAAAGGTCACAGCCTAAGGGACAAACTGGTGCACAGCGATGTCACTATCTATAACACTGTGAAAAGCCAAGGGCTGATTGCGTTCTTTCCTTATGGGCACTGTAAGGCCTGCAAGAACAGCTACATGAGGAAAGAATTCTCAGAAGGGGGGGGCAACAATAGAGCTATCAACCAATTTCTCACATGTGGCACTCCCTTTGTGATATACTGTCTGGAATGTCCCTGCAAACTGAAATATATCGGCAGTACTATCCATCCGACTAAGAAACGTGTTCTCAAACACATGAGGGCTATCACAAACAATGACCAGCAATACCCAGTGGCACGCCACTTTCAGCAACACCATTTCTCTAACAGTGCCCTGTTGAGCTATTTTGTGTTAGAACATGTTCCCAGACCTGTTAAAGGGGGGGACAGAGCACTCAAATTAAGACAGCGTGAATCCATGTATATAATTGATCTTCAAACGAAAAGCCCCGGTGGTCTTAACCTCGATGAGGAACTCCATATACATTTGTATGCAAAGTAAATCTTTACTTTACCATTTTTTCTCCTCTCATGCAATTAGGGATCTTGATTGCTCAAGTTCATTATTGTTTTGTTATTTGACCTGCTTTGACTTGTAACATGACCTTGGAATGCAAAGTTTTTAATGTTTTCTTTTCCCTTCCTGTTTTTCTTTCTTTCTTCTTTTTTTACTACAGGAGGAAAGGAAGGGGCCCACACTACCTTGGTAGTCACTCTCACGGGTTCTCTAACCTTTTTTCCGGAGACACATGCCGATGGTACATCACGTCAGTCAAGACCATACACGTGTGGTTGTATTTTCAATAACACTTTTGTTATTCCTAATTCCATATCCCATTATCCCTTTCTGTCTCTTTCTCTTTTTTCTCCCCCACCTCTTCCTCTCGTATATCCATCCACCTGTTTTCAAACTTCCTTTATGTGGGCACTGTCCCCTTGATTGGAGGAGAACACAACTCTGTGAAGTACATAGAACATGACAAGTGCAGCTAATAGGCACTGGCCTACTACTATTATTATATACTGTTATTTGCACAAGAGGTATTCTTAGTTTACCCCCATGTTGATGTTGTTGTCTATATGGATAACTGCCATTTCTATATTTTATGCCACTTGTGTAATCCGACTTAGTGGGCGGTACCATTGGGGCACCTGCCCGATATTTGGTGAGTCTGCAACCAGTTTTTGGTTATAACTATTTTAGAAGGATGGTTTACTGTGGGAGAGCAAAAGCTAGATATAAGGTGACATGGGCTGGTATCTCAATTTTAACTGATTTATTATTTTTCTTTTCACTTTTACGTTTTTCACCATGCACTTAATTTCACATGTGTATACACGCTCTATAAACCACACGGTATCACAGCTGTTTGCCATCAAGGAAGGACCTTTTACAATAAAGTTTATTGAGAATGTGACGGCATGTAGTAGACACTTCAAGATGGCCGCAAGTAATTCTGGTCGGATACAGACATCCGGGACATATATTGCCTATCACAAGTTGCAATACCTGATTTATGTTTACAATTTTTGTATTAACTACTTGTACAGTTATGATCCTTTCAATACGCATTACCATCGAAATACAGGTATATTTGTGCAATTGTAACATGTGATAAGATGGCCGCCGTTCTCACTGTAATACGTGAGGGAACTGTGAGTCCTTCGTTTATGATGTAGACACTGTGTGTGAGGATCACTTGTATTTAAACTTGACTGAAACCGAGCTTCCTACGTGTGAGCAAGGCGTAACTGCTGAAATGCGTAGCGTGGAAGCACAATTAAACTTCCTGAACTTGAAACTTCTGAGAATGTCTTGAGAGTGCATTATTTCCTTTTTACGAAGGAACTGTTGGGATATTTTTACCGGGTGCTCTCCCGGTGCATGCACCACCCTCCACAGGTCCCTGATCTCTTTGAGAGCGTTTTTTCTGTGGATATATACATACACCTGTAACATAAATATAAAAATAAAATTTATATATAAAATAAATTAAAATAATTATTTAATTTTAAAGTAACAATTTACACTACATTAACTAAAACAGTAGGGAAAATGTTGGATAGCGTAGAGGATAAAATTACTATTCCCACTCCAGGGAATGCAAAAGTAGGGAAAGTGTTGGATAGCGGAGGGGATAAAATTACTATTTCCACTCCAGCGAGTGCAACAGTAGGGAAAGTGTTGGATAGCAGAGTGGAATAATTTACTATTCCCACTCCAGGGAGTGGAACGGTAGGGAAAGTGTTGGATAGCGGAGGGGAATAATTTACTATTCCCACTCCAGCAAGTGCAACAGTAGGAAAAGTGTTGGATAGCGGAGGGGAAAAATTTACTATTCCGACTCCAAAGAGTGCAACAGTAGGGAAAGTGTTGGATAGCGGAGGGGAATAATTTACTATTCCCACTCCAGCAAGTGCAACAGTAGGGAAAGTGTTGGATAGCGGAGGGGAAAAATTTACTATTCCCACTCCACGGAGTGCAACAGTAGGGAAAGTGTTGGATAGAGTAGGGGATAAAATTACTATTCCCACTCCAACAAGTGCAACAGTAGAGAAAGTGTTGGATAGCGGAGAGGATAAAATCACTATTCCCACTCCAGCAAGTGCAACAGTAGGGAAAGTGTTAGATAGCTGAGGGGAATAATTTACTATTCCCACTCCAGCAAGTGCAACAGTAGGGAAAGTGTTGGATAGTGGAGGGGATAAAAGTACTATTCCCACTCCAGGGAGTGCAAGAGTAGGGAAAGTGTTGGATAGCGGAGGGGATAAAATTACTATTCCCACTCCAGGGAATGCAACAGTAGGAAAAGTGTTGGATAGTGGAGGAGAATAATTTACTATTCCCACTCCAGCAAGTGCAACAGTAGTGAAAGTGTTGGATAGCGGAGGGTAATAATTTACTATTCCCACTCCACGGAGTGCAACAGTAGGGAAAGTGTTGGATAGCGTAGGGGATAAAATTACTATTCCCACTCCAACAAGTGCAACAGTAGGGAAAGTGTTGGATAGCGGAGGGGATAAAATTACTATTCCCACTCCAACAATTGCAACAGTAGGGAAAGTGTTGGATAGCGGAATGGAATAATTTACTATTCCCACTCCAGCAAAATAATAAACATTAATTAACAAATACTTAAATAATAAAAAATAATTTACGTCCCACCAAATCCCCCTATAAATGACACCACCAATATTGAAAAACATGACACAATTAACATAATTGCTTAACAATTTATTAATTTACTAATAACAATGAACAATCAAATTAAAAACAATCAGTAATAAATTAATTCACACTATAAAGACTATAAAATAGCAATAACTAAATATTATATAAAAAATATATTAAATTTTAATTACTTCCCACACTACTCCCCTATAAATCCACAACCCGCTCCTAACAAAATAACACAATTTACTTACCAATGAATTATTAATAATTAATAACAAATTAATTAACACAATTAACAATATAAATTATTAAATACAAAAATATTAATTAATTAATTATAATTAAATTACTTCCCACCCTATTCCCCTATAAACCCACAACCCGCTACGGAACTAAAACGCAAAATTTAATTTTTATAAAATTAATAACTTCTAAAAATTATTAATAAATATATTATAATTAAATTACTTCCCACCCTATTCCCCTATAAACCCACAACCCGCTACGGAACTAAAATACGCAAAAATTAATTATCATAAAATTATTTATTTCTAAAAATTTCAAACATACATTACAAAAATAAGCTATACTTATACAAAATAATTAAATCACATACTTTTAACACATATACTAAAATACAGAACACTAAAATAAATTTTGATATTATTAACAACGATATTTTTACTGATGATATAACTAACTTCGATATTAAGTAAAACGATATTTCTTACCTGCATGTCGATATTCTGGTCGATGATATTCTTGCAGGTCGATATTGTGCCACATCGATATTTAAACATCGATATTCTGGTATATCGATATTTAAACATCGATATGATAACATCGATATTATGTCTGCATACCCCACAATGTATGTTCTGCCAAAATTTAGGAATCTTAAAATGGACTGTAGATTTTTCTTTGGAGTTTGGAGCAGCGCACATTTTTCTAAATAATTAGCTGCTAGGCTTTTCCCTTCACTTGAGAGCTCATATCCTAAAAATAGGACATTGAGGTGGGCAAATTTCCATTTTTTAAAGTTACATTTGTAGCCCTCAAAGGCGAATCCCAAAATTATGTTGTTCACCGTGTTCAAATGATCCAATAGTTCATCGTCCGTCAGATAAACATCATCTGCATAGGACAATGCCTCCTCATCAAAATTTTGAAGTAACTCTGATATTCTTGCTGAGAATAACCCAGGGCTATTATTATACCCTTGGGGCAGTCTACAGAATTGGCGTTGAGAGCCGAGGGCCGAAAATGCTATCAAATATCTGCTTTTAGGTGCTATATTTTGGCAAAAGAATCCATTCGCGATATCTAGTGTTGTTTTATATTTCTACCGCACAATGTTATTCATCAATTCAGCACTGTGTGCATTTTGTACTGCAAATGTTTTTGTGCATGTGTTCAAATGCCTATAGTTGAAAACTAGACGGTATGAATTGATGGGTTTCTTTACGGGAAACAAAGGATTATTCATAGAAGAGGTGCAATTCTCAATAACACCTTGATATTCAAGTTGATCTAAGATCTCCCTGACTTGTTTTTTCACGTCATGTTTTATTGGGTACTGCCTTTGTGGAGTTGGAGTGGTTTTTACTGGGATTTCATGGTGAGGTGACTCAGCATCCCACCCTACATGATTGCGGTATAATGCAGGAACTAGTGCTACCGCCCACTCCTGCGCGTATGAATGTTTTAGTGATTCTGGGACGAGGTCGGAGAAGGCTGGTAATATTATGGCTTCTCCTTTTGGGCAGTCCATAACGAACTCAGGCGGGCAATCTTTTTCAGCCAAAAGGATATCGTATCCAAAAGTCAGGTTCTCCCAAAAGAGACCCTTCACTTTCCTTGGTATGTCCCCCTCCATTTGGAGTGTTATTTCATGTAACTGATTTGAGACGCTTACCCTTGTATCAGGTGTTTCCACCGTGATATGTTCATTTAACACTGCTGTCACCAGAAATTCCAACAGGTTCTGGCGAGCTATTGTTACTTCTGCTGCGCTGTCTAGCATCGTCAGAGCCCATTCCCCATTCAGTAGTTGAGTCCTCAGTAGCCTGGGCATTTCTTATTTTAAGGCCAGCTACCTTCTTCTTTTTAAATTGAGGTTTGGATTTGGGTTTATCTTCTTGTTTGATAATGTAGTCTGAAGTGCGATGTGTGTCTCTTGGCTTGACTCGCTCTTCTGATCTGCGTTCTTAATGTCCTTTCCTCTCTGAGTTTTTGGATGAACCCTAAAAGGAACGAGAGGAACGTGTATCAGTAGCCTGATACCTGTCAGGTTTTTTAATTTTATCACGGTTTCTAAGGTTATATTTCCTGCCAGAGGGCTCCTGTTGAGGAGACCCACTCCGTGATTGTGATGTATTCTGCTTGTTTTCTTTTTAGAAGAATCGGGTGCTTGCTTGCAGTTATCTTTTTCAGCATAACCCATTAATTGTTGTTTCACAGGTCTAGCTTCCAAATTATCTCTTCCCAGCGAAGCAAAGCTCTCTTTGATACTTTTAGGTAACTGCCGCTCCTGTTGTGACGGAGAGCATTCCCGCAGGTGTAGGAGTATAGCCACCGTTGCTGCCTCCACTTTTATGTTTGCTAACATAATTGTAGATACCTGGGAAAAATTACCTATCAATTTCATCCCTAAGTCCAGGTCAGGTTCCGCCCCGTACTCATTCTGTATTTGTATTAATACTTCTAATATGACTGCTATTGAGGGGGTACCATGTGTCCTGATATAAACGGCAGTGAAGACTGTACCTCAAGTGGTACAATCCTCTATAGTGGGAGCTATCCCCATTAGCAAGCAAATTGTCAGTATTCTGTGTTTTTCTTGCGGGCCTGTGTGTGGTACCACTGCCTCAAGCTGTGCTATTTTCTGTGCTATCCAGAATGGCATTTGCTCACGTTTAGTGGGCATTCTTCCCATAATCGTGTTCAGCGTTTGTGGGGTGATTTTAGTTGCCGCCCCTTGTAGTTGACCTGTTTGAGTAACCCTTGTGGGTTGAAGTGTGAGTGTTTGCCTCACGAACTGTGTAAGATTTCAGTAAAATGTTATTATTTCTTTGTGAAGTGTTGTAGGTCTGCTGCTGGTAATGTGTCAATTTCTGGATGTGGTGTGTAAGCAGCTAGAACCGGCCAAGTCGCTCCATCTCTGCTATCGAGGGGGTACCATGTGTCCTGGTATAAACGTCAGCGAAGACTGTACCCCAAGTGGTACAATCCTCTATCGGGGGAGCTATCCCCATTGGCAAGCAAATTGTCTGACATTTTTATAGCACCTTCCTGCTCTCCTTCCTCTGCTGTATTTGCATTTAATGCAGTCGCAGCATCATCTTGGACAGACATTTCGAAAGGAGTTTCAAGGAAATAGAGATAAGGTTTTTGCACAATGTAGGGAACTATAATCCTTCAAGCTTGAATATACCTACAGCCAATACATAGGCTATACCTACTCAGCTGCGGCGATTTTCCCTCCCCACTCCAGATGTCTCTGGGTAAAATGTGAGTAGGGGTCTCTGAGAAAAGCACAACTGAACTACTCAGATTTGACCGTTAAATAAGATTCAAACCAACGTTGGTGGCGCCATGTCATGTAGTTCCTACAAATCTATATAGGATCTGCGCATTTAGACAACATAAACTAAGGGACTGGTGTCCAGACTGATTCCAGACACCCCCAAAGGATATGTTAGTCTGTAGACAAGTTAGCTCACAGTGCCACTATAAGCCCCCCAACCTTACCTAGGAGTGAATAGTTTCTGGCAACTATCGAACATGACAACCCTGACCCCTCAGGGATCGTGGAAACAGTACAGTACTTTTTGCTCAGTCACTCGTGCTCACTTTGTCTCGGAGAGATACACAGAATAAATGGTGGGGACGTTTTCAATAAGTATTTATTGAACCAGCGTCATTCTAGTATACAATACGTGTGCTGCAACAACCATTAGACAGAAATAGATATATACGATAATAAGCACCAACAAAATAAATAAAAGGTAGAATTCAATAAAGGTATCCTCAGGGCTTCTACCTAGATGTGTCATGGTACTGTGAGCCTGTCGGCCAAGGATGACAATAGTGGTCACTTTTGTACAGAGTTATTATGCAGAAGATGGTAATCCTGCTGTGATACTAAGAATCCTCATGCATAGTAAATGAGGCTAGTTTTCGAAGAAACCCACACGACATATGCTCGGCACCTAACTAGGTAAAAGGTCAGTGCCAGAGCCGTTATGTAGAGCAAGGTAGGACAAATGTAGGTAAAAGGTCGTGCAATTACCTAGGCCTATATTGGGGTACATTGGGGCTCATAACAACACCTATGTAACAAAAGTTCTGTACCAAACTCAGATGTTGTTCTTGGAGCTTCAGGGATGATAGGGGTTTCCTACTGGGCCCACAGGCCAGTATGTGTGATTTCCCAAAATTGGTCAACATATCCAGGTTACTCATTAAAGCTATTAGGACAACATCGTCGGCATATTGTAGTGCCGGACCAAGGGAGACAGCAATTTTAGGTACGTCCCTAATCAAGATGGACAAATAGGTTCTGAGATTGTTAATGTAAATTATGAAAAGAAGGGGTGCCAAAACGCATCCCTGATGCGGGGTAGCTAATGGAAAAACATCAGAGAGTTCCCCTGACCAGCCAGAGTGCACCCTACCCCATAGGTTTTCATGCAGGGAGTGTAGGAAATTAACTAGGGGGACTTCTACCTCTAGATTAATTACAGTCAGCCACAGTTTGCTCCTATTCACGCAATTGAATGCAGAAGACAGGTCCATAAAGGCCAGGTACAGTGGGCACCGCCTGGCACTGGTATACTTGCTCACAATCAGGTGCAGATTCAGGCACTGCTCCATTGTGCCTAGCCCGGAGCGGACGCTGTACTGGCAGGGGGACAGAATACTATTGTGGTCTGCCCAAGTCTGCAGGGGATTGAAAATAACCCTGCATAATAAAAGCATTATTATTGTTATGATGTATTATTTCCCTAATCTATCACATATCTATAATGTTGATTGAATATCGCATACGGTTGAAGCTTTATAATTTCAGGAACAGAAAAGAAGCAGGAGTAAGGTCTTCCATTGGTTGACGACTCAGACTTCCATGAGCTGTCACAAGAGACTGGATATTTTTTTGTCTACAAGATGTTTTGCAAAAAAGAGACAGAGATATGGTGTGTCTCATATGTCAGGGGGTGATGTGCAAGCTGGTTGGTGGAAGGCGCTGTAGTATTGTACAAAGCACTGATGAGAAATGTAGCTTGTAATTAAAACATTTTCAGTGGCAGCTGTGTTTGCAGTAAATATCTGAGAACAATAATCCTCGCCTCCGTGTCCTTAAAAGAATTTTAAAAGTTTGACGTGACAGCTAGACATTTTTTTTTTTTTATTCTTTTGTAACATGGCAATTATCCCCCCTGTTTGCTTCATTAATCATTCTGAAATATTTCAGAGAGCTCACAAATAAGTTTGACTGATTTCTTGATGTGTTTTCTGTTTCAGGTTAATGCATCAGAATTGAAGAAATACTGGATTTCTCTGCATTTCACAAATTTATTACCAGCCTGGTCTTAAAAGTACGATATTTGGACAAAATATCAAGTTTTAAATATTGGGAGACAGAAATATCAGCAAAAAAATATTGTGATAAAAAAAAATCATGGTGCAGAAACATCGTTGTCAAAAATATCGGTTTTTTTTCAGGGAAATAATATTGTTATTAAGAATATTGTTGTTGTTAGTATCGTTTTCAATAATATAGTTGTAAAGAATATATTTTTTAAATTATTTTTTTCTCAAAGATCTTTTTATTGAACATGACTTCTAAGTGAAATATAACACATTGCAAATTATACAGGACTTCGTGTAGGTATTAACATCTAATACATGTTCAGTTTCTGGTATTAGGAAATCCCCTCGCCCCCCTCACATATTGCAAGTCATGTCCATTTTGCTAAGTCCAACATTAGGGGTATCACCCCAAACAAATACAATAAACAAACCCCCCCCCAGCCCACCCTTCCCTCCCCCTACCCTGGTGGTGGTGTAACATCAGAGATAAGCTTTCGGACAGTCAGATCTGTGACAAATAGAAGGGCATTACTTTCCCTGCGATTATCTTGTCCTCAATAACACTTTGGGGCATTAAATCCGGCCAGGATGTAGGTCGGCTTAAAACTGGAAGAGGTGCATGGCTCTCACGGAGGCGGGGCATACCGCCGAAGGGAGGCCCTGGGACAGGAAGGTAATCAACGGACCCCATTTGTATTTAAAGTTTTTGTACTCATCTCTGAAAATATCAGCCATTCTTTCCATGGTGAGAATTCTCCAGAGCCGAGAGTGCGATAGCGATAGGGCAGGTGCCTCCCTCTTTTTCCAGGCTGCCGCTATTGTAGTTTTGGCCGCCCCTAGACGCGCCCAGAAGATTGCCTTGTCCGCTTTCGTCTGATGCTCCAGGCCAGGGTCTCTAATGCCCAAGAGTACTCCCTCTATAGAAGTTGGTATGGGGTAACCCAGCATATCTTAAATGTGTGATAAGATCTCTTCCCAGAAAGCACGAATTGCTGGGCAGTCCCACCATATGTGACGAAAATCTCCAAGAAGACCGCAACCTCGCCAGCAAAGCTCGGAGGTGTCCGGAAATATCTTTTTGAGTTTAGAGGGGTACAGGTACCAATCAAAAAAGGGTCTTGTAATGGGCCTCCCTCAAGGCCACTGAGTGGTTATTCTTGGAAATGTCCGACCAAATGTGTTGCCATTCCTCTTCAGCATTGACCCTCCCAACCACTTGTTCCCAGAACGATAGGTAGCGTGCTCGTGGTGCGTGTACTGTCGATAGTAACAACGAATAGAGTGCAGAAATCGCCCCCTTTGCTGAGCTCGCCTTCCGTATCCACTGTTCTATCGGTGTGCACTCTCTGGTGGCGGCTTCCCTCATCCGCTGCTGGGATACCCAATGTTTGAGTTGGAGGTAGTGGAAATGCTCACTACTCGGGACATGGAACTCCCTTTTGCAACTCTCAAATGTAAGCACATCAAAGTTGTGAAACAGATCTGAGACCATCAAGCATCCCCCCTCCCGCCATCCATCAAATGGGCCTTCTCTCAGAGCTGGGGGAAACTCTGGGTTGAAGTGGATGGGTGTGTAAGGCGAAGGGAAGGTAATCCATCTCGTCTTTCGTAACCTCGTCCCAGGCCTTAAGAGTGGTACGTGTCGGGGTGCTGATGTATGTGTTAGCTTTCTTCTGCTTCCAAAGCACACCCCAGATTGACCTTCCTACAATCGCTCTATCGATGTGGAGCCAGTGTTTGTCGGACTCCCTCATAGACGACTCTACCATCACTCTTAGTTGTGCTGCTTTTTAGTATAGGGAGAAGTCTGGTAGCGCCACACCCCCCTCCTTCTTGGGGCGCCGTAAGGCATGGAACGGAAGGTGCGCCCTTCCCCCCTGCCATATGAATTTAGTAATAAGAGAGCGAAGCCTGGGTAACAGCTCACGGTCTAAGTCGACTGGGAGTACCTTGAACAAATAGAGTAGCTTTGGGAGTAATGTCATTTTAACGACATTTATCCGTCCAAGCCAGGAGATGAACAGTGGTTTCCAGCACTTAAGATCCTGCTGGAGCTGAGACAGCAGTGTGGGGTAATTGGCCTTATATATGTCTTCTATCCTCGGTGTGAGCTGAATGCCTAAATATTGGAAGGAACGCTTAGCCCACTGAAGGGAGGTCTGCCCCCGGAGCTGCAGAGCCTCTCCCTCAGAGACTGTGAGGTTTAGGATGTAGGATTTCGATAAGTTGACCTTGAAGCCCGCCACCCCTTCGAATTTACCCAGTTCTATTTGTAATGCCTGAAGTGAGGGACCTGGATCTGTGAGTGTCATCAAGATATCATCCGCGAAGAGCGAAGCCTTGTGTTCTGTACCCCCATAGTGAATGCCCTTAATCTCTGGGTTCGCTCTAAATTGGATAGCCAAGGGTTCGATGCTAAGGGCGAATAAAAGAGGGGAGAGAGGGCAGCCCTGTCTCGTGCCTCTGCTCAATGCGAACGGGAGTGACGTAGATCCGTTGACCTGAACTCTGGAGTGTGGGTGTCTATAGTTAGCCCTAACCATATTAAGGAATCTGTCCCCGAAACCAAACTTTTGCATGGTAAGGAAGAGAAACGACCAATCCACCCTGTCAAAGGCCTTCTCTGCGTCTAAACCCACCAATATCGCCGGGATTTTAAATTTAGAGACTTTTTCAATCAAGTGTATTGTCCTCCGGATATTATCATGCTTCTGTCTACCTTTTATGTAGCAAGATTGATCAGGATGGATTAGTGCGGGCATTAGGTTTTCTAATCGTGTAGCCAATATGGCAGAGAACATTTTTGCATCTAAGTTCAGCAACACAATAGGCCTATAAGAGACACAGCTCTGGGGGTTTTTCCCTGGTTCAGGAATAACAGTGACCACAGCCTCAGCCATAGAGGTCGATACCATGGAATCCTCTGCTATAGCATTAAACAACGAGGTGAGGTGTGGGAGAAGCTCTGTCGCAAAGGTTTTATAAAAGTGCGCCATCAGCCATCGGGTCGAGGGGATTTGTGGATTTTAAGTTTCGAGATTGCTTGCCCTACTTCTTCGGCCGTGATTGGCCCGTTTAAATGGTCATTCTCCGCTGGCGAGATTTGGGGGAGTTCTAGAGAATCTAGGTATTGTTGTTGCATAGCTACATCTGGGGATGAGCCTGTGTAAAGATCTCCATAAAACCTTCCGAAAATGCGGGCTTTTGCATCGTCTGAGTGGATTAGTAGACCTTCCTTATCTTGTATGCCCCTATGTATTCTCGTTCCCTTTTTCCGTGCAGCTGTCTCGCTAAGTGAGACCCCACTTTACCCCCCTGGGCGTAGGATATCTGCCTGAGCCTCAATAACGTGTATTCAGCCCTATTCGTATATATTGCCTTGATTTTCCCCTTCAGGGTACTAAGCTGACGCTGCAGTACTCGAGATGGAGTTTCCTTATGTGCCTTCTCTACCTTCTCTAATTCCTTCTCCAACTCCTCTCTTTCCTTATCGCTTCGTTTATTTAGTGTTGCATTCAGTTGAATACATTTGCCTCTGACAGCGTTGAACGCGTCCCAGTTATTCTGAGGTGATGTGGCTTGGGGTTGATTTAGTTCGAAGTATTCCGATATGGAGGCTCTCAACTCATCTCGCAGAATCCTGTCCCTAGTTACCGAGATTGAGAAGTACCATCTATGAGTGCCTGGCCCATTGCATCCCCAAGAAAGTCACTATGTCAGGCACGGTCGACCACGGCGCCTACCACGTCAGGATTAAGACACCACTACCAGAGACTACAATTCCCATGAGGCCTTAGGTCGAGGCTCATGGGTATTTCAGAACGTTGCGCACGTCGGCTGGCGTGCGTAATTCTCGTTTCCTGGTTCTCGTGTTTGGAAGCCGATGGTGGAAACGTATTCTAGGAGGAGTGCTGGCGCATCATTGTTTGGATTACTGGAGTGTACGGCAGGGCTCTGCGTGCACTCACGCTTAGACGAGCGTCTAAGCCGTTCCCTGCATATCATCGTCCTGGTTAAGAAGGCCTCAGGTATTTCTGTAGCTGTGTTAGCGCAGGGGTTACACCGGGCTGCATCCCGCCTAGAGGAGAAGCGCTGCTTCTCATTACAGTGCTTTGAACTACGGTGCTTACTGGATCTTGGGCAAGAGGTATTGTCACAGTCAGGAAAGAACCGGGATTTGTTTCATACCATGATTTTGTTCTTTGCTTTATTACTTTAAAGTGGCTCAACTTCATTATTGTGGGGTTCAATTGCTTACCGGATGGATTAGCGTTCATTGTGAACGTGAAGTCGTGCAAGGAGCACGAACTTGACTATTGGTGTGATATTGCTACATTGTTTATTGACTGTGTTTAAGGATTTTTCAGTGGGAACACCTCTTTATTATTGTATTCTAAAGTCCTTTCTTTTACAGCTCTTAGGGTTATGTATGAGTGGTGAGGTGTCTATGGGGGAAGATTAAGTTGGCATCTTTACCAAACACAAGAAGGCTGATAATCTTTTTACTCTTGTCTTGTTAGGTATATGCAGGGAGCAATACACATTTGGTTTAACTCAGGGTTTTACCATTTATGAGGACACCTGCTATATGTTCAAGGTATTTATGGATTCTTAGTGAGACATATACTGAGAGTAGAATTGTAGTTGTCCTGTACTTATATTGTGTCCTTATTTCTTCACATGTTCTGTTCCCTGCTGTACCCTTCCTATCTCCTATCCCTAGCTTGACCACTTCACTATTCCATGTAGTTATACCAACGGAGTTGGGGAGGTCAGGAGGTGGAATCTTTGAGCATCGTTCCAGTCCTGAGGTGCTGTGAGATACGGGTCGCGACACACTAGGCTGTGGTCTGAAATCATAATTGGGAGCATCTTTGCCGCCTGTAAGGAGCCTAGCAGAGATTGGCTTATAAATATGTGATCTAGCCTAGAGTAGGTCAAGTGTACGTGTGAGAAAAAAGAATAATCTTTAGTGGTGGGGTAGAGCGTTCGCCATGCATCTCTCAGACCCAGGGTCTGTATTTTCTCTTTGAGTCCCTTTGGGAAATTGCTGGTGGCTGCCCTGTGTGGGTGGGTGCTATCTAACTCGGCATGCCATGTCAGGTTAAAATCTCCCATAAGCACTACGGGACACTCCGCAAACTCGCTTATCAGATCTAGGAGGGAGGTTAAAAACAACGCTTGTCCAGTATTTGGGGCGTATGTGTCAGGGGACACGGCAGCTTCGTTCGCGCAAGCAAGCGCTGAGGTTAGGGAATGACTACAATTCCCAGCGGCCTTAGAGTGACGTCTGGCGTCGGACGCCACGCGTCACGTGAGGCGGAAGCAAGTGAAGTAGCGAGGATGCGGGGCAAGACGCTGCCGATTATCCGCTGGTCCCTGGATCCTTGTTGGCCGTTCCAAGTTGCTCTGGGTCGGGTAAGGGTGCCGCTGGCTCCTCTTGTTCCATTCTACCCTTGTTGTAATCCTGGTTATAACTCTTGATGCCTATCTCTGCCGTTTAGGATCTCCGGCATAGGAGTGTGCTGTAGCTTACTTTACCCTGCGTTGGTGAACTCTTCCCTGAATCTTACGAAGAGTTCATGCGAGGGAAAAGCGCTTTGCTCACTTTTGGTGCCTGAATACATTGTGGAGGTTTATTTGGGTGTACAGTTCTACATTTCCCTGCGTTGGCGAACTCTTCTCTGAATCTTACGAAGAGTTCATGCGAGGGAAAAGCGCTTTGCTCACTTTTGGTGCCTAATTACATTGGAGGTTTATTTGGGTGTACAGTTCTACATTTCCCTGCGTTGGCGAACTCTTCTCTGAATCATACGAAGAGTTCATGCGAGGGAATACTTTCATATGCTTTACGAGTTCGGGGTTGCCCTACCACTACTTATCTAAGTGAGGTGCTTCCTCTCGTGAGAGTGACGTAACTCTTCACCGTCAGAGGGGTACCTACATCTATAGGAAATCCTGGAGTAGTGGTCTTGAATGCGACTCAGTGTTCCTTACACTGTATTATTCGTTCTAACTTAATGTGACGATTACAGCTACTCTTATATTTTGGCTTTCGCTGTTTTCTTTTACACAGGGGTGTCTTTGACAAAGGGGCATCTTGAGCGTCAATGTGTGCCTCGCAATCGCAGGTATAAGCCTTTTGCATGAAATATATATATATATCTATCATCGGGAAGAAAAGGGTTTTGCTCATATGGTCCTATGTGTCTTCCAGCATACTGTATGGATTGGAGGTTACAAGCTCAACACCCCTGTTGGCCGGCACTCTTTAATTTTCTTTACAGGTTAGTGGAAGTATGGGTACCAAGGGAGGTGTAGAAAGAGAGAAAGGTGAAAGGTTCCTATAGTAATGATATTTCTTCTTTGTGTTTTACTACAGGTCTCCCTCCCTGCTGTCCCCATCCTTCCCTTCCCCCGCTTAACCACTCTTTAGTCTGTGTATTATTATTATCCAGACTTGGGGCTGTTGAGAGGTGGACCCCTAAGAGCATCGGTTCGATCCTGAGGATACGTTCAGGCCTGGGACAGTATGTGGAGATAAGCTTGCAGAGTCTACCTCTCAGTTTCCCCTTCACCATAATTATCCTACCTTCCCGGTCTGCCTTTATGGCCTCAGTTTGAAATTTTGCCGAACTATGGAATAGGAGTGCGACCCCCCTCTGTTTGGAGTTGGTGGACGATCTGTAAATTAAGGGATAGTTTCTGTGACGGAGTCTAAGTTCTTCGGTTTTTTTAAGGTGCGTTTCCTGCAGCGCTACCACTTCGGACTGGTGGTCAGTAAGGTACTTCCAGACTTTTTGCCGCTTAAGAGGTGAGTTTAATCCTTTCACATTCCATGAGGCTATTGAGACCATTTTATAGATGTGTGTTCCCTTTGCCTTTCAAGCCTACCCCTTGTGAACCTTGCCGTCCCTCAAGCTCCTCTTTCCCCCTCATGCCATCGTGTCCTAGCTGACTCTGGAGGGAATGCCTGCATTCCCATTGCGTATGAAGTGCCCGATTGTCCCTTGGCCCCACCACCAGGTGCCCACCCCCCTCAAAAAAGAAAAAGCTCCTAGAAACCTTAAGCTGTAGAGCCAACGGGCTCATAACGAGATCAGTCTTGAAGAAGAAAAACATGATAACGGGCGTCACGGACAGAGCCCGAAACCCCGACTACCAGTTGCTTCGTGTAGCAAGTAACTTCTGGAAGTGTTGTGAACTGAGGTCCACTGCATCAAGTCAATTGAATTGGAAGTGTATGGTCACTCCCGGCCTCCGTTCGTCCCTTTTCGCAGTTATACAGCTGTAGTGCTACCCCAGAGTTAAAGAGGAAGTCCTCTCTCGTGGAGATCGTTCATTGTTATTAAGCCTTCATTTGGAGCTAGGTTTGCCTTTGGAGATCGTGCGCCATTGTCGAGTAGATTTTTGTGTTGCACCCATTCCTTTTGTAGAGCCTTGACTGCCCTCATCTTCAGGAATCGGTAGACCCAGAATGCGAAGACCCTCTTCCAGATCCGAGATGTGTTGTGGTTTGTTGTTGAGTTCAAAAGCAAGACCGAAGGGAAAGGTCCATCTGTAGCGGATGTTGTCCTCTCGCGGTTTCGTTGTTATCAGTCATAATTGCTGTCAGCGTGCCAGCATGGAGGGGGCCAGGTCTTGGAAAAGCGTGCATTTATAACCTTGGAAAGAGGTCTCCTCTTTTTTCCTTGCGGCCTGTAGAATCGCTTCCTTCGTCTTAAAGGAGTGCAGCTTGACGAGAACGTCTTGCATGCGTCTCCGCTCTCCCGTCTGCTGATTCCCCACACGATGTACCCTGTCAATCTCGATCTTCATCTGACACGGGCTCAATATCTCAGCGAAGAGGCCCTCCACAAAGGCCCCCAAGTCTGGCCCCTCCACGCCCTCCTCCAGGTCCTGAATTTGAATGTTCTCTCGTCGGGACCTATTTTTTAGGTCTTCCGCTTTCAGGAGAACCTGGTGAAGTTGCAACTGAAAATCTTGCTGTTTTTTCTGCATCTTAGACGTGCGGGTTTCTAGTTCTTGTGCCTGGTCTTCTAATTCCAGCACCCTGGACCCTACGGCGTCTACATCTTCCTGGAGGGTTGAGATGCAGTCAGTGAGGTCTGCCTTCAATTGATCTATAGAGGTTTGTAGGTCATGCGTGATCTCCGAGCATATTTCCGTTTTAAAGTCTCTAAGCACGGCCACTAGGTCATCTCTAGTAAGCGCCATCGTGGTACCTGCCCCCCTTCGTCGTGCGCTTGTCCCTTCTCTGTGGATGTGAAGTAGTTGGAGACCTTGTTCGATACTTTTTTTGGTGGCATAAGGGCTGTGTTGTGAGCCTTTCTTGCGGAGCGCGATACTCCCCCTCTGGCTTGTGGGCACCTCGTGGAGATTCTAGTGCGACAATAGCTTTCTATTGGGCTGTAGCTGGGCCAGAGGTAATGCTCTCAAGAATCAGTCGGGGGGTCCATCTTGGAGTCAGGCAGTTAGAATGTTCATGCGCCTGGGTTCGCAGCGCTCCGCAGTCTTATCACATGGCTCTCTGGGTGGGGGTGATTCTGGAGTAAAGCTTTGAGCAAGTTGCTCCCCCTTCCAGACGTTAGCGCTTGTGGTGCCCCCTTTTCTTTAGAAAGACCCTGGGCCGGGGGCCATCTTGAAGTCAGGCACTGCCTCTGACTTTCCGCCCCGTACTAGGCCCAAGCCTCTTCAGCATCACAGAGGAAGGTTTTGCAGATGGAGGCCCCCCTGGGCTGCCTCAGCGCTCCATTCCGTAGAGCCCTCAGCGCCCCGCTCACCTTCTTATCAGATCGGTGATTCCCGGGCGTCCCTGCGGCACGTGTTTCCTCTCCGCGGCTGCTTGCCTTCTCGCACACCCGGGAGCAGCGTCGCGGGGGGGCGAATCCTGAGTGGCACACTTTCCTCCCCAAGCGGAGCCCGACAAATGGCTCTCACCGCCGCTGTCGCACTCACAGGTCTCACGGGTCTAGGCAGTCCCCGGGCCCCGCTTGGGCAATGACGTCGGCGCCATCTTTTGTCCGCTCTCCGCTTCAGGCGATGGAGAAAACCTCGCTCCTTTAACCTCGCTGCACCTGAGCTGTGTCCCCGATCCTCCCACGGCCTCACGCCACCTTCATGGACCGATTCAGGTAGGTTTCGGTCCTCTAACTTTGAGAAATCTCAGTCCGGCAGTTATGGTGCTCCGGATATGGAGTGGATCACGTCCACCCAGCCATCTTGCCTGGCCACGCCCCCCTTTTTAAATTATTTTAATGTGTTTTAGTTCGTATATTAATTGTATTTGTTACTATTGTTTGCATAATTGTTATTAATCTTTTTAAATATAGTTTCAAATTTTAAGTGATTTAGAATTTTTAATTTCATTGGTAATAGTAATTTATAGTGTTGTAGCAGGTTGTTTGGTTTGTAGGGGGATAGGGTTTGAAGTTAATTAAGTAATAATTAATTATTAATTAATTAAAAATATTAAGTAAGTGTGTGACTGATATTATTTACTCACATTATGTAATACTAGTCTAAGTTACTTATATTTTCTGTGCGGATTGCTATGTTTGTAGGTGTATAGCGTGGGAAGTTAATTAGGAAATAATATAACAATTAATTTTTTGTTTATTATTAATTATTGGAGTAACTACTAATTATGTACATTCTGTAATACTGATTTTAGTTATATTTTAGTTACGTGGTTGCTAGGTTTGTAGGAGTATAGGGTCGGAAGTTAATTAAGCACTAATTAAATAATTATTATTAATGTATAATTTAATATTTGACTGATTAATAATTATGTAAATTATGTAATAATTATATATTTTAATTATGTTTTAGGTGTGGGCTGCTGGGTTTGTATGATTATTGGGTGAGAAGTTAATTAACATTGTTAATTAGTTATTTAATTATAATTTATATACTTAATATGTACTTTATTATTATATATATTAATGGTGTCAGTTGCTAGGTTTGTAGGGGTATAGGATGGCAAGGTATTTAAGTAATAGTTAAATAACCTTTTTTAAATTGAAAATTATTTATTACATTGTTTATGATTTTTTAAATATATTTATATATATATTTATATATATATATTTTTTTATACGTGATAATGTTGATATTAAGAGTTTTATATTTTTTCTAAATTAATAAGTTTATTCAAATATGGCTTTTAGACTATCCCCCATTGGTCATTTTCTTACTTCTAGTAAACCACTGGATCACAAAGGACCAGTAATAACAAAAGAATAAAAGGAATACAGAAATAGAAGAATACTTTACTGCTTAGGTCTCACAAAAATATTTGACACAAAGGTGTGCCTTCTTTAAGAAAGCGGGGTAGGTGTATTATAACATCTTTTTAAACAACCCACGATGAATGGGATTAGATGAAATACAACAGCGCTATCTATATATAATTTTAGATATCTCCACATAAGAAACTATTGTTACTAGAATGCATCAACCTAGCAACATCCGCTGATTTTAAACAGTGAGTAATGACCTGGGATGGGCTGGGTCTCTGACAATTTTACATGAATTGAGCAAAGAATGTAGTGACTTTTTCCTAGCATAAAATTGTAGAAATTGTAGGAAAGAAAAGTTCCTAGAGGCAATACCACAACACTGGCAGGTCGCCTATTTTGGGGAGGTTTTAAGATTGCAAAATAAGGTGAATAACCCTTGAAGAGTGATCAGTATTCCTTATGTGGACCATGTGATTGCAATGCTAGGGGAGGCAAATGGTCCTGTCATGGAATAATGTAGCCTGGGTAAGATGGTTATTGAATAAACTATCTTGACCATTCAGTAATAGGCTGCCATTAGAGCAAAATGTTACGCATAGCCCTTGAAGAGTATAAGGGTGGCCCGTCCGTGCCCATCATAACCCAGAAGAGGCTGGACTGGGTCACCTCTCTAACATCTAAGGTCCCAGTCTGGCTCAAACAAGATCCATGGGGAAGAAAATGAATAAGCGCAGGACACGGGAGGAGAATTAAGACCCTTGACTCCTTTTTGGTGAGAGCTGCAAGTGCATTATCAAAAGAGATTGAGATGACGGAGAGGAGGTTCTCAATCAAGGAGATAAGGAATGGCCGGTTCATCAATGAAGTTCCCCCCTCTGCGGAAGCTGAGGTGGCCTTGGAGACTAAGGGGCTGATTCCGATTCGGGCCGGAAATCTCTCCGACCGAGCCGGACCCGGAGAGATTTCCGACCGAATCGGACCCGTGCAGCCCGACCGAACGAGTACGATGTGCACGTATGCCATCGGACTCGAGTCGGTCGGACTCCCATTGAAGTCAATGGGAGCCTGTCGTGCAACGCGTACGCGGGCTCCCATTGACTCAATGGGTGCGATGCGGACAAGTGCGCCCCTACAGCGTGTACGCGGCGAAGCGATTCGCGCCGTACACGCACAGGTAGGGGGACCCATGGGTCCCCCTGTGTGCGACTCGCGCGGCTACGCGTACAGGGGGTCTGACACGGACCCCCAAAGTACGGCTCCGACAGCTCTTTCGAGCCGGAGTGCGCGGCTCGGTCGGACTGCTCGCGGCGCGCATCGTACTTACCCGGCCGGGGAACGTCTCCATTGCGCAGTGCGAGTCGTGTCCGTGCGAGTCGGTCGGTGCGGTTCGACCCGGGACCGAGTCGGTCGGAGCGGTCAGGACGCCCGGACGAGTCGGTCGGCGAATACGCATCGTACTCGCTCGCCCGGACGCGGGTACGAATCGGTCGGGAAATAGGGCTCCGAATCGGATCCGGTTAAGCTGAATCCGATTCGGAGCCCTACCGGCCGAGATCGGAATCGGCCCCTTAGATGGAGGGGGCTCCAAATTACTGTCCCCCTGATAACTGTTTGTCTTTATAATAGCAGGGCTACCAGAGTGTTCAGAAGGCCCTTCAGGAAGGAGGAAAAGGAGGAGGGGCGGTGGTCTAAGCAAAGTACTGCACCCAAATCTAAGCACCCAAAGAAGATGGCAGTTTACGATCATAATTTACAATCAGCGCCTATTGTGAACATTGAAGAGGTTTGGTGCAGACTAGAGACCATTTTGAACATACATTTACAACCCATATTGAGTAGATTGTAGATAATAGGGCAGCGTTTATCTCAGTTTCATCATCATAATGGGCTCCCTCAGACTGAGTTAGCTCGAAACACGGTCACTCCAATGAACCCGCTTGCCAATCCCTTTGTGCCAACTGAAGGTCAGAGTGATTCAACTTGGGCAGTGAATGAAGCTGCACTATCCCAGGTAGAGAACCTGGGACACCCTAGTGAGCATAACGTATACTCTAAGGAAGGACAGGTGGCTCTCAAATACAATGTCATCTCATCCTTGTCAACACTTCAAAGAAGGCCAAACCATTAATCCAGCTAACTCCCACCAGGTACAGTTAGATCCACTCTCCAAGCTACGGGTGGAAAATAAAGGCCCTAGGGTGTTAGAGCCACGGAGGGAGATATAGGGGAGCAGAGAAGGGAACAGTTTTTAGATTTATCCCCGGCTAGTTGTACATATGTTGTGGCCTTGGCTAATGTCCCATCGCTTACACCAAAGCAGCCAGGATCACAGAGCAACTAATGGGGAAGGTGTTACACTGGCTTTCAAAGTTTACAAGAGGAGCTTTTTAACTGTACAGGCATATTCTCATGGCTAGAAGAGTAACATGGGTGGGAGCATCCCCCAAAAACATATTAGGGGATTGTGTCTAGGTGAACTTAGATAGCCCTAGGCTAGTGAATAATATTCTTTCTCAACTCCTGATTGCACCAACGGTGAACTCCCAGGTATTTGCTCTCCTATTATCCCATTTTTATAGACTAAATTCTAGACCAAGGTCTGTAAAGAAAGCTCCACACAATTTGATGAATCCCAGGAGTTATCCTGATCAGCATTTTAACTCTTTGAAGAGATATTGCTAGAGAATAGGTATGCCCCACTGTCAAATTTGGAGGACTGTGATTGACTGACCATTTATGGCAATAAGGATAACGAAGCTGTGGGAGCTAGGGTAGACCCTTTTGGGAACCCTGGTCCTACGAGGCAAGCGTTTGAAAATGTTTTAATAGAAATGAAATCTCAAATGGTAAGACCACATTCTAATAAAAATCCACCTGTAGTTCGGTGGTTTGACACCTCATGTACAAAGCTTTTATCTACTTTATCAAAGGCCCTACACATGGTCCATAGACACGTCTCGACGATTCGATCTCTAAGGGCTAATTACAAGTGGATTAGAGAGGGGAGATTAAAGACTTTGAGGGAGGAAGCATGGCAAGATCTGAGACAAGCTACTTCTTTAAAGGATACCAGAGGTTTCTGGAAGATTGTGAATACTCCATTTTTAAACAAGGTGGCTGGCCCCTCCTGAGAGACCCATATTGAGGAAGAAGGATGGATCACTTATTTTCAAAGCATTTTTAAAAACCCGAAGGAAATAATAACCCCCCAATGTGAATCCTCTGGAAGGGATTAATAATGGGTTTTAAAATCTTCAGCTGGCTGAGTTATCATGTGCTATTGCACAGTGAAGCCTCTTAAAAGCTCCGGGCCTAGATGGGGTCCCGTTAGATATCTTTCCGGAAACACAAGATTTATGGATCCCCTTGTTGTTGAATGTTTTTAATGCCATAGCAAAAGTGGGCCCCCCTGACTTGATATATAAAAAGGGTGATAAGGGTAATCCGAAGAATTACAGACTGATATCCTTAATTGATAGCACTGCTAAGCTGATGGGTCGCCTATTGTTAAACAGGATGGAGCATTGGCTTGAGGATAAAAAAGGATTGACTAGGGTACAGTATGAATTCAGGAAAGGCAGAGGGACAAAAGATCAATGCCTCAATTTGAGTTTGGTGGTGGCCAAATATACGAAGCAAAACAGGGTCACTTATCCATGGCTTTTATGGACCTATCAGCCGCTTTTGACTGTGTGGTCCATAGTAAATTGTGGGACATCATGCAGGCCATGGGCGTAGACTTGCAGATAATACATTTTATAAGATAGCTCTATGCAGGGGCCACAGCCTCCGTTAAATATGGTAAGGAAGGGAATGTACAAAACCTTTTGCTATAGAGTGACGAGTGAGGCAAGGTTGTGTTCTTGCCCCATTCCTGTTCTCCCTCTATACCAACATGGTGGAAGAGGCTCTAAAGGAGTGCACAAGAGATGTCCCATATATTGAGGCATCCCCTCTCCCGATTCTCCTCTATGCGGACCATGTAGTGCTCTTGGCGAGAACTCCAAGAGAGCTGCAGAGACGCATAAAGGAGTATACTAGTTTCATGGCCTTGTTGGGTCTACATGTTAACAAGTCCAAATCAAATATTGTGATTGCTAGTCCATCGCTGAAGAAACAACCAAGATTTTTTTCATCACAGCGGAGGGTTGAAGTGGTGTATTTGTTTTTATATCTGGGCATTTTATTTGATGGTAAATACCTCTGGAATAATCTGGTCTCAAATAGAGCACTTCATATGGAAAGAAGTATTGCAGCCTTATTTAACTTTTCCAGAAAAGTGGGGAATAAACCCATACCGGAAATGTTACTTATCTATAAGGCAAAGGCAAAAGCCATAGCCACATATAGGGCAGCAGTATGGGGCATGGCAGATGTAGAACCATTGCAACGCATAGAGGACGCATTTCGTAAGAGACTGCTTTCGTTCTTTAAAAGCTATTGTAATTATATATGTCATACTGAAACAGGACTTCCATATATTGGCAATGTATTACGGTTGGCGCCACTGTTATTGTGGGATGCCATATGGAGAAGGCAGTCGGTGCCATTGAATCAAGCCGTATTACAGGACTGCCTTAAATTGGATTGAGCGAGAGAGATATCATGGATAAAATATGTGGGATATATGCTGTCCAAACTGGGTCTAAGTGTCTTATTTGAGGCTGCAGAAAACTGCACAACTTTTTCCAAAGCAAACCTAAAACAGTCCTTTATGGAAAATGCAGCTAAAAAAAGATGGGTTAAAAACAAAGAGAAAAGAAGTGTCATTTTATATTTCTCTATTCCTCCAGTGGTACAAGGTATACAATCTTACCTGGGCTTCGTCCATAATATACAGCATTGTTTTATTTTGACTGGATTCCGATTGAATTTTATTCCTTTGATGCTTGGCTTTCTGATAAATGTTCATTCCCATAAAAATGTACCTCGATGTGTTTGTGATGGGTATCCAGTCAGTCCACCGAGCACATAGTGTTTTTCCGCCCAATGTATAGCTAACATAGGCAAAACATTTTGGCTCCCTAATTGCACAGTGTACAGGGAATCGTTTCAACATTTTCAGAGCCTTGAAAAGCCCCTAGTATGTTTTGTTATGGCCACTTTCTTATTGGCAGCACGGAAACGAAGGAAATAACTTAATTATATGGAAGGGGGCAGTGTTTAGCAACACAAAGCTCTTTTTATATACTTATCCCTAGGTCATCAGATAGTCAAATGGTTTCAAACAACGTAATATAGGATTATCCATTGCCCTCTCTGGACCCTGAGTGTTTTAGGAGTTGCGATATTTTAATGGATTTTATATCAATTTTGAATGGAATGTAAAGGGGAATTTGTGGGTATTTTAATTTATTTGTATGTTTTTAACTGTCTTTTTAAAATGTTTTTAGAATGTGGGAATCGTATCTCTTTGCACTATCGTGAAATATGCTTTTCTTAAATTATGATGATATATGTACTTTTAGCGACAGATATGTTGCAAATAAAGTTTGTATTGAATTGAACTGAGTATTTAGTATCTTGAAACTGGACCACCACACAGTAACCACAACAGTGGTTTGGTTTGTGTAGTAACCAGGCAGACACAAGGAGTAGTAGGCTGGTTATTTATTGGCTACATGGACAGCAGAGCCAGGAGGACCAGCTCTGCCAACAGCTCCAACAGGAATGTACAAGCTCAATACAGTTGCTAGGAGACCATACATTCTAGAGCACAACAACATCACAGGATAGATAAGCTGCAGTACAACTTAATAGATAAGCTACAGTACAACATATCTTCTCTTCTCTGAAAAACTAAAAATAAAAAATAAAAATAATAAAAAAACATGAAATAACAGTAAAGCAAAAACAAAATTACGACCTGTACCTGGCAGGCCTAACAATATTTCTAGAACTTTTCCTGGGACATGCTTGGTCAATACAAGGAGGAAACCTCTCCCTTGAAGGTGAGACGGCATCTCTTACCCGAACCTTCACCACCCTGTTGAGGTTCCATCAATGACCTCCTTCAACCATAACTGCATTTCCAAGAATCTTGAGAACTTTAACAGGTTGACTGAATTCGCTGTCACCTTTCTTAGCATGAACAGCAGTCTTAATTTTAATTATGTCCCCCACTTCCAGCGGAGCCACTTTCACACCTCTGCGGGAGTCAAACCACAGCTTTGGTTTAGATTGTGAAGCAGACATATTCTCACTCACCAAAGACATTAAATGAGCAACATCGGATTCAGATCTTACCCACTTGCTCATCCAAGCAGGCCTGAAACTAGTATTCGGTTTCCGTCCCCTCAACAGTTCAAAAGGTGAAATTTTAGTGGCAGAGTGGGGTGTAGTTCTATAGAACCAAATCATAGCATTAAGTGCTTTGCAAATATCATGACTACCGGCTCTGGCCCACTTAATACACTCCCCCACCACCCGATTAATTCTTTCAACCAAACCATTACTTTGTGGGTGGTAAAGGGAACTCCTGTGGTGTTTTACACCAGATTCACAGAGGAATGACTCAAATTCAGTACTAATAAACTGCTTTCCATTATCTGAAACCAAAGTCTCAGGAAAACCCTCTCTCAGCCACACGTTCTTAAGAAACTCCACAACAGTCTTAGAGTTGGCTTCTTTCACCAGCTTAATCTCTGGCCACGTTGACGCATAGTCCATAAGAACCAGGTTGAAACGAGATCCATCTGGAAGAACCTCATAGGGCCCCATGACATCAGTGCCCAGTCTTAACCAAGGACCTTTAGGGCACTCAATAGGCATCAATGGTGGAACAGAAACCTTTAAACTCTTGTCAGCTGCACCGCAGACACAGCAATTGGTAACCACAGAATCAATCTCAGCATCCATCCCTGGCCACCAATAAATGTCTCGGATGCGCCGCTTAGTGAGTGTAGAACCAAGATGACCATCGTGAGCTCTTTCAATGATGGTTTTGCGGAACAGATCAGGGTGTACAAATTTGTCCGCCCTGAGCAGCAACCCATCTTCAATGGAAAGTTCACCTTCAACCTTCCAGAAAGGTTGAAGAGGAGCAGGAAGCACCTTCTCTCTGGGCCACCCATTCTTGACGAAAGCACAAACTTAACGTATCACGCAATCAGATTCCATAGCTTGCACCCAATCAGTCTCAGAACCCAGACTCAGGTCAGGTAGGTCGAGCACAGCAACCAGACAATCATCACAATCTTCACTCGAAAATTCATCCAGATTGACATCGTCAAGTTCACTCGACTTGATGGGAAAACGGGACAAAAAATCTGCCCTTCCATTCTTACCACCTGAAATATGCCTCACCCCAAACTGATACTGAAGAAGTTTGGTCACCATGCGCATGATTCTGGGAGAACAGCATTTACTCACACTACCCCCCAGGATGTTTACTAATGGCTTGTGATCAGTCAAAAGTAGGAAGCGCTTACCCCAAATATAAGGTCGGAACTTCTCAATGGCCCATGCACATGCCAGCAGCTCCTTTTCAATGACTGAGTACTGGAGCTCAGGAGTTCTCAGTACCCTTGACGCAAAGCATACAATGTTCTCACAATTGTTGTCCATTTGAGTTAAGGTGGCACCAATACCTACTTGACTTGCGTCGACAGTGACGCAACAAGGTAAACTTGGGTCGAAAGGTTTAAGAACAGGACCATCACTTAAAGCAGACTTCACAAACTTAAGAGCCACTACACAATCATTGCACCATTCAAACTTGACTCCTTTTTTGAGAAGATTGCTTATAGGACGTACAATGGATGCAAAGTTTGGTATGAACTGTGAGTAGTACTCACATAGCCCCAATAATGATTTGACACCAGCTTTGCCTTCTGGATCGGGTGCATCAACTATGGCTTGAAGCAATCCTGGTCGTGGACTAACCCCATCCTGAGATATAACATGTCCTAAGTATTCAACTTTGGAGCACAAAAATTGACACTTTTCCTCCTTCAACACTATTCCACGTTTTTTTAACAGAGTTAACACTTTTTCCAAAACAAGGTCATGAGATGCAAGATCCTTACCAAAAATGAGAACATCATCCTGAAACACCAGGACCCCATCAACATCCCTGAGTATATTGCTCATTATCCTCTGGAAAACAGACGCCACTGACGCAAGCCCAAAAGGCATGCAACAGTAGCGAAATGTTCCCAGAGGTGACACAAATGCTGTTAGATGGCGTGATTCAGGATCAAGTTCCACCTGGTGGTAAGCACTAGCTAAGTCAAGCTTAGTGAAATAACGTGCTCCTTTGGTGGAAGAGAATAGGTCATTAATCTTTGGTAAGGGATGGGAATCTACCCATATCTCCTTATTCAGGGATCTCAAATCGACACAAACACGAAGATCTCCTCCCCTTTTCCTGGCTACAACTAAGGGAGAAAGCCATAATGAAGAGTCTGTCGGTTCGATGATCCCTTTGGCACACAGACCCTTTCATTCTTTTTCTACATCCTCCCTCACACTGAACGGAACTCCTCTAAGTTTGTGTTTAGTGGGAAGAGCACCATCTTTTACGATTATCTTGTGCCTGAATCCTTTAATTTTTCCCAACTTCTTACTAAAAACATCAGGGTATTTGTTCTTCTATACAAGACTAGCATCTTCGCAACCAGCAACTAATACTTGCTCCAGGTTTGAGTATCATGCCAAACAGGCCCTGGTGAAACCAACCCAATATGTTGAGCCCCTTTACTGCAACATATATCTTTCCCTTTATTCTCCTACCTTTAAATTGCATTTCATCCTCAAAATAACCTAATAAATCTATTCTCCGCCCCTCATACGAGACAGGAGAACGATTAGGTGGAGATAGAGCTTGAGAACCATTCCAGGTCTCTTCAAACAATTTCTGAGTGATCAGTGTGATCTTGGCTCCTGAGTCAACTAAGAGTTTCACAGTGTGATCCCCAACCTTAATATCCACAATAGGATCAACACATGAAGAGGGATCACCCGTAACAACATCTTGGGAAGAATCAGATTTAAAAAAATCTAACTCATCCGAGCTTCTGATAACAGAAATGACTTCCAGGTCAGACTCGTAATCAGATTCAACAGTGCAAATAGTTGGCTTCCTAACACTCTTTTTCTTTAAACAAACTTTGGCAAAATGCCCCATCTTTTTGCAGTAATTACACATGACGTTACTAGCGGGACAACGGGAACCTTTGACATGTGGTGGATTCCCACATCTGATGCACATATTATTACCATTTGCCCTGGTGGAATTCGCTAGTTCGGAATTGGGCTTGGAAGGTTGATTGACCGATTGAGTAGATTTAACACAATATTTCATAGGATTATTAGCATTGACCACGTTAACAGCATCATGCGGCTTGTCATCTAGTTCTTTTAGTGAGACAATAGATATTTCTATACTCTTAGCGATTTTTATAGTCTCATCTAGAGATGGATCACCTAAGCTCAACAGTTTCTGTCGAATGTTCTTATCTTTGCATTGACAGACAAACTGATCTCTAATGAGTTGATCTGTAAAGTTTTCGAATTTACAGTCAGCTGCTAGTCTGTGCAAAGAGGAAATGTAAGCGTCGATATCTTCTCCTTCAGCTTGTTTCCTTTTAAAGAACTTGTGCCTTAAGACCATAAGGCTCGGTTGTTTATCAAATCTGGTTTTTAATTTAATGATAGTTTCCTCATATTCGTCAATGCCATTACGTTGTTCGTCCGGCAGAGGTGGTAAGTGTTTGTAAATAGATCGTCCCTCAAATCCTAGAGAGTGGAGAAGAAGACATCTTTTCCTCTCTGCACTGAAACGTAGAGCACCTATAGCACCTAGGTAGGTTTGAAAAGCGTCATACCAGATTTCCCACCGACTGAAGGATCACCCGGGGAGTCAAGGAATGAAGGTGGAGGATTAACAGACTGCATAGTACACAATTCCACTAAGGAGGGTAAATTTGAGTGAGAAATGGTGCAGAACAGACAACCAAAATAGATATCCCCCCAAAAAAATTGGGATACAGTATGAGAAAGACCAGAGTGTGGAAGAAGAGAATTTCACACTGTTAATGAGCACTGCGAGTAGCCCAAAATTTTTTATGTCACTTAGATGAGGTGTGTATATCACCGTAGAATGACATTGGAAATACACAGTCGAAAAGTGACACAAGTAACGATTTGAGAATGAGCAAGTGACAAATTGAGGATGCAATACTTGTAGGTGTGTGTAATACTGAAGAAGTAACAGTACACCAGTGTAGTTGGAGCGCAAAATGGAAACACTGTTTGACTATTGTTGAAAAGGAGGAACAACACTAGAAGGTGTGTGTATCACCGTGTGTATAGTAGATACACGCTGTAAGGCTGTTCACGTTATTAAACAAACTGGAGTGGTGTGAGTGTCACCTTGTGCCTCACGGTAGAAACACTTGACTTCCTGCTTTTTAAAGAAGGTGTGTGTATCACCGAAGTGGCAATGGGAACACACGTGGCTGTGTTGACTTGGTTGTTTAAGGCATGAATAAAGGGTGTGTGTATCACCGATGTCGATAGAAACACACACGACTGTGTTACCAAGGCAACGTGATGCAGGGTTGAAAAGTAGCTTCCCGACTTCACAGAAATGGCCGCGGCGTTGCGTGGTAGATAAAATAATGTTTCCCAACTTGTTCAAATGGCGGCTCTGACGTTACTTGGCGTGACGTGATGATGTCACGGCGTGATGAGCAGGCAACGCCGAAGCAAGTTGGCAGTGTGCAACAATGGATGCGAGTGACCCAAGCGGATGGAGCGAGACCGATGGCGCGAGCAAGATGGGAGCGTGAGGAAACTGCGCGAGGCAGAAAGGCAGTTGCTAGCAGTCCAAAGGTAAACACAGTCTTTCTTTGGTAGAATTGGGCACAACTAAGCGTAGATGCTAGCGCAGGGCAGCGCAGATAAGAAGCGCAGAAATACCTTGTATATAGTAGTCCATCGTTGTTATTTCCTTAATAAATCCAGGATAAGTTGAAAGTCGGTATGGCAGTGAAGTCAAGTCAGGAGTAGTGAATCAGCTGCGTGGGTTCTTCCATGTAGCCAAAGATCGTCGCCAAAATCTTGTAGTAACCAGGCAGACACAAGGAGTAGTAGGCTGGTTATTTATTGGCTACATGCACAGCAGAGCCAGGAGGACCAGCTCTGCCAACAGCTCCAACAGGAATGTACAAGCTCAATACAGTTGCTAAGAGACCATACATTCTAGAGCACAACAACATCACAGGATAGATAAGCTGCAGTACAACATAATAGATAAGCTACAGTACAACAGTTTGGTTTAGTTATTATGAGCCATCACAAGTGGTATCTTGATTCTTTTAAGGACTTTATCAGTGATATGGGGTGGCGTGCTGTCCGCATAGGCTAATAGTTTGCACTAAAATACAGGTGAACTAAATGATGTAAACAATAGAATTTTTATTTTAGGCTGATGTTTATTATATCTCTCTGTCCCACAGAATTTTTTGTATGATTTGTATACAAGTATTGTTGTCCTGAAGAAGGCAGTGTGAACGATTTTGAGTACCGCGGAAATGCTGCATTGACAGATTTTTAAAATACATTTTTTGTTTTAAGTTGCTTTTCATTGTTTGCACTGTTGAAATGAGAGACAAATATTTTTTTTAAAACATTTTGAGTTGCTTTTCATTGTTTGCACTGTTGAAATGAGAACAATGATATGGAGTGCCAATTATGTTTCGTGATTATAAATGTAATAGAGCATGATGAACTGCAAGAAATGTACATTTTAATCTTTGAATGTTTTTAATTTGCGCATATCATTTGATGTACAAACAGCAGATTTCATTGTACTTTCTAAAAAAAATAATAAATATGACTGACTTTTAATAAAATGGAGACAGAGTTTGTAAATGTTTGTATTGTAGTAGAAGCGTTCACTGTATATTATTGTTTAGTGCAACCTAATTGAGCCTAGGGCAGAAAATACTCGGGTACATATAGAAGTAAGGTTGCACAAAAGGGAGCTTCTTTTGATTGTGGCATAGCTCACCCTGTCACTTTTGGTATGAAAGGGTGACTCTCTTTAATCTTGGAATAGTAAATTTAACCACTCCAAAGTCCAACGCTTTCCCTACTGTTGCGCAGACAGGAGTGGGGAATAGTCAATTCAACCCCTCCGAAGTCCAAAGATTTTCCTACTGTTGCACAGACTGGAGTGGGAATAGTAAATTTTACCCCACCGAAGTCCAACACTTTCCCTACTGTTGCACAGACTGGAGTGTGTATAATAAATCTTACCCCTCCAAAGTCCAACACTGGGGGGTGTCCAAGATGGCGGAGGGCTGAGACGTGCTTTTTCGGTCTCTCCATGCCGCCGCCACCATAGCACTCCATACAAGCCCGCCAGCCCCACTCTGACGATCCCAGAGTGGCCCGCAGCTAGTGGAAGGTGGAGGGCTCATCTTAAAGCTGTGAGGCTGGCCGATGTTCCCAGATTTCAATCGGAATGCTGGGGGAGGAAACTGCCGGAGGCCCCGGGCCGTTGTGGAGGCTGCCCACGAGAAAGCTGATCGGACAGGCCCGGCCGGACCTGCGGCAGCCTGCGATGGTGGACTGGCAAAGGACAGGTCTGATGAGAACGGGCCCGGCTTGGCTCCGGCAGGGTTTGGCAGCAGCGCGTGGGATCCCTGAGGACAGCATCGGAGGTGCGGACGATGGCAGGGGCCTCCCTCACTGCCGAGGATCCTTGAAAGGCGGCTGCGACAGTCAGGAGGCCCCCAAGAGGAGAGGAGGTCCTGCGGGGTGCCTCGATCTCTACGGTCCCAGGGACCCAGAAGGTGAGGAGGCTGGGCGGCATACCGGGGAATGGATTGGTCCGGTCCCCCTACCCCTGTTGAGCCAGGGTGGTTGGGGGAGGGGCCCCTTCATGTGAGACTCACACACGGGGCCGACGCCTGAACCAGAGGCCTTATAGACTGCAGGCACAGAGAGATTCAGCCACTGGAAAGTGACTGGGGCCCGGGTGCCTCCTAGACCCACGTGAGTGCCCCAAGACTGAGGCCCTGAGAGCACGGCGGGGCCCAGAGAGAGCGATGGCTGGCTAGGCCCTACCCCGGTTAAAACTAATAGTGGAATTGGAACTCCAGGCCCTGACACTCAAGACCAGGGACCCCTTGCTGCACTGTGATAAGTGAGGAAGTGAGCCGGGGGAGCAGAAGGGACCCAGTAATTAACGTGCACCTGAACTGGAGGGGTGAAGGGCGGTGAGTATGCAGACACACCTGCCCCCCTGGCTACAGTCTTTGAAGTTCTATTAGCCTCCCCTACCAAGTGGACGCACCATACCCAGGGGGAGAAGAAGGCGAGGAAGTAGGGGGGACAGTCAGGGGCCCCCGGGCCTGTACCCCCTGTGTGAGACAGTGCTGGCCTCGCTGGACCGGACTACACTACGGAGAGCAACATAAGAAGGGCCCGCAGGGTCTCCCCCGTTAGCTTGTGAAGGCTGCTGGATCAGCCCACTGGGACTAAACTAGACAAAGTAGCCTAAGACATGGGGCACCGCGGCCGGACGCCAGGCCAGATACTGCAGTTCTGCTGTGGGGTTGAGAAGGCTGGGCCTGGAGCCGTAAAACCCTGCTGCGCACTAAATCCCAGCTCCTGCTAGGAAGGTGGAGATGGGGAGCTCATCAAAGCCGCTGGTTCTGTCTTCGCCGCTGGGGCAGATCTCCTGGCTGCGCACTCCAACAGAGCTACGCCATGTCCGTGAATCGAGCAAAAAAAGACCGCTCCCTTAAAGACATGTTCGTAAAAAAAGGGGGCGCAGTGTTAGATGAAAAACAGGGGGCGACCGGAGGTGACCACAGGGTGGATCCAGATGATGGGGAGGGCCCTGTCACCAAATCCTTTTGGAATCCCTCTTTGCATCCCCCAGAGGTGACCTCCAGGCCATGAAGTCAGAATTGACAGCGGACCAGCGGGAGGTTCGTTGCGATATTGAGGAGGTAGGGGACAGAGTAGCCACACTAGAAGACCAAGAAATGAGCCCAGGGGAAGAGATGGAGTGGCTGCAGCAAGAAGTTCTGTGTCTTAAGGAGCAACATCTGGATCTGCAGGTGCACAACAAAGACTTAGAGAATCGTTCCCACAGGAATTATATCTGCATCAGGGGTGTACCGACAAAGGCAGAGGGAACTAGCCTCCGAGACTATGTTGCAGAACTCTTTTATCACATACTTGGCCAAGCAAGTGAGACAAAGCTGCAGCTTGACCGGAGCCATAGGGTTGGACTCCCCAGATCGGAAAAGAATCCCCCCGGCGACATCCTGGTGTGCGTACATGATTTCTAAACAAAGGAGGACATCCTAAAGAGAGCCTGAGAGGTGCAACCGTTCCAGTTTCAGGGCCACTCCCCGGTGCTCTACCAGGACCTCTCCCGGATCACCCTGCAAAAACGCAGAGAATTCCGCCCGGTGACTGATCACTTGCGGAAAGCAGGCATAACATACTCATGGGGGCACCCCTTTCGAACAATCTTTCGCCACGAAGGAACGCTACACCAACTGTGATCCTTTAGGGAAGCCTGCCCCATGCTCCAAATTGAAGATCCCGTCGTAACACAGGGATGGTCACACTCCCCGACCGCAGAAGACAGAAGCAACAAAGCTGGAAGCAGATCAAGGGTGCCGGGCCCAGACACCATGAGCAAAGAGCGGCAATCGGTTCTCCAGGCGCTCTCAGGAGAATCCACCCTCTCGGAAGCGTCCTGAAATGAAGGGGGATCAGTTGAAGCGAATTGCAGAGGAGGGGCTGCCGGAAGATGGAACGGCGGCAATGGGGAGACCATGGCACTGCCTCTCCAAATGCCTCGCTTGCAACGTGACTGTCGTTCCGTGGAGTTCTTTCATGCAACCTATGGAAGTCACGATTGGACCATGCTCCACATCAACCATGTTGTTATGACGAACTGTGGTCATACTTTTTTATTTCATATGTTACGAACATGTTATAATTGGGGTCCTTTCTGTCTTCTCTCATTTCTCTCTCCTCCGCACCTCTGCTTCTTCCTGGCACTAGGATATTGCATCTTGACATGACTTCTCACCCCGCGCCCGGCATCCTACCCACTAAAACTTGGGGGGGGGGGGGTGGAACTAAGTACGCAATGCAGACACCGGCCCCATGACTCAGAACCTGCGCATCGTCGGTCAAAATATCCGGGGCCTAAATAGTCCGGTAAAGCGCGGTGCTGTCTCTCCTATAGCGGACTTGTGGTGATATCTGCTTGCTCAGGAGATGCACTTACTTGCCAAAGACATCCCCTGCATACAATCGCGCTGGTTCGCCCGACAGTATTGGTCCTCCGGCTCAACGAAGATGAATGGGGTAGCTATCCTTCTTTCTCAGAAGTTTCACGGCTAGGTTATTTCCACATTCATGGAAGTTAGAGGGAGGGTCCTAGGGATTAGATTACAATGAGGAGCCATCACTTTCATGCTGGCGAACATATATGCACCAAATGACAGGCAAGAACCTTTCATCATTAATGCTCTGGCGACGGCACTTATTTTCCCTGACCTGGCCATACTAATAGGGGGAGACTTTAACTTAGTGATGGACCCAGACATGGATCACTCTAGCCAGCGCTTCTCCCAGGTGGGGGCCTTTACAACTGCTGGACTCCAGTGGGTGGCGGATGGCATGCTCTGCAATATCTGGAGACATCTCCACCCCTCTGCTAGGGACTACACATTTTACTCTGCAGCCCATAAATCAATTGTCTGAATTGACCACTTTCTCACAACCGTAGCCCTCACGGCTTGTGTTGGAGAGGCAAGCATAGAGCCCCCATCTCTGTCTGATTATGCCCTGACACATTGGCACTAAAATTGAAAACCACACAAGCCCGCCATTCTCTGTGGCGACAGCGCGACACCATGTTGCAATCCACTCAGACGGTGGCGGCGATCCGTTCAGCTATAGGGGACTACATCGGCAATAATGATCGTGAGGGGACCCGTCTCTCCTCAGTATGGGAGGTGCTTAAGCTCGTCCTTCGGGGCGAATTTATCGCAATCACGGCGGCTGAGAATAAATTGCATCTGGAAAAGCGACAACAAATTGAACAAGCGGTCTCTGAGCTCGAGTTGATCCACAAACGCACAGGGGCCCCTCAGGTCTGGCGGGAACTTGAGAAGCAGCGACACGCCTTGATCTGGACCGGGCAGAATACGGCTTAAGCATAAATTCTACGTTAGTGGGGATCGTTGCGTTCACATGCTAGCACATTGGTTGCGTGGCAAGGCATTGTACGGATCTATTGATTCGGTTCGCACTCTGAATGGGGTGGAGGTCCACTCGGATCCTGAGGCCTTCAAGGCATTCTATAGCATTCTATATGCTGGTGATGATGCCACAACCGGAGATTTTGAGGCCTACCTGCGAGACGTCACGCTGACATACCTCCCTCCAGATCTTGCGTCCCAGCTAGATCAGCACATTCGAATAGACAAGGTGGTGGCAGCGATTGCACGCCTAAAACCGTCCAAGGCGCCGGGCCCAGACGGCTTTACCCCCCTTTTTTATAAAACTTTCTGCAAGGAGTTAGCTCCCCTGCTGACCCGCCTATTCAATTCGTTCCTGGAATCTGGCTCCCTCTCTGAAACAATGTTAGAGGCATCTATTTCCGTGGTTCTTAAACCCCAAAAGGACTCTAGGGATTGTGGGGCCTACCGGCCCATCTCCTTGCTCAACACAGATGCTAAACTGTTTACAGGCATCCTGGCAGCGAAACTCAACCCAATCATGCTGGGCCTAGTTGACCCAGACCAATCGGGCTTTGTCTCGACGAGGCAGTGTGGGGACAATACGAAACGCCTCATCCATCTTACCGACCTTATCCAGCGTTTGCGGAGGGAGGCCCTCTTCCTCTCCATTGACACTGAAAAGGTGTTTGACCGAGTCCACTGGCCGAACTTGTTTGCCACACTCCACTGTTTGGATTCAGGGACAGACTCATAGCATGGATACGCTGTATTTACAGCGCCCCCAGGGCCTCGGTCAGGGTCAATGGGACTTTGTCTTCATCATTTCCCATAGCATGGGGAACCTGCCAGGGCTGCCCTCTCTCCCGCTCCTTTTGGCGCTCTATATGGAGCCCATGGTACAGAGGGTACGGGACAACCCATGGGTTACAGGGATCCGCCTCGGAGCGGACATGCATACGATCAGCCTTTATGCTGATGACATCATCTTGTCCCTGACAAACCCATTAACATCGCTTCCGTCCCTACTTGAGGAATTTAGGGAGTTTAGTGAAGCATCGGGGTTCAAAGTTAACCTCCAAAAATCTCAGATCTTGAGCCTCTCGGTCGCCGCAGCCCAAGTAGCCGCATTGCAGGCACGGTTTCCCTTTGTGTGGGCAGCGGAGACTATACCATACCTAGGCATCCTGCTGGCCACTACACCGGCGAAGACTCTAACGGCTAATTACGGCCCCCTTCTAGCTCAGACAAACAAAACGCTCTCTACATGGAACCGCACCGGGTTGTCATGGTCCGGCCGTATCGCGGTCGTTAAAATGAAAATACTCCCTTGTATTCTTTACATATTTCAGACCATACCTCTAACCCCACCCCCATCGATCCTCCGTAATATACAGCTCGCCATCAACTGGTTCGTCTGGGACGGCAAGAACCCGCGCCTTAGCCAACAGCAAATCACTCGACCCAAATCGGAGGGAGGCATGGGGCTGCCCCTGATCCCACAATATTTTCAGGCCACGCAGTTGCGCTTCATCGTAGAGTGGAATCGACTGCTTTCAGAAAAGCACTGGTCCTTCATGGACCAGACGATTGCAGGAGCCAATATCTGGTGAGAGATCTGGCTGCCTCGCAAACATAGGGCATGGGGGCTATACTCCTTGCTGCTAATGGCCACGAACTTGAAAATTTGGGGCGCAGTGGCTCTCAAACATAAGCTAACAACGTTCCCCTCGCCGATGACGCTGATAGTCGGCAACCCAGACTTCCCCCCGGGGATGGGGTCAGAGTTTTTTCAGCACTGGCGCGAACAAGGCTACACATGGGTGGGCTCGCTCTTTGATCTCTCGGGGGTCATTCCCTTCGATCGGCAGCAACAAGATTACTCGCTACAGGTGACAGACTCGAGTTATGAACCCAGAGCTTCCCGCCCTCTGACCCGTTTTGAAAAATGGCTAGTATGCAAAGACAGAGATAAAGTCTTATCTCTGAACTCTATGCTTTCCTCTCTGCCGAGATCAACGCCTCCAAGACCAAGGGCCAGCTCCGCGGGAGGAGGAACTGTGGCGCCCTCTTTCCAGCACAGTGCATAATATGTCCGGCACTGATACAGCTTATAAAATTGCCTCCTATTGGTATTTAAAACCTGCACAAATTCATAGCTGGAGTAAGGGACGTACCGAACAATGCTGGCAGGGCTGTAGTTAAATGGGCTTCCTCCTTCATCTCTTGTGGCACTGTCCCAATCTGGCCGGGTATTGGGATCAGGTCCTGAATGACATCGATCAAGCATTTGACACGACTATACCCCCCTTCCCTTCATACACGATTTTGGGTCTATCCAATCCCCTGACCTTTCCCCTATGGTCGATTAGAGGCAGACAAATGGCACTTGCATTGAATGCCGCCCAACAGGTCCTCCTGGCACGTTGGGGCATAGAGGAGATCCCCGACCATCTGGTATTACTTCACAGACTATGGGTTTCGCTGACAATGGAACGCATGTCACTGATGGCAGACAACAGGGCAGATGAATATCCAGAACTATGGGCCCTGTTCGTTATGATACTATCAATAGAGTTCAGGGAAGTGACCTGCCCTAAATATCAGCAAATCCTGCCCGGAAAGAATAGGGAGAGCACCTAGACTGTTGCCTGAGAGGTCGTTCACTCCACCCCTCACACAGATCCCATCTTTCATTCTAGGAAATTGGGACAATGGAATCCAGGTGCGGAGGAGATGGGGGTGGGTGGGGGGTATTTATTTTTTTGCTATTCTGTTACTATCTGAAATTTCTTTGGGTCCTTTTATTGCTCTTTCGTTACCATGTTTTTTCTCATAGTTAAAACTTAGAACTCCATATAACGCCGCCAGCCTCCGGGTTGTAGGCAGTGAGCTGTGTAACAATTCATGCATTTTGCCCGCTGCCGGCCAATGGTTGTAGGCGAAAGCTGTGTTGATACTTAACGGACTTCAATAAAAAAGAATTGTTCCAAAGTCCAATACTTTCCCTACTGTTACACAGACTGGAGAGGGAATAGTAAGTCTTACCCCTCCGAAGTCCAACGCTTTCCCTACTGTCGTACAGACTGGATTGGAAATAGTAAATTTAACCCCTCCTAAGTCCAACGCTTTCCCTACTGTTGCACAGACTGGAATGGGAATAGCAAATCTTACCCCTCCGAAGTCTAACGCTTTCCCTACAACTGCACAGACTACCGTGGGAATAGTAAATTTAACTCCTCCAAAATGCAATGCTTTCCCTACTGTTGCACTGTTTGGAGTGGAAATAATATATTTAACCCCTCCGAAGTCCTACACTTTCTTTACTGTTACATAAATAGTATATGTATTATTCCCAGACTCAAATACATTTCCTAATATTGGTTAAATATACTGATTATTAATATTTGTTTATAATTTTAATTTTATAGTATTTGTTTATATTTTAATTTGGTTTTAAATTTATATAAAAACTTTGTAAATGTTTTTCTTTTTATTTTTTAAATGTTTTATTTGTTTAGTAAATTATTTAAAGTTTTGGAATTGAATTGTTAATATTTTTTTTGTTTTGTTCAATACATATGTATATATAATGTGCTTTTTACAGTAGTAAATGTACAGAAACAAAAAATATATATTTTTAATAATATATATTTAAACATAATGACATATATAAACATATATAAACCTGAGCATAATTATTACGGGGATTTACTGGTGGTTGCCGCACGCCGTCACGTTACATGGTCTGCCACTGAAGAGGGCGTTGGCCCGAAACGCGTCTGGCAGGAAACCAGAAAAGGACTTTGTTCATGGCGTGTGCCCTTGCTTTGGCGTAATTTCCACCTGGGAGTGCATCCCACCTAGAGGCAACTCTTTTTGCATTTTGTATAGCGGCCTGCCTGGTCGCGGGATTGCACCACCGCGAAACACTTGCGGGTCCGCAGCTGCTTTATTGGGGAAGCTAACTGTGGAACAGGAGGTGCCTGTTATATGCAGGGGTGCCGGCGCGAACATCAGCAATCCTTTTAAAGACATTTTTGAATGTGAGTGCCGGCGCGACCGACTTGGGTTTTACTGAACCACCAGTCCCAGGAAGTATTGCTTCAGGTGGTTCACCTGAGCATAATTATTACGGGGATTTACTGGTGGTTGCCGCACGCCGTCACGTCACATGGTCTGCCACTGAAGAGGGCGTTGGCCCGAAACGCGTCTGGCAGGAAAGCAGAAAAGGACTTTGTTCATGGCGTGTGCCCTTGCTTTGGCATAATTTCCACTTGGGAGTGCATCCCACCTAGAGGCAACTCTTTTTGCATTTTGTATAGCGGCCTGCCTGGTCGCGGGATTGCACCACCGCGAAACACTTGCGGGTCTGCGGCCACTTTATTGGGGCAGCTAACTGTGGAACAGGAGGTGTCTGTTATATGCAGGGGTGCCGGCGCGAACATCGGCAATCCTTTTAAAGACATTTTTGAATGTGAGTGCCGGCGGCGACCCACTTGGGTTTTACTGAACCACCAGTCCCAGGAAGTATTGCTTCAGGGGGTCCACCTGAGCATAATTATTACGGGGATTTACTGGTGGTTGCCGCACGCCGTCACATCACATGGTCTACCACTGAAGAGGGCGTTGGCCCGAAACGCGTCTGGCATGAAACCAGAAAAGGACTTTGTTCATGGCGTGTGCCCTTGCTTTGGCGTAATTTCCACCTGGGAGTGCATCCCACCTAGAGGCAACTCTTTTAGCATTTTGTATAGCGGCCTGCCTGGTCGCGGGATTGCACCACCTCGAAACACTTGCGGGTCCGCGGCTGCTTTATTGGGGCAGCTAACTGTGGAACAGGAGGTGCCTGTTATATGCAGGGGTGCCGGCGCGAACATCGGCAATCCATTTAAAGACATTTTTGAATGTGAGTGCCGGCGGCGACCCACTTGGGTTTTACTGAACCACCAGTCCCAGGAAGTATTGCTTCAGGTGGTTCACCTGAGCATAATTATTACGGGGATTTACTGGTGGTTGCCGCACGCCGTCACGTCACATGGTCTGCCACTGAAGAGGGCATTGGCCCGAAACGCGTCTGGCAGGAAACCAGAAAAGGACTTTGTTCATGGCGTGTGCCCTTGCTTTGGCGTAATTTCCTCCTGGGAGTGCATCCCACCGAGAGGCAACTCTTTTTGCATTTTGTATAGCGGCCTGCCTGGTCGCGGGATTGCACCACCGCGAAACACTTGCGGGTCCGCGGCTGCCTTATTGGGGCAGCTAACTGTGGAACAGGAGGTGCCTGTTATATGCAGGAGTGCCGGCGCGAACATCGGCAATCCTTTTAAAGACATTTTTAATAAGTGTCGGCGGCGACCCACTTGGGTTTTACTGAACCACCAGTCCCAGGAAGTATTGCTTCAGGTGGTTCACCTGAGCATAATTATTACAGGGATTTACTGGTGGTTGCTGCACGCCGTCACGTCACATGGTCTGCCACTGAAGAGGGTGTTGGCCCGAAACGCGTCTGGCAGGAAACCAGAAAAGGACTTTGTTCATGGCGTGTGCCCTTGCTTTGGCTTAATTTCCACCTGGGAGTGCATCCCACCTAGAGGCAACTCTTTTTGCATTTTGTATAGCGGCCTGCCTGGTCGCGGGATTGCACCACCTCGAAACACTTGCGGGTCCGCGGCTGCTTTATTGGGGCAGCTAACTGTGGAACAGGAGGTGCCTGTTATATGCAGGGGTGCCGGCGCGAACATCGGCAATCCATTTAAAGACATTTTTGAATGTGAGTGCCGGCGGCGACCCACTTGGGTTTTACTGAACCACCAGTCCCAGGAAGTATTGCTTCAGGTGGTTCACCTGAGCATAATTATTACGGGGATTTACTGGTGGTTGCCGCACGCCGTCACGTCACATGGTCTGCCACTGAAGAGGGCATTGGCCCGAAACGCGTCTGGCAGGAAACCAGAAAAGGACTTTGTTCATGGCGTGTGCCCTTGCTTTGGCGTAATTTCCTCCTGGGAGTGCATCCCACCGAGAGGCAACTCTTTTTGCATTTTGTATAGCGGCCTGCCTGGTCGCGGGATTGCACCACCGCGAAACACTTGCGGGTCCGCGGCTGCCTTATTGGGGCAGCTAACTGTGGAACAGGAGGTGCCTGTTATATGCAGGGGTGCCGGCGCGAACATCGGCAATCCTTTTAAAGACATTTTTTAATAAGTGTCGGCGGCGACCCACTTGGGTTTTACTGAACCACCAGTCCCAGGAAGTATTGCTTCAGGTGGTTCACCTGAGCATAATTATTACAGGGATTTACTGGTGGTTGCTGCACGCCGTCACGTCACATGGTCTGCCACTGAAGAGGGTGTTGGCCCGAAACGCGTCTGGCAGGAAACCAGAAAAGGACTTTGTTCATGGCGTGTGCCCTTGCTTTGGCTTAATTTCCACCTGGGAGTGCATCCCACCTAGAGGCAACTCTTTTTGCATTTTGTATAGCGGCCTGCCTGGTCGCGGGATTGCACCACCGCGAAACACTTCGGGTCCGCGGCTGCTTTATTGGGGCAGCTAACTGTGGAACAGGAGGTGCCTGTTATATGCAGGGGTGCCGGCGCGAACATCGGCAATCCTTTTATTTTTTAATGTGAGTGCCGGCGGCGACCCACTTGGGTTTTACTGAACCACCAGTCCCAAGAAGTATTGCTTCAGGTGGTTCACCTGAGCATAATTATTACGGGGATTTACTGGTGGTTGCCGTACGCCGTCACGTCCCATGGTCTGCCACTGAAGAGGGCGTAATTTCCACCTGGAAGTGCATCCCACCTAGAAGCAACTCTTTTTGCATTATATATATATATATATATATATATATATATATATATATATATATATATATATATATATATATATATATATATATATATATATATACATGTGTGTATGTGTGTTTATACAAGTATACATTTATATATAATATTAGGGAGGGAGGGAGTAGCTTGGACAGCCAACATGGCAGTCACTCTCTAACGGAGCTCCGCATCGATCCCCTTCACTCCGGCATTAATCCGTCTTAAGAATCACCATCAGGATTGCTTCCAGGGTCTCGGTATCCCTTGAGGTAACCGCTGAGGCGTCCTGAGACGACAAGACCCTCGCATTGCCGCCCTGCCAGCTATGACGTCTTGGGCCCGTGCGGGCCACGAGGAAGAGGCCACCTGGCGGAAGGAGCCCTGCCGCAGGAGAGCCAGCCTACAATCCAGTGACAAGGAGCGGCTGCTGCCGCTGCTTCGCGAAGCCCCCTGGAAGTGCTAATCAGCAGAGGTGAGGGGGAGGGGAACGACCAGATCTCGCTGCCGTCTGTTCACTGGACCTCGGAGGCCTGGACCCGGTGGGCAGCGGTGCTGGGCCTCCCTGGTGGACCCCACCCTCTCTCACCGGACACCTGAATAATTACGGCCGACCAGGCATAGAGGCAGGACCCCCATAAAGACCTGGACAAAGCTGTGACGTGGGCCAGGGGGTCAGAAGTTTGCTAGGCAGTGCGCAGTGCTGTGGGGGAGGATCTGCATTGCTGCCCAGTTGTTGAGACCCCGCCAGGAGGAGAACAGGCCTGGAATTTGGGTCGAGGGCGCCTGGGGCTCTGAGTTAAGTTGCGTCCTTGACTTGGCCCCCCGACGGGTCGGCGGGGTAGCAGGCATCGTTGGAATATAACTTGAATACAGGCCAAGGATATGATCATCTGGGAGTCATTACACAGTGAGGACCAAGAACTATAAACTCCCCTGATATACTGAAAACCTTTGCTCTATTGCACCGCATCATTCCTACGTTCGGCCATGGGAAAATAGTGAACGGCAGCCGGACTAAGGTAACCTGCCTCACACTGATCTCTCCTCCTTATAACCTACTGCTGGTAGCCAGTTGTCAGGCTTGGGGCTTCTTTGGAGATCTGGCGCTGCTACCCCTCGCACGGACAATTTGTGCTACACTCTCAGCTGAGGCACATTTCTGCACCATCGCTGCAGTGCGAATGATCCAGGGATGACGTTCTGATCAACCCTCATTTCATTTGACCCCACTTTGGTTCTGCGTGTTCGTGACCCGAGCGGAAGGGCCCGAGCTGCCCATGACAGGCTGTAGTGGGCACCAGATCTATTGCCCCGACAGTTCTTCAGAATGTCTGCTCGCGCTGCTACGTGGCTGTGGCAAGCGGCCCGCATCGCCTTCATAGGTTGGGCCTAGCAGATTAACTAATACACCATCATGAGAAAAGACAAATCTGTTAGGCCGGCAACCTCGCAGACTCACATGGAACCGTTTACCACCGGATCAGCGAACAAGGAAGTGTCAGAGAGGGGACGAATGGTTCCCCGCCCACTACTGATCTAGCCACAAAACTCCAAGCCATAAAAACATCCCAAACAGCTGTAGAAACCATAGTTGGAGAGGTGACCATGGACGTGGCATTGCTCCGCCAAGATCTCAGAAACGCTATGGCTAGGATCACGGAGGCTGTGCTGCGAATCTCCGGGGTGGAGGATGAGGGCGTCCCTTAAGAGCCACATCAGAACTACACCATTGCGTGGAGGATGCCGAAAATCAATCTCGATGCTGCGAATTTCTTAGAATCATGGATAAAATCCTGGCTGCCTGCTGAACATCTCTCCTCCTGGTTCGCAATTGAGAGGGCTCATCGTGCTTTGACACCGAAACCTCCCCCGTGTGCCCCCCAAGACCTATGATCGCACGGATCTTAAATGTTAGAGACAGAGACGCGATCCTAAGAGAGGCACGATCTCGACCAGAACATTGTGGCAGGGATGCCAAGGTCCTCCTTTTCCCTGATTACATCCAGGAACAGAGGCATCGTTCCTACACGGAGGTCAAACAAAAACTTAGAGCAATGGGTCTCCAATATCGCCTTCTGTTTCCTGCTAAGCTCAGAGTGATCCACATCAACAAATCCTATTTCTTTGATACTCCAGAGTCAGCATGGTCATAGACAGTGGTGGCTGGTGACATTTGAAAGTGGTGAGGCGTAAAATTATTGTCGTACTGCACTGCGGCGAGCAAGCGTAACGAGTGAGCCCGAACAACCTACGGGGGGGGGGTTCGGGAGGGTTATTCAGTACCCCCAAGAAAATTTTGAAATAAGAGTGGACAAATGGTGCATTTTCAAGCAAATTTGAGAAAGCAGGAAGGTTAATAAAGCAATAGGATTGAATTATTTATCATTTAAGAAATTGCAAATTTTTATGAGCTATAGAGGTGATGGAGATACGTCGCTCCGGAATTATCTAGTATTACCATTTTACAAAGTGTGCATGAAGATTACAATAAAAAATGTGAAACCCTGACCAAAAAAAAAAAAAAATTGCTGTATGCCTTAAGGTATCAAGACGAAGGTATCAGAGCGCTTTACATGAGCACTAGTTGCATTACAGCGGGACACTTCATTTGTTAGGCACTGGGAGATTGAGTGATTTGCCCAGAATCACAGGATGTTTGAGCCTCCGCCAGACTCAAAGCCGGCCTCTCAGGCTTAGGGACAAATGGTGGCCTTTGGCCTAATTAGGAATCGAACTCCTAGTAATTCTGTTTCTAAATATAGGCTTGAAGCTTCCTTGAACTGGGTCTACAGTATGCATGCGTGTCTTTATGGATGCCCTTTGCCACGAACTACCACATATACAAAACCACAAACTTTTTTCACGTGTAGATCTAGAAATATAGGGGACTGGTGGTATGGCATATTCATCCGTTAAAACAGGCAGTTCTCAGTCTCTGTGTTTTATGAACTTTATGATACCGTATACAATGGCATGCTGTCTGCTTAAAGAAAGGTACATTCTATACTAAAAATACGTGTGGCTGAAAGAGCCATATAGGAGAGAGGCGGCCTTATATATTTATTGTTAAACCTTTATAAGTAGTAGGGTGACTCCCTAACAGCACAAGCCTTATCACTGCTAGAACAACTTTCCCAATTCCTTACAAAGGTTTCTCTGTCTCTATCCATTGCCTTGCCACCAAATATCTCTTTCTGTGTCCTCCTCCTCTTCCTGTTTTTTGTATGTGGCACAGAACGACAGCCGATTGAGTAGGAAACTCACGTACCGGTACTTACTCCAGAAAGATCTTTATTTGTGCTAAATTGACCTTTTGTTAATGATATACTGAGGTGGTAATGTGCAATGAAGCTTGCATGTGTGGCCTCTCATAATCTTGTTTTGCCGCTGCACGTTTATATAAAGCAGTGTGCTCGAGCGGCCCCCGTGACTGTGCGCTCGTCAAAACATTCATCCAATTTTAAATCGAGCACGAATGTCAATTTAAATAAATCAAAGCCGTTATACAGCCAAAAAACGATGAGATGTGGGAATTTTAAACTCCTCACCGCCCTCTGCTAAACCCCGTCAGGAAAGCGTCCCAATCACTGTGTCAAACCAAAGCACACATACACTGTAAAACCTACCGCGCTTCCTTTAATAGCCTTCGACAGTTTAAGAGATTTAGGATGGTAAATGTCTGACCCTGGCACTGTCGGGAATTCCACGGCCCTTCACTACAGCGAGATGCACGAGTCTCAGGCCATTTATCATTTGATGGGCCAGTATGGGCACATTTGGTCACGTTAAGCGGTTTTTGTACCACATTTTAAATGGAACGCATATGGACAGTGGTGCACGAACAATTTTCCAAGTGGGGGTGCTAATCTTTGGTGAAACCATACAAATATCATAGCAGTTAGCAAACCGGGGTCACTGAATAAGTGTGAATGGCAAGGGATCGTAGGAAGCCTTTAGAACACGCTGAAACAAATCCGCACGTCCTCAGTCACAGTCAGTCGCATGATCACAAGTACACACGCACGTACAAAAACATACACATACTCACTTTCAAACTCGCAATGCCCCAAGCCCACCCACACCTAGAAGTATATAGTCCGTATTGTAGAAAAAGACAGTGGTTGCATACACGTGTGCCGACAGCCAAATACACAGCTCAGCTCACACATTCGCCTAACCTCCCAACAGACATCGCCATACCATGCACACACACACTCAAGCAAGCGCACACACACCCCACCACCCAGTACTCTGGTACACTCAAGCAACGCAGGCAAAACAAGCTTCCCCGCTTCCCCACCCTGGTACTGCGGGAAGGTCCTAGGTGAGGGGAGACATGCCGGACATAACTTAAGTGCCACGTGGGAAAACCTAGCGTGTGTCTGTGGAGTGGTGCGGGGGGCTTCGAAATTGGCACTTTCCCTTTTCAAGCCACGAGCGTTGCTAAAAAAGGAATGTGTCCTGGACTCCTTGAACCCTTGGAAAGCTGTAAAAATATAAAATAAAACTTACTCAGCCCTTCTGGATGGGTCCGACTCCCGCCGTCCTGCTCCTGCGCCAATTCCTGCAGCTGTCCTCGACATCAGAAGAAAAGGGAGGGAGGGAAGGAAAGGGAGGGAGGGAGGGAAGGAAAGGGAGGGAGGGAGGGAGGCAGGCAGGCAGGCAGCCTCCCTCCCTCCCCAATCACAACGCTGTAAGGCGCTGGGGAGAGCGCCCCAGCCGCGCCATTTTCGCCTGCATAGAGAAAAAGGGAGAGTGGGCGGTCGTGCTCGAAGGCAGGGGGAGTGGCTTACCCACTGTTGTGGGTACTGACTGTTTGGTCGGCTCCAGGGGCCAACCAAACAGTCAGTACCCACAACAGTGGGTAAGCCACTCCCCTGCCCTCGAGCATGACCGCCCACCCTCCCGCCCCCAACCAGGCACTTCTGCTTTCTGCAGTGCGAGAAGCAGAAACATAAAATGGTAGTTTTTACCATTTTATGTTTCTGCTTCTCGCACTGCGAGAAAGCAGTGGGGCGACGCCCAAACGCCCCTATGGAGGAGCCGCCACTGGTCATAGATCACAGAGAACGACCACTTCAAAAACATGTGGCGACCTCGCCTCGTGAAGCGGGGGTTGTGGGACTGCCTAAGGACACGCCAGCACCCAAATCGCAAAGATAACGTACTCGGTCCCACAGAAGAAATTGTCTCGCCAATCGATCCATTTTGCCCTCTAGGATCTCCTCCGGCACAAGAACTCTCTCCCTCATTGTCGCGTCATCTCCCAGCTGACGGTGAGGGAGCACAAGAAGTGGCTAAAGAAACTCCATCGGACATAGGGGCATATTTAGAAGAAAGTGGTGGAGTGCGGGTTAGCTTCAAAATTGCTAATGCCGCGCTCCGTCACTTTAGAAACGCAGGGATGCGCCGTATTTACAATAATGCAACACTTCCCTGCATTTCTCCCTGCGCTGGTGCTAAATTCAGCTGCCTGGCGCCAAATCAGGCACCCTTGCACCATAGTGCAAGGGTGCCCTGTGTTGAGGGAATGAGTGTTTATGTACAGGAAGGTATCCCTTCCTGCACATAAACAATCCAGAATGGCGATTTACAACTCCTATGTGTGCTGCATTGTGCAGCACACATAAAAGTTGCAAATCATCCTATTTTTAAATAATTATTTATGTGCAGGAAGGGACATCTTCCTGCACATAAACAATAATTCATGGCAATATGCTGTTTCTATGTGTGCTGCACATTGCAGCACACATAGAAACAGCAAAAATGAGGAGAAATAAAGCATTTCTCCTTGTTTCGCCATGTTAAGAACTGGTTTTCCCTGGTCTTAATTTTGGCGCTGCCTCCTGTTTATGGAAAGGAAAACATCATTGAAAAACAATGAACAGTTCCTATGTAGAAATACAAATGAAATTGGGTTGAGAGTCTTGTAAGTAGGATAAGGACCGTCCATTATCGTGGGACTGCAAAGAGCCCGATTTCCTTCAGACGGATTCTCTTCATCAATTGATCCTAGATAATTGAAGTATTATCATTTCAGTGCAAACTGAGTTGCATTTCATACTGACAGTCTGGAACATATATCTTAAGCTCATTTGTTCCAAGGGTCTTCAGTTCACATTTGAATATCTTGTCCTGAAGATTGTCTTGTAGATGACTTCACAAGATAAGACCGAAATGTCAACACTCTCAACCCAATTTCTTTTGTATTTGTACATAGGAACTGTTCATTGTTTTTCAATGATGTTTTCCTTTCCATCTAGTGCAAGAAATGGGTTTTTACAAAAGTGTTCTTGAGAAAAAATGTATGTGAAAATAAGTGTTCTTCTCAGTCGCTTTCTGTTTATGTGAAACACGTTTTCGTACCTTCTTTTGCTCTATTTATATAAATTTGTATTCAAAAAGCATACACCTTCTTACGCCCCTTTCTTCTCTTTTGTTTTTCTTTTCGATAAGTTCATTTTAAATTGTTATAATTTAAATGTGTAATTCATTTACAAGAGGCCAATAGTAAGGCCTCTCACAATTCATTGTGCACTATTGAATAATTTTGTATTTGAAAATATCCCTTGTGGGCACCATTACCCTATATTAGTTCATATCACCCAAGCGCCCAAGGGTATATTGGGTCACCCATTTTTGCTTAACAGCCTCCTATTTATGCCACCCTTGTAAATAAGGGGCAGCTTCAAAATCAATGGTGTTGTGGCAGAACGCCCACCACAACACCCATTGCCCACCCCTTTCACGCTAAGTCTAGCAAGAAAGGGGGCCTTATTTACAAGGCGGCGTTAAGCCACATTAAGTAGCTTAATGCCGGCTTGTAAATAAGGCGAAGCCCCTATCGCCACAGGAACGTCGCAAAAAGTGATGTTCCTGTGGCGATACGGCCTTGTAAATATGCCCCATAGTGTCCTTAATACCTACTGAGACATTGCAAGATCTAGATCTTTCTTTAAATCCTGCACTGTGAAGTTACTATTATAGGTGATTAAGGTAACCTGGCTATGCTCTCTACTATGAGCAGCCTTATCCCACCTGATGGCAAGTAGATATCCGTTCTTGGTGAAGGGATCTAATATGTATGATCCCTCTCTTGAATGTCATTCCCTCTTCTAAGTTTCTGTGATAGGGCGACAGCTGCTTCTAGGGTAGAAGTATGGGGAGGGGCGGGAGTTGGGGGGTGGAATTTTCCTATTAAGTGATTAAGTTAGTGGAGAGGTGTGGTGCAGCGGCCAGGGCAGCTGACTTCGGAGCACAGGGTTCACGGTTCGATCCCCGGCTCCGGCGGCAGCTCAGCTCAGCACCATGTGACTCTGGGCAATAGCTCACTTAATTTCCACGACGGCCCCCAGCGCCTTGAGACCCGAAAGGGTGAGTAGTTCGCGCTTTACAAATACGGATTTACAAATACGGATTTATTTATTTATTATTTATTTATTATTTTATTTATTTATTGTTTCAACTGTTATTATTGACCTGTCTTAATGTTTGCCTTAACACCTGTTTTATGTTTTCAGACACACACCGACACACATACACATCCTACACCACGCAATGCGTGCTGAGACCTGGTTCCTCTTCATGCGCAGTGCGCTTGCCCCCTGTTCTCATGTCAATAGGAGTACCTCCCCTATCTCCTTCTTTTTGCACTTATACTTACTCCTCCCCCTGATGGTGTCCTTCCATATTTTGTCCTGGAACGTTAACGGCCTCCTGGACCGGGTGAAACACACTGAGGTCCTGACCTTCACCCACCGCCATCTCCCTGCGGTCCTTCTGCTCCAGAAGACTCATCTCATGGGGAATCATTGCCCCTTCCTGGCACGCAGAGCATATGATAGGGTCTTCCATGCAGGATATTCTCGTGGTTCTAGGTAAGTGGCCGTCTTGTTGCGGCGTTCTTTTCCCCTCACGGTCTCTTGGGAGATCCGAGACCCACAGGGTCGTTTCCTTGCTTTCACGGGGATACTTGAAGGCCAAACAGTTATTCTAGTGAGTGTTTACGTCCCTCCTGCAGCTCAAGCTGCACTCTTTTAAGACCTTTTTAAGGCCCTCCTGGATCTACCGCAGGGACTGACCGTAATAGGAGGAGAATTTAACGCGGTACCATCCTTGAGTTTGACGCTACCAGACCTCCTTCTGTGTCGAGGCATGCAGGTGCCTGTAGACTTTCTGATTGGGCTGCGGCCCTAGGGCTCTGCGACACATGGAATACCTGCCACCGGCGACGCCTATAATACATGCATATCACTCCCACTCCCGTATAGACCTCATCTTTCTGCTGGCACCCGACTGTCATGCTATTAATCACGTTAAGATTCTAGCTCATGGCATATTTCATCATGCCCCGATACTTCTCCACCTTCGCTCTCCCAGAGAGGGTCCATGACCTATGTAGCATCTCAATGCCTGGTATCTGCAAGATAAGGATGAACTATGATCATACTTTCACAATAATGAAGGATCAGTTGCCACTGTGGGTACTCTCTGGGCTGCTAGTAAAACCACAATGTGTGGGTTTGCCAAAGGAAAAATTTGTGTACAGGAACACGCCCGTTCCCTGCACATTACTCAGTTGGAGGCGTGAGCCCTCCGTTTAGAAAATCAGATTGAGACAGAGCCTGACAATGGCACCTCCTGACACTTGGCCCTGATCTATGGGGAAATTCCCCTCCTATCTCTAGAAGCAGCCAAACATCTATGGTGTGCCACAACAGCCAGGATATATGGGTGGGGGCAAGAATGGGAAACTGCTCTATTGGCTGGCATCCCAAGATCACGTAAATAGGATCATACCGGAGATCGACGAACACGGTGCCTCTCTACACTCTCTCCCTGAGATTACGCAGGCCTTTGCCGTTACTACCACCACCTATACACAGTCCCATCTGGAAGAGATCCGGCTTTCGCTGCTTAATTTCACTCAGACGTTCCCCTTCCTTGCCTTTCACAGGCCGAAGTTAAGGCCCTAGACGAGCCCTTCTTAATTATAGAACTGGAGGATGCATTAACAATGATGAAGCCTGGGAAAAACTTCGGGCTGATGGATTCCCTACCGAATATTACCGGACAGTCCGAGACATTTTGAACCCACACCTCCTTGCCCTCTATAAAGAGGGTGGGGCCTGGGTACATTCTCCACAGACATAGATACTGCCACAATAGTGGTGATCCCAAGAACACTGCCTCCATCTACCTCATGTGCAGACTATTGCCCGATATCTCAGATCAACGGGGAAGTTAAGATCTTTGCAATCTTATTGGCTGCCCAGCTCAAGCGGGTTCTGCCCACACTGATTCACCCTGATCAGTGTGGTTTTAAGCCAGCCCATGGCACGCGACAATGCCTTAGGCACCTTTATGTGGCCCTAGCCCACCATCATCTCTTATCCTCGGATGTAGCCTTACTCTTTATAGACTTTGAAAAGGCATTTGATACAGTGGACTGGGGTTACCTGCAATTAGTGCTGGCGTGGGCCAGGATCAGACCTTTCTTTAGAGGTATGGTTCGAGCACTATATTGTAATCCAAAGGCGAGAGTTCAGATTAACAGGGTCCTCTCCCACACCTTCCCCATAGGTCGGGGTACCAGGAAGGGATGTCTTCTACCCCGCTCCTTTTCGCGCTGGCAATTGAGCGCCTGGTGCATCTCATCCGAATAGATGCGCTGACCAATGTTCCCTCTAATTCATTTCCTCTGTGTGCGGCAATGTAACGTCGCTGTGCACTGCAGCCAAGGCTATGTGTGCCAACAAACTGGCCATGCCTGCAAGAGTTACCTGGATTTCCACTTTAGGCCAAACAGGCATGTACTCACATGTTTCTTTATTAGCATTTGTTACACTAAACAGGTTCCGCATTGTGTGTTAGTCCTTCTGTGATGCAGCTTTTCCCTGGCATTCCTGCTGCACGAGAGGTAGAGCTATGCAAGACTGGAAATTTATAGGGAGGGTTGAGCCAGATACAATCCTTTAGAATATCCCACATGAAATGAAACAGCAAGTGGCATGCAAAAAATATGACAAAGACTCTTTCAAATCAAAAAGAGATTATTTCGTTAACAGTTGTATTTGAATGTATTCGTAGTACAATAGATGACAGCACAGCAAAATGAGGATGACAAACTTTGACACCATAAGAATTGGGTAGCAGACTGCCACAACCCTAAAACCTGACACCTATTGTTTCATTGCACTGAATATGCAGCATCAGATTGTAACCCCAAGAGCCATTCTTCAATATCACATCAGGTTCCAGATACCATAACAATGGGATTTTTCAGTTACTACATCAGGCATAACACAACAATGGGATCTAAGACTGAATCAAGCCAGACCAATTGGCTTTGCCAATGCGTTTTAGCTGTATCAAACAAATGAGCAACAATGATTTTGTTAAGATAATGTGAACTGAACATATCTGCCCTTAACACTTATATCCTTTTGTCCCCACAGCTTTCTGAAATCTTCAATATGCATATCTCACGTCATCTCTTTCTTCTTGTGCACTGTTTTTTCACTCTCTCCTGAACATACTTCATTTCACCTCCTCTTCTTCAACACCTCCCCCCCCCCCACACACACACATCACACACCCACTCACCTGCTGCAAGTGCTACATTTTGTTTCTCTTTGGTGGTGTCTTAGTTGGAAAGTTGTGTAACTCTTCCACCCATTTTCACAGTTACAAGTAACATATATATGACCACCACTCTCTGTGGTTTGTACATGAGCCAAAACTGAAGGTGCATGTAGTCTGAACAGCTTTAGGACTTACTGCCAGGCTCTGTGAGTAACTGGCACTGCATTCTGCCTTAACTACAAAGCTCTCAATTATGTCCCATTATAATCACACACCCACTGTTTCTACTCAATTAAGCACACGTGGCTGCGACTCAGTTCACAGTATGCACTGTCATATATAAATTGCAAATACACAAGTTTTGTAAAACCTCATTCTCTCAGGTAATGCACAATGAAATAATACATAAAGCATCCATGCATCTAAGCATAATTTGTGCAAAATGGGCTGGCATTGGAGTGACTGTTGATGTAAGAATGTGTGTGGTGTGCATTTCCAAAACGTAGATTTATTATTGAATGTACTGTACAGTGATTATTATGACTTGTAGTTGTATAAAAGTAAACTGTATTTGTAAATTAAACAAATGGAAAGCTTTATTTCAGGTTGAAGGGAAGTCTGCATGAACCAAGAACAGGCAGGAAAAGGCTTCACACCTGCTCAGACAGTAGTGCTGTAGTTACACATAATGTTATTGTCATGTGTGCGAGGTCCTGAACATATCCACTTTTCTGTCAAAAAATACAGTCCTCCATCTTTGCTAGCAGTGGCACGTAGCTATGGTTTGTGCATATTTTGGAAAGACCAGGTAGCCAGTAGCATAGAAATGATGCCATGGGCTCTGGAGCAAGCAAGGAAAATTGCTCTTCTGACTGTTGTTGCGATAGGAAAATACAGAAATGTACATGGTTTAATGGTCCCTGGTGCCACTGCACCTGCCTCACCAATGGTAGCTACTTCCCTGGTACTAACATCAGCGCATGCCCACTACATGGAAACAGGGAGCTGGTGCCTCTAAAAGAAAATGCTGTAATTAGTGTTGTGCAGATGTGTAGCTTCCATTGGTGCAGCAGGTGCAACGACACCGGGGCCCAGGGCCAGAGGGGCCCACTGAATGCTGATTATTGCTGTATTTCACAGTTCAAACACGCATTTATTGGCTGATTTGTACAAAGTGAAACTAGAAAACCTGGAATGGATCCCGGCTTTCTCACATAACCAAATTGTGTGACCTTAGGCAAATAGTTAATTTCAGCAATATGCCATTTTATTTATTATCGTATATGAAAGCACCTTTAAATAGATGAGTTCAGTATAAGAGGCATACAAATATATTGTTTTGATTTACTAGACTATAATGTTGCTCTCTATACAAGAATGTGGGCCACATACAGGGTGCACATGACAATTTACTTTCCTCAGTTCGCAAACAACATTGCTACAGGGGAAGGGAAAGAATGGTTCTATTATTAAAAACGTACTTTTAATCAGTGGTGTGCAGTGATATAATGTGACATATTAATGCCAAAGCTTCAGCGTGTTAATGAAAGGTGCATTTTTGTATTTTGAAGTGGCTTTATCTTATTTTAGGTGATGTTTGCTGCATGATTAATGACAAGCATTTCAGGGCTCATCTTGTAAAACGGGCCTGTGCACTGATCTTTATCCTCAAGCATCAGGTGTCCCGTCATAAACACAAATGATGCACAGAGCACTTTAAATATAACATTATTACCAGGCCTTCGAATAATGCCAATTGATGCATGGCAGTAAAAAATACATTAAATTAATAAGAGACGCCACTGCTGCCTGTATATCCCTGTAATTGTTAGCAACTCATCAACCCCCTGACCTCCTCCCATCTTCCTCACACCTCTTGCCGGCTCATTTCAACGACCCCCGCCCCCACAACAAACATCAAAGTGTCTTTAAGCCCAGGCCCCCCATGCCTCTTCCACAGTGAACTCTGCTTCGTCACACTATATTGCCTCCGCTTCTCCCTGTCGTTCTCCAACACGCAAGTGACTGTTTATAATGCAGCTCATGTTACTAAAAGCAGCTGCAAACGGTCTCTTGCGTGAATTGTGAAGTGTGCGCGCTTCACAATTCAGATTGCGCGCTCGTGGAAGTTAGAGTGTGCAACACGCGCACGCGCCTTACAGGGAACACTGGCGCTGACCCATGGGTGGAAATGGAGCGCTGATCACGAAGATCGTATAGCTTTGTATGCGGACGACGTCCTGCTTTACTTGCCGAATCCTGCACAGAGTGGGCCCCGCTGTCCCCATCTCTTACAGTGTTTTGGGGAGGCCTCGGGTCTTAAAATAAAACCCGCTAAATCAATGTTGGTGCCTCAGGCCCCCTCCCAGGACTGTGTTGATTGGCAAGATGCCATACCCATCCGTCGTCTGACCTTCAAATACCTGGGCATCTGGGTTGCGTTACATCCTGAGCTTGCATTTATTTATTTATTTATTAATGCGTTTTTATATAGCGCGGACTTTACCCGAAGGTGTCAGAGCGCTTCACAATAGGAACAGTAACATTACATGAGGAGAAGGTTACAAGTGAGCATTATCCTTCAATGTAGAACCCCTCATTCGGAAAGCCAGGGTTGACTTGATTAGGTGACAATCCCTCCTGCTAAATTTAATGGGACGTACCGCCCTTTATAAAATGATGATTTTACCTCGTTTTCTCTATATTTTTCAATATTTGCCACTCCTTATACAGCGGAAATGGTTTCGGACTCTAGATAGAGATGCAACTTCCTCTTTATGGCATGGTTCTAGGGCGCACCTTGCATTTTGCCAGCAGGGCCCCTATGAGGGCTGACTGGGTATGTCTAACCTCTACTTATATCACTTGGCATCTCACCTTCTGATTATCCACGACTGGTTTTGAGGGCTCCTGGGGGTGGCATTCGCAGATTGTCCACCCCCGGGCAGCTTCGGGCATTTAGTATGGCCCAGGACAGGAGGCAAAGTTGATTGGCTGGCGCTAATCAGCGCGAGCACCAAGAGCGCGAAAGTTCCGTTGCGCACTTGCTCCTGAGTGCGGTGAGGTAGGGAAAAGGATTTTGGGCTTTGCTTTGTGTCAGCATATATATTTAAACGATTTGGAGCTTTTAATATGGAGGCAGCAGCTTCCGTTCGGGAAGCGCTGCGCGCGTTGTGCGAGGCCGGGAGGGAGGATTTAATTGTGCCCGGAGTATTGTCTGAGGCGTGGGTGGGTTTTGAGCAGCGTGGGTGGGTTTTGAGCAGCGTAGGCGGAAGGCTGCAGGCGGTGTGCTAGCTGCCGTGACTGCTTGCTTTTCAAGCGAAGGCTCACCAGCTCCTTCCCACGATGTAGAGCATTTGTTAACCGGCGCCTCACCTGAGCTTGACCGGCAGCCCAAAAGGTCTCCCTCTGCGCCAGTGTTGCCCAGCACGTCAAAAAGAAGGAGGGGCAGAACACGCACAGTGCCTTCTTTTGCCCCTGCAAAGAAGGAAAATAACAAACGAGTCGATTCAATGCAGAAAGACTCGTGTGCTCTGAATCCTGATGAAAGTACTCCATCTAGTGGGCATTTAGAGCAGCAACAAAGCCCTGTCATTACAAAGCAACATGATTGGGGAGGCAAAAAAGACATTTTTATATTTGGAACGAAACAATTTAAAAATTCCGAATTGACAGTGGAAATGTCTAATGACAGACGTTTGTCACCCATAATATCCAGTGAAGGGGGCGATACTATGTTACTCTCAAAGCAAAAACCATTTGCAGTTGAGGCGCAAGGCACATTACCTCAGCAAATTACTAGTGATGCACATAATTTATCAAAGAGTACAGATGCAGATATGGGCAATGACCTGTTTATTGACATGCCCAACACGAACAAGGTTAGTCGGGTTCAGTGTTCGCTGGAATCTGAACACGTTGGACAATGGGTGTGGATACCAAAAGAGATTAATACTGAAAACAGATTATTAAATTTGAAAGAGAATAGTTATCACACGGCTGCAAGTTCCAGCGTTTTGCAGCCCAACGCGGGCGAGATACTGCCAAGCACAAGAAGGGGCAGTAAAGAATTTTTGGTCAGGCCTCTAGCGTCCTGCAACGTAAGAAACAGAGAGGAGGGGGATTTTCAAACGAAATTCCCCACGCCGTTGGACGCAAACAGAGTTTCTCGCTATACACAAGCTATTAATTGGAAAATGTATGACGGGGGTATAGGGGACGGGGAACACCCAAGTGGCAGTAGGAGGGGTGGTAGTGTAGGGAATATCGGGGTGGTAGGCACACCTTTGCTGGACGATGATTCTGAGTCATTGGAAGAAGGAGAAATTGCGGATGAGGGAGAGCTATTACAAGGCTTTCAAGAATCTCTAAGGAAAAAGGGGGTGTACTAAAAATGTCTCTAGAATTTATTTTTCACAGGACAAAGAAAACGAAGGCGCTAAGGGCAGACCCAGTATAAGACATCAAAATAGGGGGACGAAGAAAAGAGTTTCGATTGAAGAACGCACATCTACAAACCCAGGGAAATACAAGCAAAAGAAGGTTCAAGGGAAGAAGCGTGGGAGTTGGCAAAGAGACCAAGGGTGCCAACCAATATAGACACATGGACGTCAGCCTTCCTTATTTTCGCCAGTGTATACTGTGAAAAGTTTCCCGATAGGTCAGTGGCGATCTTTAAGTATTTGGACATGATTCGGAAGGCCTCTACAGAATTTGGGGGTTATGCCTGGTTACACTACGATGAGGAGTTTCGAGCCAGACTAGTGTTAATTCCAGATAAACCATGGGGGGAGGTAGATAATGAACTCTGGGTTCAATGGATGTACCCTCAACGGCCTCCACCATCCATGCATACAGCTAGCGGCCTAGCGGTCCCTAATCGGCCCTTTCAGAACAGACCCACCCTGGGGGGTGGGTATTTGGAATAGACCACAAACGATTGTATCGGGAGCATGCTGGAATTTTAATAAAGGATACTGTACAAGAAACCCTTGCAAATATAAGCACGAGTGCTCAAGGTGCGGTGGGAAACACGCCGTTATGCAATGCTTCGGGGAACAATCAAATTGGGGGGAGGTGTTCCAAACAGAGGAAGAGGTTTTGCTTTCCAGTCTGGGAACAAGGGCTTCTACTCCAATTAAGGTGGACATTTTATGTAAATGGTTAAAATTCTATCCTGATACGCAGGAAGCAACAATACTGGAATGGGGTTTTAGAGAAGGGTTCAAATTGGGATATCAAGGGCCTAGATGTCGCAGATTCGCGCAAAACTTAAAATCTGTAAATGAATTTCCACACATTGTGAGGAACAAATTGCTCACAGAGGTGAAAGAAGGGAGGATGGCAGGTCCTTTCGAGTCATGGCCGTTACACAATCTTATCGTTTCCCCATTAGGTGTGGTTCCTAAGAAAACAGAAGGGGAATTCAGGATGATCCAACACCTATCATGGCCTCCAGGTTTCTCTGTCAATGACTTTATTGCAAAGGAAGATTCCATGGTCCAATTTGCTTCTGTAGATTCAGCATTAGGAATGATCAGAATCATGGGGGAGGACTCTGAATTAGCTAAATGTGACATTAAGTCAGCTTTCAGATTATTGCCAGTGCACCCTTCTGATTTTTCGTTGCTCGGTATTTACTTTGAAGGAAATTTTTTTGTTGATAAGGCTCTCCCCATGGGTTGTGCGATATCTTGCAGGTTGTTCGAATCTTTTAGCTCATTCCTACAGTGGTGTTTCTCTTTTCGTACAGGACATAATGAAGTCACACACTATCTTGATGATTTTTTATTCATGGGGGCGGCGGGTTCCCAGCTTTGTGCAAAGGCATTGAAGGATTTCGAAGAGTTTGCACGAGACATGGGGGTTCCTCTAGCAGAAGACAAAACCAAAGGCCCTAGTTGCTGTCTAACATATCTCGGCATTGAAATAGATACGCATAGAATGGAAGCTAGACTCCTGAAAAGAAAATAATTGAAATAACCAGGCTATTGGAATATGCAAGTAAAGCGGACAAATTGACATTGTCGGAAGTTCAATGTTTGTTAGGTCATTTAAATTTCGCCTGCAGGGTCATACGGGCAGGCAGAACATTTTGCAGGCGTCTGGGTTTTTCCATGTCAGGCATTAAACTACCACATCATAGAATCAGGATAACTGTCAATATGCGGGCGGATTTTGAGGTGTGGTTGAGGTTCTTAACAGAATTTAACGGTGTCACAATCTGGTCGTTGGACGAGGATTTTGTTTGGCAGATGTAATTATTTTCAGATGCTTCAGGTGCCAACGGTTTCGGCCTCTTTTGGGAGGGAAAATGGTGCGCAGAACAATGGCCAGCCAGGTGGGTTGCAGAAAAGAGAAGCATAGCATTTTTGGAATTTTTTCCATTGATTGTTGCTTTGGCCGTTTGGGGAACGAAGCTGGCAAATAGAACAGTGTTGTTTAACGTAGATAACAGAACTGTAGTGGATTTAGTAAACGGTCAGAAAGCCAAAGACAAGCAGTTGTTAAAGTTGTTACAAACATTTATGCTAGGCTGTTTAAAGTTTAACATAATATTCAAAGTTAAACATATTGCGGGAGTTGAAAATAACATCGCAGATGCCCTATCTCGTTTTCAGTGGGAGAGATTCCGTGGTTTGGCGCCCGGAGCGGATCTACGGAAGACTCAGGTACCCAGCGAGATATGGGATTTGGCGAAATGAATGTGCATCAACTCATCGAAAACTCGTTAGCAAAGAGTACCAAATTGGCATACAGAAGAGCTTGGCTGGAGTTCTTAGATTCAGGTGCTACGTATAGAGTTCATAATAGTGAAGGGCTGCGGCAGCGTAGAGAAGACATAGTTAAGTTCATTATCCTTAATATAGACAGGAGCATTTCTTCTACAACAATAGCTGGGAAACTAGCCGGAGTGTCATTCTATGGGAAGTTCTTTTGGGGATATGAGCCATCAGCAGGGGAGATGGGTAGGAGAATCCTACAAGGTTGGGCGAAAACAAAAAGAGAGGGATACATAAAAGAGAGCCAATATCTTTAAAATTATTGTATAAGATAACTCTTAGTTTACATGAGATTTGTTTTTCTGCATTCGAATATCGTTTGTTCAAACTATGTATGATTTGGCTCTTTTTTGGTGCTTTCAGGATATCTGAGCTGTTAGGCACTGCTATGAATGATGATCTCAAAGTACAGAATGTTTCTCTGGTTCATTCAAATATAGTCATTTTTCTGGAACATTCTAAAACAGATCAAACGGGTAAAGGTGCAAGAGTAATTTTACAAAGCATAGACGGACCATTGTGCCCTAAACAAGCATGGCTAGATTTTATAACAATAGGAGGTGCAACTTCAAATTTTGTTTTCCGGCACCTAGATGGATCCCAGCTGAAAGCTTCCCAGTTGCTGTCAATCCTGAGAAAGTCATTAAAGAAACTTGGGAAAAACCCTATCAATTTTGGTACACACTCATTCCGCATTGGTGCGGCTTCAGAAGCTGCTAGATGGGGCTTTTCTCTTAGTGATGTTAAGAAACTGGGGCGCTGGTCCTCAGATTGTTGTTTACGTTATATCAGAGAGTTAGAATACGAAGTTTAGGTGCAGAGATATTAATTGTTTTTTCTTTTTAGGTTTGGTGTCAAGTTTATCATTGTCCCAGCGACAAGTGTGGATAATTGGACATTCATTCGTCAAATGGGCTGCAAAGCAAGCAGAAAAAAGGCATTTCGGGAAAAATTTGGGTTTTAGTTTTGAAGAAGTGTCTGTGTCATGGTTGGGGAAAAGTGGCATGAAGTGGGGCCAGTTAATGCCTTTGATGAGCGAGCTGTCTTGTAAGATTAAACCCGAAGTTGTTCTGATCCACCTGGGGGAAAATGACTTAGTGCAGTTATCTGGTCTCGGGTTACTCATAGAAATGAAAACAGATTTGGAACTTTTATCAAAGAACCGGTCCACAGCACAGCTCGTGTTAACAGCATTGATGCCACGCAGAGTTTGGAGGGGGCAGACAGATTCACGGCAGTTGAAAGAGCGAGACGGAAAGTGAACAGAGATCTACATCGTTTTTGTTCTATTAATGGAATATATTGGTTAATTCACGACGAAATCACAAAAGAAGATTACCAATTTTTTAGGCATGATGGTGTTCATTTATCCTTTATTGGCAATGAAATTTATATCTTAAATATAAAAGAGATGATTTCTAAAATGCTTGACATACAAACATGGTGTTGAGAATACGCTGTTCGAGCGACAGCATTACTGTTTATTTCAATAGTTGCATAGGTATTTCAATGTTTTCATTAGCCCCCCCTTTTTTGTTCTTCATCCACCCCCCTCGTTTTCCTTTTTTATTAGGATGATGTGGTAGGATCCTTGTATATATTCCGGATACGTTACCACCTGTTTGGCGACAGAGTGCATGTGCGCTTATAGACATAACACTTGTTAATGGACGAATAAAGTTTTTCACCTGTTTGGCGACATTGGTGGTACGTTGTGATTTAACTGATGACAAGCGTCCAGATTATAATGCGAGTTTCTTATAATCAGGGGGACAGGAAAAACTCCTGGGTTAGGGTTTTTCCTGGTGGCAGAGTTGGAGGAGATCAAGACAGGCAGGAAGGGTTGGGGGCATTAGGAATAGCTTCGGACAGAGGGAAGCAAGGGAGCGAGGTTGGAGGCAAGAGGTAGGCAGGAGATATAGATAGGGGTTTGGGGAGGAGGATTAGGCCGAACAATGTTGGGTAAGTTTGTTGTTGGGGTAAATTGCTTAGGGGCGGGGGGTGATAGTTTGGAATATGTATTAGTGAGGCCTGAGTTGTATTAAATATGTATCAATTTGCCTACTTGTCCAATAAAGCGGCCTTTTACCCCATTTTGGAATGTGGACGTGCTTATTGCCCGATGAGGGCTCCTGGGGGTGCCATTCGCAGATTGTCCACCCCCGGGCAGCTTCGGGCATTTAGTATGGCCCAGGACAGGAGGCAAAGTTGATTGGCTGGCGCTAATCAGCGCGAGCACCAAGAGCGCGAAAGTTCCGTTGCGCACTTGCTCCTGAGTGCGGTGAGGTAGGGAAAAGGATTTTGCCCGCCCACCCACCCTCAAATCAAGTATTTTATTGTCTATTAGCTTATGGAAGGAGGAAAAAAAAAAAAAAGTACCTTCCGGTGGTTGTCGCTTGGACAGGTGGCAGAGTTGGAGGAGATCAAGACAGGCAGGAAGGGTTGGGGGCATTAGGAATAGCTTCGGACAGAGGGAAGCAAGGGAGCGAGGTTGGAGGCAAGAGGTAGGCAGGAGATGTAGATAGGGGTTTGGGGAGGAGGATTAGGCCGAACAATGTTGGGTAAGTTTGTTGTTGGGGTAAATTGCTTAGGGGCGGGGGGTGATAGTTTGGAATATGTATTAGTGAGGCCTGAGTTGTATTAAATATGTATCAATTTGCCTACCTGTCCAATAAAGCGGCCTTTTACCCCATTTTGGAATGTGGACGTGCTTATTGCCCGAAACGGGGGTGGTCAGACCCTGCCTATCGCTTGGAACTCGCCCTGATGGGATTCCCCCACATTCTGTCTATGTTGTATGGTTCCCCTATTCCCAACTCTAAGCCCTCTATGACCAAGATGGCCTTACAGGCATGGAGGGCTGCTCTACAACACACCCACTGGGATTCCAAGCTCACACTGCAAACACCTCTTTGGCATAGTACCTGTGCGAGGTGGCATCTCTGCAGGGTTTTAGCAGATAGGACCTCACTGAGATCTCACAACTGGGGGATGTATGGTCTGGGACCCATATACATTCATATCAAGAACTACAAACTACACATACCCTGTCCCACATACAAATTTATAAATACCTCCAGGTAAGACATGTACTTCAGTCACTTTTTTCTCAGGACGAATCTATCGCGGAGTTTAGTCCACTGGAGGCTAATCTGTTAATGGGTAGCTTGGGCAAAAGAGGAGTCTCCAAAATTTACCGCACCTTGGTAATTAACAAACCAGGCTCTCTAGACTACCTCAGGGTCCGATGGGAGGCATGGTTGGGACCTCTTGAGGATGCTGATTGGTGTGACGCACTGATGGTGCCAAGAATAATCATGACTTCTTCCAAGGTACGTGTGATCCAAATATACTACCTATATGGTGCTTATCTCTCTCCGGCCCGGCTCCACTGAGCGGTATTGATCCCTGGCCCTACTTGCCGTCGGTGTAGCGATGCTCCTACTGTTTTTTATCAAGTTGTTTGGCTGTGCCCTATCATTCAAAGGTTCTGGTCGGCAGTGGTGGGTGAATTAATTGGGGTGCTGGGATGGTAGGTACCCCTCTCCACCCTTACACTTTTGTTGGGTATCCTTGAAGGATTAGATGGTGCAAGGGCTGACCGACATTCCTGGGGATGGCCCTTATGGTCCCTAAGAGGGATATTGCTGCCCGTTGGAGATCCTCTTCACCTCCCACTCTCTCACAATGGCAAAGGGCGTAGATTGGTGTGTGTTGCAGGAGAGGCCTCTCTACGAGGTCAGGGGCTGCCCCCTTAAACACAGCCCGGTGTGGGGAAAATGGCTGGACCTCTAACTTCAAGGTATCGTTATGGGACTGGGGTGTCAATATCACTGCTGCACTGTAATGATGTGTTATATCAACTGTTTGCCAATGCCCTGCAATCGCAAAATGTATTTTTTTTCTCGATGAGCCAACTGTGTCACACTGTATTATATACTCTTGCTATAAAAACCAATACAAATCTGTTTATCAAAAAAAAATATTTGTGAGGTTTATTTAATTAAGATTATATTAATGGTATATATTAAAATATATAAGATTTACTACTTTAATCTATCTATATATATATATTAAGAAATAATGTTGATGTACAATTTTTTTCTCGATATTTTTATGCTTACCACTATAAGGATAGGGAAACGATATTTTTGTAAAAGATATTTTTGACACAATATTTTTGTCACACAATATTGTTGATATTGTGTCAGTGATCCAAAAATACAGGTTAAGCTGGAAAGAAAAGTCCAGGTGCAACCGTACTCTGTAGTGGTATGAGTGAGGTTGTCACCCCAACAATTTCAGCCAGGTCTGTTTTTTTAGCCAGTAGCACTTTCTGTGCTGGAATGCCTGTATCTATACTTCCGATGTTAAAAACTAATGTATAAGGCCCAAAATGCAACATGATGTTGTGTAGAAATCCAGAGCTCGATAAAGGTTTGCACATAATGTGGCTGTTGGTACGCCTTTCAGAGGGCCACAGGGAAAGCAGGGGCTACTGGGTCCAACCATTTTACTCCGGATGTTCCGGGGTCCAACTTACTATGGATCCTGAGCAACTGGGCCTAGTACCCCTTCAGCACTTGACTTTCAGTGGTAGCACAGGTCGAGCAGTCCAAGACTTCTCGGAGTGGGGTAATGTAGATACAAGGGGTGAACACAGGCTTACAACTCAAAGTCCGTTCATTAGCAGCAATAAATGATCGTCCAGTACTTTCTTTTATGACAAAAGGAGTATTTATATATGAATGCAAAATGAAATATGGCATACACAAACAACACACACAGCCCCCTGAGGTCAGGGCTCTAGTGTTCTATAGGCAGGTTCCCTAGTCCCACTTCCCTCTCACTAGCGGTAGTGGTTATTTCCCATTCTCTATAGACGATATTGAGGTAAGGCACCACTAGTAGTCCAAGTCTCTGGTAAAAGTCAAAAGTGTTCCAGCACCCGAAGCACTATGTAGCAGAACAAGTTTCCCAATGGCTTTACGGCCCTGCGATCAATCTTACCTGCTCCTGCGTGGTTGATGCAATTGAAGACTTCTGTTGGAGAGTAGCACTCGAAGTTCAGCAGGGGCAGTGGCTGGGCATCCACAGTGCTTTATCCAGTAAAACTGTAAGTTTCCTCAGATCCTTCCCACAGGTGGGGGGGAAGTGCTCCAGTTCAATGCTCAGGTGGGCTTCAGGCCCACACAGATCACTTCGGCGGCCTCTCCTCACGACGACGGCTTTAACTCTGCAACAGTCCTTGTCCTTTCTGATGGCCCCACCTGGCATACGTGATCCTCGACCTTACTCCGCACACTGGCGACAGCCCTACTGGTACAGCAGTCATCTTCCCGGTGGCCCCTTCTGGCATAAGGGGTCGCTGACTTCCCTCCACACCCGGGCTACGACCCTGTCAACATGGCAGTAATCTTCACCGTGGCCCCAACTGGCATATGGGGTCACCGAATTTATTCAGCACTTGGTACGGCCCAATCGGCATGGAAGAAAGTGTTCAAGATGACCCCACCTGGCATATGGGGTCCCAGACTTCACTCAGCACACGTCCCGATCAGCATGGCAGTGATGTTGACCATGGCTAATTTCACGGCGGCCCCCTCTGGCATCCAGGGTCATGACTTGAACCTGCACATGGGTGATGACCTGATCAGTGCAGCAGCCATCTCTTCACACCTCGCTACAGGTTTCCACTCACCAGGATCCCCCACTGGACCTCGCTCCCTCCAACACAGTCTACTCCCTCACAGAGCAGACTGTCCTTGGCAAGCAGGCAGGCACTGGTGCTTCAAACTCTAGGGGCAGGTGGCCTTGGATGTCCTTGGGTGTTGTCCCTTCACGCAGATGGGAGACTAACAGGACTTAAGGGCCGATTACGATGGTGGAAGGACCGTCACTGGAGGCGGTCCTTCCCACATCGGACCGCGATTTTCCCACCGCCAGATTACGATGGCGGTGGGATCCAGACTGCGACCGCGGCGGACGCAAAGACCGTCCGCCACGGAACCGCCACAGGCAATCATTCCGATTGCCTGGAGGAGCGGTCTGCATCCGTAAAGGCACCATCCTCCAAATTACGATGCGGTCTTCCGCCAGCCTTTCCGCGGAGGGTAAACCGCCATTGAAAGGCTGGTGGAGATTGTTTTCGGGGGCCCGTTGCGGGCCCCCAATGTGTTGGGGGGGTGTTTGTGCACTGGGGGGGTACCCATGGTACCCCCCGACATTTCACTGCACCAAGTGGCAGGCACCACGTAGTGCAGTGAAATGCACGACATGCATTTTTTGACATAGCGGCGGGTGCTGCTGTCAGCAGCACCTGCCGCAATGTTAAGAGTGCAAGGTGCGACCGCCATGGTGGCGGTCGCATCCTAATTCGGTGTGCGGAACTGCCGCAGGTATTGCGGACGGTCCCGGTCGCCACCACCATGGCGGACGACTCCAGTCCATCCGCCATCGTAGTCGGCCCCTTAGTCTCCAGATCTTGTCACAGGCAGACGTTTTGCAGAGCTTCTCCTCCGTGCACAGCCCAACTGGCTGCTTGACAGCTGACCATTTTGGGGGCCTTGAGCTCCCAGTTTTATAGTCAATTTCCAGACACTAAATGTGATTTACGGTCTGAGACTTTGAAGTTTGTGTTGGCGGTCTGCTTCATTTTGAAGTCGTCATTCGTCTGCCCTGCCCTTCCTCCAGAAAGCACTCTGTCACAGCAAGCAGCGACCCCTAATCAGATAGCCCCACAACACGGGTCATGGGGCTGATTAGAGGCTCACCTTTGGATGTCAGTCACAGTGATATGTGTATCAAAGGTTACCGCAGGGCCCCAGCCCTACTTTTATGATTCCCTTATCAGTCCATTTCCTTCGTGAGATGTGCCTAGGCCCCTTTCCAGTGACCTCTGCCTGAATCAAAGAGCACCCTTTGAAGTGTACTGAAGATCCAGTGTGTGAGACACCCAGCTCATATAAATGCAGCAATCCACAAATCAGTCTGGGGGCATTCCTCTATGTTGGGTGGTAATCTTCTGCCTGAAGATTCCAAAGGATCAGATGAATTCTCCCAATTCCCTCCTACTCCTGCATGCGTAGAATTTACTCTCTGAAAACTCTTCCACAGCAATGCACTTGCAGGGGGGAAGGGGATGTGGAGAAAAGAGAGACTGCTTCTGGAGCCTGCTATGTTAGTTTTATCCTCCTCGGTTTACCTGTATATCTTCATAGGAATGCCCAGCGGAATTCTCTATTAGTATCTGAAATGGAGTAAAACATTAAATATGACACTCACAACTTTCTTTTGTTTCTATTATAAATGAACTTAGTTTCCAAACCTAGTTCAATTACTTTTGCATTATTAAACCCCAGCCACATATGCATGCAGCTGGCTGGAGGGAAAATATACAATAAGGTTCATAGTAACTGTGTGCCATGGATACAGGGCTTTAAAAAGAAGTTGTACCTGCCCTTGAGGTACTTGTCTACTAACCTAACCCTTTACACACTTTTTATATGTATTACCTTATTTGAGAGTTCATGATTGGCCACCAAAAATGCCTCTTCACAAGATCTGTAGTCTTTAACACATCTTTCTGATCTACCATCAGATCATTGTGACATATCCGTAAGGCCATTTCTCGAAATTCTTTAGTAGGTAAATAAAGAGCTCCCTTGAAATAGGGAAGTTTTGCTTTTACTTCTCATGGAATATTAAGTGGTGCAGGCACATTTTTCTGTAGGGATGATCAGAATCTCTTTTTGTTTTGCTGATTTAAATCTTGTTACTCAATCAAGAAAGAGGTTCTGTCTTCTCATATCCTGAACCCGGTCTATAGGTGATGACAAATTTAAAATCGGCAAAAAATAAACACCATCGCAATTGTCTTAGAGTCAGAAGTAGAGTTGATTTTAGAAAGTGCAGGTTCAGTAAACACAGTAACTACATGTCAGGCCCGAATAGCAAAATCCGAAGCATCAGCCTCCACATAAAATGGTTCTTCAGGATTGGGCAACAAGATTGGTGCAGCGGTGAATGCCTTTTTGAAGAACTGAAATGCTTCTTCCGCTTCTTGAGACCAATTGAATTGTGCATTCTTATTTATTAGATGGATTATAGGTACAATCTTTTTGGAAAATTCCATTATGAAACATCAGTAAAAATATGGGAAGCCAATAAAGCTCTGCACTTCTTCTATGTTGTTGGGAGACGGCCAATCTTGAATTGCTTAAACCTTGGCTGAATCCATGGAGAAACCTCTGGAAAAAAGGATGAATCCAAGAAATTCAACTTTGTCCACATGAAATGCACACTTTTCTAACTTGGCATATAGACTATTCTCTTGCAATCTTTTAAGTATGGCTTTCGCATGCTGGAAATGCTCCTACAAATTTTTGGAGAATATCAAAATGTCATCAATACCGCAATCCAATGCAAAGTTTCTTTTATAACATCATTTACGAAATGCTGAAAAGCCGCTGGGACATTGCATAATCCAGAGGGCATTACTTGATATTCATAAAGCCCAAATCTGTAAGGCTGTTTTTCATTTATCCCCTTCTGCCACTCTTATCAAATGATAAGTCCCTCAAAGGTTTCATTTTGTATAGATTTTTGGCTCTTTAACTTGATCCAGAAGTACTGTAATTAGTGGTAAGCAATATTGGTTCTTTATGGTCACTTGGTTTAAAGCCCTGTAGTTAATACATGTTCTGAGCTCTCCATTCTTGGCAGGGATGAAGAATTGGGGTAAAGAGACCAAGTACTTTGAGAGACGAATGAATTTGTTTGCAAGGTATTCCCCTATATATTTCTTAAGATATTGTTTTTCTACTTTTTTAGAGCATAAATTCTGCTGCACAATAGATTTGTTCCTGGCTCCAAGTCTATCTTGCAATTGTATGATTTGTGTGGGGTTAATTTATCTGCCTCTGCTTCGCTGAACACGGCTGCAAATTCTCAATTGGAATTTTATTGGTCTTTATGGAGTAATTAATATGGGATCATCTTTCAGGCTTTTGTTTTCTTCTATTGTGCTAGCTAATTGTTTTCGCATATTTTCTATAATTACCACCAGGGTCTTAATGTCTAACCCTTCTGTCATCATGCTCGGTGGAATTTTTTTATGACACTTCAATCTGTCAGGTACTAACCTTCTACCTGAAGATTCCACAGGAACAGATAAATCCTCACACTTCCCTTCTACTCCTGCATGCATAGAATTTACTCTTTTAAAACTCTTTCACAGCAATGCACTCGCAGGGGGAAAGGGTATAGGGAGAAAAGAGAGACTGCCTCTGGAGCCTGCCATGTTAGTTTTATCCTCCTCTGGTTCCTTGCATATCTTTGTAGGACTGCCCAGTGAAATTTTCTAATCATACCTGAAATGGAGTACAACATTAAATATAATACTCACAACTTTCTTTTATTTCTATTACAAATAAACTTATTTTTTAAATCTAGTTCAATTACTTTTACATCCTTAAACCCCAGCTACATACGTATATATACAAATATATTTCTGCTCTTATACTTTCTGCTCTCAGAGGTTTAGCTTCTCGCTTAATAATATATTCACATATGTGTCACAGTCTATATAATAGTTTTTTACATGTCGATTAACACTTGTCAATCCTTGTTTTACTGTCAAAATACCAATTCAATTCCTTTTAGATTAAATATTCTAATACTTTTTCAGCAGGAGATAAGGTTTCTTGTCTTTTTTACACGGTGTAAGTGATTCCCACTCTCATTGCCAAAATAGTTTTTTCTCCTTCAAAAATCTGAATAAAGTAAGTGGGGAATACCCCAGTGTGCACACTACTAAGCAAAAGTGGGTGAAACCCCCAAAAAACAGGAATAACTGCAGGAAACCTTTTCCTCAGAACAAGCGCACTGAGGGAACACTATTCTCCGTCCGGCAGTTGAAATGTGCTGCTCCGATCGCGAGTGCACGCAAAGATGGCTTTCAGAAGCTCGAGCTGAATTCTCCTCCACTTGACCACTGATCTTTGTTTTGGTTTTAACACAGCCACCATCTTGGATTTTCTGAATTCCTGATTCTTCCAGAAGTTTTAACATTGACTTGCAAAAGCTAATAAGGTTAATCTTTTGATGCTTCCAACGGAGATAGAATTTACTTTGATGCCACCTTAAGTTCAAGACACAGGTTTTAAGCCCTGCCGCTGTGTGCCTGACACTCTACCTCCTCATTCTCCTCCTCCTGGTTCTCCCAAAATGGAACCCAGAATCTTCCATGAATTGTGCCATTCACAGGAACACATACACACCTTCCATGTATTCTATCCTTTACAGGCACATATACTCCCAGCACTTGCATACAACACACATGCGCTGCACAGCGCTACATATTAACTTGATGTAGGCCAAGGGTAAGTTAAGCATGGAGCAGCAAATCTTCACATGACTGAGTCTGTAAGCCTCACTCCAATGACACAGGTAAAAAGACCTGTTCACTTTTACTGATCACTACACGATATGCTGCCACCACTGTGCTCATGGTATTTAAAGGCAGTAGCCTTTCACCACTAAGAGGGTAGTGCTGTGGGCACCCCTCCTGGTCCAACAAGATTGCAATCCATGAGACAGGCCTACGTCATGGCGCACATGCATGATTTGTGTTCGCCCATGTCAACAAAAATCAACACCAGGTATCCAGATATTGTTGCAGCTGGGGCACTCAGGGTAGGGGGTTCATGTCCATCACCATGCAAGGGACTTTTCTGTCTCAACAGTGGCCACTTGGCAGCTATGCTGGAAAAGTTTTTATTGTTTCACTTAACTAGACTTCTTCATGTAACCATACCTGTTCATAGTAGGCTCTCAAAAGCAAATAAGGCCAAATGTTTATTAGGGTGATCCTAATAGAAGCCTAAGGAGGCATGGTGTTTTTTAAGAAGGCATATATTAAAGAAAAAGACTGACACCCACCAAGCATGAGGGAGTTAACAGGTATGTGTCACCATGTTCTAGTCCCGGATTTTCATTTAACATCTAAATAAATTCTGGTAGATACAGTCCTCATTGCCATAAATTGGACTAAGCTGCCAGATTCATAAATTTCAACATTTGGTAGCACATAAAATGAAGCCGGAAAAATTAGATGTTTGAAGCAGGAGAAAGCTAAAATCTTATAGTAATTTGAAAAAGTTAAGAGTCTCAGGCCTATGCGCCATTAGATTGTTAATATTTGCAGAGGTTTACCGCCACCAGGATACAACGAAGCTTTCCTGAATTAATTGCTCAAAATGATCATCCCACATACAGAGAGCAGTCACTAGCCTGGCTGGATGAACAATATTGTGGCACTAATACCAAAGCAGATCCACCATTCTCCTATCTGAAGGGAAATCGGATGCAGGAGAAGATAAAATTCGACAATCGACCTCACCCCAGGTTGAAAAATGGATTAGGACGAGAGAGATATTAAAACACTGGAGCTGGCGCCACCGGCTTGATGATATCTCAATGTTCACTCAGTAAACTCTTCCAATAGCTTTTTGTGTATGCTGCTCTTTGTAAGAAACAAATAGAAATTGGTGAAAACCTCTAGAGCCCATTTAGCAATACATTAGTCACATCCCATGCTTACCTGCTTCTCTGGTGAAGGGTTAGATGACCACCTCAAAGAGTTCCAGGAACCCTCCCCACAGTCTGGAGCACCATCAGTGGACAATGTGTGTAATAGTATGTACCTATTGTTAGTCTTTCTTATATTCTACTTTACCTTATTGTAATGCGCCTTATGGAATTGTTGTCTTTTAACTTACTTGTGATGCATGTGGTTCAAGTGAGCAAATACAACAGGATGAAGGTTGTGTGCAGGATTGTACGTATGATGTTCACATAATGGTACTGACTGTTGATGTGGATTCCAAAATGGGTCAAAGAATTAAGGGCCATTTTGTGAGATTACAATTGGTGATTTATTACTGCACATGATGACAGATTCTGGTGCTCCTGTTACCATATTCTCAGATGTCCTTTATACAACATTGGTCTACCAAGGTACCCCTAAAGCCAACAGATATTTTTCCAAAAGTGTATGGGGATAAAGACATTCACATGTTTGGCTATTTCTTTAAGAGCATGTCATGTCTGGATAGACATGTGAAGACTAAGGTATATGTGTAGAGCTGTTCATAGGGGGAACATGGCAGCCGCGAGGTAAACGGTCGCGGACCGCCGGAGAGACATGGAGAGCGAGTGAGTAGTCGTGCGGCCTCCCCCCCAACTGCAGCCGTCTCTAGCATATACTCAGGATAGCGGTCACAACTTACCGCACATCAACGGAATTGACGAAGTCGCGTGTGGGAGCCTGACTCGGAGGTTGATGCTGCTCCGGCCGGGGAGCGGCGAAGGTTCGTGGAGCCGTTTGGAGGTGGGGGGAGCAGCTCCAACGTGGGAGAGGGCTGTGGTGCAGCTGCGCTGTTCATGGGCGGCGCAAGCCCCATCTCACAGCGGCAGAGGCAGCACAAGCAGTCTGGAGGTTGAAATTGGCAGAAAAAGTAGAACTAAGGAGACGCTGGATGCTATTCTTGTCACAGCCCCACAGTATGTGAATAAAGGCCAGGGGAGCAGCAAAGGAGGTCAAGGAGGCTTGCGGGTGCAGCAACGTGCTCGTATGGAGAACAGCATATTGCCCCTGGAGAAAGTAGGGGCCATTCCAGATAGGATTTCCAGGTACACCTTGCGCACCCGGGCAGCTGAAAAATCGTCTGGGGTAAGTATAGATTTACAATTACCCTTAGCCTCTGAGGCCACCTGTGATATAGGTGTCAATAAAGGTGTCAACACGAAACCGGTGAGAGTAGGAAAGTCAGCGAGGCAATCGGGGAAGAGCCCACGTGGTAGGGGGAATTTTGCTTTACCCCCCCCAGGTTAGGGTCACCCCCTCCCTCAAAACATTTTACAAGGTTTTGACTCATATAACAACATCAGGGACAGAGAGCGGGAAGCTAGCGACTATGTCCAAAAGGAGTCTGAGAAGGGGGGGGGCTAACTTTGCCCCGGCAGAGATTAATGCGGTCCAGGAGGGGTGTTGAGACGACCAGCAGATTGTCAGGAATTCCCGTCTCACAGGAAACAGAATGACCTGTATTATTTGCCAAGGGCTCCTATTATTCTCAGCAGCGCTGAGAGGTGTTCAGGGGGGTTGAGGAACAGTCATCGCCCCTGCAGACGATCCTGGATTTCAGGTGAGTGGCTGGACTCACATCTAACACGGATGCAGAGTTGTGGCCGGCGGAGATTTCCAGATCCCGACACAGAATAGGTTCAGTGCTCTGGAAGTAAGAGAGGAGGAAGACGGTGAGGGAAGGCCGAGACTTGAAGACCATCCGGCAGCGGAAACAGGGGGACAGAATCTGCACATCGATACTCCATTGGCCTCCATCCTTTTGGACTTAAAAGAGGAAATCAGAAGCAGGTTTAAGACATCGGAAACCAACCAAGCGGACATACAAGCCTCCTGCGCAGCCCTGGCTCAGAAACTAGACGATGTTGCTGCTCGGACAGGCGCATTGGAAGAAGAGGTAGGGCAGATGAGGAAGGACATTGCTAAAAACACTGATGGGCTGGGAGCGCTTGCTAAGGAAAACTTAGGACTCATAGAAGACCTGGAAAGAATGGAGAACCATTCTAAGAGAAACAATGTGAGAGTCATAAACATTCCGGAAGCTGAAGAAGGGACTAACATCAAGGCTTTCATAATCTATTTGTTAAAGGAGACCGTTCTGAAAGATAAGCCAGACCTCAACTTGGACTACGAGATACAACGAGTGCATCGGGACCCATTTAAACGAAACATGCAGAGACAAAAGCCGAGGAAAATCCTTGTAAACTTCCTCTCATACACGGTCAAAGAAGCAATTTTAACAGCAGCTTTAAGGAATGGACCATATTTAGCCCAAAATGTCACTTTTTACATCAGGTTGGATGTGTGTCGCGCAACGGGTCAGAAACAGTGGGAGTTAGGCAAAAGGATGGAGGAGTTAAATAAACTTGGAGTCAGAGTCCAACTGAAATTCCCAGCGATGCTTCGTGTCATGTGGGACAATCTCAGATGCGTAATTTTCAAACAGTAGAAGAAGCGGATAGTTTAATTGACACTATAAAAGGGGGTGGAGTATCTTGAGGAGTACCTTTTCTTTGTTAATAAATAAGAAATGGAGATTTAGGTCATAGGTTAAGGAATCACAGGAAAATAGGGATGTTGGATGAGCGGCGGGGTAGGGGGAAGGGGAAGCACTGGTATTGTTATAGTTTAGGGGAAATTCTCCTCCTCTCCGGTGGTCCCATAGGCATGTATATGCCTGATAGTCAAGGGAGGGTTCCCATGGGAGGGAGAGGGTGGATAGCGGTGAGGGGTAGGGCACAGGGTGGGAAGCAGTGGGAAAAATGTTTAAAAAATGAGTCCTCAGTATTTGCACTAATACCTCTTGGTCTTGGTCCATTACTAGAAAAAAGCATCCTAGTTTCCTAGGGGATATAGGATATGCTCAACAAAAAGTAGATGGGAGGAGATGACAGCAAGTTGTAAGTCCTGACTTGAAACGTAAATGGCCTTAGATCAAAAAACAGACAGAGGTTGGTGATGGAATATCTAGATGACTCCAAAGCCCAGGTAGTTATCCTGCAAGAAACTCATCTAACTGCAAGTGAAAGTAGAGGGCTTTATACAAAATTAAGATGGGTGGAGAGTTATGTTACTTCCAATCAAGTAGAATATTGTAAGGGGGTGGCAATACTGATCAGGAGGGGATCGGAAGTCGAGTTGATTTCCTCTAAAACAGATAGCTCTGGGAGGTGGTTTTTAGTGACCCTTAGGTGCTCAGGTACAGAGTTTGTCTGTGTATCGTTATACGGTCCCAATGTGGATGACACCCAGTACATTGTAGATTTGCAATGGAGACTTGTAGGGGTGACCACCCCCATTATCATCGGGGGAGATTTCAACACCCTATTAGACCCAACTATAGATAGATCTACTAGTAGAAGGGGAGGCCAAGTTCAAGCACCAAGGACAAGGCAGGCCTTGAAACACATACTATATGAAAGGGGCTTGGTCGACACATGGAGATACCTAAGGGGGTAAAAGCGGGGATACACCTTCCACAGCAAAAAATATAATCACTTTTCAAGGTTAGATTACCTGTTAGTAGATAGAGTTTGGACTTTGAGACTGAAAGAAGTTAATATTTTGCCGGGGCATATCTCAGATCATGCTGCGGTCTGTGTAACGTTAATGGGGGTAAGAGCAAGCCATAACGTGAGATGGACGTTAGAAAACAACAGAGTTCTTCCTGGATAATGCCCACTCAGCCCCCATTGGAGTAATCTGGGATGCCTTCAAAGCATACGCACGAGGTGTTTTACAAAGTCAGGCCACCTATAAGAATAAGCTCGATAGAGCTGAATTGAGAAGCTTGGAGGAAAAAGTGGGGACTTTGGAGGTCAAATTACAGCAATGACAGGGCTTACTCAGGATATTGAGAATATAATGAAACAGCTGGAGGAAGCAAGATTAAATTACAAGATCAATCTAGAGGCAAAGTGCCGTGAGAGGTGGGCAGCGGGACGTATGCAACAATTCGAATATGGAGAAAAGGCTGGAGCATTGTTAGCATGGAAGTCGAGGGCCGAGAGGTCACGAAATTATATCGGGGAATTGATTATTAACCCCCAGGGCGATATCTCGGATAAGGACATGCAGGATAGCCTGGTCTCACTTTTCTCTGAATTATATACGGAGGAAGAGCGATTGGATGAGGGGAGCTTGAAACTATGGTTAGATAAATTAGGACTCCCAGTGCTCACAACGGAAGGTAGGAAGATAATGGATGCCCCAATTACTGAGGAAGAAATAAGAGAGCAGCTTCTGCACTTGAAGAATGATAAGGCAGCTGGCCGAGACTCACTGCCAGTTGAGCTTTATGAATGAATCACTGATGAAATAGTTTCGGAAATGAAGCTGTTGTTTAATTCAGTCTATATGGGGAAGAGCAGATCCCAATATCATGGAGAGGGCCACAATAGTGTTGATCCTAAAACCTGCAAAGGATCCGAGGAGAGCTGATTCATATCGGCCAATCTCCCTGTTAAATATATATTATAAAATCTATACTGGCATTTTGGCAGGGAGACTGGCAAAGGTGGCCCCCCAACTGATTCATGCAGATCAGAAGTGGTTAGTCCCAAAAAGACAAATTCAAGAACTAACACTATCTCTGATTGGGACTATAGATCCAGCAATTGTGCATTCGATTCCCTTGGCGGTGATAACCATCTACACCGCCAAGGCGCTCGATCGTGTTAGTTGGGCAATCCTCTGGGCAGTTTTGGAATTAATGGGCTTCGGTACAGGTTATATTATGGCACTTAAAAAATTATATGAATGCCCTATGGCTAAAATTCTCCTAAATGGTTCCCTAACAAAGAGTTTCAATATCTACAGAGGTACGAGGCAGGGTTGTCCCCTGTCTCCCCTTTTGTTTGACATCTATATTGAGCCTCTTGCACATCTTTTAAGGAAAGACGATCAGATAATTCCTATCCATTTACTCCCCTCTCGAAGCAAAATAGCATTATATGTGGATGATCTAATAATCTACACCTCTGATCCGGCCCGAACACCATCAAGGGCGGAGCAGCTGAGGAATGAATTCGGGGAGGTATCGGATACTCAGTGAATATCTCCAAGACAGAGGTGATGTGTTGGAATCTGGAAGGTTGGAGAGGTAGAGTGAGTGCAGAGATTAAATATCTAGGGATTATTATAGAAAACCAAATTGACGAGATTCCATTACGAAACCTAAAGAGGGTAGCTAAGGAGGTTGATCGGGCATTATCCAGGTGGAAGAACCTTCCATTAACCATCTATGGGAGGGTTAATTTAGTAAAAATGTCCATCCTCCCGAAGTTGACGTATCTATTTAATTGCATTCCACTCAAACTCCCTAAGGAAATAATTAACAAAATACAGGGGAAAATAACTAGTTTTATCTCGGCTTCCTGCGGAGTACGGCTCGTCTGGAAAAAACTAAGGCGTCGTCTTAAGAAGGGTGGTTTGGCTTTGCCAGATCTTAAGCTTTATTGCATGGCATTTCAATTTAAAAACCTCTGTATTCTTATTGGGGAGCCCGATACCTCTACCTGGGGAGTCCTATTAGGGGAAATGACTAATGAGTTTTCATCAGTAGCCTTTTTATATAAATTCGGATTTCAAAAGTACTTTAAAAAAGTAAGATTGAAGGTTCTAAAAGCAGCGTTAACTCTTTGGAGTGCAGTGAGGAGAAAGTTAAATATCAGGTATTACTCGGAATTCGCACCAATATGGGATTCCCCATGGACACCGGAATGTTTGAAGGACGGATTGAGCCTTCCTTTGAAGCAAGCGGGGGTGTCCAAATGGGGCAACCTGATATCAGCAGGCGAATTGCTGCCTTGGGAGGTGTTGAGTGCGAAAACTGGCAATAGATTGTCTAGATTTAAATATGTTCAGCTCACGTCATGGCTCTCAACAGCCTCCCAGGAGACAGGCAGGGTATGGGATTTTGAGGTTCTCCTCCAGGATGTTAGCTTAAAAATTAAAGAAGTTTCAAAGTGGTATGGACAATTCCTGGAGGCAGAGGAAAAGAAACTGGAGAGCCCCTATGCAATCTGGCAGGATACATTCCAAGAAGAGAATCTACAACTGCTCTGGATGGACTCATTAAAATTATTATATTCAATAGTTACACCTGTAAATTTAAAAAAGTCATAATTTCTTCGCAATAAACAGGCTGTATTGGACTCCCCAAAAAGTGGCTAAGTTTGTGTTACAGCCAGTCCCCAGATGTAATAGATGCAATCTTCTTAAAGCCAACGATGTACACATCTTTTTTACATGTCCCGAAATGAGAGAATACTGGAAGGTTGTAGAAACTACTATAAGGGGTATTCTAGGGGAACCCATAATCTTGACAGCGGCCTTAGTACTCCTAGGGGTAGACAACAATACACATAGCACTTTGAATAGAAAGCAAAGGGGTTTGATATTTTACCTATTGCTGTTGGCTAGACGTGAGATATGTAAATATTGGACAGACCCTGTGCCCCCACATCCCACGAGGTGGTTAAAAGTGGTTAAGTGGACAAGTAAAATGGACATTGAATGCAATCCATGAATGTCGAGGGAAATATGGGAGGATTTTATAAAGTGGGCAGGTTAGCACCGTGGTACTAAGTAGGGCTGTGTTGGAATAAAACAAATCTATCTATAGTCCTATGATTACACCAGATCATGGGAGCTTGGGAGGTCCTTCCACCCTGGATGCGATCAGAGCTTTGGAGACTCGGGCGAGTAATTGCAGTGGACCATGAGACAAATCAAGGGCGCCAAAACGGTCCAAGACTTGCAGAATGTCATGGTGATATGAGGACTAAAAAAAAAAAGACTAAGGTATATGTAGCAGTGAAGGGCAAATGTATAGTAGATTGGCAGGGTTTAGCACAGATGGGTTTTAAACTTGTTCCTGGGGCAGAGAATCTGGTACAGCTCAATGACACAAATGTTGATCTCATAAATGATGTACATGGTGATGATGACCTAGACAGGCTCTTAGGAAGTTATCTAGAGATGTTTGATTCTAAAATTGGTAATATTAGCAGGTTTGAGCATTTAATTAAGCTCAAACAAATGCTATTCCAGTGGTACATAAAGTTAGATCAATTCCACTTAGTGTGAGAGAGGATCTCAAGCAATTGTTGGACAAACTAGTGCAAGAAGGTGTAATAACACCCACGGATTCTTCAGAGTTGGTCAGTCCCATTGTGGTAGTCCGGAAAAAGACTGGAGATATTTATGTGCTGATTTACGCACCCCTAACAAGAATATCGTGGTGGACTGCCACCCACTCCCCAAAATTCAGGATCTTCTTGCCAATATTGGGGATGCCAAAGTTTTCAGTCTCCTGGACTTGAAGTCAGCATACCAACAGATCTCTTTAACGCCTGAGCCATGTTATTTTACCACCTATGTGACTCCATTTGGGGCATATATGTTTCTGAGATTACTCTTCAGCTAGGCCTCAGCGGCAAACGTATTTCAGAAACGTATGGACAAATTCATAGCAGGGAGTGATGGTGTCTAGGTGTATCAAGACGACATTTTTATATTTTCTTAGTCAGTGACAGCCCACAAAATATTTTGGAGAAAGGTGTTAAGGATCTTCAAGGATGTGGGGAATCACTCTTAAGCATGATAAATGTCAATTTTTAACAAACAACTTGGATGACTTGGGTCACACAATTACAACCATGGGGATCAAACCCAAATTCTCACTCACACAAGCTATTTAAGAGGTTGCACTCACAAAAGATAAAGATGCTTCAAGATCATTTCTAGGAATGAGTGGATATTATTCCAGGTTTGTTTCAGGGAATGACCAATTAATCCAACCCCTATGCGCTTTGTTAAAAAAGGGAGTGTTATTTAAGTGGGAGGGCATCACTTATTAAGCCTTTCAGAAAACAGTTCATTGTTGATGCTCCTGCTTTGTCACCTTACATGTCTGGTCAAAAATGTTTTGTCACAGTTGATGCCAGTCAGTATGGCCTAGGTGGTGTCTTGTCCCAATGGGTATCGGTTAGAGAGCACACCATTGGCTTTGCATCAAGGAGTCTGAAACAAGCAGAGGTTCACTACAGCACAATAGAGAGAGAGGCCCTTGCCTGTTCATGGGCTGTGGAAAAATGTAAGACATTTTTATGAGGGACGAACTTCGAGATCTTTTCAGACCACAAACAACTTTTACATCTGCTCAATGGCAATGGAACAGGCGAGGCCTCTGCAAGGTTGGTGAGACTGTTGTCTCATTTACATGAATTTAACTTTGTGAATAAATACATTTCTGGGGGACGCAATGTCAGGACGGACTGTCTTTCAAGAATGCCACTACAAATTAGCCCACAGGACAAGATTAAAGATGATTTAGAGTGTGGGGTAACAATCACAAAAGACATGTTGGAGTCTGGGGGTGCAGTACAATATAAAGATTGTTTGGATGCCACACAGAAGGATGAAGTTTTGCTCACAGCCATGGATTTGTTAAGAAAAGGGTGGCCCAAGGAGTGGTCTTTACCTTCGCCACTCAAACCTTACTCTCAGGTGGCCACTGAACTGTCTCTAGTGAGGGGTATTCTTATGTGTGCTGATGTTAGTATCCTACCGGTGTCTCTTCATGATGTGCTTAATGAAGCTGCTCATGAAGGCTATTTAGGGGTGGGCGGAACTTGCAGAAATGTAAAACAACACTTTTGGTGGCCTTCAATGGATGGTCAGGTTTCGAGATGGATAGACAAGTGTAATAATTGCCTGTTGTCTGACAAACAGTGGAAAACTAGTTACACTCCTTAGCATGTTGTGCCTATATCAAATGATGCCTGGTGTAAAGTGGCCTTAGATTTTGTAGGTCCTTTTGATCTTTTACCAGCGAATAAAAAATATCTTATTGTGTTAATTGGCTACTACTCTAAATGGTTTTAATTTGAATTCGCATCAGCACACACCACAATAGCTGTTATAACATTTTTGAGCAGGGTCTTCAATATTGAAGGCACACCCAAAGAACAGGTGACTGACAATGGCACAAACTTCACGTCAGTACAAATTAATAACTTTATGTTGTCTCATCATATAAAGCATCTGAGGGTAGCTCTTTATTCGCTGTCATCCGATGGTCTTGTGGGAGGGATGAACACGTTTTTGTAGGAGAGGATACAAACAGCTCTAGCTACTAACACTCCTGTAGAAGAGTTTTAAAAAAGGAAACTTTGGTCTTATTTAATCACTCCGCACATGACTTTAGGGATCTCTCCATTCCACCTTTTGCGGAAAAGAGATCCCAGATCCAAGGTGTGTCCTAATTGGATTAGAGATTTGTGTACAGAAACAGAAAATGGTACGCACTATGTCACAACAACAGTCTTTACACAAAATATATTTTGACACAGAGTGAAAGATCAGGAGTTTAAAATTGGAGACTGGGTTCTAATCAAAAGCCCAGTAATGGTTAAAAAGGAGCCTTTATATTCTCCTCACCTGTTCAAGTCACGAAAGCCTCAAAAGGTTCTTTGTTGTTGGATAAAAAGGGATGGTGGGGAAGAAAGTGTTTTGTCAAACTCTCACATTAACAGGCAAAGAGGATTATGCAAGGCAAAAACTTGCAATGTGATGAATGACGTGATATTTCACATTGGTTTGTCACCGACACAGCTCCTACTGTCAGGAATGTTAGAGTTCCTGTTGGGGAGATCTTCTCTCAATCTGATCTGGTTGAAGAATCAGAACATTTACCGCTGATTCACTTACAGCTTTACAACCTGCTTGTGCAGATGAATCACAAGAAATTCTTTTAGGTCAGGGTCTAAATACTGGAGGCACAATGCAAGACACAATGAACACTGTAACCAGAATGTCGCACAATGTTGCAATGCCGGTAAAATACAAAGACTATTTTCTTCACTAGGGATACTGTATAAAGTCTTTTGTTCTTTCCTTAGGGGGGAGAAGATATAATAGTATGTATATATTGTTAGTCCTTCTTTATTCTATTTTACCTTCTTGTAATGCACCGAATGGAATTGTTGTATTTTAACTTACACGTGATGCATGATATGGAATTGTGTTTTAACTTACAGGCCCGTGGTTGCTCGCCCGCTCTGTGGGTTCCAAACGCTGCTGCCAGGCAGTTGCGGCTGGAAATCACAGGACGTGGATGCACCTCTGTGGCCTCCTGCCTTTGACTATTAAACTTCAAGAAAAGGAACTTTCTTGCATTAGTACCTTTATTTTGCTTTCCACAATGTGCCAAATGTGAACAGCATCCTTAGTAAACAAATGAAGTACAGTTCAAAAAGGTAAAGGCTGAAAAGGCAGGAAAATGGGATAGAACCGGGAGAGAGGGAAGGTAAACACAACAAACGTTAAGGAAACACCAAACCGTGAACGAACTATCAGCAGTGAAAAGACCTAAAATGAAAGAAGCTGTAAGGTAACTTCTACCTGGCTGACTCTACTTAAACTAAACAATAAGCGCTGACCCAGCTCCTCCTGTTCTCCTATTGGTCGACCAGCTGCCACCTCAAGTTCTGCCTCTCCAGTCTCCACAGGCCAGGTCTCTGCCTTCCCCATGCACTAAGTTCTGGTTTTTACCTTACTCCTTTCTCCTGTTATTTCGCTAGTTTCTGGCCCTCCCTTCTTACAAGTTTTTGCCTTAAGTTTCTGACAATTCATCAAGTCTTAATCATTGTGAGTGAGAGTCAACACTTGGAGGACAGGCTGAGTTCTCTCTCCAAACAGGATAAATGTCACACCTGGTAAGAAGGGCTAGATCTTGAACGTAAATGTAATTCTTTGCAAAGCTCTGCTGTGTGCAGGACAGCTCCTGGGAGCTGAAATGACTTCAGGAGGCAATTCCACCGCAACTGAAACCCTCTTATAGGCCACTTCAGTTAATGTAAGAAGCTGGTTTGGACACACAGTGCTGCTCCACTACTTTTGAGAGTTGTGGCTCTACTTTATTGAAGTTTTGCTGTTGTTTTATTCAATTTACAGTTATTCTTATTTTTTTTTAATTATTTTACCGTTCCGTTTTTATGCTATTGTTGATGTCAAAGTTTGTGTGACATCACTTTCTGTGATGTCATCAAATATGCTAATTAGTTCTCACTCTTAAGAATTCCCAAAGCTTGAGAGCTCTGTGAATAAATATCAACAGAGTGATGTATACAGATAAGTGATGGGTGGAATGCTTGAATGAATCACAGCCCCTGGCAATTACTCAGAGCTGCATCACAGTCCATTGTTATTTTGCACATGATGCCATCTCAGTTTGGATCCAGCCAAATGAAATCAGTCCTGACCCTGCTTCAGTAGAAAAGGTCCAGTGCAAACTGCAAGGCTAGGTCCTCCATGAACTGGAACACAAACAACCCAAGACCAGTTTCACCCTGATTGGGGCTTTTCAGTCAGGTGTAGTTGGATTCCAGTGGTGATCCACATCATACCTGTCACACATAGGGACTCACAGAAATATACAAAAAGGTGATGGGTAGAATGCTTAAATTAATTTCAGCCATTAATAAATTATTAGGGCCACATCCCAGTCCATCGCTATTTTGCACACCATGCCACTTCATTTTGGACCCAGCCATTTGCAACTCGTTCTTGACCCTGCTCCAATAGGAACAGCCCAGCACGATCTGCCAGGCTAGGTCCTCCCTAAACCAGAACACAAGCAACCCAAGATCAGTTTCGCCCTGATTGGGCCTCTTAAGTCAGGTGTAGCATGTTTCCAGTGGCACAGTGAACACAGGACATGTGTCTGGGTATACCCGTCACACTTAGGGTTGAGACTCCTAATTTGTAAAGCCACAAGTAACTTTAATTTAGCTTTGTCCCATCAAAATTGTCTCCACGTCAATGCAAGTCAATGGGAAAAATAAATCCCACCAATTTTTTCAAAATGTTCCTCTTTCCTGGTTCCAAATGCAGGCACACGTATGCTTCTTCTTCAGACTCTAGCCAGGAAAATTTATATCATAGGAAACTCTAGCCTATGAGTCAATAGGCCAAACCAGCTTTGGACTCCTTAGAAAAGATGGAGGCATTGGACTTTATCCATCTGTAAGTGGTCCAACAGGCAGACACACCCTCGACTAAGTTCTTACATACAACCTCAAAGCTTCCACCACATTAGTCTAACAACAGACTTGGTTAGACTGGTCACCAGAGACCTCATGTTCCACTCATTACGAGCGAGACTGACACATTTGGAGGTGATATTGAGCTCTCACAAAAGTCCAAATGCTACACCCGGTATAAGTGAGCACTCCTACACATCCCTTCAGTTGACGTGAGTAGCTACTTTGGGTCTATTAGAGTGCTGCTGCACTAGATCTATAGGGCTTGAGACAACTTTAGTCGAGTTATGATGTCATATTGTTTTACATATATTTAGAATTTTGAATCATTTCAATGATGTTGCTTCTCCTGTTGTTTCTGATATTAAAGGCTGTGTGACATAACTTTCTGTGATGTCATCCAATATGCTAAGAGATTCTTACGCCTGAGAATTTTCTTATTTTCTTTTCAGATCTTTTTATTTTCTTTAAAACATATATAAAATAACAATATTTACCAAAAAGAAAAATTCATTATAGATAATAAAGCGTAATGTGAAACAATAACAGATGTGATTAACTGACTTTATTTCAGAAAGTGAAATATGAGCTAAATTAATGCAGATTTGTAAAGTGGTACAGAAGGAAAGAGATTCTATGTAGAGGTGTGCAAAATTATAATTTAAGCAGTAAAGGTTTGTAAAAGATGACATTTCTAAAGTTGCATATATTGGTACCTACACAAAAATGTCTTTGCTCGCAAATTTTGCAGAAAGGTTTCTTGAAGAGCAATATTCTGGAGGTGTCATTTCCCATGAAGTCAACTTTTGCTGATTTACTAGCAGCAACATGTTTTAAAAAAAATTCACAAAGTGTTTAGAATTATACGGAGGATAACCTTTCCAGATTAGCACACCCTTAATTTGGTTTCACAATAGAATATCCGTTTGATCATGAAAAAAACAGTACGAAAGACTGATAGTAAATCCTTACCCTAGAGCAGATGATTAATGTTCCTCAGTGTATTAGTCTTTAAATTGAACAGCAGCTTGTCATGCTTCCTACTCATCACATACATATGCAAACGATATTCCTTAACAAATGATATACCACCCGGGAGAAGGAAGGTTAGGAAGGCTGGGGGTAATCAGGTAGGAGGAGCAAGAAATGCAAGGCCATGGTGCTCATGTCAGAGTAAGGGATTTTATATGAGGTGGAATAAGAGGTGTGGCGCCGCGGCCAGGGCGACTGACGCTGGAATCTGGGGCTCACGGTTCGATCCCCGGCGGCAGGTCAGCCCAGCACCATGTGACTCTGGGCAATAGTTTGCTTAATCTTCCCGACGGCCCCAGCGCCGGGATGCCTTCGGGTAGCTGTTCGCGCTTTACAAATACTGGATTTTTTATATCTGGATAGACTTCTGCGTGGATAAAGAGCTGGGATTGAACGTGTGTGCTGGCAGGAAGAGGCTTGGACAAAGATTGTGTGTGAGTGAGTGAGCAAATATTTAGATAGCGTAAACCTACGTCATAAGGCTTCAAGGCGCCAGAGAAATGCAGCAAGTCACATAACTTCCAGTCAGAATACTCAGCAGGAAAGGTTTTACATTCTGTTCCAAAAGAAGGTAGATTATCCTTTTGACAAAGTCAGTTCCGGAGGACATTCCACAAGAAGGCAGCCACCATAGAGAACATTCTACCCCCTGCTCTATCTTTGGAGATGTAAGGTAACCTTAAAAGAGATAGTTGTTAAAGTCTCAGTTACTCTGATCTCTATTTCGTGAATATTTTGGTAGTTGCCTCGGAAAAACAAGCATTAGTAATGCATCGGTTTCGCCTATGTAAAGAATAAAGAGCTGTTTTCATCAATCATCGTCCGGAAGAAGGAAAGAGCTCCCTGACAGATAACACGGGAGTGGAGAGGATGTGGTGCAGCGGCCAGAGCCACTGACTCGAGGGCTGGGGATCCCAGTTCGAGTCTCCGCGATGCAGCACAACATCCTGTGATTCTATGCAAATCACTTAATCTCTCCGGGTGATAAATTGTTATATAAATATACTGCAATAGTAAAATGTAAATATAGTTCCACCAAAACGGATGTTAACAGTATTTCAGCGGCAGGAAACTGATAAGAAAAGCAGACGGGGAACAAGCATTGGTAAATGCAGAAAAATATGTGACAGCCAAAAGAAATGGAGGAAAGGTAAGTGGCACGCACAGGAACCAATGAGAAGCCAGGAAAGAGATGAGGCAGGATGTAAGTCCCTTTAAAGTTTATATTAAAAACAATAGATTTCTCAAGCACAGCGCAAGGTCAGTGCAGGGGAAACCTAAAAAGACGTTTCTTCACATAATAGGCCGCCTAACTATAGCACAGGGCCTTAAACTTAATACTGCAGCCAATGCAGATATCGACAAGCATATGAAGCAGAGTCCAATTAAATATCACCCTTAAATCTGGATTAGCTGACACCAGTGCATCGCTCTATTAGGATGGCCTAAATAGCATGCAGAAGTGATCTTAAATTATGTGGGATCAATGGGGAGCAAATTATAGAAGCTTTAGTAGAAAGACGCATGCAGAGACTGCTGTATTAATCTGGGGTACGAGGCTAAAAGCATTATCCATTGTAAATCCCAAGCGCTTAACCTTTTCAGAGACTGCAGGCAGGGGTCCAAGCTCTTCAAGCCACACTAGGGGACCCCAAGGAATAATTTTTGCTAAAGGCAATCACCTCGGGTTTTGAAACATTCAATCTTAGAAAATGATGGTTTATCCATTTCCACACTGCCACTAAGCAGCTGCTGCGGTCATTCTAAATTTCAGTTGAAGACATATCAAAGTGCAAAATATTCTGCTTGCCATCTGTGTAACCATCTAACAATCCAGCTAACAATCTGAACCACAGGTTGCATGTAAATATTTAAAATAATAGGTAACAATGCAGATTTATTTGATCCTCAGAAAGATTACAAAAGGATATTTGAAACACATGAGGGTAATCTGACCGTAAATTTTCTTTGCTCAAGAGAGGATATAAACTAGCCCAAAGCCACTCCTCTTAGCATCATCTCCTCTATCCGCTTGCTGAAAATAGCATAATCCACGATATCAAGTGCGGCAGATAGATCAAACAAAATACGCAGGTGAGGAAACCATGGGCAAGGTTTAGTCCTAACTCGTTCAAGACTGAAACAAAGGTACAGACAGTTAAGAGGACTGGGTTACTCAGCAAACACTAGAGGTGAAAGGACAGGGGAGCTAAATAAGAGTGGGTAGAGCATAGAGATGAGGTTTCTGGGAACCTTCACTGTGAAAATAAATGCATTTTCAAACATGAAGCAGACGCATGAGATTATGGAACAATTTTGGGCTCACGGTATAAGGACACATGTGCTAGGCTATCAGCAATCCATTTTTCCCCTAGCAGATGTAGACCTATTAGATGTTGACTGTGTCTCCCAGGTCAGTATAAAAAACAACAAGAAATGTATGAAATTTTCTGTATAAAAATTTTTGCTCCAGTACTTTCCTTACCTTTATCCTATATTTTATGTATGAATACCTGTTGAACGGATCTGTAGATTTACGCTATGCAACAACAGTAGTAACATTTGCTCTTCAAATTAACTAAAACAAGATGTTCATCTTAAAATTCACCTGAGTAAAAAACTTGCACCAAAAAAGTTTCTTCCAGAAAAAGTTTCCTGCAAAAACTTTTTTTCTGAGAAAATCTTTACACTAAAACTCTTTTCTGCAGGTATTGGTTCCTACAAAATCAACTTCACCCCACACAGAGACAATCCTGTAAATTTAGATGTTTACCAATCCCATATCACTTTTAACTCCGTAAAGTCCTGTACTTCAAATTATGTGCAGATTTCTGGGAACTACTGTCACTCTGTGGACTCTCCAAGCTACCCGCAGTTGAGGACCGAGTGCCCATGGCCATCTTCCTTTTTTCCAGCAGGGCTTGAGAATACTCGGAGGTGCGTTGCTCTCGCGGGACGCTTCGGTAGGTATTTTGGAAATTGATGGGGATAGAGGTAGTAGTCTGCACTGATCTACTGGAAAAGTGCTTAGTGGACTCTATAGATTTCCTCAGTTCCAAATTGATGCGTGCCATCTCGTCCCGCTCTTGCTCAGTTTCCCCAAGCAGTTTTGAGAGTCTGGCATTCTCCGCTGTTAGATCTAGCGTTTTGACAGCAGTTGCCTGCAGCTGACCCTCCAGATCTTTCTTCAACTTATTCACCTGAGCTAAGCTAGGCACCACTTCCTTCAGTCTAAAGGTGAGATGACTATTCTCCTCTAGAAGTCTCAAGCATTGTTCTTCTTTATCGTGAAGTTCTCTGATTATATCTTTTGTCATTTTCCCTTTGAACCTTGGACTTATTTCCAAGCCAAGTTCTACTCTCAGGCGCTTGATCGTTTTATGCAATATTTTGTTTTCATTCGTAGTTTCTTTTACTCTATGTTTAAGTTCGGCTATTTGGGTCTTTGTTGATGACTCAAGACGTTTCAGTTTGTCCCTGGTGGATTCTTCCCTGCGGAAAGCTTCATCTCTCTCCTTTTGGCATTTCTGAAGAAATTTGCTAACTTCTGATGAGGACATGTGTCTTTTCTTCCTTCTTCCAACCATTCACCTTTTATTACAGATTCTGAAAAGGAAGAAACAAGAAACTAATTCACAACTTGAAGCAGGATACCCAGCCAAACGATTAACGCCAGAATAAAATTTAAATTTGTATTGATTAATACAAACAAGATGTCTGAAGAATTAGAGATTAACAATTCATATTGCCTACACATTTTATTTAAACATAACACCGAATTATCAGACATTGCAATCATGATGTCCAAGGATCAAGAACATTATTCACAATATTTAACTGGTTCTAAGATTTATGCAAGAGCTGAGCAATCAATGTCTTTCAACACAGATGCAAAGTTTTAAAGCATGGTGTACTGTGGAATGACCTATAGGATTGACTCATGAGCATATGCAACATTTGTTTTAAACAAGCATCAGCAAAGCCAATAGGTCTAGCCTTCATTAGCCCAAGCATGTAAACACAGACATTCAAAAATGCCGTTTACATGTGCTGCACATGGAAATGTTGTTTATTACTTTAAAGTCTAACCTATGGGCTTTGCCAGTGCTGGGTACACATATAAAAAAAAGAATTGATTTCTGTATAGAATGCATATGAGAAATAAAGAATTGAAGGTGACAGCGTGATGCTTGAGTGTACTTTTCAAATGTGAAATAGTCCCTCTAGCAGAAGCACTTCTTGATATTGAACGATACACCAAATAGCCAATAGAATGAGGTGAGAGAGTAATACTCCTCTGGGCAGAGCAAAAGCCCTCTCTGTATATTTTACACAACGGATTGTAATATGTCTTGCATACAACTGCGCTGTCAAGATGGATCTTGATCAGGTGTCTCCAACCAGTCGATTGCGATCTGTCAGTAGCTCCCAGACACCTTCACAGTAGCTCGCAGCCTTGAATTAATTTTTAAATAAGCATAGGGTCACATTTTCCTTTTAAATTTAAGGGAAGGCTGTGTTTATTTTACTTTGTTATAATCAGGATGCAGGCAGCGGGGCCTGATAATGACCAGTGCTCAGTCATATTTATGACCCAGGCTGGGGCTAAGACCCAGAGGTGAAGAATTGAAGAAGAACTGAATATTTAACTCTTACAATTTTGAAGCGAGAGAACAAAATTATGTTTCTGAATGCTTTTAAATGGGAGAAAATTAAAATGAAAAGTAACCTTGATGATTAAGTTAACTCTTCATTTTAATTTTCTTCCATTTCAAAGTGTCGCATTTACAAACAGCAGGCCTCTTGCTCTAATGGCCAGTAGACACAGTGCCAAATGTAGAACTAAAAATAGTCATTTTTAAATGGGAGAAATTTAAAGTGCAGGAAAATGTCCCATATTTTGAACATTTTGCAGAACATTATTCTGCACTTTAAATTTCTCCCGTTTAAAAAAACGGTTCTATTTTTATGTTATGCATCTAAAGGTGGCACATATGGCAAAAGGTATGTCCTGTGCCACAAGTACACATGACACAGTCTCTCAGTCACTCATACACATATATACCATTTATATGCACACATGTTCATACATCTCCGAAGACCACACTCTCACTGATACACATGGCAGCCCTTTCATAGTGCCCCTAGTCAAAGTATTTTTATTTCAAACAGTGGTATCTGTCTCTATGGACATTAGCCTTAAAGTCAAAGAAGCTAGGCGTTGGGGTGTCTGGTAACAATGTGTGAGTTGTTTAGACTTCAGCAGCTCACAATGAATTTCAATAATCACCTGTAGCTCTCACTACAGAAAAGGTTGGAGACTCTCGATCTAGATATACATGGTTATAAACAGGGTCAGACTGGTCTGTAGGGCAATCAGGCGGTGCCGGATGGGCTGGTCCCACAGGTCACCGTTTGGAACGTTTTTTTGCTGTTTCTGGGCCTGCTTTGTGGTCTGCTGGGCCGATGTTTATGTTAATTTTCATGATATTAAACCAAATATTGCCTGCAGCAAGCTCAAATCGTGCAGTCTTCCATACCTTGCAAAACATTTATACCATGTGTCTTTACAAGTTTGAAACTGCCCCAGTTTGCAAACATTGGCCACTTTTTCGCTTTCTAATTCACTAATGGGGAACAATTTTACTTTGGTGCCCGGGCCTATTTTACTTATCAGTCGTACACTGGTTATAGAGCCTGCTTTATGATTTCAAATCAAATTGTCACCATGATACAATCTTGTATGTTGTGTAGGTTTTAAAATGGTTGTAAGTATTCTTTTAAAGTTTTCTTTATGAGCTTTTTTTAGTGCCTTAGTAAGAAAAGGGTAGGGTTAACCAATTCTGAACTCACCATTATGAAGGTAGACCTGTGACAAGGAACATAGACAGAGTGATATGGAGGCTTGCATAGTGTGAGGGACAGGCTTAGATTAGAAACCTTTGGACCTCTTTAAAATAGACCAAAACCTTCAGACTCATTCTGGAGACCTTAAACCTTCAAGCTTTGAAAAAAGTGACTGTTGTGATTCTCCAGGCTGTCTTTCCTATTCAACAATTCTTAAACAGAGATATTAATCACAAACATACCAAGTTAATTGTTTAGGTGTGTATGGCTATCAGCCAAACCAAGAATAGAACGGAGCATGGTGCACCCAAAAATAAGGCTGCGTACCCTGCATTTATCCTTAGAGCTTTTGAGCAATGTTTGTACGTACTGTTGAGGAAGCCTGCTTCGGGCATGCTAGTCTGTTCCTGAGCTGCCTTCCGTGGTCTAATTCTGTAGGTGGAGTGAGGCTGTGACTTCCCTCTGTAGAATAAGGGGCTCCCTAATAGGTGGATGCCTGTCAAGATACTTACAATTTGATGATCAATATGTATCCCCAGTTCTTGAATCTGGGGTGATGCTGTGGGCAATGTGATCTGGATCTGTCCTGAGCTTCAAGTAAATGGCTCAGTTAAGGAGAGTTGTGGAACTAAAAGACACGTCCTCATCCAGGCGCACTTACCCCCCTGCGGCACTCATAGGTAGACGGCTTTCAGATCAGAGGGAGGCTGAGAAGAAACACAGACAGAGTTAACTGCACAGTCTATCCTCACAAAGCAGATGAGAATGAAGCAAGCAGACTATCTGACCTAGCAGGCCATTTTAAAGTGAGTTGGGCTGGCACTAAACAGCACGAAAAATACGTCAGAAAGGAAGGTGGTATAAGACAGGGCAAACATCTACTGATCAGTGCACACAAACACAACATTATTGTGCTCAATATCAGAAACATCGGCTTCATTTGGAGTCCAGGAACCCGTTCAGATGTAAATCTGGGGCATCATTTATTCCTGCAGATTTCTGTAGACTTACTTCAAACTGGGCAGTGACACAGAATGAGAATCGCGAGGACATGGAATAAACTATTCCCATCGTCTTGCTTTCATTTTTTAAAACACAGTGGGACTCACTTAGAGCTCGGGCAAAGAGGGTAGTGTGATGACCTTTTACCTCACAATTATGATTGTGAGTGACCATGTGAAGCTGAAACACCCTTTGAGCTGTGCTTTCAACGAGCACCGATGCCTCACTCTGTAGAATGTGAGCCTATAGGAAACCTTTCCACTTCTACTAAAGTTTTCAAAGACAGAAGATATTCCTGCAATAGAAGAGATGTACTTCATTAGAATGTAATACGGTGAGAGGTTTCTGGTTCACTCGCGTCACAAGAACCCATGAGACCTTTGGCCTTGCTCTTAATGTGGTCACCAGATCCCCAAGGTAGAATTACAGCCTGGTAGTTTACAGGCAAGTGCAATTGTCCACTTTATGTCAACATCTATAAAGCTGTGAATGTCGAAGGGAGACAAGTTGTTTCTGGTATTAAACCAGGCATTTCAACTGAGGTCCCAAAAACGAAAGTAAAAAAACAGAGGTAATTTTGATAGGGCAACCTTTATAAGATACACAGACTTCAACCAACTAACTAAAGACTGCCTGTGTCACTGAAACTGTTAAACCCCAGCGAAATACCACATTGCCCTGTTGGAGACTGAACAACAGTCGGAATGTGATTAACTGTAACAACAACAATTCACCTTCTAAAACGATCAGCAGCCATAGCTGCATGTTCCATGCTCAAATACTGCTGCTACGCCATCCAAAACACAAACTAACACAAAACTAAGAACACAGCAAAAAAAGCACTCTAAATAGATATCTGATGTATCGTAACAATCGAAAAGCAATCAACATCTGGAACTACAATAAAAAACAGATCAATGTCAGCTAGTTCTAATGGAACAGACACAAATAGTGGTTGAGAAAAAAAGCACTGGATGAAAGACCATGAACCAATAGCAACTGTCCAATGTCATAAACAAAATCTGTCTTAAATAAAAACATAGTTACTGACTGTCCTAAGTAACCCACTTGCCTGGTGGCCACCCGCGATGACATCTGAGGCTCACAGAAACACCATGGCGTTTCTAGCGGTGGAAATGGCGACCCCTCCACCCCAGTATAGCTGCAGTGGCTTGTAAAAGATTCTAGCACCTTTGACCGATTCTTCTGCCCTGACCCTATGTGAAATGTCTGATAATGTATTAAATGGTTCTCTTTGACTTTTATTTTCCGGCCTTATTAAATGCTTAGCTGTCTCATTCAGCAATGTAAAGTTTTGTAATGTTTTGAAATATTGATCAATATTTCCATATAAAACGCTGATGATACCCAGCTCCTCTTCACTTGGAGTAAAGATGACTCTTCTCCTGCTCAGGCCAGAGTTTGCCTGTCGGCCGTTTTTAAATGGCTTCATGCTGCGGAGCTTAAGTGCAACGAGGACAAGTCCGAAATCCTCTTGTACGGTACCTTTCCCTCTCAGTTCAAACAATCCCTTTGGCCGGCCGAATATCCTCTACCTAATTCAGATGGCCAACCTGTAAAAAATCTGGGGATTTGGTTTAATGAGGATCTTAGGTTTACCACTCAGATAAAAAAATTAGCAGGACAATGTTTTGGTGCCCTAAGATCACTTAGGAAGTTTCTGCCACTTCTACCACAGCCTGCTAAAGAGATGGTCACCCGCGCCCTAATACTGTCGCGTATTGACTACGCAAACGCACTTTATGTTGGCGTTCCTGGGTACCAGTTGAAAAAACTCCAGTCTATCCAGAATGCCGCAGCCAGGGTTTTACTGAATATCCCTCGAAGATCAAGCATACAACAACATCTGCGTGATCTCCACTGGCTGCCGGTTGCAGAAAGAGTGAGATTTAAAGCCCTTACCATGGTGCATGCAACCCTGTATCAGTCCGGCCCAGGCTATCTCAGGAAGCGTTTTAAATTCTACGTGCCCTCAAGAAACCTGCGTTCTATGGCACAGTTCCTGGCAGTGATTCCACGTGTCCGCCGGTTGAGAATGGGCGGCAGCTCTTTAGCCTATAAGGCTGCCGTGGCTTGGAACGCACTCCCTTTGGAACTTCGCTGTATCCAAGATGCTAAGCTGTTCAGGAAACGGCTGAAAACACTGCTCTTTGTATAAACTCCTCTGTCTGACTCCCACTCTCTAGCAAGGTACCGCGCAGGGACACTCCTGAGTAGCCGCGCGCGATATAAATGCCTATAACATAACATAAATATATAGTCACCAAAAAATTGTAAAAGGGTCTTAAGCAATGGAGTTGGTGTATGAGTTTTAGTTTTTACTAGGTGAAAGTTATGGTTTCGGTAATTAACCATAGCCTGCCAATTTCAGGGGGTTTCAGGTTTTATTTCATAACCATATCTGCATTTTAAATGTGTTTTTTAATGGGATTTCAGAGGTTTTTTTAACATACATATTGGTTTTACAAGGGCAAGAAACCTTACACCAGGTTTGTTTCAGGGAGTTTCTCTGTTTTTTACAATATACAACAACAGCCATCTTCTGTGAAAGCAACCCACCGTGCCGAGTCTCCAACAATGTGCAGTGGGGTCGACCTTAGCGCTCGGTCGTCAATGAGGCTGTGTACCCAAACCCCAGGCTTTGAAGCAGCCTTGGGGTTCCCAGTGCATACTGTGGACAACCTTTAACATGCTTATCTCGATTTTGTTTTGCTTTAACTTTTTACAGTTTGTTAAAACAGGATATTGAAAAAAAATTAGAAATACTTGGATATACATAGATCCACAGATGCAAGGTGCTTTCCCTTTATCTTTATTTTACATTTATTTTTTTAAATTTTACAATTTTTTTATTATTAATATCTTATAGGCTCATAAACCACAAACCTTTGGATAAAATTAGCATTTTCTTTTTATTTAACGGCAGGGAGGGTCCCTTGCCCCCCCATTACCTATTGCCTCATATAGAAATTGGTCCAAAGTCAGTGGCTCTGATATCGAGTCTTTCTTAAGAGGTTCTACGCCCTGCCTGGGCGGGGGGATAGAGGCTGGCGCAATAGCAGTTCATTCTTGGTTATTGAATATGGCCAACACATTAGCCCCAGTGAAAAATCAAAAGCCTGGTATTCCCGCCAGACGACTTTCATCAGCCCCTTGGTTTAATGTTGAGCTAAGAGATATGCGCAAACACTGTGAAAAAAATTGAGAGTTTATGGAGAAGGTTCTATCATACTGAGGACAAAGAACTCTATAAAAAGGCCCTGAACAAATATCAAGGAATGATCAAGGAAACTCGAGTGACTTTTTGTGCTGGTAAAATCGCAGGCTCTAACAACAAACCTAAAGAAATGTTCACATTTGTAAAATATTTTCTTTACCCTGATGCTCTATCTCAGTCTCTAGATGTTTTTGCTACTCTATGTGAGAAACGGTCTGATTTTTTTAAGATAAGATCATTGGAACAGATGTTGATCTTACGAATGCTGCCAGTGAGAGTAACTCTGAGAAGTTACCAGAGACTCCTCCTAAGCCCCCGACGAATGATCTTTGCGAGTTTGCCACTACTTCTCTGGAAGAATTGGAACAGGCCATCCGAGAGTGTAAATCTGTCTCACCAGATGGTACATGGCCCCCCTCGAATTTTGATCACCAGTTCGAAGGTTATCAATACATTTTTGAACCATCTATTTAATAGTTCAATCTAAATCGCCACCATACCAACCTGCTGGGAACAGGCTAGACGAGTACCACTATTAAAAAAGCCTTCAGCAGATAGAACTATGCTGAACAATTTTAGGCCTATTTCACTGTTGCCCGCCCTGTCGAAGATGTTGGAGAAATTTACTAATGGGCAGCTTTCCAAATATTTTGAACAAGGTCAATTGTTGCATCAATCACAGTCAGGCTTCCGTCCACGATTCAGTACTGAATCGGCATTAGTGAAAGTGACTGATTCCATCAAGCTGGCTGTGGATCATGGGAAACAGGCTGTGGATATTGTTCAACCTATCCGCGTCCTTTGATACAGTGTCCCACTCTATTCTTCTCCAACGTTTGGAAAATATTGTAGTCAGTGGCTCTGTGCTGGCCTGGATTAGCTCCTTTCCTGCTGAAAGAGGTAAAACTGTTTGGATGGCACCATTTGCATCTGACCCTAAACAGATCACGTTTGGAGTCCCACAAGGCTCTGCCTTGAGTCCTACCCTTTTTAATATTTACATGACTCCTTTGGCCTCCTTAGTGGATTCCTTTGGGGTCTAGATAGTGTCTTATGCTGGTGATAGGCAGCTTCTCACTATGGATAACAACTCACATGACGGCATTTAGGATGTTCAAGAACTGTCTGACGACTGTCTTTCAGTGGATGCAGGCTAGCAATTTACAATGCACTGCCAGCAAAACTGAGATTCTGTTATTTGGCTTGCCTCCATCCACTTGGGATAGGGAGTGTTGGCCAAGTTGTTTCCCCTCCTCCTCCTCCTCCCCCTCCCCCTACACCACCTCCTCCCCCTCCAGCAATGATAGTCCATAATTTAGGGGTTAAGATTGACTGCCACCTATCCTTAGGTCCAAAAATGGTGACTGATAGTGTACCTGTCTCGGGCACTGTTAGAAATGGGATTTCTGGTTGGCTAGGGCTTGCGCCAAAGCCAGGCAGAAACCACCACTCTAGTCAGGGCAAGGGAGTTACACGCTGAAGATAACCCCTGCTCACCCCCTTGGTAGCTTGGCACGAGCAGTCAGGCTTATCCCAGAGGCAATGTGTAAAGCGTTTGCGCAACACACACACACAGCAGCAACACACTAGGGACACCACACAAGGTTATATAAAAAAATAGCCTTTGTATTGTCATAAACACATTAGAAACAGAATCACACATTTACACTGTGCCAACTGCCAATATTCACATGGGAATTATATACAGGACCAGGCCAATCGGGCCATGGTCAGAACCATCAGAACAGGTAAGTACATGCAAAACACAACCAGTAACTACTGGTACCATAATGACCTAAGCATTATCATATTAGCATAAACCCACATTAGGCCCAAACCTCATCAGCATAAACACATTACGCAATGGGCCTCACCAGCATAAACACATTATGCAATAGGTACTACCCCAAAACATCATAGCATGACATTAGGCATTAGCATAAACACATTACGCAATCCTTGTAGCGCCTTGCGCCCTACCCATCACCAAAACGGACCCCAGGCCAACTGGCCTCTCACAGGGGGCCCCAATGCCCTCTGTCCACAATGTCAGGGTTCGGCTGCCGATGCAGCAACATCAACAGTGCGCAATGGTGCAGGCCTAAACGCTGCAGCTGCCCACTAATTGCTGGGCAGCTGTGAAACTCTCTGTAGGCATGGGCACTCCAGGTGCCCTCTAAACAAATATGCCCCCTCAAAGAAAAGAATGGCACTGGCACTCACTGTGCCTCCGGGGTCCCCACTGGGACTCTACACAAATGCGCCCAAACCTTGCAGCTGCCTGCGCTTTCGCAGGGCAGCTGGGATTCCCTAATCAGCCCTGGCACAACTGTGCCCTCGGGGCCTTCACTGGGGATCTGTAAATCTCAATTGCCCTCTTCGTTGCAGTTGCCCACTGTCAAGCGGGGCAACTGTGACTCACATAGCCAACTTGGGGGGAGAACACGGGCCCCTCTGGGCCCTTAGACAACAAACAGGCGCCCTCGTTGGAGCGGCCCGCTCTGAATACCCCCAAGCACCGGTAATGTGCCTCGAAAGGCACCGTCAACAGTTAGGCGGCGGCCCCCCACTCACCAGGCTGCTCGGAGACATCTTGCTGCTGAGATCGGCACCGACGGATCACAAAGGGGAGCCTCTCTTCTCCTCTGGCGACATGCGGGGCTCCCACAGCTCACGGGGGCCCCGCTCAGTGAGATGCCGACTTCGGGACTTCTCACGCTCTCCTGGACTTCCTCTGGCCGGCACCGCGGGCTCTCCCAAGCTCACGGGAGCCCCGTTCCGGCCCTCAGGGACTTCCGGTCGGCCGCACTACCATTGGCGACCTCGGCAGCCTCCGTCAGATGGCCCCGCCCCGAGTCAGGCAACTTGCCTGGCTTCCTCCTTTCGCGGCGATCCTGCTTCCCTGCCGAACACTGGGGAATCCCTTGAAGTGCGCACAACAGCGGGGTGGGCTCCCGATCCCTAATTAAGTTCAAATGCGGGGTGGGCTCCCGCTCCTCTCCACCAGCTCGGGGGAACCCCTCACGCCGGGGTTCACTCCAGGAAACGGCACGCAGCACAGCGCTGCACGGCAGTCATGCGGGGTGGGCTCCCGCTTCAAATCAGCAGTGCAGGGGAAAATTCCACACGCCGGGATTCCTTCACAGCCTCACGCTGCCGGTGAACCCGCTCCTCCCTCCTGGCAAATAAGGTACATCGCTCACAAAGCGCTAGATGCAGAAAAGGTCCTGCAGTCAAAAAGCAGGAATAACAGTCCTTAAGGTTCAGGGGGCATAGCTGGGCCCAGGGAGGCCAGCACACAGGGCCCTCCAACAGGGAGGCAAGCCCCCATGGCGGTTCCTCCTGGGCCCCAGCAGCAGCAAGCCGCCAAAGGTCCAGGAACAGCTCAAGAACAATTTCATGGGGTCACAGCCCCTACCTTTATACACCAAATCTCTTTGTCTGCAGGACAGGGCATGGGGGAACCAGATGCAACTGGTTCAGGGGGGATTTGGAGCACTTTGTTTTCCAAGCTCCTCTTCCCCTTTGTCAGGTGGGGGCTCAGTGATCAGACACACCACAGGGGGCGGAGCCAGCATTGTACAGGCTCGGCACAGTACTATTCAGGATCAGGGGATTACTCCTCCCACTACTCCCAGCACAGATGTCCCATTCAGCCTAGTGCTGACTCACCCTGCCCCTCCTGGAGCCACACACATCTCCCAACCCCTGTCACTCACAAGCCAGACATGCAATTCACATCAGGCAGGCAGACACATAGCACACAGAAATGCCAACTTCTAAAAGTGGCATTTCTAAAATAGTTATAATAAATCTGCGCACACCATTGCGCAGCATTTATTATCACTATTCCAAATATACCAAACTTGACCACGCTGCGCCTCTCATATCAGGAATTACCACTGAAACACTTATCAGGGAATCCCCAATGCATTCCTATGGGAGGGCAGCCCCACAGTAGTGAGAAACCAAAATGGCTGTTTGTCACTACCAGGACATGTCACACACTTAAGGTACATGTCCTATCTTTTACCTACAATGCACCCTGCCCATAGGGCTAGCTAGGGCCTACCTTAGGGGTGACTGACATGCAGTAAAAGGGGGTCACGGACATGGCACACACTTTAGGTGCCACGTCACAGCGGCAGTAACACTGCGCGCACAGGCCCTGCAATGGCAGAGGCCTGAGATAGGTTTGAAAGGCTACTTTGGTGGGTGGCGCAATCAGCGCTGCAAGCCCACCAGTAGCATTTAATCTACCAGCCCTGGGTATATGAGATACCACTTTACAAGGGACTGACAGGTAAATTAAATAGGCCAAACAGGTGTAGATCAATCTTACCACATTTATCACAGAGAGCACACGCACTTTACACTGAACAGCAGTGCTAAAGTGCCCAGAGTCCTAAAACCACCAACACCATGTCAGAGAAATGGCTAGGAGAAAGGCAAAAAGTTTAGGGATGACCCTGCAAAAAGGGCCAAGTCCAACAGGCACCTAAAGTCGGTAAAACATTTTTAGTATCTGCTCCCTCTTCAGTCTCAAACAAAGGTGATACATGCCCTCATTACCTCATGTTTGGATTACACTAATGCACTATATCTGGGCCTCCCAGCCTATCTCTTGAAAACGTTATAGATGGTTCAAAACACTGCCCGAGTATGCTATTAAAAATCCCTAGGCAGAATGCTATTCGTCCTAATTTAAAGGAACTACATTGGCTCCTATCAAGGAGAGGATCCAGTTCAAAATCTTAGAGTTACGCCATAGAGTTTTTTTTTATCAGACAGGCCCTAGTCACCTCTCCAAAGGATCACCCAATACCACCCAGCTAGAATCCTTCACTATTCCGATGCTGGGCTGGCTTTCGTATCAAGAATTACGAGGAAAAAATGGGGTGGTGCAGGCATTCTCTGCGTTGGCATTGAATGCCTTCCCTTTGGACCTGCATTCTTTGACGGGGAAAACAACTTCAGATGTGCTCTTAAAACCTGGCTCTTTAAGACAGTTTTTCAGTGACTATCTATTGCCTGAGAATATGTGTGTAAGGTCCTTCAGTGCTGGGACACTCTTGAGTAGCAGTGCGCTTTATAAATCTTCAAATGATTGATTGACTGCTCCCCCCACCTGAGCAATGTGGTCAGTGGATGCTCGCCACTCTCCTTTATGGCTCCTTCATTTTTTTTCTAGGACTCATGGACTGAGCTACACATCCTATAATGGTGACCGCAAACAATTATTCTTATCAGAGGCTTTGAGTCCATAGACCCAGCTTTGGGTATGTGAACTCAAAATGGATAATGGGAAAAAGCTCCGTCACCCAATCAGATTCATTTATTTATTTTTAAATTTGGGTCTGCAGATTATCAGCAGATTGAGCATCCGCACACCAACAGCTAAGTATCCCTAAATTTTTTCCTGTTGAAGCCCACGCAACACATTTTTGTAACACTAATTTCTTGAAACCCAGAGAACAGATAGACACAAAACCAACCAAAGGCATGGTCTTGAGTAAATTTCTACCTTCGTGCCAAATTTGGCTTAATTCCATTCAGCTGTAGAGGAGAGCAAAGTATACTCTCAGAGTTAAAATAAGAAAAGTCACTTTTTTGACCCACTCTTCTCCCACTTTGGCAAATCTTGCTATGCCAAATCCAAATGTTTTTAGAATATTCGGTGAATCATTCCAAATTTATGAATAAAATAAAAAATGCTTTTTCAACGGAAACTCAGACCTAACCATAACTACACACTAGGTATTACCAGTGTGAAATATATACACAATAAGTAAATATGTATACATATATATCATCTATACATACATATACACATATATATTTATGTGTGTATATATATATATATATATATATATATATATATTCACCAAAAAAACAAAGGTTACAAGGATGTTATAGTTAGGTTCAGATTTTACACACACAAAACCATAGAAATTCAACAGTTATAGTTTCCTTGTCAACACTTTTACAGCAAATGTTAAACTGATATTATCAATGATGTCATAGAAGATGACATGAGTGATGTAATATGAGGAGTAATTAGCAGTGAAAGGCAAGGGCAGGAATTATTGTTACCTTAGGGCACAAGTTATAGTTACTTGAGAGAACTCTAACTTATAACTTTTGAATTTCTATGGTTCTGTGTGTGTAAAATCTGAACCTGACTATAATGTGAATTTCTAACGTTTTTTAAATTCTATTTCCCAACTAGAAACGTCCCTGTAACTTTAGTTTTTTCAGTGAATTTCTACTTTTTTAATGCTATTTTCTAACTATCACGTCCCTAGAACCTTTGGTTTTTTCAATGAATTTCTAGTTTTTTTTTTAACTTTAAGTAATATTTCATGACCATACATTAATACCTCCGCCTCCAAGCATGGGCTTTGGCCGTGTGTGGCAGGGAGTTGGCCACAGGCAGTCAACCTGGGAGGGGGGCAGGCAACCCCCCTGCCTGGGCCAATTTTGGCCTTGGGGATGCCATCCCCTGGGGCCTGACCCATTTTTTTTTTATTGGGAAAGTGGGTACATGGCCCCCCTCCCCGCGCTGTACTTGGTCCCAGGGACAACATTCTCAGGGGCCCACTGCTTAATTTATGCGAGGAGGGCCCACCCAGGGCACCCACTTCATCTTTATTGGGGGCTGCGGGGTGAGCCCAATGTGCCCATGGCCCCAGCCGGCTCTCTGCATCCAGAGGGAGCTGGCATCACTCCCGCCCGCAGGTAGCAGCAAAAAATGCTGCTCCCTGCGGGAAGGAGCAATTTTTTTATCTGTTTCCCTGCCCGTTGAAACAGATGAAAAGTCCGAGAGCATTTCTCATGCTCCAGTCCGCTGTGAGCACACTTAGTATTTGTTCTCACTTGGCGGGAGCTTTAATATTGCTCCCAACAAGCGAGAGCAAACCCAGGTTTCCCTGTCCACACTGGTGAGGGCTGGGAAACCGCTCTGTTTTGGAGGTGAGCAACCCGTGACATAGCTGGAGCCAGCCCTGGGGGATGTGGTCTCCAGGGCCATTATTGGCACCAGGAGGGGGGCCATGTGGCCCCCCTCCCTTTTGTGTGCATGGCTGGACCCCGGGCCCCCAGGGCCGAAAACAGCCCGGGGACGCAAGCGCACGGCCTACCTCCCCAATTTCATATTCAGCCAGGGTTTGGGGTCCCCGGGTCATAATTGACCCGGGGGGGGGGCACAGGCACCCACTTTCCCTAATATATAAATAAATTCCCTCTGAGACATGGCCACCCAGGGGGCAAAAAAAAGCAAGGGTGCGTAACCATGCTTGCTTTTTAAAAACATTTTCCAGTGGATCCTCCGCAAATTCGTAGGAAATTTATTTTTTAAAAACCGTTATTGGCCCCCGGTGGGATCCCTGTGGGACCCCGCCACCAGGCCTAGGGGGTCTGGTTACTCCTGTTTCTTCTTGGCACTCGGCTGAGTCCGAGTCCCAAGATGGCTGCCAACACTTCCTGGCTAAAGTGTTGGCAGCCAATCAGATTTCACCAAGAGATCTGTCAGATCTGCGGAGGATTTGCGTCCCTAGATATATATATATATAAATCTTTTTTCTTTAAGAAATCCAAAACTGAACAGAGTTACACCAAATTATAAAAAGGGCTCTTTCTGGATCAAGAGGTAGCTTTTTCCAAAATTTGGTGTAATTCCGTTCATCGGTTCGGGCTGTAGCCGTGTTCAAAATCCCTATGCACAATTGCATTGGGAAAATGTGTTTTGGGACTCCTGTTTTTTCTCTGCATCCGCTTGATTTGTCAAATGGTGGCAAAGTTATTAGCACAACAGAAAAATGCTATTCCAATGGAAACTAGGGCCTAACTACAACTGGCGACCGCCAGTAGGATGGATATATATTTTTTTATATATACAGCATTTTTAAACCTCCTTTCAGGTTGAAGCAGACATGCCTTGCCTGCCTGTAGTAGCGCATGCAGGGAAACACACATTGCTCCCGCCTGGCGTAAGCAAACAAAAAACAGCTGCTCCCATTTGGCCGAAGCAATGCCGGCTCCCGCAGCATGCGGGGAGCTGGCTGGGGGCCCTGGGGCATCCTCCGGGACCCTCAACTTGCTGTTTGGTGGGTGCCCCGGGTGGGCACCGAGGCACCCACCTAAAAGAAAGACAAGCTGCGAGGGGTTGGTGTCGGGCTACATTAGGCTCATGGAGGGGGGCCGCACGCCCCCTCCCCTTTAAATTAAGTGGAGCACCAGGGGATGGAGACCCCAAGGCCTATTAAGGCTCGGAAGGGGGGTGGGGGGGTGGAGATGCTTTGGCCTTGGGGTATGGGGCCTTGGGGGCCACTTTTGGCTTGTGGAGGGGGGAATGTATGCCTCTCTCGCCTTAACATATATGTTTTGGCCCCAGGGATGAGGTCCTCGGGACAACCATTGGTTCGGGGATGGGGCCGTACCCTCACCATGCACTGCTAATTACCCCACATATTATATCACTCATGGCTTCTTCTATCACATCATTGACAATATCACTGCAGCATTTGAAAAAAACATCATTTATGAGAAGACTGTACATGGTGTGGGCGTCGGTTATAGGTACCTTAGGGCACGAGTTATAGTTACTTGAGATAACTATAATCGGTGGATTGGTGAATTTCAGCATTTATTTAGTTTAAAATGTTATATTGTCACTGAAATTCTCACCTAACTATAACATTACTTTCATATTTGTGTTTTTTCAGTGAATATATTTTATTTATTTATATATATATATATATATATATATATATATACACATATATATATATTTCTCTCTCTCTCTCTATATATATATATATATATATATATATATATATATCTATATATATATCCACATTTCTCGCTGTAATCCTTTTCCCAAAGAACGAGTGCAGACTGCAGATAAGTGTTGGTATTTTTTTAATTTATTGAGCTACATCTGCCATGATGCGTTTCTGCCGTTGCCGGCCTTGATCACATGATATATATATATATATATATACATATATATATATATATATATATATTATCTACTGGCGGTCGCCAGTAGATAGTTATAGTTAGGACCTTTATCCATAGGAAATCCGCAACATTCTATTTGAAATAACTCTTGCGCCGGTTGACGAATCTTCGCGAAAGCTTCCAACTTGTTGGGGGCTCCGCTCCTACCCTGAAAGTCTCGGGTTGATTCGTCAAGCGGGGGCCGAGAAAAAAGGGGGGTCCCAAAACACATTTTCTCCGTTTTTTCCATGTTAATTCCCATAGGAAATTTTAGCCGCGGCTACAGCCCGAACTGCTGAACGGAATTACACCAAATTTTGCAAAAAGGTAGCGCTTGGTTCAGAAAGCGACCTTTTTTTTAAATGGTGTAAATCCGTTCAGTAGTTGCGGAGAAATTCAAAAAATAAGAGTGAAAAAATCGATTTCCCATAGGAAACCTTATGCAAGGCTACAGCAAAAACTGCTGAACGGAATTACACCAAATTTGGCAAAAAGGTAGTGCTTAGTTCAGAAAGCACCCTTTTTAAAAATGGTGTAAATCCGTTCAGTAGTTGTTGAGAAAATCCAAAATAAAAGTTTCGATATTTAGAGGCACGGAGGATCCGCGCACCCTCCCGACCACGAGCTGCATGCTAATTGGCTGTCAACACTCCAAACCAGGAAGTGTTGGCAGCCATCTTGTCCCTCGGTAGCCGAGGGACAAGAAAAAGACAAAAACAAGGGCGCAAAACGCAAAAAGGGGGCAGGGTAGAAACACCCTGACCCCCTAGCCCTGCTCGGGGGGTCCTACAAGGACCCCCAGGGCCAAAAACAATTTTTTTTTTTTTTAAATTGGCAGAAAACGCGCTGGGTGCGCGGATCCTGCCGATTAAAAAAAAAATTGGCCCCCGGGTGGGCCAAGTCCCGGGGGCATGCGGGGCTTAAATTATTAATTATATGGGGGGGCCTCTATGGCCCCCCGAAGCCCTGGGGACCGCCACCCCCCGGGGCTTTAAACAAAATGGTGCGGGAGGGCTCTGAGCCCTCCCGCAGCCCCGAGGACCGCCACCCCCGGGGCTTCTTTTTTAAAAATGAAATAACCTGTGTGGGGGGCTCCAGCCCCCCACGCCCGGGGACCGCCACCTCCCGGGGCACTAAGAAATTTAAAATGGGGGTCCGTTTTGGACCCCGAAGCCCGGGGACCACCACCTCCCCGGAGCTTTGCAGATGTGGGGAGGGGGCCGCGTGGCCCCCCTCCTGGAGCCATTGATGGCCCTGGGGACCGCCACCCCCCAGGGCCAACTCCTGCAGTGTCCCGGGGTGCCTACCCCCGGGACACTGCTGTTTGCAATGGCAGGACGGGAGCCTCGCGGCTCCCGTCCTGTCATTGCAAACTGCTTTGCTTCATTGAAGCGAGAGCAGGGAAACCTGCTCTCGCTTCAATGAAGCAAAGCAGATTGCTTTTCCACATGGGGAGCTGCATGTCAGCAGCTCCCCATGTGGAAAAGCAATGCCGGCTCCCAAGGGACGCGGGGAGCCGGCTGGGACCGTGGGGGGATTGGGGACCCCCCCACAATCCCCAATGGAGAGGGCCAGCCCCGGGGGATGGGGTCCCCGGGGCAAGTAGTGGCCTGGGAGGGGGGCCACGCGGCCCCCCTCCCCCCCCCAAAATTTAAAAAAATAAATAAATAAATAAATAAAGGCCTGCCCCGGGGGATGGGGTCCCCGGGGCAAAAGGAGGCCTGAGGAGGGGGTCACGCAGCCCCCCTCCTTAAAAAAAAATCATAAAAAGAGTGGCCATGCCCCGGGGGATGGGGTCCCCGGGGCCGGAATCGGCCACGGGAGGGGGGCCACGCAGCCCCCTTCCCGTTTTTTTTTTTAATAAAAAAAGGAAAAAAAAGGGGTAAGGCCCTGGGGGATGGGGTCCCCAGGGCACAAAAAAAGGAAAAAGGGAAGGGGGGCCACACAGCCCCCCTTGGAAAAAAAAAAAACGATCGGGCCGCAGGCCCCGCCCCCTTCCTTTACCACTCTGCAAACGCGCCCCCTGGCGCGTTTGCAAAGGGGGAACAAATTCCCCTTGAATACTGGGGGTCCCTTGGGGCCAACTAGCCCACCAGCAACCTCCAGTATGCGCCAGGGGGCTGCGTTGCAGAGAGGTGTACAGAGGCCACGTCCCTTTTTACACCTCTCTGCAACGCAGCTCTGTGGTGCTTACTGGAGGTACCTGGTGGGATAGTTGGACCCCAGGGACCCTCAGGATTCAAGGGGACTTAACCCCCCAACTTAAAACGCGCCACGGGGCGTGTTTGCACAGTGGTGAAGGGAGGGGGCGGGGCTTCAGGTGACATGTGTGCAAATAGGCCCCGTGGCGCGTTTTAAGATGGGGAATTAAATCCCCTTCAATCCTGAGGGTCCCTGGGGGCCAACTAGCCCACCAGGTACCTCCAGTAAGCGCCACGGAGCTGCGTTGCAGAGTGTTGTAAAAGGGGCGAGGCCTCTGAACACCTCTCTGCAAAGCAGCTCTCTGGCGCATACTGGAGGTATCTGGTGGGCCAGTTGGCCCCTAGGGACCCTCGGGATTGAGGAGGAATTAATTCTCCAACTTAAAACGCGCCACAGGGCGTGTTTGCAGACATGTCACCTCAGGCCCCACCCCTTCCTTCACCATTGTGCAAATATTCCTCTAAAATCAGCCGAACTACGAATTCGAATTTACTCACCTGTTATCAGGAGAGACCTCAGTGCTGCATCTTTCAGCCCAGTACTGATCCTGAAAAGTAATTGTAACCGTACTTACCAGTAACTTGAATTTCCTTCCATAGGATATCATTGCCTGCTTTTTGCTGAAAAAGTTTCTAAGTGTCGATTTTTGAAACATACAAATATTCCTCTAAAATCAGCAGAACTACGAATTCCGATTTACTCACCTGTTATCAGGAGAGACCTCAGTGCTGCATCTTTCAGCCCAGTACAGATCCTGAAAAGTAATTCTAACCGTACTTACCAGTAACTTGAATTTCCTTCCATAGGCTAACATTGACTGGTTTCACTTGGAAATTCTTCTAAGTGTGGAGTTTTGGAACTTTATAATATTCCTCTAAAATCAGCTGAACTACGAATTCCAATTTACTCACCTGTTATCAGGAGAGACCTCAGTGCTGCATCTTTCAGCCCAGTACAGATCCTGAAAAGTAATTCTAACTGTACTTACCAATAACTTGAATTTCCTTCCATAGACTAACATTGACTGGTTTCACTTGGAAATTCTTCTAAGTGTGGAGTTTTGGAACTTTATAATATTCCTCTAAAATCAGCCGAACTGCGAATTCCGATTTACTCACCTGTTATCAGGAGAGAACCCAGTGCTGCATCTTTTAGCCCAGCACTGACCCTGAAAAGTAATTCTAACCGTACTTACCAGTAACTTGTATTTCCTTCCATAGGAATCCATTGTCTGGCTTTCAGCAGAAAAGTTTCAAAGTGTCGATTTTCACAAACTACAAATATTCCTTAAAAATCGCCTGTATGACTTAAACGCATTCTTTCAACTGTTTACAGGAGATGCACCAGTGCTGGATCCAGGATCCACCACTGAGTAAGAAAAAGTAACGATAACACTACTTACCTGCTAAGTGAATTTCCTCCCATAGGATAACATTGGTGATTCTATGTGAAAAAGTTTCTAAGTGTCAACTTTTAAAATACAATAATATTCCTTAAAAATCAGTACTGTAACCAAAACGCTTTTACTCAACTGTTTACAGGAGATGTCCCAGGACTGAATCTAGGATCCAGTCCTGTGGTTAGAAAAGTAATCCATAAAGTAACTAATTGCATTTAACTAGAAATTCACATTGAGCTCAATGTTGCATTGTGTTTGAAATTGTGTTGCCCATTGCAACAACTGTAACTACTGTACTTAAAAGTCTATTGCCTATTTGCAAAGAATTTAAACTAAAGTAATTCATTCTGAGAAAGTATATTTTGTAATGTAATGTATAATGTAATTACAATGTAATTAAAAAAATAAATAGTTTAAAAAAATGTAGAAAATCAGTATCAAAAAAATAAAGATAACAATTAATACATTTTAAAATTGTCATTTACAAAACCTTGGAAATTCACTGAAAAAACCATAGGTTTCAGACACGTTATAGTTAGAAATTAGCATTTAAAAAACCTTTGAAATTCACTGAAAAAACCATAGGTTTCAGGCACGTTATAATTAGAAATTAGCATTTAAAAAACCTTTGAAATTCACTGAAAAAACCATAGGTTTCAGACACGTTATAGTTAGAAATTTGCATTTAAAAAACCTTTGAAATTCACTGAAAAAACCATAGGTTTTAGGGACAGTTATAGTTAGTTGGACATTGCACTCGTACAAAACCCGTGAAATTCCCCCGTTATAGTTAGTTCAGCTAACTATAACTCGCGCCTCGCAATGCACTGCTGATGACGTCACATATTACATCACTCATGACATGGTCAGTGACATCACTGATGACATCACTGATGACATCTCAAATGACATCACTGATGACATCATCCACGTGATAATCTGATGCACCACCTCACACCCTAATATAACCTTTGATACACCCACTCTAAATTACAGACTGCCATTCGCAAAACCATAGACACTCCAACACCAATAACTACATACCCACTCACTGATTCTTAGGTCTACACACACATCCACTCACTCACCCGTACAGTCACTCATACTTACGGTCACTCAGTACAGGACTAGCATATGCACTCATATTCCTATATAGACACTCAAACACTGCCACTCATCCATAGAGGTACTCACACACCTAGTCAGTCATGCAAATAATTAAACACACTGCCATTTACTCACCTATACAGTTATACACACACCAGCTCACTTACTCATACAAATACTAGCATATTCTTACGCTCTTATACAATCACTGATACAAGCACACACTCATCCATACAGTCACTCTCACAATCACACACTCTCGCTTATAGCTATTTATATACTCCAACACACATATATACTGACTTTCACATATGTAGTTACTCACACATGTACCACTGGGACATACATTCACTCACTAACACACTCTTACACACACTTACCCACCCATACAGTCTATCACAGATGCACTCTTGAAACCATCCACCCAGTGAATCACCCACTCACACATCTATGCACAGAGTCGCACACACCCCACCCACACAAACACTCAGGCACCCATACAGATACTCAGACAACAAATCAATAACTCATATAGACACTCATGTAGCTATTCACAAACCCATGCAGCCACTTACACAGCAACAGACAGACGGATTCAGACATTCAACCAGTTTAGTCACTAACCCATGCATTCAGTAAGATACGTTTAATCACTCACTTATAGAGTTAGTCACGCACCTACTAAATCATCCATACAGACACTTATACACCCACTCATTCTTCAATACGCCTTTCCCTATATATATTAAAAATATTTAAATTTTACAGAAACACAGTCACTGCATCATGTCATCAGTGATGTCATTTGAGATGTCATCAGTGATGTCATCAGTGATGTCACTGACCATGTCATGAGTGATGTAATATGTGACGTCATCAGCAGTGCATTGCGGGGGCGCGAGTTATAGTTAGCTGAACTAACTATAACGGGGGAATTTCACGGGTTTTGTACGAGTGCAATGTCCAACTAACTATAACTGTCCCTAAAACCTATGGTTTTTTCAGTGAATATATATATATATATATATATAGAGAGAGAGAGAGAGAGAGTTGGCAAATAGCGATTGTGTGGATATGGTTAGACCTATCTTTCCTATAAAAAGGTGAATTTTGTTTTGCTCATAACTTTGGCTACATTTGACAAATGATCACAAAACTTTGCAATAAGATAGTAAATCCGGCTAAGTTTAAGCTTGTCAAGTTTCATGCAGATTCCTCTGGGAAGAGGAGTTAGGGAAATAAACGGGAGGTCAAAAAAGGAGTGTTTCCCATTTTAACTCCGACAGGACCTATAGGTCAGTTAAATTATAGGAATATCTTCAACTTTAACAGTTTATGATGCTTATTTCACAATCAAATTTAAGAAATGAACAAATCTAATTCTACAAGAGAGCTTTTTCTCCCATTAACCATTTCAAGTCCATGCCCAGCTCCCTGCTACCTATGGTCTTCGTCTGCGAGAAGCAGTGATGACAGCCCTAGTGCTGGACAATGGACTTGACATATGCCATGTAGAGTGGAGGCGAGGCTGGCTGCTTCTGGGGAATTGGCTGCCCACAGAGGTTTGGGAGTAGGGCCTAGTCATAGGCCAAGCTCTGCATCCAGCCCAGCTGTCTCACAGCTTTGGTTGTCCACTGCCGGGAGGTTGGTGCACTTGACCATCCTTTTTTCCTTGAAAGAAAACACAGTTATGGTTAGCTTGGCTTATAACACCTTCACATATGTTGAAAAAAAGAAATTCACTGAGAAAACCACTGAGTACAATTATAGTTATGGTTTAAAACTAATAAACCCCTCAATCCATTACCCACAGACTGGCCATGTAAACCATAACTCCCACAACAAATTCAGTGCTTATGGCTGCACACAATTTAAAACAAAACAATAATTACCAACAATGGAGGACACAACATCATTAAATAACAACATGAAGCCACACAGACAAATCATATTGTATCCACAGTTGCTTCCTTTATAATGCTAATGCCACATGCCATGTCTCCCGTGAGATCATTTATGTCATCTGTGATGTAACATGTTGCAGTATGGATGAGGTCATGAGCATTGCATTCAGTGTGCAAGTTTTGGTTTGCATGGCCGGTGTGTTAGTTAAGAACAAATTTCACATGCCCAACATACAACATTAGATTAAACGTTGCACGTGCATCCAATTTAACACAGCTATGCAATATAGTTGGGTATCTTCATGCTCACAACAGTGTGCATTGCAAATTAACCACCACATACATAACCTCAGAACATTACACACACATGCAATAGAGTAGAAATATGTTATATAGTTGAGTATTGCAGCACTCACAACATCACTGCCCACCAAGGAGGCTCTAGCTGGGGTTTTGACATGAGAGGACTCCTTAGCCTTGAAAAACTGCAGCCTATGCTGTGGTCTTAAAACTGTGGGTGTGCCCACCCTCTGGGGGAGGGGGATGTGAATGCATTTCCAGGGGGCCATAAATCTGGCTCAGATGAGCACTTAGCCTATCCCTGAAGAATGCAGACAAATATTGAAATGAAAAACAAGGCACCCACCGGACTTATTCGGAATGGGTTGACCAAGTTATACAGCCAGTAAGGTTGCCATTTTCTATCGGCATTACCGGTATTTTACTGCCCCGGCTGGTACAAAAATAAGCAAATTTACCTAAAGCCAGTAATTCTAGTCCTTATCTGAACATGCTTAAAAAAGCAATATTAATAGAACTATTAAATGTGTTCGAGAACTACGTTAAAGATCCCTGACTAACAAATAAAGTAAATACAGTTAGAAAAGTCATGTTACAAATGAATGCATTTGATTTTATTTATAATCCTATTATAATGTCCATATCTTTTGCGCATTGTTAAAACTACAACAAATGGCTGGTATTTTTCTTTTGGAAAGGTGGCAACCCTAGCAGCAGGGTGGACTTAATTATAGGCAAGAAAATGCAAATTATGTGGCGTAATAGGGCACATTTTGTGATAGTGTTGTATCATTATTTGGACATTTTTTTTAGGTCTGGCATTAGCCAAGACATTTTGATTTTATTAAAACATTTATTTATTTTATTTATCGAGTTTTGTATAGCACAAACTTGACCCGAAGGCATCAGAGCGCGTCACAGAGTTAAAACAGTAGCAGTTACATAATTTACAAATGTAGTGAAAAAAATACAGAGTGACAATAAATAAGAGAAGTGTACCATGAACAGTGGGGATAGTACCTTTGTGGAAGATATGCAAGGTGGGGCTTACCCTAATTTAGTGCGGACACTAAAATGTGGTGGTGGTTACTCAATTGATATTGAATGTATGGTATGATTATTGGCAGCAGGGCAGCTCCGGGCAGTGAGATAGGTGGTAATGAGTACGTTTTGGCTCTGGGGGCTGGGCAGGGGGAGCTCAGTCATCTTAAGCAGACCATGGCTGTTTGCTTCACATGAGTGGGGGGTGCAGAGATGGGGGGTGGCAGGAGCTGGGATGGGGGAGGGTGGGGGGCAGGCAAGGGGGGAACAAAAAATTAGAATCATCATGTGCATAATTAAGTGGAATTTGGAGGTGATCCAGGTTTGTTTCTTTGAGGCTGGTACTCACCGGCCGGGTTATTTGAGGTTATTTAAGGATTAAATTTATTCAGGTACCTTTCAATGTATATGTTCAGTGAATGTCTGTGAGCTGAATGACAAGAATAAGAGGTTAAAGGTGGCTGACACAACAAACATAGGGTCCAGATATCTCGGAGCAGAAGACTTGTATCCCTTGGGCAAAGAGAGATCTACTACAGGTTAGGGGGTATTCATTGGCAGCCTGTACATCACAAAGTGTCTCCACTAGGGGCCTAGCAATTTTGATAAGAAATGGCCTTGCTGTCTCTAAACGGAAGTCGACGGATAGACACGGCCGCCGGGCGATTATTGAATGTCTGAGCGCAGGAAGCAGATACACAGTCTGCTCGGTTTATGTCTCCAATCTAGATGAGTCAGTAGTTGGGGAGGAGCTGATGGTGGAACCTGCTTTGTGGCCAACACCCCTGATAGTTTGCAGGGACTTTAATATACATCTAGAAGTTGGCTTGAGTTGTGGCAAATGTTTAATATACTTACATATAGCCTCACTTCATCCATTGGCCTGTTGTTGTGTCATTCACATTATGCTTCCGCCCACTACAGCTTATAGCATGGGGCAGTGGATCAGCCTACTTAAGCCACTGGCTAACTTCACTTTGAGTGACTGCAGTTTGCTCTCTCACATGGAATACACCCACACACAAGCTAGTTCCCTTCAGTTCCTGTGTATTCATTTTTTACTCTATAATTACTGTAGCGCTGCCTTTGTGTTTAGAGCCTAATGTCATAGCTGGACGCTTCTGATTCACATTCCATCTTTATCAGATCGCATCTCCTGCCAATGCTGTTATAAATTCATTTTACGGTGTTCTGCTTTTCTGACTACTGCAATTTCTTTTCCTATTTCTTTCTTTCCTTCTTTTTTCCTTTTCTTTCTTTCTCTCTTTACTCCTTGCCTTCTTTCTTACCTTCTTTCTTGCATTTTTTCTTTTTTGCCTTCTTTTTCTTTCTTGCCTTTTTCTCTTTCTTTTGCTTTCTTTCCTTCTTTCTTTTTCTCTACCTTTTTCTTGCCTTTTTTCTTTTTTTTCCCCTTCTTTCTTTTTCTCTTTCTTTCCTTCTTTTTCTCTTTTTTCCTTCCTTCTTTCTTTCATTCTTTTGCCCTTGCTTTCTTTCTTGCCTTCCTTCCTCCTTTCACTTTCCTTCATTCCTTCTTTCACTTTCCTTCCTTCTTTCTTCTTTGTGTCTTTCTTTCTTTATTTCCTTCTTTCTCTCTTTCTCAAAGGCGAGAGGCTTGCAGCCAATGCCAGACTGATTTACTTTTTTAGGTCTGTGTTAGCCAAGACTAGGCCTTGTGATTTTAGTAAAATTATGTATATAACATATTTACTCATTGGGGTTTCAGTCAGACTTCATCCATTAGTCTGTGGTTGGTGTCATTCACGTTATTCTTCCACCCCCTCCATCACGCATTAAGGGATAATGTATCAGCCCAATTCAACCATTGGCTGACTTCACTACGAGTTACGGCATGCCGCCATTTCACGAGGAAAACATCCACACATAAAGTAGTTGCCTTCAATGCCAGGGAGTGCTATTGTAATGTGTGTGTTTTTTTTCGAACAAAAAGGCTTTTTTGAAAGGAGCAAATTATTTTTTTAGAATAATGAGAGCCTGATATATTCCCAAACAGTAAAATTGTGTAAAAACCATTAAAAAAAAAAAACAACCAAGAATTGCTATAAGTCTGGCGGCCAACTCCAGACCTATTGGCTTTGCCAATGCTTCTTACATAAAGATTTCACCTCATTAGTACAAATTTAACACCCAAATTCAGCAACAGGCAACAGATAAGTGACCTTTCAAGCTTCGCAAAGGGTCTTCCACTGCGCGGCAACACATGTTGCTGTGCTTTTAGTATGTAGAAAAAGGGACAGGGAAACCCTTATAGTCAGAAGGGACCAAGGGTAGTAGTTTGTAAGAAGAGACAGTGGTCCCTTACAAGGTAAGTCAGTATAATACCACAATTTCACAATCAAGATTGGGTCTGTTATAGTCTCAATTGACAATTTCAAGGATTTTATTAACAATTAGTAAAAACAAAACAATACATGAAAAGGTGAGTGAGCAGGACGTGACAGGGTAATGGGAAATCAGCCGATTTCCTTACCACAGGCAAGTGACTTAAAAGTGACTTTTATGGTGAGAAAATGTAAATAAGCAAAAGTCACAATCCAAGATACATCTTGTACTCCACAATTATAGTTACAGTTTAGAGTTTAAGATGCAAGTGTCGACAACGACGTTTCGATCCCCAGTTTCAGTTCCCGGCATCAGCGACCGCGAGCAGAGTTCATCTGTACTGCCCCCGGAAGCACCCCCGCTGATTACATCGGTTAGGGCTTGCAATCAATTCTTCATCACATGTCCCCACAGGGACGGGACTCCCATCTCTACCTCGGGACTTCCCCATTTGCAGCCGCTACGGGACATCGTACATACCTACCTAGGACCTTCTCATTCAGACGCGAATTCGCACTATTACTACTCATCCTTCATTCGCTAATCACGAGCAACTTCCCAGGCACTTAGTTTATTGTTTAGTCCTGATGATGATCCCCCAACCTTGTTGGGGATCGAAACGTCGTCGACACTTGCATCTATATGTACATTGGATTATCACAATAAATATCAGACATTTTTCCATATATCTGGGTTCAGTGTTATGAGATCAGAGAGTTTTGGGAGTTTGTAAATGATGTATGAATGTATGGATCAGATTTTGTTCATACTATAGTTCACCCTTTCCCCTACCTTTGTAAGGGTACCTCTCAATTTTTGACAATAGCTGTGCTTTTAGTAACTTTTGATTCATTTGAGCAATAAACTAGTTTTTTTGTTAAAATCTGCAGATTAATTAAGTGATATATGCGGGAAAACCACAATTAGGAGGAAAATGCAGCGGCCACAAAGTTGCATAATTCCAGGGACCCTGGATATAGTGAAAGACAATAGTGCAGCTGCGAGCCTTTGATTAATGGGCACACAGTAAAATCTTTTTTCATTCATGGGTTAGCTGGGTGAAGGTGTCAAAGAGGGAGGCGGGGCAAATTACCCCTAGCTCATTACCCCATCAATTCTTATAAAGGATCCTAAAGTGGATTTTTAGTGTGAAATGTCTGCCAGTAGCAAGATGGCAATTCAAGTTTGCTACTAAAAGGGATAAGTGAAAATAATTGCAATACTCAAAATTGTAAATATGCTAATAGTTGCCAAGAGGAACCATGTCTCATGCAGCATCTTCAGACAGACCTGGTATTCTACCCAATGGCATATTACATTTTGTGACTTGTAGTTTTGTTTTTAACGTTGTCAGTAAGGGCTTAAGTAGCCCACTATGCAAAGTGCTTTAGGCTAAAAAGCTAGGACATTTGGCATGGGGGCCAATGCCAAGCTGTTTATGATAATGTAAAACAATAAAAGACAACAGGCATTGGCAAAGCCAATAGGTCTTGCCTATGTAAGAGCAATTGGCTTTGACAATATGTATTAGCAATGTTGTATACCAGGGTGGCTGCTGTTCAACATGGTTAAAAGTAGGGTAAAGGAGAGTGGTGGGGAGTAGGGTGTCGTAAAGTGGAGTATAGTGGAGTGTTATGGAGTGGCGTACAGTAGAGTTGAGTGGCGTGGAGAGGAGAGGAGTGAAATGGAGTGTCATGGAGTAGCGTACAGTGTTGTAAAGTTTCCTGGAGGGAGTAGAGTGTCGTAGAGTGGAAGGGCATAGAATTGAGTGGCATAGAGTGGAGCACAGTGTCAGAGTTGAGTAGTGTGGAGAGGCATAGAGTGTAGAGTAGAGTGAAGTGGCGTGGAGGGAGTTGAATAGAGTGGAGTAAAGTGTTGCAGTGTAGAGTGTTGTACAGTTGAGTAGATTGTCATAAAGTGGAATGACAGAGTGGAATGGAGTAGAGTGGAGTCGAGTAGATTGGAGTAGAGTAGAGTGGAGTAGTGTGTCATAGAATAGAGTGGAGTAAAGTGGCATAGAGTGGCATAGAGGAAGTTGTGTAGAGCATCGTAGAGTGAAGTGGTGTCATAGAATGGCATAGAGTGGAGTAGGGTGTCAGTGGAGCAGATTTTAATGGAGTAGAGCATCCTAGAGTGGAGTAACATAGAGTGGAGTAGAGTGGCCAAGAGTGAAATGGCATAAAGTACAGTGGTGCTGGGTAGATTGGTGTAGAGTGCAGTGGCGTAGGGTGCATTTGTTTTGAGTAAAGTGGTGTAGAATGCCTTGGCGTAGAAAGCAGTGAACTAGAGTAGCGTAGAGTGCAGTAGTATAGAGTAGAGCGATGCAGAGTAGATTGCAGTGGCATAGAGTGCAATGGTGTAGAGTGGAGTGGCACAGAGAGGAGTGGAGTGGCACAGAGTGGAGTAGAGTGGCACAGAGTGGAGTAGAGTGGCACAGAGTGGAGTAGAGTGGCACAGAGTGAAGTGGCATAGAGTGGAGTGGTGATGGTATAGTGCAGAGGTGTAGAGTGCAGTGACGTAGAGTGAAGTGGCATAGAGTGCAGTGGAGTAGAGTGTAGAGGTGTAGAGTGGCACAGAGCGGAGTGGTGCAGAGTAGAGTGCAGTGGCATAGAGTGCAGTCATGCAGAGGAGTGTGTTCTGGTGTGTTGCAGAGGAGAGTGGTACACAGTAGAGTGGTGTAGGGTAGAGTGGTGCAGATAGCTGTGACGTAGGGTAGAATGATGCAGAATAGAATAGAGTGGCTTAGAGTACAGATACATAGAGTGCAGTGGTGTAGAGTGACATAGTGTACAGTGGCATAGATTGCAGTGTCATAGAGTAGAACATTGTAGAATATAGTGGCGTAAAGTGCAGTGGTGCAAAGTAGTTGGAGTAGTTGCAGTGGCGTATGGTGCACTGCTTTTGAGTAAAGTGGTATAGAGTGTATTGGCGTAGAGTGTAGTGGTTTAGAGTACAGCGGCATCGCATAGACTGCAGTGGCATAGAGTGGAGTAGAGTGGTGTGGAGTGCAGTGGCAAAGAGTGCAGTAGCGTAGAGTAGATTGTTTCAGAGTAGAGTGAAATGGTGTAGAATGGGGTGGTGCAGGTTAGAGTGGAGTGGTATAGCGTAGTGGTGTAGAATGCATTAGCATAGAGTGCATTGTTGCAGAGTGGAGTGGTGCAGAGTGGAGTGACCTAGACTGGAGTGGTGTAGAGTGCAGTGTCACAGAGTGCAGTGGTGCACAGTAGATTAGAGTGGTGTGAAGTGCATTGGGGTAGAGTGCAGTAGATTGGCGTAGAGTGGTGCGGAGTAGAGTGCACTGGCATAGAGTAAAGTGGTGCAGAGTAGAGTGGTGCAGAGTTCAGTGGCAGAGAGTGCAGTGCTGCATAATAGAGTGTTGTAGAGTGCAGTGGTGTAGAGTAGAGTGGCATAGAGTGCATTGGTGTAGAGTGCAGTGACGTAGAGTGGTGCAGAGTAAAGTGACAGTGCAATGGTGTAGAGTGGCGTAGAGTGCAGTGTCATTAGAGTAGAGCATAGTAGCGTACAGTGCAGAGTAGATTGGTACAGAGTGCAGTGGCGTAGAGTGTATTGGTTTTGAGTGAAGTGATGTAGAGAGCATTGGTGTAGAGTGCAGTGGCATAGAGTGCAGCGGCATAAAATTGAGTGGTATAGTGTGGAGTGGCGTAGACTGCATTGTCGCAGAGCGGAATAGAGTGGTGTAGACTGCAGTGCCATAAAGCAGATTGTTTCAGAGTAGAGCGAAGTGGCGTAGAGTGCAGTAGTATAGAGTAGAGTGTGGTAGAGTGTAGTGGTGCAGAGTAGAATAGAGTGGCTTAGAGTGGATTGGCGTAGAGTACATTGGTGTTGAATGGAGTGATGCAGAGTAGAGTGGGGTAGAGTTCAGTGGTGGAGAGATCAGTGTTGCAGATTAGAGTGACTTAGATTTAAGTGGAGTAGGTGCAGAATAGAGTGGAGTGGTGCAGGATAGAGAGTAGTGGCGTAAGAATGGAGTGATGCAATGTAGAGTGCTGTAGAGTGTATTGGCATAGAGTAGAGTGGTGCTGTGGCACAGAGTGCAGTGGTGTAGAGTGCATTAGAGTGGCACAGAGTGCAGTGGCATAGAGTGCAGTACAGCAGCGTAGATTGCAGTGGGTGGAGTGCAGTGGTCTAGAGTGTAGTCATGCAGAGTAGAGTGGCATAGAGTGCAGTGTCATAGAGTGCAGTGGCATACAGTGTAGTGGCGTAGTGGTGCAGAGTAGAGTGGTGCAGAGAGCAGTGATGTAGAGTACAGTGGTGACGAGCAGACATGTAGAGCGCAATGGTGCAGAGTGACGTACCGTGCAGTGGTGTACAGTGCAGTGACAGAGTAGAATGTTGTAGAGTATAGCGGCGTAAAGTGCATTGGTAGATGACATAGTTACTGTGGAGTAGGGTGCATTGGTTTTGAGTAAAGTGGTGTAGAGTGCAGTGGTTTAGAGTAGAGTGGCGTAGTGTAGGTGCAGTAGTTTGCAGTGGCGTAGAGTGGTGCAGTGTAGAGTGCAGTGGTGTACAGTGGAGTGGCGCAGAGTGGCATAGAGTACAGTGGTATAGAGCGATGTGGCGTGGAGTAGGCTGTTTCAGAGTGGACTGGAGTTGTGCACTGTAGAGTATAGTGGTGCAGTGGCACAGAGCGCAGTGGCATAGAGTAAAGAGGCGTCGAGTAGAGTGGTGCATCATTGATTGCAGTGGCGTAGAGTGGAGTGGCACAGAGTGGAGTAGGGTACCGTAAAGTGCAGTGGCATAGAGTGCAGTAATAGAGTAGATTGTTTCAGAGTAGAGTGGAATAGAGTGAAGTGGTGCAGGGCAGAGTGGCATGGTAAATAGTAATGGCAAAGAGTGCAGTGTTGCAGAGTGGAGTCGCGTGGAGTGGTGTAGAGTGCAGCGTTGCATAGTAGGCTGGGGTAGAGTGCACTGGCACAGAGTAGAGTGAAGCAGAGTAGAGAGGCATAGAGTGAAATGGCATAGAGTGAAGTAGTGTAGAGTGCAGTGTCAGAGTGCAGTGTCAGAGTGCAGTGTCAGAGTGCAGTGCTGCACAGTAGATTAGAGTGACGTGGAGTGCAGAAGAGTGGCATAGAGTGGTGCAGAATTGAGTGCAGTGGCATAGAGTAAAGTGAAGCAGAGTAGAGTGAAGCAGAGTAGAGTGCCACAGAGTAGAGTGGCATAGAGTTCAGTGGCAGAGAGTGCAGTGCTGCAGAGTAGAGTGTCGTAGAGTTCAGTGGTGTAGAGTAGAGTGGCATAGAGTGCATTGGTTTAGAGTGCAGCGGTGTACAGTGGTGCAGAGTAAATTGACGTAGAGTGCAATGGCGTAAAGCAGAGTGGCATAGAGTGCAGTGGCATTGAGTAAAGTATAGTGGTGTACATTGCAGTGGTGCAGAGTAGATTTGCATCGAGTGCAATGGTGCAGAGTGTATTGGTTTTGAGTAAAGTGGTGTAAAGTACATTGGAATACAATGCAGTGGTGTAGAGTGCAGTGGTGTGGTGTGAAGTGGCATGGTATGGAGTGGCGCAGAGTGCAACAGAGTGGTGTAGACTGCAGTGTAGATTGTTTCAGAGTAGAGTGAAGTGGCATAGAGTGCAGTGGCGCAGAGTAGAGTGGAGTAGAGAGTGGTGGCGTAGAGTACAGTGGTGCAGAGTGGCATAGAGTGCAGTGATGCAGAGTAGACTAGAGTGATGTAGAGTGATTTGGTGCGGAGTACATTAGTGTAGAGTGCATTGGTTTTGAGTAAAGTGGTGTCAAGTGCATTGGCATAGAGTGCAGTGTTGCAGAGTAGCGTGGCAAAGAGTGGAGTAGCGCAGAGTGGTGTAGAGTGCAGTGGTAAAGAGTGTAGGGGTGCATAGTAGAGTACTGCGGAGTAGAGTGCATTGGCATAGAATGGAGTGTTGTAGAGGAGTGAATTGGTGCAGAGAAGAGTGCAGTGACGCAGTGTGGAGTGGAGTGGCGGAGAGTGGAGTGCAGTGGCGTGGAGTGGTTTGGAGTGGAGTGGGGTAACGTGGAATATGTATGGTATGGTAGCGTACTGCCATTACAGACAACACATGTTCAATTGAAATGACCATTACATTTGCACTCTCATACAGTTTTACTGATAAGAGTATACAGCACGCAAACTGGAATTTGCAGCAATGTCATCACCCAATGTATTGATTTGATCATCAGCACAGTTCATTTATAGACATTTGAATTTTGTTGTGAGCTAGAAAAAAAATAACATCTTTACAGCCTTCCTCAAGCATTCCCCCACTATCCAGCATGATTATTACATAAATCCTCTCACTTTGAAGTCAGAGAAAGAAAAATTAACACCAAGCTCTCTGGAAGACACAGCCTGACATTTGACCTCTGTCTTTGAATGCACAGCAAATGTGACAAGATAAGGATAAGGTTTAAAGGCCTGTTTACAGAAAGCGAGTTTGTGTAAGAAAATAGTAAACAAGGTTTGGGCAACGGGAGAGACGAACTCGAGCAGGACTGCCTAAAGCAAATAAAGCCAGCAAATAAAAAGCCAGAAAATGTGAGTTACAAACCACAAAGCCAATGATAAGCAACTGGTGGAATGCATTCCTAGGTCAACTTCCTGAATGTCCCCAAGATTTCTTTAGCAAACCAGACAGCTGGTATGCTACGACCTAAAAATGAACACTTTTTTTGCAAAAATGTTCTGCCCCAACCTCTAAAGTCCCTCACACATTTTGACTCCTTTGCTAACAGTACATTCTTAATTTCACACTTTCTATTTATCATAAGGAAAAAAAACTCAGTACAGTTTTCAGACTACTCTTTTGAAACAATGTTCTCCCTTTGTGGTCCTGAATGAAGTGTTTAGCTTGCTTACTTTGCTTTACATTGCATATATTTACTCTGGTAAATTGAAAGGCAACACTGCATATGTATTTCTCTATATATTTCTTGTGCATGTTCCCTCGTGCACCACTTAAAAATGTCAGCTTGTCTGCAGTATTTATTATTTTATTAAATAAATGTGAGAAAATACGGCATGAGGAACCTAATGAAATCGTTTTACATGAGGGAGGGTGCACATGAAAAAAAGTTAAAGACCCTTTCACTGGTTGTACATGTCTACAGATAATGCTATAAGGATCAAGTGGGTATGTATCGAAGCAAAGGGACCTTCACCATCGCATTATGAGCTAGACTGGGCTGCAGATCTCTAAAAGAGCAAAGAAGGTAGTTCAGGCCACAAAGAAGTAACAGGAAAACTGGGGTTGAAGCTGTGTTCATGTGCTCATGCATTCACCTGGTCCCCATGCTGTGTGTTTTAGCTCAACATCATTGCCTTTGTGGGCTTTTTTTGGTAAGGTGGTACAAAGGTGTGTGCTTGTTGCCTAATTTCTGATGTGTAGCTTGTAATTATGATTACTTCCAAGTACTGAGTTTATGGGACTTCACTTAACCCTTAACTGGTGCTTGATACAGTTTGACTTTAAATCATTTGCAAACATTTTTTCCACATATTGTTTTGGGTGAACTAAGCTCAGTTTGTTTTAGGTTCATCGCATTAAATGTAAGGCTTTTGCAAAGTTCTGCAAACCACCTTACAGTAGTCTCAGTGGACTTTAGGTCCGCTAGATAAAAGACAGAGAGGATGATCAAGCAATCAGTCATATATAATAAAAAAAAAAAAACATTATCATTGTTTTCTAAACAAGGTGATCTGCCTTAGAGAGAAGACAAGAGCTTTAAGGACCCATGAAGGGGAAAATGGCTGGTTTTAGGCATCTAAATCTTGTAATACCTCATCTGCTGTCTGCTTCACGAGAAAGGAGCTCGTCAGGAAGAGGCCTGGCCACACCTGGGAACTAAAAGCAGAATGGACATTGAACTCTAAACCAAGATACCATACTGTGTGATTTGGACCCTGTGCAGGCATGTTTGGGACTTTATAATACAATAGAACACTTGGGATTGAGTCTGAGAGGGAAAAACGAAAACAAGAAACAAAATAACCTAGCTGAGATGGGATATTCCTTTTAAACGACGATTTCCCTCACCTACCATCGGTGGCATGCTTCATCATCAGGAACCTCCTAGCACCGAGATGCCTTGTCACAGTGCGGGCTACAACTCCCTCCCTGAGAAAGAGGAGCACAGCAGATGTTTTCAGAGGTATAATATATACCAGGGCCGGACTGGGAACAGAAACCGGCCCTAGCAAACTGCTCAGCCGGCACCCCCCTGGGGTGAGGGGGGAGTGCAGCCGAGCAGTTTGCGAGGGCCGGTTTCGGTCGATTTTGTTACAGGGGCCGATATTGCCGACCCCCGGTCCGGGGGCCCAAAACCGCCCCCCACCCTAGCGGCCTACCGGGTAAACGCCCGGTGCCCGCTATGGCCAGTCCGGCCCTGTTATATACCCTTCAAAGGGCTGGGGGTAGTGAGGTATGCAGAGCTGCAGAAAGATAATGTGATGGTTAAAACTGGCTACAGGGTATGCAGACACCTTTATTTGGGTCAGGATTAAAACGAAAGACACTGCAGTAAGGATCAAACCTGCTGGGGTGTGTCACCAAAGAAGGTCAACATGTTTCAGCCATTAACCCTCAGACGAGGTGTTCCAGCATTCACAGGAACTAAAGTAATTGCGCTTCTGCTTCAAGGTTGTGCTCAAAAAATGTAATACAAAACGACCTGTTTATGACTTTGACCTTTTTGCAAAATGAGGCCAAACAATGCATGTTTACTCCCCCCTCTGTCACAACACTGAGGATCATTTTTCTTCTGCTTCAACAAAAAGCACGCCATGCTGTGGAAGGCGATCTGAAAATCTCTGCCCTTCCCTTTTTCCAGTCCGACCCTGGTGAACAGGGAGCTAAAAGGAGCACTGTAAAAGATGTCAATATCAGCCATCAGCCAGGATAACCTGGTGTGGTTCTTCCTCTAGGAAAAAGTTTTAAACACTGGGGTAACCATTTACTTAGCAGCACCGTTTCTTAACTAGTGACATAATGTCATCCTTTTTACAGGGAGTTCTGAAGAGAAACTAAGGATACATTGCTAAATGAAAGGTCTACCACAGTACTCTGGAGAAATTATCTACGGTGTGTACCTTTAGTAAATTGAGTAACAGTCCCTCCCTCGGTGTACCCTGAAAACAGCCCCTCAGCCCACTTTGGGGTCTTTCCTGGTCCCAGTCACTGGTCAAGCTCAGGCCAAAGGTGCTCTCAATTAAAGTTTCAGTACAGTATACCATGGACGTCTTTTAAATTTAAAAATAAATCATATACTAATTTTCTTCACTCAGTTAACAGTGCCTTTTACCAAGGCTTTGGTTCCATTTCCATGCATCAGTAGTAAGGAGCTGTAGTTTCATGAACGTGCCTATGAGCCATGACATCAACATGGCCTGATTTCACAGGCTATGTAGCATTTCAGCACCAAAAACCCAGCACAACCCGCATGACGGAGGCCATATCAGATAGCATGACTTTTGCCATCCTACCTGGGTGACATCGCCCATGTCCACTCGAATTTCCTTAGCGCATGAGCTCAGAATTGGAAGTGGATGTTGTCTCTTGTTCTTTAAATTCACAAAAGGAAAACCAGGCGCTGTAATCCCCAATGTTCTAATCCCGGAAGTGGAAGTCAACCTACATGTCTCACCTGGAATGTGTAAGCTTTCTTCTTGTTTTGCAATAATGTGACATCTGTGTGTAACACACCCGTTTCGGATGACCTCAGCTTTGTGTCTTACTTCAATGCGCTCATGTGACCACTTGGCGATCTTAGAAACATGTGCGGGACCACAACTATTGGTACATTGTTGCGATCATTCCCACCACTGAAACCCTACTCATCGGTGACACATTATGCACCACCGTCTATTCATGTCAACCTAGAAGTCTGCCCTGTCTTATTCAAGTAAGAAAGATCTTCAACCATACAATCATGGGGCACTATCAGTTTATAATTATTATTATAAAGTCCTGTATAGCGTGTAGCTGCCAAGTAGGGTTTCCCAGTGCTTTAGCAACAGGTAGGGGCTAGCAGAATAAGATAAGATTAGAACAACCAGGTTTTCAGGTTCTTGCGAAAGGTGGTCAGTGAGGATCAGCTTCTTAGAGACTCGGTATCACATAGTGTGTCATGCCACTAATACCACCGCACACATCAGTAGCTCTAGAGAAGAAATGGAGGATGCCATACCCCAGGATAACTCTAACACTCTTACAAGCCACAATGGATACAATGGACATTCCCTTTGAAGGCCAGGATAGTTATGCTCAAGCTATGGACAGACAGAGGCGTAGGTGTGGTCTGTAGGCTTTGATTGGACTAAAGTGTGTTTGATAGAGTCTCGTAGAGTCTAGTGCCATGATTAACTCTTACTCAAGGCTCAAGAAGAGGTGTATTTAAAATATAAGCTATAAAGAGGCATGTACATTAACTATATTTTCCTTTGTTGGATAATCACTGTACAGAATTATGTGTACATGGGCTGTTATGCATAATACCTCTGTACAGCAATAACATAGCAGTGTCGTTAATATGCAAGAGCAATAAATGTAGTCGGATAAGACAGTATTTTAACTGAAAATTAATCTGAATAGGACCCCAGTGGGACCACTTACACTAAGACTCGGTCATCAAAACTTCCTAGCACTGGGCTTCTTTTTAGAGGCTGCTATTCATGTAATACCTGCGAGCTCTCCTGCCTACGCTTTCAGGGTCAGGGGCCTAGCTATGAATAGTTCAGGGATATGAGGGGGCCATTGTACCCCAATTCCTACCATACCAGAGAATGGGGAGCATTGCCCCCAGGGCCAATGCAAAGTAACGTTTGATACACTAGCCTTCCAACCACATGCACTGCACCGTTCCGCTCATGCACCCTCCTCGTGACTCACACACTGACCAGTTAATTTGACATCCGTACCTGTGGGTACCTGATGTGTCTTCAGAGTGCCTTGGGACAGCGTTCTGGAACATCCAGTGCAAAATATACTGCATAAAACAAAGATCGCACAGTAACTGACTCAAAATATAGTAGTTCATATTAAGTCATTTAGTTCATAACATATCTACAATCCTTTAGAGCAAAAATCTGCAACAGCAAAGACAAGCAACCGCAAGTCACCGAAAGACTAACAAGCTAAAATAAGAAGCAATCCCAGGGGTATATGTTGAGGTTTCCAGCCTGCCTGACATCCCAAAAGAGGCCGATCCCAAAGTACAGCTGATTTAAGAGACCTCAGCAGCGTAGCGACAAGTGCCGTAAAGCCTGCTTACCTTCGCCGCTTCGCGCCGTCGCGCGCACTGACGCAGGCAGCAGGTGCAGCGGTGATCTCTCCACAGGCGTTCTTGCAGGCTGGCTAAATAATTACAGCTGAGGTAAAACAGGGTCACGGAAACACCATACAGCGCTTCACAGTAACACAAAGCCGGGCCTCGAATTACAGTCATTAACTAAGGAGAAGCCTGCTCATTAATACTCTGAGGGAGGGGTTGGGGGGCAGCCATTGGCGCTGGGAGGTCTGCTATAGGCAGCAGGGCTAAAAGAAAGAAAAAACAAGCATTGGCATAGCCAATAGGTCTCGCCTTTGGGACCTTATAAGTGGTTAGCCAGAGGCTTTGGCTTTGTTTTTAAGTTATGTTGTAGAGCAGTGTGGCTGTTGTATAGCATGTTAAAAAATTATAATAAAGAAGACTGGCTTCATTATTTTGTGGGTACGTGCATGCATTAACATGTGAAATGATGCATGAGCCTTTTTTTACTTTTTTCACAAAGCCCACAACGAAAAAAAAAACACGTTTATGTAGCATTGTGGCATTGGGCAGTGGGGCCATTGCTTTGAAATAACGTTATTGGCAATGATTCTAAACTTGCATACAAGGGTTTCACAAAGCTCATAACGGAAAAAATACAGGTTTATGTAGCATTGTGGCATTTGGCAGTGGGGCCATGGTTTTGAAATAACGTTATTGGCAATGATTTGTTGTAGGCTTCGTGAAACCCTTGTATGCAAATTTTGAATCATTGCCAATAACGTTATTCCATACAATGCCCCACTGCCAAATGCCACAATGCTACATAAACCTGTATTTTTCCCATTATGAGCTTTGTGAAACCCTTGTATGCAACTTTAGAATCATTGCCAATAACGTTATTTCAAAGCAATGGCCCCAATGCCACAATGCTACATAAACGTGTTTTTTTTTCTTTCGTTGTGGGCTTTGTGAAAAAAGTAAAAAAAGGCTCATGCATCATTTCACATGTTAATGCATGCACGTACCCACAAAATAATGAAGCCAGTCTTCTTTATTATAATTTTTTAACATGCTATACAACAGCCACACTGCTCTACAACATAACTTAAAAACAAAGCCAAAGCCTCTGGCTAACCACTTATAAGGTCCCAAAGGCGAGACCTATTGGCTATGCCAATGCTTGTTTTAAGTAGCACTGGTTACTGGGGTATCTTCAAAATGTTAACAGTATTGGAGTCGAAACGCAGGGATGGAGTTCTGCAGTTCCTTGTGGTCCACCATCACTGCATGGGTAGCCAATTACTGGGGGCCACAAATAGCAACCTGCCAAATTAATATTCCTAGGCTGCTCATTTTGCTACCCCTCCGTTGAATAGGCATTTGTTGCATCGCATAATTACGGACAGGTGGACCCACTATTTGCGGCCTGTCTTTATCATTCATTTCACACTGGCTACCTGCATGAACTTGAATATTTTCTTATTCTCATTAATGCCTTTGCATGTCCTGAAATCACTTGAAAGTTCAAAGGCTTACCATTTGTTTACATTCCCTAATTTTTAAATGCATCAACACTTCAACTTCCACATCTTTGAAACAATGACCCTGCGTGAAAAATGCTATTCTTAACTTTGTTCATAAGATCAGATTTAAAAAAAAAAAATACATTGCTCCAAGTAGAGTACAAGTGATTAACACGAAGTTGTTCTGGAATAAAGAACATTCGCCATGGAGCTTCAGCGAGATTCTTTGAGTCCTGTCATAACAAATGCTCAAAAATACCTTCTCGCTGTAGATGGAAGCCTATGAACCAAGGCCCGGTAATTCTGCCCTTCGTGGAGGCTGACAACACACTTGTAATTGCTTCCGCCGAGAGTTGTCTCGTCCAATGATTGAAGGTGACAGAAAAGCACTGCCAGGAGAATGACGTGAAGATCAATGTGGCCAAATCAAAGATCAGCCCCTTTCACACATGCTGACGTCTCCTGTTCCCAATAAATGACTAATGTCATAATTGATGTGCTTGACAGCTGTGCATGCATCATTATTTCATTGAATGAGTCTTGGAACACTCCCACAGGCTAATAAAAGAAAACGTGGAATGATAAATGAATTGCCCTTGCTGGTCCAATTAGATGCGGCCTCATTTAGACATTTGTATTATCATCGCTAGGAATTGCCCAGGGAAATGATTCCACTAACATCCAGGCTTACATCCATGGTAAGAGATGAAAACAGCCACACGGGAGAGGAGTTGGTTTAACGGCTAGGGCGGTCGACCTCGATTCTGGGGAACCCGGTTCGAGTCTCGGCAATGACACTGAACATCCTGTTATTCTGGGCAAATCACTTAAACTTCCCGTGCCTAACAAAAAAAATGAATGTGTCCTCATGTAACGCAACTCGTGCTATGTAAACCCCTCCGATACCGGGTCAAGTTCGTGCTATCTAAAACTCCGTAAAAAGAATAAAGGCAACATCTAAATTATTTTTTGGCACAAATGCGTCACTAACACACGAACAAGTTCAACGTATGCAGTGCAAGGGCAAAACATTAGTACAATGCACTAAATGTTGTCTGTGTCCATTTTCTAATGATAGCGGAATATATACCAATAAAGACACAGTAGCGCTCAAGATTACCCAAGGGAGAGCTGGAAAGCGCCCAAACCTGCTCTGGGAAATCTTATCACTGCGGGAGTTCTGGCACTGTAGATTTACTATAAGAGTCAGGCTAAGAATTATACAGTTTGTAAAGTGAAAATTGTTTGCATAACAGTTAGTAAAGCAATAAAACAGATGTTGGTAGGTGAAGCCATGTACACAGACCAGAATATACAATGACACAAAGGTAATCGTGCTCCCATGTTGGAAGCCTTGTAAAAACAAGCATTGGCCGCGCGCTGTGGTGGGGGAGGGGGAGGAGCGGGAGAGCAAGTGACGCACGGCCGTGAAAGTGACACGGCCGCGCGGCTGCTAGACACTCTCTGTGGTGGGAGAGGGGGAGGAGGGTTGGAAAGGAAAGCCAGATGGCCTGGAGCATGCGAGGAATGCGCGTGTTACTGTGCGCGTACTCGCATGCTCTAGGCCAGGACAAAAAAAAGTGGTCGCATTTCTGAAACCCACTACTAAATGTCTCGCCAGACCAGTGCATGCGCTGGCTCAGGTGAGACCTAAAAACGTCGGGAATTACATTTATTATAGAAAATCTACGTGTAAGGTATGCTGTGAGCATCGAATAAAAAAACGCACACTAGAAACCTGAGAACTAGGACATAGTTAACCTTGATTCTGCAGTTCCTCGTTTGCCCAGAACACTATGCAGTTTTAGGTCGAGCCTCGAGTAGCGCGCAAGCGCTGCTCTGGCGAGACTTTAAGTTAGGGGGTTTCGAAAGCTGACCAGACGCTCGTGCGTCATGGCCTTTTCCCTGCGGTTACGCGCAGGGCAGACATCTGTTTCCAATTATCGTGACCAGACGCGGGTGCGATAATTGAAAACACATGGCCATTGTGCACGAGCGTGGAAGCACTTTCTTCTCTTTATGGGGCCATGTGTTTAAACACTTGGCCCCATAAAGATAAGAGATCCCCATGCTCCGGCGCGATCCTCTTTCGCTTTCGGGACTGCGCTTGGTTTCTCCTCTCTCTCTCCGCTGCTGCCTCTCGCCTCTGTCTCTCCATATATCACTTCCCATCGTTCCTCTCACGGTGTCCCTCTTCTCTCTCCACTGTCATTATCCCTCAGTGATTCCTTAGACTCTCCAGCCCCCCTCACTTTCACAGTCTATTCTGTGCGCTCGCCCCCTTCTTAGTGGGAGCACTGATTAGCCGAGCCTGGCAGGCCTCTCCCAAAGTGCTGCCGTCAAGGTCTGTTCAGACTTGTCGGATGAGCTGAGCGCGAGCCTTCCCCGCCCCTGCCTCCTCTTGGGTGTTAGATTCCGCCTCCCACGTCAGTAGTTACCCGCAGGTTACTTATACTCTTTGTCTGCTTGCTCAACGTGTGACCCCGACAATTACTTACAATCACCCACGCGTCTGTGAAACGTCTGGATTTTACATAGCGCTTAAAGTGAGATTTGAAGCGCTCCCGTTCTTTCGATGCAGAGGGAATTGAGTTTTAGGGAGATTAAGTGATTTGCCCAGGATGAGGCACTTTGGTCAAATGGAGAAGGTGAGATTAAAGAAAGATCGCCTGACCTGAGCTCGCCCCGCTTGAGGCCACCCTGCGTCACGTGCTCACGCGTGAGAGCCTGTTGGTGCCCTTGCCTGGCTGTACGGGCACAGCCTGGATAACTTTTCTATGTCTAGTGTACGTAATGAGTAAGGCGACAGGACGGTGGGGGCATGCAGATGTTGACCCCGTCCACAGTTGACCTCTGACACTGTACTGTGAACTGGCATTTTTTCTCTAAAAGAGCAGGTTGAGATGTACTGGAGGTTGGCTTTAGGGAGGGTGGATGGTGGGAGGGGTGGACCTTTCATTCACTATGTCAGGTGCGACACTTCCAGCGGGCAAATGTGTAAAACCTCGCCTAATCCAAATTCGGTGTCTTTCCAGTCAAAATGTGACCTTGAGGACGTGAAAGAAAAGAAAAGTGGATGATAAAACCTGAAAAAAGTAACAAAAGTTTTTTGGGGCATAATTTTCCCACTAAAACATTAAGCAGGAAATTACAACAGCAAAAAGTTCACTTTTTTGTTTTTTGTCGGAAAGCTCTCCTGCGGGCGACACTGGGCGAAGAGTTAGCACTTAGCAGCTTTCAGAAGTGCAAAAGGGGCGCACTTCGAGCAGTGTGAAGGACAATATTGACTGTTAATACCGACCCATTTGAAGCACTACAGCCAAATGTAACTGATGTTGATGAAACTAGGCCCGCAGCCATTGGGCCGTATCAAAAAAGGTATTATGTATATATTTGTGGACAACGTACGTGCTTTACAACGTGCCTACAGGGCTCCCTGGTTCAAGATATTTTAACGTCTTCATTTGTATTTATCCATATTTTATACTTTCTCCCCTTATTATTTTTTAATATACATTTTTTACAGTTTTATATAGCGGGAACTCGACCCGAAGGTATTGGAACGCTTTACATGAGCACCAGTTACATTACACAAGGACACATTCATTTTTTGATAGGCATGGGGAGATTAAGTGATTTGCCCAGCACCACATTTACATTCCATTGAAAGGGGCTATATTAATCTAATTTATTAAGGCGCTTGAAAGCGTGCAGCCTCCTAGCACGCTCCTGGGGTGAACCACGCACCCCACCATCATCGCCCCGTGACTGCCACTGCCGGAGAGATGTGCTCTGGGAAACCAACTCGGAGACTGAGATTGAAGTACATCATAAAACATGCAGGGCCGGAGTTTGGCCTGGGCGAGCTGGGTCCAGGCCCAGGGCGCCAACCTTCAGAGAGGGCGTATGAAGCATTAAGGTCACCCTGTCACCTGGCTCCGGTGCTGGAAGCGCTGTTTTTAACACTCCATCAGGCTGCCTTCTTGTCCTCCCTTCTCCATCTCACCCCAGCTGCCACACACTATTAACCCTTTAACCCTACCCCCCTCCAACAAACAACTTGGCACTAGCCTGAAAAGCGAGCTAATCTCTGAGTGATTCAGGTGAGTGGTAGTGTGTGTGGGGGGCGGGAGAGTTGGTTTGGGATGCGCTGAGATGTTTGCTTTCAGAGGCCAGTCACAATTCTGACGTAGACAGGTTGGGACTGACCCCTGAACACAAAAGGGGTTCCCTGTTGCTCATTTTATTCACAAGTAGCAGAAAGGGTGCCACATTTCTTTCCGCCCAGGGCGCTCTCCTGGCGAAGGACGACTCTGACTACACGGTGTCTCTTGCTAAGTACTGGATTCTAATCAGTAGCGTGAGCGGAGGTGAGTGGATGAAATGTGGAAGAAATATGCAGCCCACAGTTAAATGAACTCTCAGAAGTCGAGAGCAAGCAGACCCCGCAAGCATCATTTCACCAAGAGAACTGGGAGCCCACCTCTGAACTGTGAGCAATGGCGCTGCTCTAATCGACGGTTGAAGAGGCAAACCCTCCGATCCTTCTAGCCTGGAAGGGCGCCAGCGCTGTCAAGCACAGCGTGATGGTGAGCACCCGGAAATTATTCAAATGAGCCCTGCTGAATAGCTCAGCTGGGGCTCAGATCTGGGCTACAGAAGCGGCGCCTTGGCTGCCAGAGACACGTTCCACTCCTGCTCACCAGCACAGCCAATGAGCCTACCTTTTCATGAGTACCGGTACTCTCCAGGGCAGTAGAGAAGTGCCGGTACTCAAAGTGATAAATCTAAGAAGTGCCGGTACTCAGTACCGATGAGTACCGGCCCATTTAAAGCACTGGCCGTAGGAATAAATTCAACACAGTTGCAGCAGCAACAAAACTGTCATATCGCCAATAAGATTACTATGGCGAGCTTAAAATTATATGCCTCATAAACTGTTCCTAATTAAACAATAAAGACTGCCAAAGGACTTTCCCCAAAGTTAATTTCGAACCAGTCTTAGGAATCAGATTTGTAATTTAAGTCTCTAAGAGCGGATGGAAAAGGGGATAGATAAACTAACCTATAACCTAGCCATTTGCTTTGCTACACAATACCATTAGCAAAGCAAATGGTTTTAACGTAATTAAAGGCGAGACCTATTGCATTTGTCAATGCTTGTCTGTCCATGTTGTTGCTTACCCCAACCGCTGTCCATGTTAGTGTTTGCCTCATGCTGTTCCTGTTGTTGGTTGCCCCCACCTGTGCACTTGTTTGCCTTGTTCCTTGCCCAATCAAGCCCTCTCCTGCTGTCCGTGCGATTGCTTGTCCCCTCTCGCTACTTTTTTTTTATTTTGGTTTAGTTACTCTACAAGAGTGCAAGTTTTTCAGGTGTCTTCCTTGTGTACTTCTTCCCACTCCAAGTTGCCTCCCCTCCCTCCTCGTTGCCTCAGCCACCATCTCCATGTTGCCTCCTGCCCTACAATACAAAGAAAATATGACACGGCCAGTGCTAGCTGCATCATAGCACTTTTTTTCACAGACTTGCCTTTGTATGTGTTGCCCCACACTCGTCCTCCTTCCCTCAGTGTTTTCTCCTACACCGCCCTCCCTCCGGCCCACCAGCAATAAATAACAAGCATTGGCATAGCCAATAGGTCTCGCCTTTGGGACCTTATAAGTGTTTAACCATGCAAAAGTTAATGTTGTTGCACCAAGGATATTATGCTGCATAACTAAATACTTAGAAGGTCCCAAAAGCGAGACCTATTGGCTATGCCAATGCTTGTTCTGAATGTATGGAACACTTGTGTTGGGCTAGTGTGTGCTGTAGGTGGCCACAATTTAGATTAGGGTTATTGGCTCACTCTTTAAAACTGGGATACATGCTCCACCTCTGGATATTTTAAACCTTAGTAACCTAGACCATAACTTCATTAGGTTCAATTGACGAGAATTAAGCCGAACACTTCCCAGAATGAATTAGCTTGTTAAATGGAAGCCGAGGTCAGGAGTCCTGTGTCACCATGAACATGGAGTTATCTTGTAATCCTAATGTAGGTACACCTTGCCGATTTACGGTCCTAGAGGGTCGAGTGTTCAAAATAAAGCATGGAGAGAGAAGAAAAGCCTATGGAATCTTAGAGCTGGGGGGCCAATCCTGGTGTTATTAGCCCCACGCCACAGTGTAGTCTTAATTGGTGCTTCCATCATTACATGTCCGACAAATGTGTAATACAGTATATTACAAGCATACAGAATTCCATATTCAGATAGAGAAACAAGACCGTAGGCCCACATCCTATATCATATCTCAGGGATGAATGGCAATATTGTTATAGTGTACAGTCAGGGCATTTTATTCCTTATATTAGATAGTGTTGTTTTGTATTATACTGTTTATAGGTCACACCTTAACTCTCCCCAAAACCCCTTTTCAAATTTTAACTCTGGTGCTGCTTTCGGCAAAACAGAATTTTCTGTTTGCAGGTACATAGAATGCATGTGGAATCGTTGCGGGGGAAAAAAAAAAATAATATCTAGCTTGTGATTTGTAATTTACAAACATATTTTATGCATAGTGATTTAGGTCGGTATAAATGCCTGTTCTGTAGTAACATGCAGACAGTTTCCTGTCCACTTATATTAAACCCCAGCTGTGCAATAAATAAGCTGCTGTGAATATCTACTGATAACCAATGTTTACTAATTTTGAAAGGAAGATAAAGGAAAGGACGAAAGGCAGCCTTCCTTGCAATGGCTTACATTACAATTGCAGTTAATGTTCTAATCACGAATCAGATTTTCATGCTTACTCCTCTGACAGTAAGGCATTGTGACATCACAACTCAAATATGACAAATTGTTCCTGAAGAATATTGAAGTAAATTTATTTTAACGTTAACAGCCTCTAATAAAGAAATTAGAGAAATTTTTTGTTACAGGGATCGTAGGATTCTATATCCTATGACCTAATGCGTTAGTGGCCTCAGAGAAGCCACTAATGCTGGTTATTGGCCTCATCCCATCTCATCAAGATGATAATGGCTAATAACTCATATTAGAACATTGGAATGTTGGGAGCTCCACTGAAGACAATGGAGTAGCTCTGGGCTTATAATGGCTGGTATAAGCCCAGCACTCCAACATTCCAATGTTTGTCTTTTTGTTTCTCCATTTTTAATTTAGAACATTCTACGCTTAGTGGGTGGAATGTTCTAATAGCCTTATAGCCCTTCTGCCTCAGGCTATACCAGTTGTTAAAGGCCCTCTCCCTCGTTATAGGCCCTCGCGTGCGGCTCGGGCCTATAACTCGGGATCAGGGCCTTTAACAACTGGTATAGCCCTCGGCAGCGGGCTATAATATTTGACCATCTCCAAGCATAGTCATTTTTTTAAGTTTGAGTTTATTGAGAACAAGAAACAGCAATTCATGCATAGACATTTTATTTGCAGAGTAAGTCAGCTGTGTTGCTTGACGATTTTTGTGACAAAGTAATTTGTTTCTTGTGAGAGCTGCAGCTGAGGGTGTGTATGGGTAGATACAGACTGCATTCATAGGAATGTGATCGACTTCTCCGCTTACGACATTTCAGTGAATGTACTGAAATAAAGTACGAAAGTGAATGTGACAGGAAATGATGCAGTTAATGTTAAGGGTCTCCTTTAGGCGTAGTTTCAGTGATGATTAACCAAATACTGTTATGTATCATTTGTTATTTCTTTTTACCAGGCAAGACTCACAAGAACTTCCATGTGGTGAAATATAAAGAAATTATTTTATTTTTGTTGTAGTGAGGGCCTTTGACATGTAGACACCATTTCCAAAACAAACACTGGCAATGCCAATAGGTCTAGCTATGATGTGCTGCAGCCTTCACTCTCGCATGCACACCACTCACCCTGCATGTACATGGGCAAAGTCTTTTACCTCTGGGAATAAGATCGAGAACTGAGAAAGAGCGTATGTCTGCTCTGGTGCAATGGAACAGGGGCACAACCAAGAATGCATAAGAAGAGGAACAAAGCATGTAAGTGTGAAGCTGAGATGCTCAGGACAAGTGCCAGCAAGTGACTAATGCACCATGCTAAGTGTCTTTAAAAAGATTGTGTTACTCATAATTAGAGGCAGCAGTCCAACTGGGATTTAACTGAAGCACACTGAAACTGAAGTAAATTAAGTAATGTCGTGGCAGCTGCATTTTGCACAGTCTAAAGGCGACTGATAAGATATTTAGGTAAGCCAAGCAAGACGCATTCCCATAATCCAAACAGGATGAAATAGCTGTCTGGAGCACCAATCTTCTCCCTTCAAATAAAATGCAAGGATTAATTTTCTTTAAGCTCTTTAAAATGGACTACCATGTACCAGAGATCTTCTTGATATGTGGGCAGAAGGTAAGATCAGTATTTTTGGTCATAGTTGCTGAAGCTAATAGTGGGCCAAGAGTCAGTTCCTACCAAACAGAAGTTCAGGTTTAAGGATGGTTCCCTAGAACTAGCACCACTGTTTTATCTGTTTTGTGATTCAAAAGGTTATTGCACATCAAACAATAGACTGAAGTTGACATCCCAGAAGTTTAAGGGGAACGTCAGTCTAGCTAGTGCTTTGCTGTATCAGGAGTGAATTATAACAGCATAGCAAAAAAGCCAAAAGAACAAACGAAAGGGGTTAAACAAATGTTAAAAGAACACAATAATTCTTGATTAATCAATGTCTATTGTTTTAACTTTTAAAAAGAAAAACGACTTTAATTCACACACAACTAAATACTAAACATTAAATTACTGATGTACACAATGAAATCAAGACCTCTTTAGCACCACCTGAACTAGAGACTCAAAGTATACTGTAACTGTAAGCAATCTTTATTTAGGCCTTGTGCCATAAAAGACAGGAAGCAAGTAAAAATATTACAAGTACAAGATGATATATAAAAACCGGCAATAAATTAAAATAATCATCCTTCTCTATATACATTAAAACAGGTAAACGTTAAAACCTTTACAAAATTTGTTAAATTAGGTCAATACAACTTAACATTGTGATTCTACATGTGTGTGTTAGGTGACCTTTAGGCATTTACTCTCCAATAAACGATTTAAAATAACATATCCCGTGCATATCTTAGACAGACTATATACATACTATTTTTCAGACTTCATTCAACAAATATGTTGTGTAAGCTCTAGGTCTTTAGGCTTTAGGTGATAGTGCGTGTTTTGTACTAGTGTTACCGTTAATTGTTCTAGAGATTTGTGATCAGCTGAATCCGTTGGGATGAACGTCTTCCTAATGCACAATGTTGTGTGAAGATATTTTGACACTGAAAATACAATGTGCTGGCTTGTATCAGTTTGGAGTATTCTCAGAGCCTCTAAGTGCCGGGCAAACCCCCCGTTTCTACAAATAGTTCTGATCCATTTTTACCTGGCCAGTCTGTACCCTGGGCAAAAGAACATAACATGTGCCATGGTTTCAAGTAGATGTAGACCAACCAGAGGTCGGACATACCTGGTCATTCCTACTATAAGAGGATGACCCTTTGTGGGTGAAAGCACGCAAGTGTAGTTACCCGTATCAGAACTGTGAGTACAGCTTTCTAGCAAGATTGGGCTCCACCTCATCCTTGAACGTTTCAGCTTTATATTGGAACTTGTGCTGTAAAAAGTCATCTGTCAATGCACCCATGGATGGACTTGCTAGTAGACAATGTAATTTTAGCTTTTTAAAACTTTCCTTTAGGTCCCTTTTTGATATATACCCACATGTTCCCTCTGGGTTGTCCTACAGCTAGTTTTTCCCCATTTTGCCCAATGTGACTCTGATGTGTCTCAGCCAGGGTAGATCACCCCCCCCACATTTCCATTAGCTCTTTAAGCCCTCGTTGATATGTGTTCAGTTCTGGGGTGGCCCATATCCTTCTCCTATATAGCATGGGCTTAATCGCAATCCCTTCCGCAACTGGTCTAACCCCCATGTCTAGCCTCAGTGGGATCAGTGGAGTGCTGGTTGTTAGGTTGAACAGCTGCCTGAGAAACCTATTCTGTCATTGTCAGGGCGTTGATTGTCTTGTGACCCTAAAACTCTGCTCCATATAATGTAGAACCCAGCACCTTGAGTCTATAGATTTGCATTATCGGGGAAATGGGTTTGTGAAAGGATTCCCTGAATAATTTCAGCAGCCCACCGTTATGTCGCTCAAGGGTGAGTCTACGTTTGGAGATGTGAGATTGCCGATCCATTTTTTCGCTCAGAGTCATCCCCAAATACTCGAATGTATGTACCTGCTCTAGGGGAGGGTCCCATTTTAAATAGGTTTAGATCGTGTGGAGCGACATGGGTTAAATACCATGTACTTTGTCTTGTTGATATTTATTTCCAAGCCCCTAAGTGTGCAATAGCTATTGAATTGGTCCAGGATCTTCTGTAGGCCCATCGGAAATGAGCGAAGTGTCATCTGCAAACATTAAGGCGGGGACCTTCATTTTGTCCAGGTAGGGAGCATCATTATTACACTGATTCAAGTAGGGGACAAGATCATTGATGAATAACGTGAAGAGTGTTGGGGCTAGTACGCACCCTTGCCTAACCCCTACGGTTACATGAAAGGGGTTAGTGACTTCTCCCAGCCTGCCACTACGAACCTGAGCAAAGTTCTTCTGTTCATGTAATCTTTTTTATAATTGTACAAAGGTAGGTTGGGACTCCCATGTCCACCAGTACTTGCCATAAGATTGTTCTTGGGACCAAGTCAAATGCTGATTTCAGGTCAGCAAACACCATGTAAAGCATACCTTTCTCCAGGGTGACAGTTTTCCAGTAAAGGAGTTGTAATCTTAAAACCTGATCAACAGTTGAGGTAGAGTTGTGGAAACCAGCCTGTAAGGTGGTTAAAATCTCCTTATCGCTCATCCACTATTGCAGCCTTCCTAATATTCTTTTACTAAATGTCTTTCGGACAACATTGATTAGACTGATAGGTCTGTAATTGGAAGGGGACAGGGTTTCTTAAAAACCGGTATTATATAAGCCCCCAACCAAGAGTGAGGGTATATTTGTTGATAACCCCTAGTCCTCTTTGCTTTTAATCCTGTCCCAGGACACCGCACAATAAAGTTATAGGGTCCCCTGGAGACTGTTTTAACACCTTCACATAAAAAAAGTTTTGTTTACACTCTGCCCCTCACCCATTGAGTCCTTCGGTCCCCTCTACACAAAACACCTCAGCTCCTCTTCCATTTTTGGAGAGTTGTAGCCCGCACCTGGGACCTTGCGGCCCGATGTGAGGAGGGAGCCCCATGATGAAGCATGTCACCTTCGGGTGAGTGAGGGTTCTCGTCCTTAAAAAAGGTCTCTCCTTATCCTCAACAAGACACACAACCTTCTGATCTATGAATTCTTATAGTAGTTTTAGGAGTTTTCCTTTATAATTTTTCCCTACGTCACTACTTATGTCACAACGTTTTGGAGAACGTACTTTTTGTGAGTTACAGTTTAGATAAGGAGCAGTACGCTCTCTCTTTGGGTCTTCTCCCATTGTTCTTTTGTGTGTATTAAAATCCTTACCATAATGGCATTAAAAAGTATTAAAAAGTAAGGTCCTAACACATCGATGCTTGACAAACACAGCTCGCCAGGTATTTTATTAATGCCCTGAGCTTTTAGGTGAGATTTTTTTTATGGCCAAAATGACTTAACTGCTGATAATTGCGGCATATCCCTCGTTATCGAGGGACTCCCCTTTATCAGCGATGGAATGCTTCCCTGTCCAATCTCGAGGGGGGCTGGAGTTGTTTCCGGTATACAATTTCGAGAAGTGCTGTATCCAAACTTCTGCTTCTATATTGTTTTCTATAGGGGCAATGCCTTCTCTATTCCCTGTCGCTATGATATTCCAAAAAGAAGAGTGACCTTTACGCTTAACTGCGGTTAGGAGAGAGTCCCACCCGTTTGGTCCCAGGTCATTTTGGCAGTGTTGGTGATCTTTTTATAGGCGGCTCTTTTATCTTGTATGTTTGTCCTGTCTTTGGCCTTGATTGTGTTAAGAAGGGTATGTTTTGCTTCTCTGCAGGAGTTGTTATACCAACATGGTGGATTCCTCCTGGTAGCTCTATTACTGGATTCTTTATAGATTATTTTCCTCTGAAAGCTTTGAGTGAATTTCGCTGATCTCTACCCCGGGACAACCAGACCCTGGGTCAGATCCACTTTAAGTAGCTCACCCAGAGCCTTTTCCACCTTCAAATTTTTTTTTTTATTATGTCCCTGTTCCGCTCGATGACCCTCCATTTGACTGCCCTTCTGTTTGTGGCCAGTTGGAGCCTGCTGTCAAGTTTATCTGGCTTGCTGCCTGTTGCCTTGTGCGTAGGTAAATTAAGTTCTAGGGAGAGGGCATTATGGTCGCTGTCAGGTCTCTCTACCATTACCATGTCGTTGATGTGAGGCCATAGTCTAACAACTATCAGTATGTAATCTACTAGACTAGAAAACCCGATGCAATTGAAGGTTTGCCTTCCACCCCTATCAGACGGGGTTCTGCCATTACACACAGGGACACTTTGGTTTATGGTCAGATAATTTATTTGGAGTGCCAGTGGGGACCTTTTTTTAATGGGTAGTAGCGCCAACTCAGGGACTCCCCATAGTTGTTCGTCCTGAAAGGAGATGTTGTTGGAGTTGGGGACTAGTGGCTCGAACTGGCAATTAAAATCTCCACCCACCAGCTTGAATGACCCTCCTGACAAAGTTGCCTTGCGAGCAACTAGGAGCTCCACAATGGGTGATTCCTGCCCATTACCCATAGGTCTGGAATAGATGTTGTAAATGAAGACATCAAATGTTTTTGGGAATGTGAGGTGAACACAGAGGATGTCGTCAGAGGCTACATCCCACTGCTTTGCTGAGCACCCAAGGTGGGCTCCTAAGTGATTGGGCCCCCTGAGGGTCTACCCCTTCCTTTTCTACTGGGTATTGCCTTTTTAAAATATGAGGCAAACCCGGCTTTTTGGATTCTCATGGTGAGCCAGGTTTCTTGTAATAAGCATACGTCATATTGCCTTACAAATTTGCTCCATTACAAGCAATCGAGTTTCGAGGTTAACCCAGCAACAATCCATTAGAGTACCCTTACTAGGCATGTTGGTTGGGCCTCTTTTCCATCATTCTTTTTCCCTGCCCCCCTAGATGGCACTGCTTGTTTCGACCTGACCTTCCAAGGGATCCTGTCTTCATGTCTCCCACCAGATGGTCCCTACTCTTTCTGTGTGGACCTTGTTTATCCACCACCACTTCGTTCATTGTCCCTGCAATACCCCCGCATGGCCTTGTTGAAACTCACGTGAGGGGTTTAGGTTTGATGTTTGTGAGGGTGTATTATGTTGCTCTATGTAATTATTGGCTAGAGTGGCAGGTAGGGGCTCATGAGCTGGGTCTACGGACAGCCACATATTAACTCAAAACGGTTAAGCCTACAGGCTCTGTCAACTCATTGAAAATGTAAAATGAGAGTGTGACTGCCTTTGTCACAACATGTAATTATAAATAAAGCAAGCCTTTTGACTTTATTACGAAAATAAGTAAACATGACCATGTGGTCTCTGCACAGAGAGAGGCATTAAAATGTTTTAGGAAGACTCAGACTATACGTTGATATGAGCCTTAAATCTCAATCGGCAGATATCAAGCATTTACCAGTGTCAAATCAAGAAAAGGGACATCTGTATTAAACCTCTTCTTATTGCATTTGTAAGCGAGCTCACAATGTAAACCTACTTCCTATTATAAATGTCACATATTTGACAATGTAGAGCCCCTTCCCATGATGTTTGCCCTGGAGTTGACAACATAAAACCCTTTCCTATTGTATTTGCCTGAAAGTTCAACATGTAAAACTATTTTCTATTGCTCGGAGTTCCTATTGTATTTGTCAGAGTTCAAAATGTAATGCCACTTCTTGTTGTGTTGCTTATAGAGTTCACAATGTAACCCCCGTTGTATTTGTCAAACACTTCACAACATAAAATCCCTTCATAGTGAAGTTTTCAGAATTCACATTGTAAAACGAATTCCTATTTTACGTGCCAGAGTTTACAGCCCTTTTCTTATTGCATTTTTCAGAGTTAACAATGTAAAACCCCTTCTTATTTTATTAATCTCAGAGTTCACAATCTAAAACTGTTTCCTATTGTGTTTGGCAAGGAGCTCACAATGAAAAATTCCTCCGAATTGTATTTGAGAAATTCGATTTGGGATGTCCCAAGGCAAGCTGTAATTAATGGGCCTCAATTTTGTCAATGGGGCATTTCTCTTTTGGTGTCCTGGAGCCTCTTCACCTCGGTTCCTCAAACTTAGGAACAAGTACTTCAGTCTCAGGGTAATGACGCAAAGCAGGCTGAGGCTGACTCAGGAAGGTGATTTGGGTTAGGAAATCAAAACTCAGCAATGCACAAAAATAACAATAAATCAATGTCCAGCCAATTTGTATTTATAAAGAAAAAAAATACTGTAAAAACACTCCACTAAATACTATGCACAACATTACAGATACTTACAAGATTTGAAGTGGAGTTGCAAATTGAAACTCCTATGTTGTCCATGTCCATATGTTGTCTTGCATGGGAAGTGATTACTTACTCTGGCTTCTTAGCAAATGTCATAAGAGAAGTATGTTGGTTCTTTATTGCATACAGTTATGAGAAAAATGTACCCACTGTACTTTTTACCATCTTTAAATTAATCAAAACACTCAAAAAGAAACAAGGAACAGAACAAGAATCACATATCTTTTGGTTTATTTTTCACTTCTATATCAAGACTGTAAAAAATAAGTGCATTGCTTCAAATAGTCACAAAATGTTTGGGCTATACATAAATTCCTAAATTGATATATTACATTGCACTGCTAAAATTTCAATTACTGAGACTAAAAATACATTCATACAAGGATGCCCAGCGGTACTACCTTCCAGATACTATGCTGCAAAAAACCTAATCTCATTGGTCAGCCTCTTTCCTAGATACTATCTAACCCACAACAATCCAGACCCATGGGGATGTCCTAGAAACAGGGCATGTACCGGAATGTATCTTGCACAGTAAAGAGTTATTTAGTATAAATAGTCAGGGTGTATACCGACCCCACACTGTATCCTTCTCATGAAGTCACCAGCTACATATCACAGTCCTTTTCTTTCTATTTACTGTTGCTGGATACTTACACAGAGGTGAAAGGAGAGTGAATTCAAGTACAGGAAGGGGCCAACCCATACAAGAGTTACTTGGACAAAGAATTTTCTGCAAACTCTACATAAAGGAAGGAACAGTACTGTACGAACAGTAGATTAAAAATAAGCACATCTAAAACAAAGCTGATTATCTGGGGCTCTAGATAACAAAGTCAATTACTAGGGAAGACTCTCCATTACTAAATCACTAACCTGCAAATACTTCACAGTAATTATCTCAGACACCATCAAATTGAAATATTTTGTAGGGGGGCGTGGCCAAGCCGAGCAGCAAGATGGCCGCACAGTGAGGCGGCTCTGCCGGCAGAGCTCAATATCCGACATCTATCCGGGGCCTGGCAAACAAAAAAGCAGGTCAAACACAGCGTTCCGGTGCGAATTGCCTCCGCGCCGCTAACGGCGCAGCTCCGGGTGCCGGGATCTGACGGCGGACCGGGATTCCAGGAGCGGCGTACTGAGGCCTGCTGGGGCGCGTGAAATCGCGAAGGTGGCTGAGGAGCGTGATCGCTCGACCAGCGCGGCTGCGGGACCCCTGTGACTGCGCACACAGCTGCTGATCCGGCCCCCCCTATCGCGCCCACGGAGAAGATCGGACGGGATGCATGTGAGGGGGCCGTGAATATAAGGGGCGAGGGACGTATGGTGGAGGATCTACACGTCCCAAAATGGCGGCGCACTAGGGCTGGAACCCGGCTGGAGACAACGACGGTGCAGAAAGCGGACCTACAGCTGCCGGTGAGTTCTGCCAGACGGCGCCTCCTCCGCCCTCCTCCCCCCCGCCGCGGCACATTACAGCAGACCAGCAGGGGAAGTATCCCGATCGAGGAGGAGCGGACGACGGGCGAGAGGGGCCCTAGAGTCTGGAAGGCCGGTACAGTAGATCCCAATCCCAATTTGACCTATGTGACATTTGATTGCGGCACCAATCTGGGCAGCGCTGCCTGTAGACAGCGGAGGTATCGCGGCACGCCTGAAGAGGGGGGACGCCGCTCCATTGTGTAACGCCATAACTCTGGTGTCCCTGGTTGAGAGCAGCCCCGGGGCCTACAGGGAGTTCTGCGGTCCTCGGACAGCATCAAGACTGCGGCAAAGAGGGGCAACGCAGCGTGGGGGAAAAAAAAGACAACGTGGACGCCACCGATGGCCAGTTGCTGTTAGGGCGCTATACCTCTGCCAAGGAGCCACGAAAAACGAACGCAGGCCGGATGGTGAGGAGGCGATACGCTGCATGAGACCTGCGAGACGCCCTGGTAACGGGGGATCGACAGTGAAGCCTATGCGAACATTGGAGAGCCACACAGGGCTAACAGCCTAGGGTAACCTCAGGTGCGGAGGGGGGCGGCCGCTCCCGAGTGCCGGTACCGCGCCAGTACAGTCGACGGCACACAGCCACTATATACAGGAGCAACAGGAGCAGTGCACAGGCAAGGTGCCACTTCTCTGAACCCACTGGTGATTCCTGCTGAGGCTGCCGGATCGGACCATCTTATACGCTGTGCAGCCACTGTGTGACAGCGAGCAAGACACCAACAGCGATGGGGAAAACCGACAACAAACAGACCAAGATCTCTTTCGAAAAAAGGGCAACACGTCTCCAGGACCCCACTGCCACCCCAATCACTGTGGTCCCTGAGACTCAAATGGACTCGGACCAAGATGACGACATCAGAGCACTGATGCGCGAGGTGCGAGGTAGTCTCAGAGCGATCGATACTAAATTAGACACTATGGCGGCACGTATGGACCACATGTCCCACAGAATAGACAAAACTGAAAGTCGAGTGGACACAATGGAGCAGCGAATATCGAACTCGAGGATCGGCAAGAATCAGCACAGACCAGCATGCTACATATGGAAAAGGTACTTGAGGTGATCAAGGCCCGCAACGAAGGTTTGGAAGCGAGATCCAGAAGGAACAACGTCCGTATCACCGTATCACCGTATCACCGTATCATCCGTGCCAGAGTCCACCAATATTCAAAATATGGAACGCTATGTCGAAGAATTACTTAAGGATCTATGTGAAGAGGGCCTTACTCCAATGTTCCTGGTGGAGCGTGCACATCGTACTTTGGGGCCTAGACCACCGCCGGGGGCCCATCCGAGACCGATCCTGGCCCGCTTGCTCAATTACAGGGACCGGGACACTGTGCTGAGAACTGCTAGAGAAAAGGGGGATACCGAATATCAAGGAAATAAAATAGCTATATACCCAGACTTTACACAAGTAGTGCAGGCGGCAAGAAGGGAATTTATACCGGCCAAGAAACTACTTCAACAGGCGGGCACGAAATATGCAATGATGTATCCGGCTAAACTTCGAATCCAGACCGGGGAAGCCCCTCTTCTTCACGGATGCAAGTGCTGCCTTGAAATACGCCAAACAGACTGCTAAACAACAGCGACATCGAGAGGGGGATCGTCGCCTGCTTCCGGCAACCAGATGAGTGACAATGATTGATCTTGTGCACGCAGGGGGTGATGAGCTCTATGCTACCAAGACTGCTAAATGACATTATGTTACTGAGCCAGGGTCGCCCACGTTCGCTCTGCCACCCGGTTCAAAAGTGACAGGGCAGAAGCAGGCTACCCCACGCCCCTTGGGGATGATTCCCAGTTACGTTAAATTTGTTGGGTTCCCCTGTGAGGGGTATTGTTCAGCAAGGGATGCACAACCTGTTTGGGGGTTGGTGTGGGTGGAGGGTGGGGGGGTATGTTAATGTATGTTGTAATTGGTCACGGGACAGCTTTCACATTGAACAACACTATCCTAACCGTAGACAGTCACATTTGCCTACAGCACAGTACAGGCACCTCCATAGCACACGAAACTGGCCATGCCGGGGACTGAGACCGGACGGGAGGGCGGGGGGATACGTTTTGCTTGTGGACCTCGAGTTACTGCGACAGCCAACTGTCTACACTTAAATGTCTCACGTGGAATGTGAGAGGTCTAAACGACCGCCGTAAATCTCGTCTTGTACAAACTTATCTGTCCAGACATGGGGTCGATATTTGTCTCCTACAGGAGACTCATCTCCTTGAAATGGCTGGCGCAAAACTGAAGGCTGCTCGTTGGGGCGAGGTTCACACTGCAGGATATTCAAGTTACTCCCGGGGGTAGCGATTCTCATCCGCAAAGGGATTCCCTGGCAGACACATCAGCTAATAAAAGATCCAGAGGGGCGGTTCCTCCTCCTACAGGGCACCCTGTATCAAAGACCAATGATTGTAGTAAATGTTTACGGCCCTAACACGGACGATTCGACATTTTTCCGCCACCTCTGGCACAAGATCCAATCTTTGGGAGACTCTGCAATAATATGGGGTGGGGACTTCAATATAACACTGTCACCTCACATGGACAGGGAGGGGGCAGCCAGGACTCACCACCCGCAGGCCACAGCAACACTGCACAGCATCATACAAGACTACGACCTGACTGACCCCTGGCGAACGTTACACCCAGCGACTCGGGAGGGCACCTGCATTACACACCACCGCCAAGCCTGGTCGCGAATAGACTTCTGGCTACTGACCAAGGACGTACAAATATGGATACAAGACGCCAATCATCACGCGCGAACATTATCGGACCACGCTCCGGTGGCATTGACTCTGCTGGTCCCACCCCACTATCGACAGCCATTTTCATGGAGGCTCGCCGCCAATGCTCTATCAGACACAGCGTTTTGTGAGACTATTCGCACACATATCCAAGACTACTTCACACAAAATACTGGATCGGTGTCCACTGAGAGCGCCCTCTGGGAGGCGTTCAAGGTGGTAATTCGTGGACACTGTATAGCGGGTCAGTCCGGGGTCCTTAGGGATATACGAAACAGTCTACACAGGCTGGAAAAGGAGCTGCGAAATTTAGAGGCACAATATTGCACAGCGCCCTCCCCTTCCCTCCTAGCACATATACGCACCATGCTCACATCTTATCAGGAGGAAGCTGACCGAGAAGTCAAATTCTTGCATAAACAGGCCACAGCGCGTAGATACGGAGAAGGAGACAGACCGGGCAAAACGCTTGCCAATCTCTTACGTACGCCCCGAGGCTCCCCCTTCATCACGGAATTGCGTACTACGAACGGAATAACAGTGCGTTCCCCACCCGACATTTTATCTACTATGCGCGCATTTTACGCACAAGTATACACATCCACCTCTGACACGACAGAGGCGCTATTACACGACTACTTTGATTCCATAGCCCTGGTGTGGTTTAACGACGTCCATCGGGAATACATGGAGTTACCTTTCACGATAGAGGATATCAAACGGACTATAGGGAGTCTCTCAGCCGACAAGGCCCCAGGGCCAGACGGCTTAACAACCAAATTCTATAAGGAATATACTGATATCCTGGCACCTCGCCTCCTGGCGGTCTACCAGGAGGCTATGGAGATCGGCCACTTGCCCGCTTCAATGCGGGAGGCCCTAATCATAACAATTTTAAAGCCAGACAAAGACCCCACTCAATGCGACTCCTATCGCCCAATTTCTTTAATTAACATAGACGCAAAAATTTTCGCCAAGCTCTTAGCCACCCGCATGCAACCACTGCTCACCCGGATAGTCTTGCCGGACCAGTCTGGCTTTATACCGGGCAGATCCACGTCCCACAACCTCCGGACACTGTTCGCCCTAATGCATTACCTGGCACCACATGTACCGGCCATCGCGACCTTACTTGATGCCACCAAGGCGTTCGACTCCTTGGAGTGGAGCTTTCTTTTCCCGCTGCTCCAAAGGATGGGTTTCAGTCCCATATACATCCAACAGATAAAGTTACTGTATACTATGCCTACGGCGCGCTTACGGGTAAATGGCCTGGTTTCTGAACCCATCGCGATTACTAGAGGAACACGACAGGGCTGCCCCTTGTCGCCCCTACTCTTTGCTATTGCCACCGAGCCGCTGGCCGGGCGTATCAGGCAACACCATTCACATCGTGGTATAGGGCTCACGACGCGGAGCCTGACAATATCACTATATGCGGGCGACATAACATTATATATGACTGACCCTAAAGAGAATCTAGCGCCCATGACACGGGAATTAATCCGCTATGGGGAACTTTCTGGGGTGCGAATAAATTGGAGTAAATCCGTGATATTCCCCTGACGTCCGGCACGAGACCCTTTGAAACTGAATACCCGATTACATGGGCAACGGGGCCAATTCGCTATTTGGGGATATGGCTCAGCAACGACCTTGCTGAGCTATGGTCTGAAAACTACGGCAGAGCGATGGACTGGGTAACGGAAAGGGTACGCCGTTGGAAAACTTTGCCCCTGTCTCTGATAGGGCGCATCGCAGTAGCAAAAATGATTATTCTACCAAAGTTGCTATATCTTTTTGTCAACATTCCAATTCCACTAACAACTCACTTTTTTAAAACACTACGCTCCCTGATGATAGACCTAGTATGGGCGGGGCGCCAACCCAGAATTGCGTGGGAAATACTCACCCTACCCCAGTCCCAGGGAGGCCTCGCCGCACCCGACTTTGTGCTATACGCCTACAGCGCACAGGCCCACTTCCTACACTACTGGGTACACCCTACACCCTTTCAGCCACACGTAGCCATTGAAAAAGACAGGGCTGCGCCGACGCCACTCACAACCGCAATATTTCACACATACAAGCGGTCACGGGATGAAGTGAACACGGTGGAAGCGTTACGCTGGGCGTGGACGGGACTCCGCAGGAGAGCAAAACTAACTATGCTATATGCACCCTCTATGCAATTGGCAAGTCACCCACAGTTACCTCCGCTGGGGGACCGCAGGGCCAGGGAGAGAGCTGCACTACACAAAATACATACGGGCAAGGACCTTTTTCCTGCGGACATCTTCCTGACACTTCAACAAATGTGCGACCCAGCGCCCCCCTCAGCCGCGGACACGCTACTCTACTATCAGTTGCGCTCCTCTTGCAGAAGCAGATTTGATACCATTCCAAACCCCCCCCCTACGCTACCAGCATTAGAAAACGTGCTCGGGATTGCTCATGGCCGCAAGCTGATCACTCGCATATATAATACCACACAACGGGAATCCCCGATACTTGTCCCAGGGACGAGGGAGGTTTGGGCGGGGGAGCTGGGGGTGGACATATCGGACGCCCAATGGAACTCGGTATGCGGCCAGCTACGGCTTTTATCCTCCAACTACAGATTGCGATTAATTCACTTTAAGTACATACATCGCTTCTATCGGACCCCAGTACAACTGCACCGCATGGGATTGCGACCTGATGGTCGCTGCTGGAGATGTGGGGACACACAGGCCACTTTCCTACACGTAGCATGACAGTGCCGCCAGGTAGCTAACTTCTGGGTACGTACACTACACTACATACATGCCATAACCGGGCATGACCTGCCCTGCACACCGCTGGCGGTGTTGCTGGGTGACAACATTTCTGTTCCACCAAAAAGAAAGAAATTAACTGCTATGCTTTTGATTATGGCAAAGCGCCAAGTGGCCCTTCATTGGCGGGCGGTTTCACCACCGACCACTAAGGATTGGATTACCAGTGTAACATATTGCAAGACACAGCTGGAGACATATTGGGGACTGCTGCCGCCGAGGTCTCGCCCACGGGACATCTGGGAGCCGTATGTAAACTGGCTAAATACTGTAAGTGTGGATGAGTTTTAATAACCCTAGAGATTACAACGGATTTACCAACACTGAGAGGCATGACCACATAGGCCCCTACATACTGATAATGAGCATCGGAGTAACAACCAGGCTAGCCAATATGGTAACATAGTGCTATAATGAAAATGTGTATAAAGACTTCAGACTATATATTTACAAACACAATGTCAGATTATGATTATGCAGACGTCGAGAGATATTTGTGGACTGTGATTATTCAGCTGTTCTGTGATTGTTGGTTTCTTTTTGTCCTTAAATGCAAATAAAAACAATTTAAAACTAAATTGAAATATTTTGTAGAAGATGGAATACCTCATTTAGACTCTGGAGAAAGTTTTCAATAAGTTTTCGCCTAACAGATCCAAATTACCTGGAGGATGGTGCTCCACCTATCTCCCTGAGTGTACCTTGTTTATGTAGCCCACATTCTTGTCCTCACCCAGCTTCCTCTCCTACCCTTCTTTTTTCATCGCTTTCCAATGCCATTGCCTTTGCACCACCCTTTCTCCACTCAAAGCTCTTTTGAGCTTCCATGCCTTGATTATGTTCAGGTACGGTCATTCCCTTTCCCCTTGAATTCATGCTTTCTATATTCATTCACAGAATGATACATGGCCAAATGTAATAATACATTCGAATTTCATACTGCAGTGAGTAACTTGAACTCACTGGTACAGGCAGTGCTACTTCCTACAGACTCATAGGAAGATTGATAAGAATTACATTTTTAACAGGCGCATGAATATAAAATTTCCTAATTTTTGTGAAGGAAAGTTTAAATTCTATTTTGAACACGAAGGTGAGGATTATTAATTTATTTTCTCCATTTCTTGCTCAGTAGCCTGAGTAAAGAAACATTACACCATAACAATAGAAGGACTACATATCTCATGAGTCCTCAAAACAAACAACAGTCCAATAAAAATCCTGGTAATACATGTAAAACAGTCTTCAAGAAAAAGCACTTCCTTTTCTTCGTGCATTAGCGCTGATCTTTTAGTTTCCTTCTCCTACTGATAATCTTCTGTCCCGTTCCTTTTGAAGAGATATAATTTCCAATATGATCAATTAAGTTAATCATATACTTAAACCATAACAGAACAATGAAACGTCCAGACGCTGGGTGGGTGAAAAAGCATCTTTGCTATCAGGATGGGAGACTCCTCAGTTCGGTATCCTTAGTAGAATTAAAGTTTTGCTTAATAAAATCTAGTAAAGTTTAAATTTTGTGTCAGGACCGGAGGCTCAGGTTATGCAGGTTTAAAACTCACTGACTGCCAATAATGCCACCCCTTCACTGGTTAAAAATAGAATTGTTTGATGTTAGATCGGAGGACCAATCAGTCACATTCAAACTATCCTCCAGACAGCCTCCCAAAGAAAAAGATTTGGATGCCATGGCTCTTCTTACCAAGTGTGAGCCAAAACTGAAGGTGTTGATGCCTGCTTCACTCATAACCCAACAAGCCCACCTTCCATTGACATGAGTTTATCATGTTTTTGAATGGCAAGCAGCAGCTGTCCACTACCTGGAGGCCTCACCTCCTCAGTCATGGCCTTAATGGCTCTGATACATTTCACTATGCATAATTATAATTTAGGGTTACCTGGAAAAGCTGGAACATGAACACTTTTGCTGTTAAATTTGGTTCTTCTAAAGCGCGTAAATGTGACCCCTTCAGGAGTGAAGATCATAGGAGATATATCTAACGTTCTGACATCCAAACCTGTTTTGTAAGAGATGAGACATAACATCGCCAATTAACCTGAAATTTCCCTTCTGCACAGAAATTGGTTATCTTTCCAGGATTCCAGAAGATGCAGCACCCAATTCACATCTCACAAGTGTGTATGTTGGCTCCATAGGCACTGATAGTAGAAACCCCCTGAGGAGTCTACAAGCAATTGGGTGTTCTCCCATTGGTACACCGCTGCAAGGCAGATGGCCGGCAGAAACAGCCAACCTGCAAGTGTTGATGGTCCTGTACTCCATACTCTTAGTAACCAATTCTGACAGAAAGTTCAAAATATGTACAGCATCTGTCCCCACACAATCCAGATTCTGTCCTAGACACCAACGGGACCATCTGTGCCACACTGAGCTGTAGTATTGGACTGTGACTCTGATATTGCCTTTGTGATGAAACTTGAAGCCTGCTCTGAACATCCTCGATGATCCAGCATTTCTGAAAATCTACCATGCCATCAACCTGAGCGTTCCTTCCTGAATCAGTTGATGTGCGTTGCAGTGAGCATCCTTCAAATTGTTATGAAGCTGGGGAAGAAGGATTATAAACTCTGAGGAAGGTTCCAGAAGAACTGGAAACCACATTTTCAAACTTAACACTAGTGTCATCAAGATCAAGTTTGTCTTCTGCCTCCCGACCTGTGATGTAAGTCTCATAATCATTGAGAACAGTGGGAACACACGCTTGAAAATCTGACTCCAGTGCTGAAGGAAGGCATATGTCGCCTTCTCCAGAAGGTCCGACCTCCAACTGAAGAAGCATTGGAGTTGATGATCCAAACACAACATAAAAAGAGCTATTTGACAAGGTCCACACTTGTCCGTTATCTGGTGAGTTACCCAGAGTTCAGTTTCCAAGCAATGAAGTCCCTCAGATATATGGCGTTCTAGTGTGCTATCCGATTTTGCTTCCCCGGAAGATATTCCACTCCGAATGAGATTCTCTTGTCTAGATAAAAATGTCAAAGGTCCTTGACTAATTCCATCAAGGACTTTGACTGTGTTTCTCCTATTGTTTTATATGCATCAGGCTGCTGATAGACTCTCCATTCTAACAGGATGGAACAGGAAATTTTGTTCTTCATTTGTCACTTCACCATGAAGGATCTTGCTAGCAGTTCTAATCAATCGATGCACATTTCTTTCTCTTGCTCTGACCATAATTACTCTGTGGTAATAGCCCCACAATGAGCCTCCCATCCATAATGGCTTGTGTTTGATTTTATGATGAGGTTCAATAAGGATCTAAAAATGACTTTGCCATTCCAGGACGCCATGTGGTACAGCCACCACTAGGTCACTGTCCTGGCTTCTTTTGTTAGATCTATTGCTGATACATAAGTCAGCTCTTTCCAGAGATATGAGGCCTTGAGACTCTGCAGTACCTGGTAGTATAGGGGACCTGAGAACATTGACTGAATTGACAAGGCTAGAAGTCCCAGCATCCTGGCAAGATGTAACAAGACTCGACTCTTCTCCAAGGTCGTCCTTAACTCCCTCCTGATGAGTTCCATCTTCTTCTGAGCAAGCTTCAGCGTCTGCTCGGCTGAACCTATAACAAAGCCCAGAAAAACTTTTCTTATTTGGATTGATTTTGGATTTCTACTTATTTATCTATTTAGCTGAGTCAAACAAAACCAAAACGACAAAAATACAACATACAAAAGTCAAGATACAAAGTTTCAAAGATGAAATAAAGTTATAGCTATTAGAAGACAATAGCTCCAGCTGGCCCTATTTGGTCACGCTTGACCAGGACAAATCCATAAGTACAGTCTGACCACGATGGAGTGCAGGCTGGATACAGGAGTCACACAGACCCTGGCACAGTACCTTGGATGCGTGAAAAATCAATGACCATGCGATATGCAGGAAGGTAAGCGTCGCGGAGGCAGGTGCGGCTTCGGTTCCTTACTGCAATGCAGGTCGCTGGCACGTCAGGGCTCGAGGACAGTGCAGTGCACAAAGGAGGTGAGGCGTCACTGAAGCAAGAGAGGCAGCGGTTCCTGGAGGTGGTTCAGAGTCTGAGAGTCGCTGATGCCTGGGACTTTGTGAGGCGCAGGGGAGGTGATGTGGTGGTTGCCGAGATGACCCTCAGTTCTTTACCGCTGTGCGGTGCGGATGATTAACTAGGCGGTCAAGCTGCAAGGCTTCGATTCCGCGGCAGCGGTGCGTCACAGACATCAGTGGAGTGGTGATCCGGACTCCTGCAGTGGCAGTTCTTCAGAGTTGCTGCAGCATCATCGGAGCCTGTGTTGTAAGTTTCGTTGAGCGGGGACAACAGCTTCAGTGCAGACAGCAGCATATCGTCAAAGTTGTAGACAGGCGCTGATTCCTAAGTCGCTCAACGTCGGTTTCCTTTTGTAGCACTGAAACTCACTGCCAAGGGCCCAGGAACTGGAGTTGGCACCACTTGGCAAGTAGGGCTCTCAGCAGAGGTGCCCAGATGCTACAGGTGAAGTCTTGGATGACTCTGAGACTTCTAACAAGAGGCAAGCTCAACTCCAGCTCATGGAGAAACTTTAGAAAGCAGGCTGTAGACAGCAAAGTCCAGTCCTCTCACTCCCATGACAGACACAGCAAAGCAAACAGCAAAGTGGCAGTCCCTCCTGGCAGCACAACAGCTCTTCTTCCTGGCAGAATGTCCTCAGTTCAGAACTGTTCCAAGTACATGGTGTCAGAGTTCCAGTACTTATACCCATTTTAGCCTTTGATGTAGGGAGACTTCAGAGAAAGGTCTTTGTAGTGCACAAGACAAAGACCTTCCTGTCCCTGGATCCAGACACACTACGGGGGGGAGACTCCTTTGTGTGGGGACAGGCACAGCCTTAATCAGGTGCAAGTGTCAGCTCCTCCCACCACTCTAACTCAGGAAGGCTCTTCAGCTTGGTCATGAGCCATCATGATATGCAGGGCACACCTCAGCTCCCTCTGTGTCTGACTGTCTAGAGTGAATTCACAAAGCCCAACTGTCATCCAACTCAGATGTGTATTCTAGTAACAGGCAGAGGCACAGAATGGTTTAGTAAGAAAATGCCAACTTTCTTAAAGTAACAAACCAAGCTGGTGGGACATCTTCCCCCAGACTCAAGCCGCTACTGCTGTGAAAATGTGAAATTTCACGGATTCTTTTCCAGAAACAACAATAGTTACACCAATTTATCTATTTTTAATCCATGTTTATTCCAAAGTTTCAACAATCCTTTTTTCAAACGCAATGTAATTCCACTATTTAGATGCTCCAGAAATGCCACTCCAGGCCTTATTCTGTAACCCATCAGAATTAACATTGAATCCTGGGAACCTGTGTAAACTCAATGCATTTCGTGCTATAAAGCACTTTGTCAGGAGTCTGAAATACAAACAAAGCCCATCAGTTGCCAAAAATCGTCCTAAGTATAAGACATCATAATCATTGCAATACCATATGATTTGTTCAACATACACTTGTGCCCTAAATTGCGGTAATATCATAAAGTGCAATAAACACACTATTATCGAAAAAAACACTAGTTAACCCCCTTGTGAAATACTAACGAATCACACTACCAAACCAAAAAGTACATCCCTAATTTAAACTGATATTTTCACTACCTCTATATCACCCCCTTCTAAAAATCAACTCACCCTGCTCAAATGTGCGGTTTGAATCTCTGATATTTAACGCTGCATCCAGCTGCATAACCTTTTCTTTTCTTGCTTACTCCCCAACTATGAAACTCCGTTATTTTAATGATCCTGAATACCCTCTCAGGTGAATACGATTAAAGCCATTATGAAACGTAACCATACCACGTGTTTTCTTTGACCAGTTGAACTCAATAAACATAAAAGAAATGTCGGGAAAAAATACGAGTTGTAAAAAAACATGTACATGCCTACTTCAACCATATGGATACATAAATTGATCCTACATTTTTACAATGAAAATAAATAGGTAACCGCGATGTTATAAACAATGTCCACTATTTACTACAGATGAAATTTAATGTGCTCAGTGTCGCAGGCCGATTCCCAAGAGTCCTTGATGTTGTGCTCTTTTCCTTGCCTTTTAACCTTATGGGTGCAAACTTTCTTAAAGTGGCATTTTCAGACCTACAATGACAACCTGCCTTCACTAAAAGATGTGTTTTTAAATTGTGAGTCCAGTGAAACCAAACTCCAATTTTCTATGTACTCCAAATTGGAAGATACACTGGTACGCTGCTACCAAGTAGCTCCAATGCTAGCCTATGGGAGTGACAGGCCTTGCTGTAGTGTAAAATGAATTTAGCAGTTTTTCGGTACGTCCTACCTTTTGAATACAATACACTGCACCCTGCCCATGGGGCTATCTAGGGCCTACCTTAGGGGTGCCTGACATGTAATAAAAGGGAAGGTTGGGGCCTGGCAAGTGGGTGCGCTTGCCACGTCGAAGAGGCAGTTTAAAACTGCCCATACATGCTCTGCAGCGACAGGCCTGAGACATGTTTGCAGGGCTACTCATGTGGGGGGCACAATCAGTGCTGCAGGCCTACTAGTAGCATTTGAGTTACAGGCCCTGGGCACACATGGTGCATTGTACTAGGGACTTACAAGTACATCAAATTTGCCAATCATGGAGAAACCAATTACCATCAGATTTTAGACACAGAGCACTTGTACTTTAACACTGGTCAGGAGTAATAAAGTGCCCAGAGTCCTAAAGCCAGCGAAAACGAAATTCAGCACACAGCCAAAAACAGGAGGTCTGAAGCATAAAGACAAGGGAAGCCATGCCAAAAGATACCAGGTCTAACACGTGTCCCCCAAGGCTGAAAGCAGGGAGAACTACCCAGCCTCTTGGGAGTTCTCCTCACTAAGGTGGAAGAACCTTAAAAGACCATCCGCGTTGGCGTGTTCTGTTCCAGGGCGGTGTTCCACCGTAAAGTCCAGTCCAGGAGATGGACCACCTCAACAGTTTAGGATTCTCACACCTCATCTGCATTAACCATCTGAAGGGGCTTGTGGTCTGTCTGAACCCAGAAGTGAGTCCCAAACAAATAGAGTCTTAGCTTCTTCAGTGCCCAGACCACAGCAAAAGCTTCCCTTTTTTATTGCTCTCTACCTCTGTTCCCTTGGAAGTAACCTCCTACTGATGAAGGCTACAGGTGGATCTAGGCTCTCTTCGTTTGGCTGTGAAAGCACGTCTCCCACACCATGCTCTGATGCATCAGTCTGCACCACAAATTCCTTGGAAAAGTCAGGAGCATGGGTGCTGTGCACATGGCTTCCTTCAGGGTGTCAAAAGCGGTCTGGCATGCCTTTGTCCAGATCACCTGATAGGGCTGCTTCTTGGAAGTCAGCTCTGTCAAGGGGGCATCAATGGTGCCATATCCCTAGACGAATCTCCTGTAGTAACCAATGATACCTAAAAAGGCTCTCACTTCTGCCTGGGTCTTGGGGGGGAGGGGGTGCCCTAGCCAGAATGGTGTCAATCTTTGGCTGTAGGGCCTGCACCTTGCCGCTCCCTATCTGGTGTCCCAAGTACAGCACAGACCCCTGCCCTATCTGGCACTTACTTGCCTTGATATTGAGGCCTGCTCGCTGCTGGGCCTTCAACTCCTCCTGGAAGTGGTACATATGGTACTCCCAACTGGAGCTGAAGACTGCAATGTCATCAAGGTAGGTGGCACTGAAATTCTACAACCCAGCCAGGACCTTGTTGACCAAGCTCTGGAAGGTGGCAAAGGCATTCTTCAACCCAAAAGGCATGACCTGGAACTGGTAGTGCCCATCTGGTGTTGAGAACGCTGATCTCTCTTGTGCTCCCTCGGTTAAGGCAATGTGCCAGTACCCAGAAATTAGATCAAACGTGCTGAGGAACTTGTCAGCTTCAAGCTGATCAATGAGCTCATCAGCTCAAAGATGGGGTGCTTGTCAGCCTTGGTGACGGCATTGAGCCCACAGTAGTTATCACAGAACCGAAGTTCAGGTGTGACATGGGGTAGGGCAGCCTTGGGGACCAAAACCACTGGGCTGGACTATGGACTGTTGGAAGGCTCAATCACCCCTAACTCCAGCATCTTAGTGACTCCCTCCTTGATGCTGTTCCTCACTCTGTCAGACATCCTGTAAGAATTGTGCTGAACAGGCAGGCTGTCCCCAATTTCAATATCGTGGGTGCACCATTGGGTGATTCTAGGGATGAGTGAGAACAGAGTTCAACCATCCCAGCAGCTGGCGACAGTCTCTCTGCTGTTCTAGGGTCAGAGTAGGGGAGAGTATCACACACTCTACTTACCTATCCTGGTCTTTGGGAGACATCATCCATGACCAAGAGCATGGTCAACTCAGACCTTTCAAAATGTGGTTTGAGGCGGTTTACGTGTGGGACCCTCAAAGTGTTCCTAGGAGTCTGCGTCTCCACCAGGTAGGTGGCATCACTCTTGCGCTCCTTTTCCTCAAATGGCCCAGACCAGGTCTTGTAGAGCACGGGGCTCTGCTGGCGCCATCACCCACACCTCCTGACCAGCCAACGTTTCATGTCCTCCTGCTGGCTTTCGGATTCTCCTGGGCAAGTTTCTGGAAGCGGGCAATCTGGTTTCAGAAGGCCAGCATGTAACTGAATACATCCTGGGCTGCCTTCCTAGGAGCTTGCTCCCAGCCCTCCTTTACCGAACTGAGAGGTCCTCACACAGGGTGCCCATACAAAAGTTCAAAAGGGCTGAATCCAACCCACTTCTGCGGTACCTCTCTGTAGGCAAATAAGAGGCATGGCAAGAGGACTTATGCCTCATGGAGTCTGAGAGACTAATAATTATGCCTTCCACATGGCCTTCATTTACAAGGACATGAAGTTGGTACCACGGTCAGATACCACCTCCTTGGGGAAACTCATGAGGGTAAAGATTCGAATCAGTGCCCTGGCCACAGTGGGTGCAGGAATAGGACACTTTAACCCGCACTTGTTTACAACGCGTGCCATTACCCCTGCATTTTTTACTCCACAAAATCTTTTACAACGCAGGGATTTACAACGCAATCCATTGCAACGCATTCCCCATACAACGCAATTTACTATTCTAACTCCACCAGGGCGTTACTTTGGAGAATGCGTTGTAATTGTTTGCGGTGTAAAGCCCTGCGTTGTAAAAGATTTTGCGGAGTAAAAAATGCGGGTTAATGGCATGTGCTGTAGAGCATGCGTTGTAAAGGATGTTTACCGGGTGCAGTCACCGTCCTCAGAGGGATAGCTTCCAGATACCGGTTGGCATGGTCCACACGGACTGCCCCAGGCTCATCAACCTTAGGCTCGCTATACAGGAGATCATTCTCCCAATAAATCAGGTAAGATCCGGGGCGTTACCATCTGCCTGGTTCTTGGCCTATTTCCGAAAACCCACAATAGTGTGGCACTCTTTCTGCACCACGCAGAATTCCTTCCTGCTGGGGCCTCCTTCCTGCTGCCAATGGGTCAGCTCAGGCAGGTCCCCCAGTTCGGCCACATCTTTCCCTGTAGGTTCTGGGGTGTCCCTCTCAGGTTCAGCCTCCTCCCAGACCATGGGAATTTAAGGAGCGGGTTTCCAGTGCCCCTTTCTCCTCCTCTTCCTGGCAGGGACCTGCATCACTGTTTCAGGCTCCAGGTCCTTCTGATCACCCTCTGTGGCTGCCATGGACTGTATGGCCAGGCACACCCATTCTGGCAACCCTAACATCTCCAAGTGCGACCTGAGCTCCACTTCCTTCCAGGCGGTATGCTATAGGTCGTTGTCTAGCAGACAATCAAAAGGCATGGATGGACTCGCAGCTATCCTCAAGGAACCTGAGATTCCCTCCCCCCCCCATTCAAAGGGAACCTGAGCCACCACACATAGGCGCACACTGTTGTCTACTGCAACTTCTTGTTGGACCACATTAGGGACTACCTGCTCTTCAGACACCAGATGACACCGGACAGTTGTCATACTGGCTCCTTTGTCTCGCAGAGCCTCCACCCTCTGATGGTCACCCACTGCCTGTACCTCTTAGTTTTGTCTTTGTCAGGCATGAGGGTTCTCTGGACCATCTCACTGTCACCAAGGGAGACTAGGGTCATCTCAGCAGGCTCCTCACCACTAACTGAGACCAACTCCTCCCCAAACGTTACACTAGTCATTCCCAGTGTCTGCCCACCAGTGGGGAAGTTGTGCCTGCTTGGGACACCTGGGATCCCCCTTGAAGTGCCCTTCCTGATTACAAGCAAAACACTTCAGGGGTCCCTTCCCTGCAGGCTTTCCTGAGGAAAAACCAATCCTTCTTTTCAACACGGGGTTGGGAATCCTTACCCTGGGAACTAGTTTGGGCTCTTTAGAGAACTCATTACCCTTATTATTTTTGTCCCACTCCTTCTTCTGCTGGGGGGCCCTGCCCCCCTTTGGCTGAGTCAACCACATACACCTTCTTGTGGACCCTGGTGCTGAGCAGAGATCCGCAAGCTTCCTGGGGTCAGTAAGCTTAATGCCAATCAAGTGTTGGCGCAGCTTTGGAAAACAAAGACAAGACAAGTGCTCCCATGCAATCAAATTGTAATACCCCTGATAGCCTGTTATATCACTGCCCTTCACCCAACCATCCAGTGCTCTGCAAAAGGAATCAAAACATTCAAGCCACAACGAGGAATCAAGTTTAGTGCTCCCCCTAAACTTTTGTGGGTATGCATCTGGGACAAGATCTTGATCAACGCTGCTTTCATGTTGGGGTACTTCATCTGGTTGGCTGGCCCTAATGCCAACAAGGTGACCTTCCCCTCCACTGCAAAATGCTTTCACAAACCTGCCCCTGAATCTCCCTCAGGGACCCTGTTCATGTGTAAAGCTGCTTCATAGCCCTGAAACCACCGATCTATGTCATCTCCCTTCACATAATCGTTCACCACACTCTTGGGTATATGTACTGTTCCCTCAGACTGCACTGAAGAAATGCTGCCATCATCTTTGCTGGACTTGATCTTCCAGCTCAGCTCTTAAGCCAAAAAAATGTTTTCTGTCCCCTAGAGCCAGTCTGTCCTTTTCCAAGGCCAGCTTCTCTTTCTCCATCTCTAATGTTTGTTTTTCCACATCCCCATTGAGTTTAGCCAGTTCCAACTGGAGCTTCCTGTCTTCCTGCTGGTCTTTCAACTCCTCTGTGGTCAGGCCTTTAGAGGAAACACTGCTCCCTGCCCTGGAGGGGACCGTCCCCCCAGGCAGATTCTGATTTTCTAACAAATCACCATGTAGATTGTGTTCCTCCTCCTCCACCTCCACAACCTCCTCCTCTGGGTGCTCACCAGCCTCCCTGGCTGCTAATTAGGCCTGCATTGCCTTTTGCAGCTCCTTCTTTCAAGTGAGGCCTTTAAAAGAACACTTGAAACCCCTGCAAAACCTTTTGAGCTGAGGCGCCATATAGGTTTCCAACCTCTCCTGCTCAAACTCTGCAGACACAGCTGATGGCTCGCCAGAGTGAGAGAGGATTGTGAAAACTCAAAAGGGTTGTCCCACAAAATCTAGGAAAACGAAAAGCAGTTTATTGGTACGTAATGGTCTGAGATATGGAAGTAGTATACACCAATTACTGTATGCAATGCACAAATACATGTCCTATTCTCACCACTGAACACCAATGTTAGAAACGGGGTCTCTAGTTGGCAGTTGTTTGCACCCTGTCCAAGTGGGGATCTCTTCGCTCTAGTCAGGGTAAGTAAGGTACACACTAAGAATAACCCATGCTCACCCCCTTGGTAGCTTGGCAAAAGCAGTCAGGCTTACCCCCAGAGGCAATGTGTAAAGTATTTGCACACACACACAGTAACACAGTGAAAAAAAGCCAAAGTACTCCACACCAGTTTAGAAAAATAGCCAATATTTATCTGGGTGAAACATGACCAAAATGACAAACATCCAACATACACAAGTCAAGGTACGAAGTTTCAAAGATTAAATAAAGTTATAGCTCTTATAACTCCAACTGGGGCTGTTTGGTCGCACTTGACCGGGACAAATCCACAAGTTCAGTCCGACCGCGATGGAGCACGGGCCGGATACAGGAGTTACGCAGACCCGAGAACAGTACCTTGGATGCGTCAAAAATCAAAGACAATGCGGGATGCAGGGTAGGTGAGGCATCGTGGAGGCAGGTGGGGCGTCGGTTTCTTACTGCTATGCAGGTAGGCGGCACGTTGGGGCTCGAGGACAGTGCGTTGCACAAACGAGGTGAAGCGTTACTGATGCAAGTGCGGTGTGGGTTCCTGGAGGCGGTGCAGAGTTGGGGAGTCTCCGACGCCCGGGACATTGCGAGGTGCAGGGGAGGTGATGCAGCGGTTGCCAAGATGACGCTCAGTTTCTTAGTGTTGTGCGGTGTCTATGACGTAGTAGGCGGTCAAGCTGCAAGGCTTTGATTCCTCAGTGCGAAGGTCACACCACTGGGCAACAACTGCCGAGTCGGAGCAGTGCGCTGCAGATGTCGGTGGCGCGGTGCTCGGGTCTCCCGCAGTGACAGTTCTTTGGAGCTGCTGCAGAGTCGTAGGAGCAGCCTGCGTTGTAAGTCGCGGTCGTTGCCCGAGCGGGGACCATGGCCTCGCTGCAGGCAGTGGCACGGTGTCAAAGTTGCAGACAGGCACTGGTTCCAAAGTCGCTGAAACTAAACACTTGGCTTATAACCAATTTGATTTAGCCTTACCATGAAAGCATAATAGAAAATTTCCTGTATAAGTGAATGGGTCTACTTAAGTTGGCCCAAAATTCCATTATCAATAAGTTACACTGACATAATTCCTAGGATGTAAACATTGTGTGTGGTTCAGATCATGTGCTTTTAGCATTAGTGCGCCTTTCATGCATATGTGTTCATCAGAGAACCCACATTATATCCACTGCTCGTCTATCTACGTGAAATATATGTATATAGACACACTATTCATAATCTACTCTAAAAATATAAAACAATGGCTGCAATATTGAGGAACAGGCATTGCTGGAATTGGGGAAACAGAAGGACAACATGGCAAGGAATGGCATATAGGAGAAATTGGCACATGAGTTCATGGCTGACATATGAGGGGACAGGCCCTTTATTCTATGGCTATCATAAATCGAAACTGGCACATCATACCATGCCTGGCATATAGGGTAGGAGAAGCATATCATGGTTTTGCTGGCTTGGAAACACATGGGGACATTTTCAGATAAGTTGAAAATTTGGGGCAAATATGAACGCATTTGCAATGTATTTCAAGTTTGTATTTGAGTGATACATTTTTTTAGATTTGGGGGCGTTTATTATTGATATTGTGGCATAATTTCCTTCAAAATCCACATTGACCTGAAAATGCTATACATCACGTGGGAAAGACATTAATCTTCCAGACGCAGAATAGAAAACTCAAAAATGAATATCGTCTTGGCAGCAAGGGTCAGATAAAAATCTGCTATCTCCCTTGAGAAGACCTGGTTAGGCAACCCTCGAGTTAAAAGTAGCAGTCGACGTTCAGTAGCTGCAGAAAAGCTGCCATCCCAGCCAATATGTTTGTGAAGTCCTACGGGGACAGAAACTTGTACTTTTAATGGTGAACTCCCACTGTGAAGCAGAAGTACTTTGTGCAAGAAAGTCAGCATCTTGCAAATCCAATGAAAACAGCCCGTCGTTGTTCAGGACAGCTTCCAGGAATAGGTTCAGAATTAGTACCTTGAAGGTCTGCAGAGAGAAGTTGAGATTGCTGCAATCCAGTATTGTAAAGATCCAAGAATGTTGTCAAGAAACTGGTGGTAGTGATTTTCATTCCCCTTTCTGATATGCAACAAGTTCAACTGCTCCTGCAAGAAGTTCTTAAGAAGCCATTTGAGGCAAAGGAGAATTGGATTGAGGTCACTAGGGAAGCTGTATGGTCCAGTCATCCTGCACCACAGACAGGAAGTATGACTAAGTGGCACTGTGGTATATCAGACTTAGTGAGCGTGTACTCACAAACACCAAAGGTAGTTACACACTCAGTGAAGAGCGTGGGATTATGTCAAGGACTGAAATAATATGGATTACATAGATATTGTTTAAGTTCCAGTTCAAGGAATATCAGTGTTCCTGTAAAACATGAGATCAAAAGATATTCTGAACTTATATTATTTCTGTAGCTGATGATAGTTGATTATTATAACGGTTAGGTTCTAATCAGAATAAACTTGTCTTTAGATCTCCTCCATCATTGCCTAGAAAAGTGACAAGCCACAGTGGCAATATCCAGTTTCCCAGTTTTTTCTTATTCCATCCCCCTATTTCGGGGTCTACAGCTACCCAAAATACTGCTATTTTTTTTTAAACAAACTTAATTGGCTTTGTGCCGCATACATTACATACAGATGTGCTACTTATACCTCGTTGGGCATCATTACAATATTAAGGTTACGACAGTTGTATAATGCTAGGGTGGTACTTACACATAAAATTTGTGATCCCTGTCTATATATAAAAGCAGATGAATGCATGTGTAGCGCATCATGTAGTATTTGTGGATCAAGATAATATATAAAACAACTCCCCTTCCCCGCTTGGCTCACCACATTACTATTTACAAGACTTTAGTTAGTTTAATATCCACGGGAGTCTGTACCTGGTCTGCCAAGTCCGGAGTCTATGTGTCTATGACCCTGGGCGGACTTGGGTTTGCTCTGTACTATCTGATTCTCAGGGTGGTAATGGGCGACGGGTGGCGTATATAGTGTTATTGTGTGGGAAGGTCAGCAGCTTTGAAGGCTACCAACATCATGTCCCATTCTATTGAGCCTCTATATTCTTCCCTACGTATTACTGCACTCTCTGCCCTCCCCCAGTGGATTACTTCCTCAGGCCAGTTTAATATGTTAGGTTGGAAGGCTGATTTCCATCTCAAGGTTATGGATCTCTTTGCAATAAGTAAGGCCAAGTCTGCAAATCTCGCCTGTACCTTCTGGTTCTTAGAACGACGGTATAGGCCCACTATGCAGCTTTTTTGCGATGTTCCAGTGTGTACTCCTAGTCGCTGCTCCAAGTGTGTCCGTAACCTGTGCCCAAAAGGTGGAAAGGAGTGGACATGTCCAAAGTATGTGCATCAAAGCGGCATCGGGGGATTGGCATCTCAGGCATTTATTCTGTGTTTCTGGGTACATTTTGTTTAGTCGATGTGGAGTGAAGTAAGCCCTATGTACTATCATGTACTGTATAAATTTAAATTTGGCATTGCGAGATACTTTTTTAGGGTATTCCAATAGAGAATCTCCTATTAAGGCAGTTCCCTTCCTAAGTCTCTATCCCATTTCTTCCTTAATCGTGTAAGAGACGTTGCGGCATGTGTGCGGATGCCGCGATAGAGCTAGCGGATCAAATGGCGACCATTGCCCATTAAATATAGGGAATAAACAAATTTGTGTGTAGGGGATTCAGTGCTAGTAGGGGACCAGTGTTTTCTGATGAACCTAGTAATATTTGCATGCAGAAGAAACTGGGAACCAGGAACTCCCTGTTCGTGAGTAAAGTCCTCATGATTTAGCAGCACTCCGTCAGCAAACAATGCCCCTATTGTTGTCACCCCCTCCCTTTCCCACTTGTGTATGCGACGTTTTGTTACTAACCCTGAGGGGGTGGGAAGACCCAATAGTGGCACGTTTGGGGCGTACAGGACAACTCGTTTTGTGTATTGCAGAGCTCTCCTCCAGTAGATAATGGCTATTTTTAGTAATACTGGAGCTGTTGGTGGAGTCTTGCTCTGGGGCAGTAGAAATGTGTGTAGAGTTCCTTGGGAGAAGGCATATGGCGCATATCCTATCTCGTGTACGTTGCATCCAACATGCCAGTCTGCAAGCCATTGTAATTGGCTTGCGAAGCAATAGCCTTGAAAGTCAGGAGCTCCCAAGCCCCCCCCATCCGACCGCAGCTGCAGCTTGGGGAGCCCAACCCTTTGGCGGCCTTTCCCCCATATTAAATCAGATAGTAGAATGTTTAGGACTGTAAAAAATGCAGCTGGGATCACAATTGGGAGGTTGGTAAAATAATAAAGTAGTCGTGGGAGGATGACCATTTTGGAGATTGGTATACGGCCTGCTACCGATAGGGGAAGGGATGTCCAGAAGGTTACTTGGGTCCAGAAAGCAGAGACTGCTTTTTGGAGATTACCTTCTAATAAATCTTGTGGTGTCCTATATATTTGGATGCCTAGGCATTTGAAGGTGGTAGGTGCGACTTGGAAGTTTTAGAGCCCAAATGGTATTGCTGTTAGCTGCAGATTATTTTTAAAAAGGAAGGCGTAGGATTTAGTCTCGTTTATAGCAAGTCCTGAAATTTGTTCAAAATGTGTAAAAATATTCGCTATGGGTTGTAGGTATTCTGGCAAGTTTTTGATATAAAGGACTATATCATCTGCATATAGAGACAGTGTGTGTATTGTTTTACCGATGTTAATGCTCTTTTCCGCTGTCTCCTTTTGGAGCTTTATCGCTAGTGGCTCAAGTGCCAACACGAATATCAGTGGAGATAGTGGGCAACCTTGTCTTGTGCCTCTGCACACTGGATAGGGCTGTGATGTGTGCCTCTGCGGGCTCTCACGTTTAGCAGCGTATCTAATAGTTTAATCCAGCGTCGGTATTCGGGGGAAATGCCAAACTTGCGGAGTACTGCTAGCATATATTCTCAGCTGAGAGTATCAAAGGCCTGGCGCAGGTCTAGGGAGATTCACCCAGCTAACCAACATACTGCTATTGTGTATGGGGCTGTAGACACCGAGAAGTGAACAGAAGTACATCACTCCTGTTGAATTCAGTCTACAAAGTTAGTGCTGTCTGCCAGGAACGAAGAGGACACCGAATGGATAGCTGACAAGCTGATTATAGAATCGTTGGCTTCTGGCTTCAGATTTGAAAACTCTTCAGGCACATCTGCTGGCACATGGCGAAACTGACGTTCAAGGCCCTGGCAGTGAGATCATTAGGGTCCCAGGACATCAGATGTTTTTGAACAGTTGCTTCTTTTTGTCTGTTGTATATAAATATAGACTGTTCCTGAACAAAGTATAAAGATAAGTGCGAGAACAGTCAAACTCATGCCAAAGGTGAAGCTCATTGCTTGCCATGACCACCTGGTTGAGCAAGCGACTTTTGGAACAGTACAATTTCTTGCCAAAGGCCTCTAGACATTTCGCCTGTTTGTCCATTTAGGAGAGCAAAGCATTGCCTTTTAGGGAATTTGCCATCACCACAACAGATTTGTTACAGAGTTTCCCAGAGATGACTGTTTTTCAGTGCCTGATATGTGTTGTCCAGAGACATTGGAATAGCCAGGGTAATATAGCCTTAGAGCCCTCCGTAGCAGGCTCAACCTACCGGCCATTAAAGACCTGCTCCAGCGTTAAACAAGGGAGCGGGCCTTTAATGGTGGGTAGAGCCAGCTACGGAGGGCTCTAAGGCTATTAGAACATTTCGCCCCTAGAGGGCAGAATGTTCTAATCTGTAAAACAAAGGCCTCACGGAGCCGGAGGGGGTTTAAATCCCCTTGGGCTCTGGAGGCCTTTGTTCACAGCAACAGCTGTGAAATTTAAAAAAAACATTGGAATGTTGTTCTCTGGGCTTTTGCCAGCTAGTAGAAGCCCGGAGCACTCCATTGTCTTTAACCCGTTTGCTGCTCCGAACGTTCCGCGCCAGTGCGGAACGTTCTATTAAACGAACGGGGCCGCATCGGCCAACGGACGTGCGCAGCACTACCGAGGTAGTGCTCGCGACAGCCGTTGGCCGACGCACGCAGCAAACGGGTTAATGGAGCGCTCAACGTTCCAATGTTCTACTTATTCTTTCTTCCCAGTGTCCTGAGGCTGCTTGATGATTTGGATCTCAAGAACATGCAATAATGGCCAGATGGAGGATCCAAGGCTGCGTCCAGTGCATAGATGGTATCATTCTTTTCACCAGGTGTGCAAGAGTCTCAATGGCAGCGGCGGCCGCCTTAAACAAAGGGTGGTGGGGCGGGTGGGGTCGTGTGAGATGTGTCGGGCGGGGGGACGGCAGGATGGGGTGAAAAATACAATATAAAAAAACGTACCTTTTGCAGCTGCCCGCCTCCAGCGTTGCGCCTCATCGCGCCACCTCGCCTCTTCCTGCCTGGTCCCAGCATCCCCTGGGACAGACTCCCTGTCCAATCCCCACGCTGCTCTGACCAAGGAGTCTGTGGGGTTTCTCCAGCCAAGCTGCTCAATGCAGCTGGGCTGGAGAAAACCTAAGTGCGCATGTGAGTTTTGGTCAGCCTGAGACAGCCGGCCAAACACACGAGTACTTAGGGAGTGGAGTGCACTAGCACTCCTCCTCTCCCCTCCCATGCTTCGTCCCAGCCCTCCGGACACCGCTGGCTAAGAGCCGGCAAATGTAAAATAAAACAATGCAAGAACATCATTTTATTTTACATTTGCTGGCTCTGAGCTAGGCAGTGGGGCGACGCTCCTCCGCCATTGTGGAGCCGCCACTGCTCAATGGACACTAAAAACAAGTTGTGCTGTTTGATAGTCCTTGTGCTCATCAGTCCTGGCATCACTTTTGTGTCTAGTCCGGGGGCAAATACCCCAGGCATGATATCCTACAATAAGGGGGCATGAGAGTGGTCATCTAGAGCTTCAGCTGCCACTAGTGGTATTGCTAGAGTATTTATGAGTGGGGCCTTCAGGTGACAGCAGTGCTGCAAAAAGAAGGGGTGATGTGCTGAAAGGACTGACAAAGGAACAGAAAGTGTACGGAAGGGCAGTACTGGTATCACAATGATCTGGGGATCAGTACGCTAGAAATAAATGAGAAAAGACTCTCTGGTTTCCAGCTCGGCTCTCAGGGAGATTAGAAAAAAGTTTATATTTAGGAGGATGACATAATCAAGTTTGGACCTGAGGCAAGCCAGCTAGGCTGGTCAAAATCAATGAATCGGATGTATCATACCACTTAGCTAAGTTAGTCCACATTTTCAGAGAGAGGACAAGGCAGATGGGAAATCTATAGCAAAGTAAAAGTGTGACCCTCAGTGGTGGAAAGGCTGGGGCTGCACCAATACTACTGGCCTGAACTAATACTCTTCCAGAATCTGACACGGGAGCAATGATCAATCATCTGGAGATTTCTATTTCCTGGATCATTTCCTCTGAAACTTTCAACAACATTGGGCAGTAACATACCCACTCCACTACACCGTCTCCAAGAGACTTATCTTGCATTTTCTAAAATTCCTAATCCTATCATGTACCAAATACGATACATACAACAATTTATTCAGCTGTTCCTTGGTATGAATACTTTGCAAGACATCCCTGCTTTCAGCCAAATTCCTTCCCATGTTTTGTCATCCAATTCTTTGCCTTCCTTCATATACCACCTACTGAAGACCATGAGCCGTATGAGCGCATAACAATAGATACATTTCTGCTAATCAAGCACTTTTAACCCTGGGCTGAAAATATGATTTTTTTTAATGGGTGAGTTTTCTGTTGGCACTTTTGCTTCAAGTAGGGGTTCATTAGCCAGTAACATTCTTGAAAATAGCGCATACCCTTTCATTCTCACACCCTGAACTTGCATAATTAAATTGAGAGCAATGGAAGGCTTAAGAACTAATTTGAAAATGGACAGACAGCTCACCGGGAGGGCAAGGCCATTATCTCTGCCCCCAGACACCATGGACATCATTTAGGGGTAGCAGCTGGGACCCCTAGCTTGCCCTTTGCGACCCTTGGCTGTGCCCCCGCGACCCCTGTCTTCAGTTCTGCATTCAGGATCAGAAAGGGCTTGGTGATTAATGCTTGCTGAAGAGGAAATGTATGGGACACGTGTTTTAAAACTATTTAATAAAGACAGTGATGTTTTAATTTAATTTTTGTAGTTTGCAGGAGTGTAGGTTTAGACAGAGGAGGAGTATGAGGTGAATCACCCTCTCAATTTGCCTTTGCTATCAGGTCACATGCCCTATGAGGGTCGGCCTGGTAATGTCACTGTTGTGTTTTATTATGGTGAATGTTGCAGCGAGCCTGTGTTGTGCAAATAGGGCTCATGGAAGCTGGAACACTATCAAATTTTAAACTACTTGTTGGGCTCCTTTCTGTTAGTCAATAAACGGTTGCCAAATTTACCCCAATGACCTGACGGTGGAACTGTTCATCTTGTTCCTGGACCACCTTGGTGCTCAAGAATCAGACCAATTTACTCTAGCAAGGTAAAGTCGAGCTTCAGACTGGTTCTTCTCCAGCAGACTTCAGCGCATGGCAGTCATCAAATCTTTGTAGTGGCTACATCGCTCAGAATAGACAATGAGACACAGATCCATGTAGTTGGGTGTCCGAGTCCCTGCAAGACTTTTACTTCAGGTTCACTGCATTGCGTCACCACCTATCCGTCTCTCCACTTATGGTTATCACATGGCCACTAGGCTGGTAGCATCAGGGCCTTCACTCTGAGTGCAGAATTCATCCCAGGTATCTTGAGACACAGCCAGGAGTCCACATCATAAGGTAATGACGTGTTGCTTCTGTAGGGCAAACTAAGCCAAACTATTTGCAGAAATTAAAAAGGGCCTTAAACGCTGGCAACCACTGTTTATACATTGGCCAGGAAAAGGAAGATCGCCCTCCCAGTTAAGCTTCCTTAAAAAGAAATAGATTCCTTACAATCAGCTGTCAAAGAGTTTATTTGGGCGGGCAGGAGTTTCCAAGTCAGTTCTGTCAGCACACAGGAAGTCAGGCAGAGTGGGACAACCAGTTATACTTAGACTGCACCAGGCAGCTCAATTAGGAATAGCATCTGAATGGTCAGTATGCAAAACAGAGAAAACACTAGATTCACATGTCTGCATTTATACTATGCCATGCACCATGGCATGTGATTTGGTTACCTAAAAGAGACAGTCTCCTAATTGGGTACAGGTCAGAAGGGGCACATCCTACATTAGCGATTTGGGACAATTTGGTGAGGAACCAGTGACTTGCTACTTCTCCATCCTTCTTCACATCACTATTCCATAATTCAGACTACATACTACACATTGATGAAGAACAATTCTGTAAACGGAGAGAGGGCAATTGCAGAATACTATGGGGTCGTTTCTCTAGGACGGTGATTAAATCCTTTGAGGATTACAAAAATGAGTTCTTAGTGGATAAGACAAATACTACATTACTTACAGTTGCACCACTGGGCACTCTCATAGGGATAATAAAATGGCAGGAATTATGCTGTTCAACCCCCATTAAGAAGCCCTCTGTTACTTTTGTAGATGCAAAGGGGTTGATTTTGAACATATACACTACACTATTACTGAAAGAAAATTAGAAGGGGCGGCTGTACAGCAGAAAATTGAGCAAAATACTAGCATTAAGGAGTAGTAACTAGCGCCAGGACACCTCCGGGTAATCGCGCGCTTTAAAAGTTCCCATAACATAACAGGGACAGAGGTTCCGTATCGCAGTTAGCAAAGACAAGATACTCTCATGTTAACGGGAAGGGTCCAGAATATAGAAACCATCTAAAAACTGATGTTTCTCTGGTAATTTACCTCTGACCAAATTAAGCATCTCTCTGTTGACAAAGGAGGGGCATGCTGGTAGGGATGTGAAGAACTGGGTGATGCGCTACATGTGTGCGAACATGTTCTATGTTTCAGAAAGAAGTGCCTACCCATTTTAGGGGAACTGCAGGGCTTCCCGTCCCTGAAAGCCCAACATTGATTTTTTAAAATCTTAAAACCACTCAATATGAACAGTCTGTTGAGGAATGACTAGAGGTTACCAACTATTATCTTGGCAGCAAAACAATTGCTCTAAGATGGAAAGGTACTATCTTTCAACGTTCAATTGGTTGGTAGGTCGGTGCTGGTGATGGAAAGATTGACATAGGGCTTGCAGGTCGAAGGTGACAAACAGTGGGGACCTCTCAATTATTTAATAGAAGCATTGCCTATAGTATCATGTTCAAAATCTCTTTGGTCTTTACGACTAATGGAATGCTAGTAGAAATTGAACTACATACTCCCTAAACAAGAAGAGTTGCTTCCTGTCCTTTATTTGTTATTTTTTTGATTGAGGTGATGTTTCTACGAGTAGGGAGGAGGCAGCCATAAGAGGTTGTAAACTATGTAATGTCAAATGAAGCTTACTTTTTATGATAGTGACCATAGAGTAGGGTTACAATAAAACTCAACAAAATATATTTGGGAAATAGAATTTAATGCTGAAATGTATCCAACAAGCTGCAACTCTTCAATGGGGCTCGTTCTTGTCACAGCACATTAGCAAAATAAAAATATTCAACTTGTGAACACTGACTCTGGGAAAAATATTCCCAAAGGAGCTGCAACTGCCAGTAGGCATTTTCATGGAGAAAAGGAGAAAAGTCTCCAAACGCTTGCCATTGTTCAGAATACATTGCCTGAAAACTACAAGAGTCAAATTATTGGTCCAAGCAGGTGAATATTTTAAAATAAGCATAGCTCAAGGCAGGGACAACCTAGCACACACATTGCAATGGATAGGCTATATAGTATAATGTGATAAATGCACAGCTTTGAGACTGTTATGTTAAATGTGTAAGGAATTCCGAGGTGGACAGTGGAAATAATTCAAGCATGCGATCACATGAGATATCCAGTGCTGGAGAAAGACATGTTATATACAGTTTCTGGACACAGTTTCAGCAATCATGATCTCTGTTGTTGAATTACTTTGTAGTACTCATGCAATCCTTTCAGAAGGGAAAGATGGCAAAGGGCCAGCTGGTATTTACTAAGCTGCATGCTACTGTGTTTATTAAGCATGTGGACATTTGTTTGCTTTTACTACACATTGCCTGTGAAGTTTAAAATTGCTTATTCATAAAACAGACAACAGGCTGGTGACTACACAGAGGCTGGTTTCCATTTTAGACCCTGAGCTATCACTCTTATTGATTTGCAAGGGTAATAACAGAAGAACATCAGCCCCACCTAGCTGACTGTGGTCAGGCAGGAGTCTGAGAATAGGAAGGATTTGTTTGAGTGAATACAATTCCTCCACAACTTTGGAGGTGGTAGTGGGTATTTTCTGAAACACAGCATTGTCTTGTTTCCCTCCCCCCAAATGTGCAGATGTGTAGTGGCAGTGATGCAAGAACTGTGCCACTTGCAGCCGGAAAACATCACTTCAGACTTGAGTGAGGGAGGACCATTATGTACAGTATTCATGATAAAGTGATGGATAAGGGATTTATCGGACCAGTACCATGGATTTTACAGATCAAGCCACAATATAACACATCTGGCATATGAGCAGTTGCAGAAGACATTGGCTATTTAGGTAATCTAGAGGCAGATTGCTGTGACATTTGTTTACAAACTAAAGTAGCATCTACTTAAGTGAAATGTAGAAGAGTGTTTCTTTCTACATTTTACTGAATTGAGTTGTAAGTGGAGAGCAAAATGAAGAAATCATGCTGAATAGTTGTTAAATGTGGTTCAGCATGTGAAGGGTATACTGATGTGGTTGAAAGCAAAGATGGGCACTGTGAGAAAGTGTATTATTAGATTAAGTGGATGGTAGTCCCCTTCAAGTAATAATGGCACACTAATCCTTACTTTGTCTAGTCATGTCTCAATAATTTAAATCAGAGCTCAACCAGGGTTATGATTTTTCATTTTTTAGATGTTTCTAGCACCAAAATGCACAAAGCACCAACAGCGGGTTTCTAGTCGAGCTAGACTGGGTAAAGATCAGAAGTTAAGGCGGACCGTGATGGACCGTGGGTCAGATACAGCTAGGTTTATCCTAGTGGAATGTTTACTTTCTGACTTAGTTGTTTTTCTGCAGCAAAGTCCTCATTGACGAGGTCCTTGACGGGTCAGGGTGCAGGCTGGATCTGAAGAGGGCCTCATTGATGGTAGCAGGCTGAACTGCAGGATCTTGGTGGGAGCCTCAGCTCCAGTAGGAAGTTTGAGGCTCTCGACATCAAAGGCTGGAAACTCCAAGCAGGCGAAGTCCGACCCCAGGAAGGTGTTGGCAACGGCAGGGTGGTGTTCCGTCGTGGTCCTGGCAAAATCCTCTACGTACAGACTCGGAAAATGTTTTGGAAGTCAGGATTCAAACCAGCAAGTTGAGTCCGACCTGCAGTTCCACATCGACAGATGCAGTTTTTTTTATTTGCAAAAAGTTCAGAAAAAGTTTCTAAATGTCCACTCTTGCAATTTTGAAGGAGAAAAGAGTATACTCTAAAAAGACATGCCAAGGCTCCAGGATCTTTTGGGCACCACTTGGGGGTTAGGAATCAATCTCCTAAAAGCCACCAGCAAAGTCCGGGGCCAATCCAGTTAGATTTAGCAGAAATTTGGCCTTATTGCAGAATTTGTGTCCTGGAGCTGAACAGGAGGCTAGCCAACAAGCCCTTGGAATTCACTCTTCTGTCCTGGGTAAATGTGGGGAGCACAGGTTTAAAAGGAGGTGCAGTCCTTCTGTCTTTCAAAGGTCCAGAGGGGCCACTCTGGCAACTTAAAAAATGGTAGGGGCAGGCCTAGGTACGAGTTATATCTGCCTGTGAAAGGTGATGTCCATTTGAAGCTGGTGCAGTTGGTAGTCACATCTCCCAGGCCATACTGTCAGGAGGAGGTCACAGCTCCTCCCACCCAAGGCCCTTTGTGTTTCCTTTCTTAGGAGCCATTCACACCTCCTTGCAGGGGGCCAGTAGGCCGTCACGTGACAGGTGGGGATAAGCTATGGAGAAGCTAGAGGCTTTAGGCAGGGAAATATAAATATCCTTACTATTAATTTGAGTCCTTAAATCATTGTTGTAGCTATTAACAAACTGAAATTAGGCATTAGAAGGAGTTATAATGTAATAGAGTGTTTTCTATGGGTGCCATCCTTGACACAGTGAAAAACTACTTTTGAAATTTTTCACTGACAGCACATGTAAAACTTAAGTACACATGCCATACCTTTTAAATACCATACACCCAGCCCTATAAGCCTTTAGGGCTCACCTTAACCCGTTTACCGCGGCGGCAATTCCGCCGCGGTGCGGGGCGGTCCATTGAGTGGGCGGGGCCGCGTCGTCCAACGGACGTGCGCAGCACTACGGAGGTAGTGCTCGCGACGGCCGTTAGCCGACAGAAGCAGCGAAGGGGTTAAAGGTGACTAAAGTATTAAAAAGAAGGTTTAGCCCTGGAAAATGGTTTATTTTGCCAAGTCAAATTTGCAGTTTGAAAACTGCACACTCAGGCTGCAGGACCAGGCCTGAAGACATGCTTTGCCTTGTCACTTTAGTAGCGGCAAAATAGGTGCTGCAGTCCACTAGTGACATTCAACTTACAGGCCCTGGGAACACAGGATACCATAAATTAGGGACTTATAGATAAGTTAAAGGTGCCAATGTCGATTTTTAACCAATTCAACAAGTTTTTAGGGGTAAGAGCACATGCACTGGGGCCTGGTGTATAGAGTCCAAAACCCAACAGCATTAGTTTAACAACAAAAAAATGCGGGTAATCATGCAATAAGATGCTTTTTCTTAAAAAGCACTTAAAGCGGGGAAGTCACACTTCTTAAATAATTAACCTGGAGCATTTGATAATGAACTTGTCACTTGGCATGATGAAATGTTTAAGGCAGAAGAAACATAAAATAAGGTAAGGCTGGTAATTATTTTATTGTAAAAGGGCATCAAAAAAATAAATTGTCTATACTCCTGGAATGTGGCAGGCTAAAAACATGGAATGGAAATATGAAATCCGGCAGTTCTTGAAAACTAAATGACCTTGTTACAGAACTGAAATTTGAAAAAAAGATGCATTAAAATAAAGCTTTTAATAGGACAATACTAAAAATGAAACTAGACAAGAAACACCTCCCATTGACAGTTAAAGGCATGTATGTATGAGTACAACATGGTCAAGCTCCTTAGACCACAGTGGAAGTAGAAGGCGCCACGACTGAGTAAGTGCAGAGGATCTCACTGAGTGAAACAGCTTCTGCAGCTATGTAAGTCTGTGTTAGTCTCATTTGATTTTAGAGACATTATAAATAGTAAATCACACCATTTAATCCAAAGTATCCCGAGCATCAATTATGCAACAATAACAAATGCATTTTTCTAAAATAGTTCATACTGTACAGAGCGTCAGCACACTACATAAAAAAGAATAAATAAAGGACAAAACATTAACTGAACAGGTGCAGTAATGTATTGAATAGTTATTAAGAAAAGCCTACATATCCGGTAAGTAAGTAATGTACAAATGGTGGAACCAGAATCTCTGAAATAGGTGTCTCAGATAAAACAAGGAACTAGACTGCAAGCATTAAAGATTCTGTTTGCCTAAATAATTAATTATTCTTCACTTCATTATTTCCATGTCACCGGTCTCCATCAATCAGTCCTGGCAGCTTCTTATAAAATTGGATCCAGCTTGTCTTGATTTCGGTTACCCAAAGTGTAAATAAATACATAGTGGAAGAAGAGAACCTTATTGGCAGGGAAATAAACCTGAAAGACATAAATGTACAATGAAAGATGATATTTTGCCTTCTATTAATCGAATCTGACTAGAAAAATATCTTGCCAATTAATGAAGACTAAATTAACACCCTGATATTTTATTTGCACAGAAAGTAGCTTAAAGCATGCAGATTTCATTTTTAATACACAAAAGCTGAGTTTGTATTATCTCCTTTTTTTATTTAAATGTAAACATGAGCTAATCACCTTAACAACTAAATAATGGCAAGTAGGAGAACATCTCCCCAAAACGAATAGTTCAGCGTTAAGCACTGTCAAGCATTTTAGTTTGTCTCTGAATAGTCACTATGATAGGCGATATGCTTATATTTGAAACCATATTTTCTTTTATTTGTATTGTATTGCCACATTTATGCAGCACTTCCTTATGTGGGGCGCCGAAGTGCCTGCCTACATGGGTAGTACGCTACCCAGTGTAGGGCGTGTGGATAAAAGAGTGTTGTCTTTGTTTTGATCCAATGTGGGACGTGTGTTCATGTTGTGTGTGTTGACCACTAAGGTGTGGTTATCGTATTACGGGACGCAGTGCTTAGCAGTGTGATGGATGAAGAAGTGTGAGGGATAGGTGTACAGTTTATGGTTTTCAGTAAGCTGGCAGCTTTGAGCAGGTCAACAGGTCCCGTTTTGACACCTCTTATAGTCCACTTAGCTGGTTACTGTACTGGGTTGACCATTTAGAGATGCTGTGTTTAACGTTTATGGTCCTGAGCAGGCACAGGTTAAAGCAGCGGGGGGGGGGAGGGAGCACACTGCCTCACTGCCAACCCATCAGGTTAAAGCAGCGTTTCCCAAATAATGTTTACTGAACCACTAGTGGGTTGTGAGCCAATTCTTGGTGCGTCGGGAAAGTCCAAGTATTATATTAAGATGCATTTAAATTCTGCATTTATCTTGTCACATTTGCTGTGCATCAAAGACAGAGGTAAAATATCAGGCAATGTCTTCCGACACATTTCTTCTTATGTTTTTTAACATGAGGGCTTGTGTTTACAAACCACTCTCACTTTGCAGTTAGAGAAAGTAAGGTTAAGTGAATTATGTGATAATATGGCTAGAGCACAAGGAGTCTGAAAGGAAAGGCTGAAGGATGTAATTTTTTGTAACTCACAACAAAATGTAAATTTCTGAACATGAACTGTACACATTCAGCAGTTTGACGCAAAAATTAAGCAGATTTATTTTGGTAATTCTGACTTTACTTGGTGATGAACAAATTATAAATATTCATGAAAACCCAATTTCTACACATCATCATTTGCATGCAATATAGTAAGCCTGGGCGTAGTTCGCGAAGTTGCGCTACGCGAAGCTACGCAGAGTGCAGTTTGCACTACGCGAGCTACGCGTAGCACTACGCGAACTGCGTAGTGCACTGTTCGCAATGATTGCACAGTGCCGGATGCTTGTCCGCACTGTGCAATCATTGAAAACGACATCTTGCACAGTGCGAGCTGTCTTTTACTGCCGCTCGAGTAGATTTTTACTCGGCGGCAGCTTTCTCAACGCAGACTGGTAGTTTCTCATCGCGAGCGGTCGCGAGCATACGCGACCACTCGCAATGAGAAACCTGACCTCCCGCGTTGAGAATCTCGCCGGGAGGTTTATTTTCCACGCTCGCGATCGGCAACTTGATGTTGCTGATCGCGAACGAGAAAAAGTCTCGCCGGGATGTCATTTTGCTTGCTCGCGGTCGCCAACTTGACGTTGAGGACCGCGAGCAAGCAAAAATGATCCGCTGCGCTACGCGTGTTTGCACTGTGCTACGTGCAATTCGCGTTGTGCGAAGTAGCGCAAACTTCGCAAGCATAGCGTAGTGCTTTGCCCAGGGTTACAATATAGTCAGTAAAACTGTATGTCTGTGGAAATTTGGAGCCATTTCAAGGGAAAATGTGCAGTCTGTAAATAACAGTGTGCTACCACACAATGCTTTAGTTACATTTAAAAAAAAAAAAAAAAAAAAAAAAAATCGCCCACCTTAAAGCTTGTTGGGTCACGACATTTGTTGTTCTAAAAATTGGGCAACGGTTCTAAAACATTTGGGAAGCACTGGGTTAAAGGGAGAAGTGGCGGAGAGACCTACTGGGATGGACTTTGTTATTATCCCAAATCTGATTTTCATTGTCAGATGCTGTTGTGTAGTTCCTATAAACCCATATAGGATCTGCCCGTTTAGACAACAGACTGTGGGCTTGGTGTCCAGACTGATTCCGGACACCCCCACCGGGTATGTTAGTCTGTATACCAGCTAGCTCACAGTGCCACTAGAAACCCCTCTTACCAAGGAGAGAATAGTTCTTGGCAACTATCGAACATGACAACTCTGATCCCTCAGGATCGTGGAAATAGTGCAATACTTTTCGCTCAGTCACTCATGCTCACTTGGTCTCGGAGAGATGCACAGAATAAACGGTGGGGAAGTGTTTCAATAAACATTTATTGAACCAGCGTCATTCTAGTGTAAAATAGGTGCACTGAAACAACCATAACAGATATAAATGATTATAAGCACCAACAAAGTAAAAGGATAGTAGATTTCTACCATAGTGCTAAAACAATGAATACAGGCAAGTATTAAAATACATGACAGTAAAATGGCTACTCCTACCTATGCGACCCTAACTAGATGTACCTAAGTGTACCTAGCATGTATGTAGGGGTAAAAGCCAAGAATCCCTCTAGGAGAAAGTCAACCCCATTACCTGAAGTGAGAGACTGTGGGACCCCGTCTTGGTCTCGAGATGGACACCCCGCAAGGGATGTCAGACCACTGCAAGCTGGAATGTCTGCAAGCAGCATCCTCAGCGTCTCGCGTCAGTGTGTCGGCATGGAAGTCCTTTTCTCCTCTGACTACCTCAGCAGGATATGGTGTTTATATACCCAAAGTGGTACCCTCAGGGGTTCTACCTTGCTGTGTCATGTCGGACCTAGGATGATGGAAGGACTGACCCTTATACATAGTTATTATGCAAGAGATGGTAGTCCTGCTGAGTGTCCAAGAATCCTCATGCATAATGGATGAGGCTAGTTTTCAGGGAAAACCCTACGTCCTGTAAGTAGTACCGTAACTAGGTAAAGGGTCAGTCCCAAGAACCGTTATGTAGTGTAATGGTAGGGGAGAATATAGGTGAAAGGTTAGGTGACTACCTGAGCCTATATTGGGGCACCTATATGAAGCATAACAATGCTAAGAAGTGGCCATATAGTATGTTGCTAGTCGGGACCTACAGTGTTTCACTAAATTAGAGTCCTTCGTTGGCTAGTGGTATATGGCTGATCTCTTCGGTATTCTGTGCCTGTTCAATTGGTGATGGGTGGTTTATTGCTGTGGACCGATAAAATACTGATGAACATTGTCCATTAAATCTAATAAAGAACAACTGGCAGTCTACAGTCTTGAAGCTTTTTAATTTCCCTCTTTATGAAATTAGGAAAAAAAATGGGTATTTTGGCAGGGTAACTTCATAGCTGACATGAATTCTGAGAGGGGTTATATTCATTCAATTAAAGTATGTGAAAAGCAAGAAAATGTTCTTTCTCTGTTATGCAAATTTCACTGATAGTCATACAGTAAATAAAATACCTATGTTATCACCATCTTATAGTGGCAGACAAAATTAGGTAGGAGTAGAAAAAGGGGACAGTAAAAAGTGAACTGCCAGCTAAATAAACAGGTTTCTCTGAAAAGCTTGTACCACATTGTCAGCTGTTCTAGTGTCAGAGTCTAAATAGTAGTGCCTAAATAGTATGACCTGGTTTCCAGATATCTGCTGTGCATCACATATCTCATTAAAGAAGACATTCCTCAAGAGAGCGGCAGCAGCCTTTCCCTTTGAGAATGGGCACTAACTTTCTTTTGAGGCAGTTATCTGGCTAACAATACAGGGCCTTCTTCATATCGAAGTTGTGAAGGGAGCTTTCTGCTGGAGCTTACAAATATGGATTTACACGGTAATCAAGGATCACTTTACAGGACAAAGATGTCATGAAATCCTTCATCACTGGAAATGTGAAGCAAATCTTTGAAAGATTCTTCCTTTACACAGAGATAGCCACTCTGTGAACCTTTAGAGATGAAATCTGCTATTTATTTTTACCAGATGTAGGCGGTCAGATAATAACATTCAGTCATAATACGTTTTGGGATAGGTGGATTTTCCAAACAATAAAAGCAAAATGTTTTCCACTTGAATGCGTATGATGGTCTGTTGGGCAGATGGTGGAAAATTTCTCCAGAACACCTAATGATGACCCCTTCATGACCCTTTTTAAGTCATTCGCTTGATTTGCACTTCTAGAAGGTGGACTGCTCTTATGGAGAGGCCATGAGCAATTAACCAATGCAAGGTTTTAGCCTCCACTGAGACAGTCCCCAATCTCATTTATCCATGTTTGTTTAGGTAATACATTGCTGTTGTGCTGTCCACTTGAGGCACCACTGACTTGTCTGTCTATAAAGGTAGAATACACTTTAGTGCAAGTTCAAGTGCTCTCAACTTAATCAGGTTTATTTACTTTTATGATTACTTTGGATGCAGTTAGATGAAGTCCTCTTCCGAATACACTTGTAGCCGAGCAATGTGTAGGATATCTTGACATCTGTTAACACATCACAACCTGCCCATCTGGCTTGGCTGGCAGTATCTCAGCCTTTACTGCTGCCTTGAAACTGGTACCTTGATGGAGGGAGCTCCCTCTACCAAGCATTGAATAGAGGCCTAACTGGTCAACCATACTACACTGAATGTATAATGCAAGAACATTCGAGATATATATATATATATATATATATATATATCCACCCACTAGGTGGGATGCACTCCCAGGTGGAAATTACGCCAAAGCAAGGGCACACGCCATGAACAAAGTCCTTTTCTGGTTTACCTGCCAGACGCGTTTCGGGCCAATGCCCTCTTCAGTGGCAGACCATGTGACGTGCCGGCATGTGGCAACCACCAGTAATCCCCATAATAATAACGCTCAGGTGAACCACCTGAAGCAATGCTTCCTGGGACTGGTGGTTCAGTAAAACCCAAGTGGGTCACCGCCGGCACTCACAAAAAATGTCTTAAAAAGGATTGCCGATGTTCGCTCCGGCACCCCTGCATATAACAGGCACCTCCTGTTCCACAGTCAGCTGCCCCAATAAAGCAGCCGCGGACCCGCAAGTGTTTCGCGGTGGTGCAATCCCGCGACCAGACAGGCCGCTGTACAAAATACAAAAAGAGTTGCCACTAGGTGGGATGCACTCCCAGGTGGAAATTACGCCAAAGCAAGGGCACACGCCATGAACAAAGTCCTTTTCTGGTTTACCTGCCAGACGCGTTTCGGGCCAATGCCCTCTTCAGTGGCAGACCATGTGACGTGCCGGCATGCGGCAACCACCAGTAATCCCCATAATAATAACGCTCAGGTGAACCACCTGAAGCAATGCTTCCTGGGACTGGTGGTTCAGTAAAACCCAAGTGGGTCATCGCCGGCACTCACAAAAAATGTCTTAAAAAGGATTGCCGATGTTCGCTCCGGCACCCCTGCATATAACAGGCACCTCCTGTTCCACAGTCAGCTGCCCCAATAAAGCAGCCGCGGACCCGCAAGTGTTTCGCGGTGGTGCAATCCCGCGACCAGGCAGGCCGCTGTACAAAATACAAAAAGAGTTGCCACTAGGTGGGATGCACTCCCAGGTGGAAATTACGCCAAAGCAAGGGCACACACCATGAACAAAGTCCTTTTCTGGTTTACCTGCCAGACGCGATTCGGGCCAATGCCCTCTTCAGTGGCAGACCATGTGACGTGCCGGCATGCGGCAACCACCAGTAATCCGGCGGCGGCGAACCACTTGGATTTTACTGAACCACCAGTCCCAGGAAGCATTGCTTCAGGTGGTTCACCTGAGCATAATTATTACGGGGATTTACTGGTGGTTGCCGCACGCCGGCACGTCACATGGTCTGCCACCGAAACGCGTCTGGCAGGATACCAGAAAATGACTTTGTTCATGGCGTGTGCCCTTGCTTTGGCGTAATTTCCACCTGGGAGTGCATCCCACCTAGAGGCAACTCTTTTGTATATATATATATATATATATATATATATATATATATATATATATATATATCAGCACCTTGTTCATAAACAAATCAAGAGGTGTAAAGCTATACATATTTCAATATTGCCTTCTCATCAATTATGTGGGGAGGGAGCGCAATTAAGTAACAAATATTTACCGCTAGAAAATTTATAGCCTTCAATCAGGCAGCTGCAACTAAATTGTAGGCTTCAGTGAAACCAAGGTTTTTCAAATACTCCTCTTGTCCTGCCCCAAATATTTGAAGATATTGCGTTTGATCCCCCAAGAGGTGCAGAAGTTGCACAGACCTTCCTCTTAGTATTGGACACATACAGGGGCCTCCATGGGGCATATCGTGGCCTAGCGTTCAACTGTTACATGTTCCAGGTGTGGAGGGGTGGGGTCTATTGTTTTGTGTTTTTCTAGTGATTTCCTGTGCTTACTTTTCCCATTTAACGTTAAAGTGGTCTATGCATCACTGACGGCCTCCGGGTTGTAGGCATACAGCTGTATATTCCTGGCTTTCTACTGTTAACGCTGCTGGCCGGTGGTTGTAGGCAGAAAAGCTGTGTTATGTACATTGCGGACTCCAATAAACAGAATTATTCCACAAATACTCCTCTCTTAAATGACTCCCACTTGGAAAAGTGGCAAACATTCCTGCTTCCAAAGGCAATTTGGTACCCTTTACGCATTCCGTAGCACCCACCTGTGTTTGCCTTGCACTAGATGGACGGGCACCAGTTAAAATTGGTCATACTTTCAATACAACTACAGTGCAATTTAAATTATTTTTCATAAAAATTAAAAATAGTCAGATGGAGTATTTGCTACGATAGCATGCTGATGTCACACTGTTGAAGTGACCTAAAACTACTTTCTTTGTTTTGTTCTAGGAACACAAGCCACAGAGGCTGGAGACACTGGCATACTTTTATAGAAATAAACAGAATACACATTAGTTTTAATTAACAAGTCCTATTCCACTAAGGTTCCTCCTCTGTTTCCTCTTCCTGACAACTGCCTGGCACTGCACGTTGCAGACACCACTGATACTCAAACTGGCCATTCATCACTGTCACCTGTTCAGATCAAATGTCCAGAAGTGATCCTGATATCACAGCTCAAAGTCATTAAACCTGAGAGCAGACGCTCAATAATTTCTAAACTAAATTGAAGAGTATGCCTAACACGGGATTGAAGTAAGTATTGTAAATTATCTATAGCCTAATGCTCCTTATCTTTCCCACAGTTACAGCCTTACACAGGAATTGTAATTTCACAAATGTGGTGTGGTGTGGTGTGTATCCCAATAAGATGTAGTAAGGCTTGTATCAACTGGTAATATAGGTCGCAGTCACATTAATTGCTCTATAAGTATTTGTAAATTACTATGGTGCACTCCCACATTGATGATAAAACAAAGTGTTGCACACAGATACATTAGTTTGTTAGAGGAGCTCAAGAACTGCTTTCATTTCATCTTAGCAAAATCTGTCTCTGAATACTACTGACCTTTGCTCACTTTATATTAAATTCTGTATGTGATTATGATATACGCACAATACAGATTTTCCAAGTTACAGGCTGATACAACATCATGAGCATGAATGCTGCTTTAGATGCTTTATGCTTTTTTGCCTCCAATGTGCCTCCTTTTTCACAGAGGATGACCATACCAACATACAGCACTGTCTACAGCTTACTGCATATCCTTTGCCTTTCTGTTACTTTCTGCGTGAACACAAGCTTTAAGACCATATAAAAACAGATATGTAGAAAATAAGTGCTGTACATTTTGACATACGCTACAAACAATTGTCTTTCATAATCAAATTTATTTTGTTTCCGTTTTCACTTTGAACATCATCAATACAACGACTGTGCTGCAACTTGGCAAATCTTGAACAATATACCACAACTGCACGTATACACAAGAGGTATGTTCCCAAACTCCCCCCCCCCTCATTTGTCGGGCCAGAGGTGAGTTCCCCCAGACTGGGCCATCATTGGGTAAAACGGTAGTGTCCCTAGACCTTTGATAACACAGTTAGTGTACACAGGGGAAGTCTTTCATCAGATCAGTCACCTGGTATGTCACCTAGCTATTACCACTTGTGTTAGCCCAATTTCCCAGGATTTTCTTTTGTATTTCCAGGGGCACAGGTGACCTTCACACACTGCATTCTGTAGCTGTCAGTGGTTCTAAGCTCCTCACTTTTTCAGCACTGTTGCTTTTGGCCACAATTAAACCCTCTTCGACAAGCAGATTTTGATCATATCTGCTGCCCTTCCAGGCCCCTGTACTCTGGCTGGTGCCTTAATATTTATTGGCTGCCCCACTATTGTTTCCAATGTTTTACCGTCCTTTTGCGAAGAGCGTGCACTCACATGGCAGTCCCATGATATGTGTAGAAATGCACCCCTCTGTCTACATCTCTGCATGCAATCCTTCCCCCCTCAAATTTATAGAGTTGTACCCTTGAGCAGTATATTGTATGCAGGATTTGGAGCTACAGCTACCTAAAGCTTGTCTCTATAGACACCTTTCTAGCGATTCTGAGGGCTTCCTCCCCTATACCATCACAATGTCACACCATTTATTTAGGACAGCCCCCAGCTCCCTCTGCAAGTTGACTATTAGTGTGGTGCATGTAAGGGATTCTGCCTTTCTTGTAATATAATCTTCCATTAACCTTCTTTCAAGAGGTGAACTTTCAATGGTTTCTTCACCCCGCCCCTATCTTCGCAGTCAGTGCCTGTTTAAGTTGGAGGTACTTGAAAGTCAGGGTTTCAATCATTTCATATTCAGACTGTAGGTGCATGAACGGCACCATCCCCCTGGTATTCCATATCCCACTCAGTGTAGAAATTCATATATTGTCCAAGTGTTTAAAGCTGCCAAGGGCGGTCACTGCCTTCAGTCTGGCTCCTACCCACAGTGGTGTCCGGGGAGGCAAACTGTTTATCCGTCCCATTTTTTTGTTGAGCCTGATCCATGTTTTTACTAGTGTGATAGTCTAAGGCTGAGCGATATGTGGTATTGTCCCTCCCTCCTGTACGTGCCTAAAATGCCTGCAGCCCAGTCTATGCCTATCCATTCTAAAGACTGAGTCCTCTTAGGGAGTGTGTAGCCATTTGTTCAATGAGCAAAGCTGAGCTGCCTCGTAATATTTCTTTTTTTTATTATTTGGGGAGTGTAATTTCCCTAACACATACTGCTGTAATGTCGTCAGTGCAATGCAAGAGGCACCACCCACCCACAGCAGCACCCTGGTCGTGTGCTCCAGTTTCTTGAAGAATTAATCTGGGTTATCGTACGGTACACACATCAGGCCTGAATCACAAAATTTGCATATCAGGAAAAAGAACACTTTAAGAATTGGGTCAATTTACAAGAGATTTTGCATATAATAAGCCCTATGTGCAGAACTTGGTTGTCCTCCTGAGTCTTGCAATTGTACAAGTGTTGTGTTCATGGGCTTGCCTGTGACTAGCACATCTCGAGTTCACAGAGGGACGTCTTAGGATCTGCACCTCACACATCGCAGATTGAGACGCCATGGATGTAGGGGACAGAAATGTCCCCCATCTGTGTTTTTGACCTCACAATCCACTGGTTATGAAGTGCAGAATTATAATATCACCCTTAACCTAAAGGGAAATGGACAGTTCACTCCCAGCAACCATGGAAGTCGAGTCACTAGAGGGCACTACAGCAGGGATCAGCAGCACTGATGTGTGGCTAAGGGAGAAGGCTCACGTGCACAAGAACAGCGCACAAGTATGCACAGCTGCTTCATAATGCAGTTCTGGACGAAAAAGGGAGGGGTTGAAGCAGGAGCATCCTAAGCAGAGTCAAAACATTTCTTCACAAGAAAAACATTTTCCAACATAAGCACTCTCCCTACATTCCCATTAAGTTTTAAGATGTTCCTCCCTCTTCGTTACACCTTCCATGGCAGGAGTCAATGTGTAATTGTTTTCAAAGATTGTCTGTGCTTACCAATCTTTAAAGATGGACCCACCCAAGAACACCCTCAAACCATTTGGAAATACCAAAATATTGGTTGAATTTCAACATTCGCAAAAGTACTTTGCTCATGGAACATTCTTACCAGTCATGATCCTTTAAATCACAATTGGCAATTTCTGTGTGCAAAGTTAAAATATTGCACAAGTAACTTATACTTCGGTGTGCAAAATGTTTGTGCATCTGTCGTAAGTGATGCTCTCGCTCTCTCCAATTGTAGGGTATTCTTTGATGAGATGGATCCAATGCATTACCGTTGCATCAAAATTTATATAATGCCCGCCACAAACATGTTTAGTACTTTACCCTTGGCACAAATCTTGCACAAAAGTAGTATTCGCAAATTGTTATTTGTAATAATATATTTTCTGAGTATTTTAAGGAATTCAGTTACGTGGTTCAGTCAAAAGAAATAAATTAACTCAATATGAATGGTGGTAGACTAAGAATGTGGCAACAATAAGTGAGATGTTCTATATCAGTAAACATGTTTTACTGTTGATTAAATAAAAACATGACAATCAAAACGAATCCTTAAATACTATGGCACAGATACACCCGGCCGTTACAAGCATAAAACAAATAAGTGATCGATTACACCAATTCATGTCTTTTAAAAACGAAAAAAATGTAGAATTCAGCACTTTTAGATATTCTTAGACCGTAACACACTCTGACTCGGTTTCTTTAATCAGATGCCTCTAATCTAGGTTGTTTAAACCAGATTTAACTGATTAGCATCTGCACCCCACTGATATGTTAGTCACATCATTTAAGAGCCACATCAAGGAATTTCACTAGAAAGCTAAACCAGCGCATGTCCTTTCTATTTAAAGAAAATAGTACCTCTTCCCAGAACTATATCATATTTGCCATTTTCACATGTGAATTGACATACCAAAATACAGGCATAAACACAGAATCACAAAACCGCTTTCTGTCTGCTACCCACTGCATTGCTCCCTGAACCCCTAAGATCAACTAAGGGGATCCGCAAGAAGAATTTATCCAAATAAAGTTGCCACTGTAAAATCTTGCATATCTAATTTCAAGTTTTTTAGACAAAGTTAATTTGATTCGGGAAGGATCAAATTAAGATGGCACTACATGGAGCCAGAATGACTGATTACCTCAATAACAAATCTGCACTAAAGCGCTTGATTATAGCTAACCAACCCAGAATTTTTTTCAGAGGACTTGATATTCAGGAAGTAATGGTCATACATTTCATCGAAGTGTACCAGGCATTGGCTATTGTTAATTAGTAACACAGCAGTTAACATCTTGGATGCAATGCTAATTGTAATTCCTGGAAAAGAGTATAAATTAAATACCATGGTCCAAACTACAATATAGGACAAGCCATTGGGAATGCAATCGGTATTTATTTTTGTTTGTACTGCTTTAAACCGAGAGTCCAAGTCATTTACGAGCGTTAGCCATGACTACAAATTATTCCAGGCGTATGCCTCACATTTTGTTTGTGGCTCTGATGCACGTTTAGGCTTATGTGACATAAGAATAAAAAATAAAAGCCGCAGACCAGTTTAGTAAAGGTTTGAACTCTGACCTTTTACGTAGGGGCTTCAGACCAGGAGTCCAGTTGAAAGGAAAAGGATAGTAATCTGAAGTTGAGGCGTCACTTCCCTGATGGCATCGGAGCAGTGACGTATTCCAAGCTAGAGTACAGTCCGGGTGGCTGAAGTCAGTTTTATGCACCAAACACTGTTCAATTGCACGGCGGCTCGCTAGAACCACGTTCAAAGCACCAACTCTGGAACCTAGAATAAATCCGGCGCCGCGCTGAGCATCTCTAAAATATTTTTAAAAAACAAAGTAACATCACGTGAAGTGTGTAAAAGTTTAAATAAAGAAAAAAGGAATCGCGCGAAGAGTGTGCAGAACGCGGGTGGCCGCTGAGCATCTCCAAAATGTTTAAAAAAATAAAAGTAACATTGCGCAAAGCATGTAAAAGTTTAAATAAAGCAAAATATCACACGAAGCATGTAAAAGTTTAAATAAAGAACAATAACAATGACCGAAGCGTGTGCGGAACTCGCGACGGCCTTGAAGCGGAACCTTTCAGGCTGCATGAAGTAACGGTAACGCGCACGAGCAGAGGCAGGCCAACAAAAAGAAAAGACTGCTCTCCAAGTATCTTAAATTAACATGACGAGTAAGAGCACATGTAACAGGGGCAGTCCTCATGGGAGGTTTCAACAGTAGAAATGGAAGGACTACTAAGCCTATTAACCAATGAAAAGCAGGCATTCAGGAAGGACAGTAAATGGAGCCACTTAAAAAAAAGGGACGGTGCTTAAAGCCCATAGTTTAGATACAGCATTTCTCGAAGAGACAGCACATGCACTGCCTAGGCGAGACCTAAAAAGTGATTTGAGGTGCCTACTAGGTCTTCTTCGAGACTTATATGACCCATCCCTATTCTTTGTCCTAACCTACAACGTTCCGCTGAGTGGTGTAGGAACAACCAAAGAATGATTGTCAATTTTTTCCTTTAGTCTGTAAAAACAGGAAAAAAGACAGAATGGGCCATTACGCTTGCAGTAATTGCAGTATATATAGTCAAACCAAACCCACTAGACTTGTGACTTAAAACAGCTGGGAACAACATGTACTTACTAATTGTAACAGCGACAGTGTAGTCTACATGTTACAATATGGTAGGACAAACAATAGGTAAGGGTCATGCACGTTTTGTAGAAAGACTGTTGATGTCGACACACATTGGGTAAGACTGAATCATGCTGACCTATAGGAAGTTAGGGATGTATCCTAATCACTACCACACACCCCACTCCTAGTGTGTTTTTCCCATGTAAGATATAGAAATAACTGTTAATAAAGAAGCCTTTTTGCCCCATCTAAATACAATTTTATTTCTTCATGTCCATCCACATACAAAATTTGCTTCCACATAGCGGTCTGGATGAGACTGCCTAACACCCGCTGGTGCAAGTGAAGGCCTGCCTCAATGATAGGGGTGGGTCTTTTTTATTTTTTATTATGTTTTTGAGAGAACAACATTATTAACCAGTAACCACAAAAGAGGAACACAAATGACTTAACTAAGTAGAAGGTTAATGTTCCATTACTAGAGGCTATCAGTCTATTTTATACTTATTTTTGATATATAAAGGAGAGGATGTATGTGTAAAACCCACAGAACGTGAAAATTCAGGTACTTTATTAGTTTATTTGTTTTCTTATTTTTACTACAGATGACAAGCTAAAAGCTTTCCATGTCTATTAGATTTATCTATGGCTTATTGCACCCTAGTTTGTTCTGATGCAGTAACACTTGTGGTAGCAGTTTGTTATATACGCGTCCGACAAACGTGATACGTATTCATTAACACGGCATCCAAGATTATAGGGGGAGAGGCAAAATGGGTTAGTTCAGAGTAAGTATGTTTGCCCTTGTCAGGCTTAAAGCTCACCTAAAATAAGTTTCAAGCCTGAGAAGGGCAAAAATACAAATGTAACATTAAAGGTTAATTACACATTTTATGGAGTTGAGTGATGCAGAGAGAGTAGTGGCGCAGAGTAGAGTCGAGTGGCATAGAGTGCAGTGACGTAGAGTGGTGCAGGGTAGAGTCTGTTAGAGTGGTGCACAGTGGAGTATAGTGTCGTAGAGTGCAGTGGCGTAGAGTGGAGTAGCGCAGAGTTCATTGGCGAAGAGTGCAGTGTTGCAGAGTAAGTAGAGTGTCAACGTGCAGTGGTGTAGAGTAGAGTGGCATAGAGAGCAGTGGCGTAGAGTACAGTAAAGCAGAGTAGAGTGCAGTGGCGATGAGAGTGCAGTGGTTAAGAGTAGAGTTGCATAGAGTGCAGTGGATTGTTTCAGAGTAGAGTGAAGTGGCATAGGGCGGAGTGTGCAGGGTAGAGTGCCGTTGCATAGAGTGGCATAGAGTGTAGTGGCGTAGAGTGCAGTGGCATAGAGTGCAGAGTAGATTACAGTGGCGTACAGTGGATTGGCGTAGAGTGCAGGTGCACAGAGTTGCGTGTTGCAGAGTAAAGTGCATTAGTGTAGAGTGTATTGGCATAGAGTACAGTGGCGTAGAGTGGAGTTGTGCAGAGTAGATTAGTGTGGCCTACATTGGAGTAGTGTAGAGGGTACTGGCGTAGAGTGCAGTGTTGCTTAGTGGCATAGAGTACAGTGGCATAGAGTGGAGTTGTGCAGAGTAGGTTGGTGTCGCCTAGACGAGTGGTGTGGAGTGGTGTAGAGTGCAGTGGTGAAGAGTAGAGGGGCGAAGAGTGCATTGGCATAGAGTGGTACAGGGTAGAGTAGAGAAGCGTACAGTGCAGTGGGGTGGAGTGGTGCAGAGCTCAGTGACGTGGAGTGGTGCTAAGCGGAGTGGTGCAGAGTGCAGTGACGGAGTGGTGCAGAGTGGAGTGGCATAAAGTGGAGTATGCATGGTGTGGTAGGACACTGCCATTGCAGACAACACATTTTCAATTAAAATTATCATTACATTTGCACAGATATACAGTTTTACTAATAAAACTATACAGTGAACAGACGAAAATGTGTGGAAATTGCATCACCTAGTGTAATGATTTGTTTTGATTATATTAAAGTATTTGTTTCAAACACACTTCAGAAACAACAAAAAATGTGCTTCAATAGCCGACGAAAACTGAACTTGTTCCGAGACTCACTCAAGGATGAATCAGACCTCTTGAGATTCAGGAGGAGACTGAAGACCTTGTACTGGAAGTTGGCAACCTATATCTGCAGTGTGAATCGGTTTGTGAACTGCTTTAGTGCCAGAATGCCCCATTGGGTTGATAGATGCACTTTATAAAACAAATAAACGAAAACATAACATCAGTCCTAAAATATTTAAGAAAAGGTGTTTGACATACGGCCTTGGCCAGTGAATAGACCATATATCGACAGAATATTTCAATGCCACATTCCATATCTCAATGTTTCTTCTGGCCCCACTGTTACTCCCTTCCCTGCCCTGCCCAGTCTCTACATCACTCTCAGTAACTGCAACATCTCTTGTCCTTCAACTCTGTCACATCTCTTCTCTGTATTGATTCCACGCCCTGCCTCAGGATCCCTCCTATGTTTTGCCTACTATGTCTCTCTTTAAGAGCTTTCACTTAGTTCGATTGTCTTCAGGTAATCGTGGGCGCACACACATCCACTGCTCTTACATCAGTAGGCCTCTTACAATACACATGAAATCCAAGTGAAACACTTCATTTGTCATAGGAATTTAACAGGCGGTGCTTGTAGGAGCAGTGACTTAAAGGGGGAGTGAGGTGGGATATCTAGAGCAGGCAGTAGTCACTGAATTTCTTTCAGATGGGGTGGTGAGAAAGATTTCCCTAAGAAACTACAACCAGCTACAGAATAACAGGGGTAATTGCTCACAAAAAGATGACAGGAGCCAGGAAAACTTGAAGAAGGTTGAGATACACAATAATGACAGAACTGAAATATTATGAGGTTAAAACGATGCATATCTTTACCTCGACATTCACTGAGCCTTTGTTGTCGTCTTTGATGGCGTTTGAATATGGGGAGGCGTAGGTGTGGCATGACTCTTCTCTGGTGCATCAAAAAAATATGCCTAGGAAATCAGATACAAACACAGAGTATAATACAAGGAAACACACAATAATCCAAAGGAAAAAATAAATTAAACAACTGTTCGCACACAGAAAACAAAGGCGTATGCAAGGAAATTGATATGAAAGGCCAGATGCTGTGATAAATTCCAATTAAACGGGATGAAACAACAAAAGTGAAAAACCTGGACACGTATATAGTTTTTTATGGGATTTGCATTACCACGTTTTAGAATGGGACATGCAAAACTTTTTAAGGAATCTTCCCTCATTTATTTTTTTCTAGTCTCTTTGGCAATTTGCCAATCCGATTGCATACATTTCCATGTACATTGTCTGCCATTTGACTTTTATTAAGTTATAAGTAAAATAGGGAAATTAACTATTTACATTTAACACTTGTTTTACAGCTCATCTCTTGCAGGTGGCCATGCACTTCCTTATTCTAAAGGACTTTGGATGGATCGAGACAACCCCTTGAACTAATTCATAATAAGCTGAGCATTTCATTAGAACGAGACCCCGAGCGTCATTTACATAAACCCCGGTCTTCTTTTGGCTTTAACATAACACTTTTTGTCGCACTCCTGTTCCTTGTGAACACACAAACAGACTTTATAATGCAAAAAGTCCGGCTGGGTGCGAGACAAGTCTATGAAAGAGGACAAGCTGCAAAATTATTGGCACCGGTTAGTAACATTTTGCAGCGTAGCTTATCCATGTATTTACATGTCATGTTTTCAATTGCAATTATGATGAGATGTAGCAGTAGGAGAGATGAAAATGAGAATCAACGAAGGCCTGGAAACAAGTAGTGATGCCAAAAGAAACAATCACTGGCAAAGCCAGTAGGTTTGGGGTTGGAGGTCAGTTTTTTTAGCTTTGTCAATGCTGGTTTTGTTATCTTTTGCCCTGGTTTTTGCAAATGTTTATTGTCAGAGAAGCTGTTGGATCCTCATCAATGTAGAAAAAAAATAAAAAAATAGTGGCTACAAGCCAAAATATATTTCTGTCTCTTAAAGCACTTATTACCACATGCCTGGCAATGAAGGAACTACTTTATGAGTGGATGTGCTCCTTCTAAAAATTCAAAATGCCATCACTCACAATGAGCCAATGGCTAGAGTGGGCTGCATGCTTTAGTGGGCGGAAGAAAGATGTGAATGATACAATAACATACCAATGGATGAAGAGAGCTGGCTGAAAGCGCCTCTATGTGTAATATACATAAAACTTAAGTAACATCAAATGGTCTTGGCTTATGCTAAAAAGTGTGCAGCTCTCCAAGTCGGCACTTTGCAAACGTCATGCAATACAATGCTACAAAGAATGGTGAAGTTGTATCCTTTCCTTTCGTCTAAGGTGGTCAAGGATTTGTAGGTTATAGTTTATTTGCCCCTTGGTAGTACTAGGATATATATATTATATGTCAACTAAAGATTCCTAGGTTTGTCTCAGCCTTACCACATGAACTCAATGAAACATAACAACAAGCATTTGCAATGCAATAGGTCTCGCATTTACGAGAGTTTGAGCTATTGACATTGTAAATGACAATGCCTTTTATGTGTTGTTTTTAAAACAGCTCAATAAAAGCTAATGTCATTTATAATGACTAACTTAAACTCTCGCAAATGCGAGACCTATTGCATTGCAAATGCCAGCGTCCGTGCTATAAAAATGTTTTTAAAAGCGTTAGGAGAAAGTGTGTCCTGCCTGCAACAGCAGGCACGACAAAGCTATTTGAGAAAATAGTGCTCGGAGGCTGTAATTAATGCCTACTGAGTAACAACACATTTAACAGGGGGTGTCACCATGGGAGTTACAAAATGAGACAAGGCGGTACTAAGGAGGGACTACTAAGCCTTTTGACCAATGAACAGCCACAGTTTACAGTGGACAATGACAAGCCAATGAAAAATATGGGCGGAGAGTGGGCGGAGCTTCAAGTCCCTACCTGAATACAGCATGCCTCGCAGAGCAGCGCATGTGCTGCCCAGGCTAGACCTAAAAAGTATTTTGCTGTTGAAGTGTCACTGGTGTGATCCTCAGAGTACCTAACAACCTTTTAATGTAAGGAGTGTTAGGCTGATAATTTCAATGTGACAAGAATAATGACAATGAAATTAACCAAATGATATGAAAGCCAGGTACCACTTTGGACCAAATCTCCAGATGATGTTGAAAGACCTACAGAAACTTCGAAAATAGAGCAAGTGGGTCATCAACTAAGCTTACATCTCTGAACGTATGAACAGAAGAGACAACTACAAAAAAGGTGAAATAAAAAAAAAAAAATGTCTCTGAATTGACATTAATGCATGAATTCAAAAGGTAGACTAATGAGTATCATATAAACCAATATTAAACTGCCAGGAATGAGCGGTTGATTTCATGTAAGTGAATCTTTAGAAGAGCATGCAGCAATAGTGACCTGATAAACAAAGGGTCACCTTGATCGAATGGGCTCAACACCACTCTAGCTGATATATATAAAAATTGGTTTGTTCACTCTTGGCGGCACGGGAAACTGGTTACATCCCTTTAGTGAGCCATCAGAGGATCCATTCAGCCAGACATGGGAGCATGGAGGAGTAAATGGGAGGGAGACCTGGGTAGGGAACTCTAAAATAATGGATTATCAAAAATTGATTAACAGTTCTTGGGTATGCTCCAATGGTCCTGAGGAATGCAAAGGTCAAACTCCTACAATTTAATTACATCGCCACATTTTACCGATCACATCACATGTACCTGGGAGATCATATATAATCAACCTTCGAAGCACACCATATGAAGCTGAATTCTTCCATATGGTTTGATCCTGCTCTTTGCTAAACACGTTTTGGGTGGAGACGACCTCTACCATCGCTACCCTGAAGGGAGGAGAGGTTTTTGCACTAGGGTTGATAGCCTCTTGCAGGTCTAGATCTGATGCCATTAAAAGAGGTTCAAGGCAATCACACTGAAGTCACAGCAATCTTCTTTGGTGAATACAGTTATTGAAATGGGCAACAGTAGAGAATGAAACACATTCATATAATCAGAGGAAGGCGAACAACAAGAGATATATTTACTAATTGGAACTAAATATTAATGCATATGGCCCCAAAGTCAGATAAGAAACCTCCATGACAAATACACTGCAATTGGTTGTGGTTGCTGCCGCATGGAATTATAACCATAACAATGTTTGCCGTTAACTAACATGCAGAATTCGCTAACAGACCCCAGCCTGCTTGCCACATTTTCCTTTCTGTGGAATGGCATGTGTCACGAGACTGTGCCAATTCAATGATTTCAGAAGACTGTGAACGTCATTATTATATGCTTAACATTTTTTTCCTCTTCCATCTGTATTGATGTATATATGAAAACCAATACAAATCTACACACCGACAAAATAAAATCTGCTAAATGCACCAAGTAGAATAAATCAGTAGTCACATACAGTCTTTCAACACAAGGGTGTCAATGTATTCCTGTGCATTTTACGACACGGTAATACAGGCAATGAAGGGGTTAAAGAATGAAGACTTGAAGAATATTATCTCTAGAATGGCCCTACACAGAAAAAAACTTGTGGAAACACATTTAGGGATATTTTACCTGCTGGGCTCTAAGGTCTTCTGGAGGCAAATCCAAGTTCTGACTTCAGAACCCAAGCCTCTCAATTGACTGATAAGTACATCAAGGGACTGATTAACTTACTAATTACAATTATGTTGCACCAGTAACCTATGAGGTCTCCTCGTGCTGGTCTAAGAGTATCGCCTAGCCAAACAGGACAGTCCTGTATCGTTTTGAAACACTAAAATCGAGTGGGAAGCCATTCCATATACTAGGGCCCCTTATAGAGAAAGTAGCAGCCACATTTGGCTTTGAGGCTGAAATGACAAAAAAAGAAGCACAAATGAGGGGGTGGAATATTTGAAGGCAATACAGACCGCTTTAAGATGCATAGATCCATACAGGATGATGAAATGTGATCCTATCATTTTACACCAGAAATAGCCCAAACTGCTGAATTGTCAGCCCTTTCAAGTATCAGGGTATCTTTATAGGCAAGACACTATGAGGGGCATGGCAATAACGAAAGAAAGTTATGCGCCACCCTACTACTACGGGACAATGTTCTTCGGATAAGGGGGTCGAAGGATGGGTCTTATTCGTGAAAAAAAGTTTCTGCTGATTACTGCAATGATCTTGGAGGCCAGAATGACCTCGATATCAAAAATCTTCCGACATTTTATTTTACTTTTTCTGCCCACTCACACTGAATACCACAATGTTTAGGGGTTTAAGGGCTGTCAGTTGATAATGATGACCTCTGTCTTTGCACTGTTAAGCTGCAAAGAGGTGGCCATCATCAAACACATAATATATACATCACTCGCATGGAACGGAGGTTCCCCAAGTGAGTACTTGTTACCATACTGCTATGTCCCAGCCGCCTTCCTTTTAACTGATAGGGGGAATATCAGCAATACAGAAACCAAAACTGGTAGAAGCAGATATTTTAAAACCCCATGAAATTTGACATGTTTTTCCAAAAGAGATGGGGATTAACCTAGATCCCTGCCTTGCACAGCCGCAGAGGAGTCCACACCACTCTCTATGAGAAAGCAGATCAGTCCACATCACTGTCTTACAAATCTCCAGAGGAGCCCACATCATTGCCTTACAGTTCTCCAGAAGAATCTGACCACTAAAGCAGTCCCATGGACAGCATGAGCATAAATAGCATTTCGGGAGAAGGAGGTATTCAGTGAAATAAGAGTAAACCTAGGTCAGATGTTAGAGACACATTAAGCACTGGCAAAGCCACCAGGTCTGGCACTGCTGCCAACCTTTGACTTTGCCAAGGTTTCTGAATGTATTTTGTAAAATTGTGTACAGGGACTACCTTTTGTGTATAAGTGCACATCTTGCAAGAGCAGAAAGCAGTCATTCACAGAGAAGTAAGCCAATGGTTGAAGTGTGCTGATTTTGTGCGCCATGCTGTATGCTGTGGTGGGTGGAATAAGAAGGATGAAGAGAGCTGACTGAAAGCCCCTAGAAATATTTTACATCTACAATTTAATTAAATGTAATAGTTCTTGGCTGATGCCAGACCTAAAAATACAAAGTAAGACTATCTGACTGTGTGGTTCAAGTCAGATATGAAGGGTGCTCTCAACAACCAATGAGAAACGTAGAAAAATTAAAGAACAAATATTTCAATGGCGAAAATCTAAAACCACATTAGGCAAAAGGCGAGGGTGTGGGGTTTAGAGTTCCAAGACAAAAGTCCAACGTTATCCCAAAGAAATAATGTAAATAGAATGCAATCCTCTTGGTTGATTTAACAGCAATCAGAAGCACAGTTCCTAGTCATCAGTTTCTTATTAATGGACGCCACCAGCTTGATGTGCTTGTACGATAACATAGAAAAGAACATTTGGAACCCAGAGAGGACAGAGGTAAAGACTCAGTGTTGTAGCTCCTCAAAATACCCATTTGCAAATTCACTTTGTAGGAAGAAACCATTGTATTTAGACTGTCTATTTGCAGTAGTCGTCGCTAAACAGGATGTGTACATTTCCAGCTGGATACCTGACCTGCTACGGCGAGAAAGAAAGAACAATACATGATACAAGCTATCCAGGAGTGGGTAGCTGCATCTCTCAAATCGCCTATGGCAGACCTTGAATAAGTTACTTCTGTATTTGCATCTGCTGCTTTCTGCCTTCGAGAAGCAATTTGATGTTTCTTGAGACAAGAAGCTCACAAGTTAGTGTCTCAGAAACACATCATCTATACTGATTGATCAAAGGCAACTTTTAATACTAGCTCTGCCTTTTGAGATAGGGCACTGCTCCCCTGGGTAGTACAGAATGAAACCAGAAGGGAAACCCTATTGCCACATGATAACCTGACACTAATGGTTTCTCTGCAGTTTGTTAATCTATTGTGAAACAGCAGGTGATGAAAGAAAAGCATGTCACAATACCCCTTCCAGGAATTAGGAATTGTTCACCTAAGAAAGAGAATCAGGAGGTGAATAGATGTCATGCTGCATTGTTTCTCAAGGTCACCCTTACTTGTGAAAAGAGAATGCCACTACTGTGAGTAAAGGGTCTGTTTGTATAGTCGGAGTATTAGCCTCCACCAGCCAATTAGGTTGGCAAACCCACTGTAACCCCGAAACCGGTCCTAGGATGCTTGTTTCCAGTCCAGGGAGGACCTGGCTTGGCAGTTCGGGCTGGACTGTTCCCATGAGGCACAGGGTCAAGACTGATTTGCATATGGCTGGGTTCAAACTGGAATGGCATGGTGAGCATTAAAACGATGGATTTAGGCCCAGATCTCTGTACTGGGCTGAATGTATGAGATTGTTCTGCATTCTGTCCATCAACTGTTGTTTTTGCATTTGTCACCCTGAGTGGGACGGGTATGCCCAGACGTGGGTCCCGTGCTCTCCATGCCACTCGAATCAAACTATCCTGGCTGAAGAGGGTGTAACCCCGAAACCGGTCCTAGGATGCTTGTTTCCAGTCCAGGGAGGACCTGGCTTGGCAGTTCGGGCTGGACTGTTCCCATGAGGCACAGGGTCAAGACTGATTTGCATATGGCTGGGTTCAAACTGGAATGGCATGGTGAGCAAAAAAACGATGGATTTAGGCCCAGATCTCTGTACTGGGGTGAATGTATGACATTGTTCTGCATTCTGTCCATCAACTGTTGTTTTTGCATTTGTCACCCCGAGTGGGACGGGTATGCCCAGACGTGGGTCCCGTGCTCTCCATGCCACTGGAATCAAGCTATCCTGGCTGAAGAGGGTGTAACCCGAAACCGGTCCTAGGATGCTTGTTTCCAGTCCAGGGAGGACCTGGCTTGGCAGTTCGGGCTGGACTGTTCCCATGAGGCACAGGGTCAAGACTGATTTGCATATGGCTGGGTTCAAACTGGAATGGCATGGTGAGCAAAAAAACGATGGATTTAGGCCCAGATCTCTGTACTGGGCTGAATGTATGACATTGTTCTGCATTCTGTCCATCAACTGTTGTTTTTGCATTTGTCACCCTGAGTGGGACGGGTATGCCCAGACGTGGGTCCCGTGCTCTCCATGCCACTGGAATCAAGCTATCCTGGCTGAAGAGGGTGTAACCCGAAACCGGTCCTAGGATGCTTGTTTCCAGTCCAGGGAGGACCTGGCTTGGCAGTTCGGGCTGGACTGTTCCCATGAGGCACAGGGTCAAGACTGATTTGCATATGGCTGGGTTCAAACTGGAATGGCATGGAGAGCAAAAAAACGATGGATTTAGGCCCAGATCTCTGTACTGGGGTGAATGTATGACATTGTTCTGCATTCTGTCCATCAACTGTTGTTTTTGCATTTGTCACCCTGAGTGGGACGGGTATGCCCAGACGTGGGTCCCGTGCTCTCCATGCCACTGGAATCAAGCTATCCTGGCTGAAGAGGGGTGTAACCCGAAACCGGTCCTAGGATGCTTGTTTCCAGTCCAGGGAGGACCTGGCTTGGCAGTTCGGGCTGGACTGTTCCCATGAGGCACAGGGTCAAGACTGATTTGCATATGGCTGGGTTCAAACTGGAATGGCATGGTGAGCAAAAAAACGATGGATTTAGGCCCAGATCTCTCTACTGGGGTGAATGTATGACATTGTTCTGCATTCTGTCCATCAAGTGTTGTTTTTGCATTTGTCACCCTGAGTGGGACGGGTATGCCCAGACGTGGGTCCCGTGCTCTCCATGCCACTGGAATCAAGCTATCCTGGCTGAAAAGGGGTGTAACCCCGAAACCGGTCCTAGGATGCTTGTTTCCAGTCCAGGGAGGACCTGGCTTGGCAGTTCGGGCTGGACTGTTCCCATGACGCACAGGGTCAAGACTGATTTGCATATGGCTGGGTTCAAACTGGAATGGCATGGAGAGCAAAAAAACGATGGATTTAGGCCCAGATCTCTGTACTGGGGTGAATGTATGACATTGTTCTGCATTCTGTCCATCAACTGTTGTTTTTGCATTTGTCACCCTGAGTGGGACGGGTATGCCCAGACGTGGGTCCCGTGCTCTCCATGCCACTGGAATCAAGCTATCCTGGCTGAAGAGGGGTGTAACCCCGAAACCGGTCCTAGGATGCTTGTTTCCAGTCCAGGGAGGACCTGGCTTGGCAGTTCGGGCTGGACTGTTCCCATGAGGCACAGGGTCAAGACTGATTTGCATATGGCTGGGTTCAAACTGGAATGGCATGGTGAGCAAAAAAACGATGGATTTAGGCCCAGATCTCTCTACTGGGGTGAAAGTATGACATTGTTCTGCATTCTGTCCATCAACTGTTGTTTTTGCATTTGTCACCCTGAGTGGGACGGGTATGCCCAGACGTGGGTCCCGTGCTCTCCATGCCACTGGAATCAAGCTATCCTGGCTGAAGAGGGTGTAACCCGAAACCGGTCCTAGGATGCTTGTTTCCAGTCCAGGGAGGACCTGGCTTGGCAGTTCGGGCTGGACTGTTCCCATGAGGCACAGGGTCAAGACTGATTTGCATATGGCTGGGTTCAAACTGGAATGGCAAGGTGAGCAAAAAACGATGGATTTAGGCCCAGATCTCTGTACTGGGGTGAATGTATGACATTGTTCTGCATTCTGTCCATCAACTGTTGTTTTTGCATTTGTCACCCTGAGTGGGACGGGTATGCCCAGACGTGGGTCCCGTGCTCTCCATGCCACTGGAATCAAGCTATCCGGGCTGAAGAGGGGTGTAACCCCGAAACCGGTCCTAGGATGCTTGTTTCCAGTCCAGGGAGGACCTGGCTTGGCAGTTCGGGCTGGACTGTTCCCATGAGGCACAGGGTCAAGACTGATTTGCATATGGCTGGGTTCAAACTGGAATGGCAAGGTGAGCAAAAAAACGATGGATTTAGGCCCAGATCTCTCTACTGGGGTGAATGTATGACATTGTTCTGCATTCTGTCCATCAACTGTTGTTTTTGCATTTGTCACCCTGAGTGGGACGGGTATGCCCAGACGTGGGTCCCGTGCTCTCCATGCCACTCGAATCAAGCTATCCTGGCTGAAGAGGGGTGTAACCCCGAAAACGGTCCTAGGATGCTTGTTTCCAGTCCAGGGAGGACCTGGCTTGGCAGTTCGGGCTGGACTGTTCCCATGAGGCACAGGGTCAAGACTGATTTGCATATGGCTGGGTTCAAACTGGAATGGCATGGTGAGCAAAAAAACGATGGATTTTGGCCCAGATCTCTGTACTGGGGTGAATGTATGACATTGTTCTGCATTCTGTCCATCAACTGTTGTTTTTGCATTTGTCACCCTGAGTGGGACGGGTATGCTCAGACGTGGGTCCTGTGCTCTCCATGCCACTGGAATCAAGCTATCCTGGCTGAAGAGGGGTGTAACCCCGAAACCGGTCCTAGGATGCTTGTTTCCAGTCCAGGGAGGACCTGGCTTGGCAGTTCGGGCTGGACTGTTCCCATGAGGCACAGGGTCAAGACTGATTTGCATATGGCTGGGTTCAAACTGGAATGGCATGGTGAGCAAAAAAACGATGGATTTAGGCCCAGATCTCTGTACTGGGCTGAATGTATGAGATTGTTCTGCATTCTGTCCATCAACTGTTGTTTTTGCATTTGTCACCCTGAGTGGGACGGGTATGCCCAGACGTGGGTCCCGTGCTCTCCATGCCACTGGAATCAAGCTATCCTGGCTGAAGAGGGTGTAACCCCGAAACCGGTCCTAGGATGCTTGTTTCCAGTCCAGGGAGGACCTGGCTTGGCAGTTCGGGCTGGACTGTTCCCATGAGGCACAGGGTCAAGACTGATTTGCATATGGCTGGGTTCAAACTGGAATGGCAAGGTGAGCAAAAAACGATGGATTTAGGCCCAGATCTCTGTACTGGGGTGAATGTATGACATTGTTCTGCATTCTGTCCATCAACTGTTGTTTTTGCATTTGTCACCCTGAGTGGGACGGGTATGCCCAGACGTGGGTCCCGTGCTCTCCATGCCACTGGAATCAAGCTATCCTGGCTGAAGAGGGGTGTAACCCCGAAACCGGTCCTAGGATGCTTGTTTCCAGTCCAGGGAGGAACTGGCTTGGCAGTTCGGGCTGGACTGTTCCCATGAGGCACAGGGTCAAGACTGATTTGCATATGGCTGGGTTCAAACTGGAATGGCATGGTGAGCAAAAAAACGATGGATTTAGGCCCAGATCTCTGTACTGGGGTGAATGTATGACATTGTTCTGCATTCTGTCCATCAACTGTTGTTTTTGCAAACCCACTGAGCACGTCAGACAACCACATTCTTCAGCCAACAACTGATTTGTTGACACGAAACATGAAGTGGAGGGAGGAGGTTATTAGTGTACATGAGTAACCTCATTCCTTTAAATATAAATATAAACCCTTAGAATTACAAAGTTGCAAAGCCTAGGAAGGTTGCTATGGACACTTCTGGTTCAGAGTTTAAGGGAAACCTGACTTCAGGTTCCACGACGAAAACCACTTGGAGTGATCTTTTCTTATGTTCTCGGAGACATCTACCAGCAGAATCTCTAAGCTCTTCCAGCCCCACCAGCAGGTCACATACACTTATTTACTTAACATCTGAAAGCAGGAATTGGATTTTGTTGGGCAATGACCAGAAAGACATTAGTCATGAGATATTAATACCAAACAGCAGAGACATCTTTTGCTGTATGGAATTTACAGCCAAGTTTTATCAACCAGTCATTAAGCTATGTGCAAATGCTCCGATAACTTGAAATTATCCACCGTTGGTGCAATGATTTTTATGTAAACCGAGGCAGAGGAATGTAGGCTAAATGAGAGCACTTTGTAGTGATTGTGTATTCCCACAAACAAACAGTACTTACTATATATTTCCCAGACAATCGCTATGATTTTTGCACAAAAGGGTTTATCTCCTGGTCAGATTACAATTTACCATCAAGTGTTATCACCAAGTGCATATTGTTAGTTGTTTACGGCTAACCTCGTCAGAAGGGAAAGCACTGACATTCATCAATAGTTGCATGACCTTCTGTTCATGTTAGCTTTTGGTGTCAAATGTATTAAAAACAGCTTACAGACACTCCATTTTCTGAAATCACAGACGTCATGTCTTTTGTATATGGGCATGTCAAGGAAACAACTACATTCCAGCACCCTTCCTCTAGGCAGATAACACATTCCCCAGTTGTTAGTCTTTCACCAGCTTTGATAAGATTCTAAACAAAGAAGCCCAAACCCCTTCACAGCTTTAATAGTTACCATGAATCTGAATCTTTAAGCCACATAAACCAGTGCAAACCATTGCCATCAGGCATGATATGCCAGAACTGAGAGACTCAAATCAGCATTTATGCACTTACGTTTTGCACAAGTTGGAGCCTTCTAATCAGGCACAAGGTGAAAGCATGTTTGATACAAAGTCACAGCATCAAAATTCCAAGTTTTGATTCAAAAGAAGCAGTCTTCAACATTGATCATTTACTTTGCTTTGTTTCCTTTAAGCTTCAGCGAGTTCTCCTTCATCCCACTGTCCACCTAAGTCAGGCAGTTGCATAGGATATGTTCAGATATATAGGTAATAATATTATTAACTTGTTTTTCATAAAGGCCCTTTATACCACACTTCTGCCATTTTGTGAGCTCTTTAGGTGTTACGATTAACAGCCTATGGTACTAACTTTACTGACGTTCAGGAAGATGGAAAATAGAGATGGCCTTGTTGGGATTCAAACAGATTGTCACTTTTTTTCAGCGGTGGATGTTTAGCTCATTGAGCTATCCCTCCAGCTTGCAAGTCTGCATATTTACAACATACATACTGTACCAACTGACCATACTATCATAACATACCAAACAAATGACTTACACCAAGGAAGAACAAATATGATTAAGGAATCCCAAAGGTGACAGGACACATTGGCAACATGCAGGAACCCATGGTCACTTGTTGTACTGTATCTGTCTACTTAAAGCTAGTTTTGCCCACCATACTTCATTCCCCTCAAGGTCCGTAGGTGCAGTAGCAGTACCTTAGGGCAGTCAAGTTGAATACTGCTGAGAGACCCATCTTGACTACTAAAGACATGATGTTCATGGGTCATAGCAGATCATCAGCACCACAAAATAATGGATATTCAGGGTCATAACCCAGTCTGCAACACAGATGATTACCACAGTCTCCTATAGAAGTTTTTTTAACTTGTCATTTCTGGAAGTAATAATTATGTACCCAACATTTTTTCAAAATGTCAATTAAGTTTACAAAAAGGAAATTAAGCATTAAAAACAGAAATGTATATGAGAGTTTGACTGTTGCTTTACAAAGCTATCTGTCAATGGAAAATATTAATCAGCAATGATTAAGTTCCACGCAGGTTGAAATATGTTGGGTCTGTTTTTTATCAGTCCTCTGGTCTTTTTGATAACTTTATTGAATAACGCTCTATAAACCTGGCTTTTCAAACTCTGAAACTACTTGCTTTGAGGATTGTGTCGGAATCGTGGTTTAACATGCAGCATCAATAGGGAAGATTTCCTTAATTGGATGAAAGACACTTGGAGTGCTGGATCCAGGAGCAAGTCATTCAGGTCCATGACATTGCATCTTACAGGGGGGGTCACAATGCAAATGTGAGAAATCTGTTTGATACAACTTCTGCCCATCAACTGAAAAGTTGAACAATAAATTCCTGCAGTGCTATTAAAACAGGGGCAGTCATTGTTAATGAAAGCAGATGGAAGATATGCAGTATGGTAGACCGTAAACCTCAAAAAATGAATTGCAAATTGGACTACTCCAAGTCCCCCACAGCAAGTGTGAATAATATATGATGCTTCAGTCAGGAGGTTTCAGGTAGTCAAGAAAAACTTCTTGTAGCAGTATTATTTAAAGTGAGTCTCTATATTACCTTGCTGCAAAGCTATTTAACAAACATTTTAAGTGTTTAACTTTATAAATGGAACTTGTTGATTGGGCTACATATTCGTGTACATAAAAACCAAATTCCTCAGCAAGCGGTCACGCTGTTTTGCACCACGCATAGTTTTGCACCTTTAAGGTACTTGTCAGTTAACTAACTCTTTAAGAGGTAAATGGTAAATACTACAAACCGTATATAGTTCGTTTCGAAGTACGCCTTGTTTCTCAATAACAACCAGTTCTAAAACGTACATGTGCCGATTTACAAGCATTATAAGAGTCATACCTTGCATCCAACTGCAAGTAGGGCATGAAGAAGCACTATCGTCACTACAGTCGCAATCGCAATTCGTCGGTTGTCATCTCGAACAGCAGGCCAAAAGGTCAGGACCAATACAGACCCGGAAATGCACATTGCAAGCACAACTAATATCCATCGCATCGATTCAAATGGAAAAATCCACAGCAACTAGAAAAAGATATAATATTACTGTACAGTAGTAGCAGTATACACATATGGACAGGCAATGAGGCACATTTATTGAACAACTCAAGAACTAAAAAAAACTAGATTTGACTTTGGTTGTTTAAATCTTTACTAAGTTATTCATTTCAGTTCAGTGCTGGACATCAACTCTTCAGTTAAATATGGCAACCTGTCGGTTTCATTGCCTATAGTAAGGCTTAAACTCACATGAAATTACAATTGTGAGAAGCTGACCCACACATTGCTACACAAGCTCCCACCCTCTACTGCCCTAGAAATAAGCCCAGTATCACCAGTAGCAACATCCCAGATGAAAAGGCACTCCTTTGTTGTCTGGTCAGAAGAGGTGCTTTAATGCAAAAACACTGGTTTTTATTTGAGCAAAGTACTAAACACAATGATGGCACTTTTAGGAGGGACATCAAAAATTCAAATATATTTTAAGCCCAATAAGAACACTTCATTTAACAATGAGAATTATTTGTGTGCTAAGAAATAATTTTACTCCCAAAAATAATCACAGTGGTGAGTAAAATACTTCCACATTGAGCCCTTGTTTGGGGCCATGTTGCACAGTATGTACATTAGGACTTCAATTTCCTCTTACTTGTACAGTTATATATATGCTTCTAGGATTTATTAGAGCAGGTTCACCCACTACAAACACCCTAGGCAGTAGCATATTGTACAGGAAAATAGAAAATTACCAATTGCTCCAGTTAGCCATTAAACACCTTATGAAATACTTTAGAAGCTACTTGCTTAACAATGAGAGTCCATCATTGGTAAATACTCCAGAAGGGGGCCATTTATTTAGGGCACATCTCGGTCATGTATTATGATGTTTGAATCCCACACCAGTTGACATTTACCTATGAATCCAAACCTTCATAGTTCTTTCACCAAACAGTGATAGGGGTTATAAAAACACATCTTCAGGAACACTTCTTTCATTTGCTGTAATTTTTATTTAACTTTCTTCACAAGGGTTGGGTATATAAATCTATCCGGTGGTACAGTTCAATTTGCAGTTGTATCTTGGATAACAGTCATCTGGTGCAAATGTGCTGCAGTTTCTCCTTCATTTAAATATGTTTGAAACCAGGTGCATCTGTTCGTTTCTGCCACTGTCCATTTGTGCATTCTATATGCTGTAGAGATGGAAAATGAACTGAAGACTAAAAGAGGTGTGTTGTTGGCCACAATTCTCAATATCCTTGTCTACCCCATCAAACACATGAGTGAGTGCTAATTTATATACATCATAAATAGAAACATGAGGTAACTGATATTGTCCCATATTCAGTCTTGGATTTTGCAATATTAACGTATATTTGTGGCTCACTGTATTCTATGTATGCTGAATGAACTTCTTATATTCTGTCTTGACAGTCATCAAACTGTGCTTGTTGTACCTTTACCTTCAGTGTATACGGGATAACCATTTCGAATCCATCTGATGTACCCTCTCAGCAAAGGATCCAGAACATGTCCGTCACTGCTGACCGCGTTCCCACAGTTTTAATACAATTATTTTAATATGGTTAATACAGTTGTTACTTGGTCAAGAAAAAAAGAACATTAAGAATTCTAAGTCTACTACGTATGTCATACTTACAGCAGTTGGAATATAGATGAAAAGTGAATAACCATAGACACAAACAATTTCCAGAAAGGAGTACGAGACAATGTTCATAACTTTGCTGTTTCTCCACATGAGGAACCCCCAAAGGGCCAGTGGAACAAGCCATGCGTAGGAGTAGATGGCAGTTGCTGCGATGGACACTGAGACACAGAAAACCACATATAAAGTCAAAACGCAAAATCTTACACTTAGTGATTAATATTCTGAGTGCATTTACCATAAAACATCCTGGAGGGGAAATTTTATGTCAAACAAGAAATATTATACTTGTATCAGAATCATAGCTAATTGCAATGTAACTGCACACAAATGTAAAGGCGTACCAGCATTAATCAGACATGCGCTGTTTTGATGAAGGCTCTTAAATTACAGTACATAACTCTACATACACTAACTTTAATCAATATTTCTGAAACCAATTACGGTTTGTGCATGGTGCTTACTAAAATCCAAGCTATACCATAAGCACTATTCAGTTATCCGTTTATAAGTAAGGAAATCTCAAGAGGTTTGCCTCTTGCCTTAATATTCCAAAAACAATATTTGCTACTAGGGCTTGCCCAAGTCTTATCTGTGTGGCTTGATACTTACCTGCCTTTAGGGAAGGCTGCTTTCAGTCCACAAAACAAAAACCAAAGTGTGGCAGCTTCGTAATAAATTTTGGTTATGAATGCAATTTTTGCGTTAACTGCATTCAGGATTGCAACCTTTCCTTTCTGTCAAGAGTATTGAAGCAGGCTGTCAACACAGAGTACACTCTCATTTTTTCTTTTACATAGGTTTTTCAGTATTTAATGGTTACTCAGTACTTGGCATTTGGACCCAGACCACCTTTAGTTGGGTTAGGGATGATCTCTTTGAAGGCATGTCCAGGAAATGCTAGTCTGTCCTTAACAGTAAAGGTTTGCAGGTAACCGCAGACTTAAGTTATAAGGCACTCTTGTTGTGGCAGATTACATGTCCACTTATGGTTTTTTTAATATCATGCAGCAGGGGTTCTTAGCTTTTCATACAACCCGAAGGAGATAATTTTCTTGAGCTTGCAAGTGAAAAGACACATTTTCTGTGAAGTGTGGATTTTTTCTCTGACCTCTAGTTGAGAGGTTTCAGTGTTAATGCGAATATTGCTGATACTTATAATATAGTAGCACACGCTTGCTGGTGCATGGAGATGTGGGTACCAGGACTCTTACTTCAAGAACCTAATCTTCTTGAAAACGTATTAATGAACATTACTGTCCTGCACCGTTTGGTGTATAACCAGTAAATGCTGAACCATCTGAACATTCTTTATAGACAGAAGTAATGATCAAAAGCTGATGCTATGCTGGTGCGACAGACATGATGATGAAAAAAATATCACTGAAATTTAGTTGTCAAAACAGCAGCTAAGCTGAAAAAAGTCTATGTGCACTAAACTTTACATGGGCTCCTTAATGATGTCTCAGAAGGAACGGAGAGCGAAATTTTGACGTGCTGAGGGTCACCACTGATGGAAAGAAGAAAGGGTAGATGGGATCAAATATTATTTAATTCCTAAACCCTTGTGGTGGGAAATGAAGCTTCAAACTGTCCTCCACTAACGTACTGTTGTGATGCATACTGTAAACATTAATAAGTATAGTTAAAAAAAGACAAAAACTACCTTGAACTCAGCTCGGTAGTTGTGAGGCCACAATAAACAATAGGATAAATTGTTCTATGTACGGGCAGCACAGAGGTCTGGCAGTTCCACTGTGATTGCACACAAAGTGATTGAAGGAATCCTTGTAAATAGTCTAAACCAGTGGTTCTTAATCTTTTGACTTCTTTGGACCCCCACTTAATCATTACTGGAATCCAGGGACCCCCACTGAGTCATTACAGGAAGCCGGGGATCCCGGCTTAAATAGCTTTCAATGATTTGAAGCTCAAAACAATACACAAAAAACCAGAAACAAGCATTTAAACAAATACACAAATGATAAACTATTTAATTTAATTCACAAACAAGCTTTCAATGGGAAGGTTGTGGCTTTTTTAAATTCAACTGAGGTCAACCATCGTCCTTACTATATTCTGTTTGATGCTTTTGCACTGTTCCCACAAATCAATCCGAGGAGACCAACTTAATTTTTAGCCTCCAATTTCAAATTCCTGACACATTAACAGAACGTTTCAACATTTTTAAACTTTCTACTTTGCTTCTTTATTTATATACACTCATTAATCTGTTAATATATTTAATTTTCAAAGCTGTCGCAGACCCCCAAAGTAGGCCCCATGGGTCCCTGGACCACAGCTTAAGAACCACTGATCTAAGCCACTGGCAATGGCTTGGGGTAGGAATTCAACCCATTGTTTTTCACCCACTGTGCCACTCTATACCAATAGATTTCAAACGTTTTAATGCAGTCCCATGTAAAACAAAAGAGCTTAACCAGGCCTTTCCGAATGAGAAACATATTTTCTTATAACTACTCAATACAATTGGCAGCTCTGGACATATTTAGCAATTCAAACATGTAGTTAAGTTAAGTTATTCCTTTTCAAAATGTAATTAAATACATGATTCCCAACACGCTAGTGACATCCTGAACTCCCGAAAAGTATCCACAGTGTAATCCTTTATATGAAATAGGTGGAGGCACTTTGGGGATTATGTTGAGTCCCCCTGCCCCTTCACATTTTGACACTTACTTTCAGCCACGGGATGACAGTAAAAAGACATCACTGATGGCCCATTACAGAGTAGCTCACTCCCCCCGTTTTCTTCCACTACAACTCTGCACTGTTTTAAGGAGGATGCTTGTCTATGTTCTCTAAGGGCATAAAAATGCTCCTCTTGGCTAGGGCCTGGTGTTCCCCTTCCCGACCCCCCAAAAACAATTCAGGCCCCCAGCGGGCAGACTCCTCCAGTTTTAAGACTTCTGCTCCAGACAGAGGCCTGCCTTCTGCTCGTATTTCTTTCTGGCAGGGGTTCTGGTTAGCAGTTTTGGATGGACTGTTCAAATGAGCAGGGTCAGTACTGATTCGCATAAGGGAGACCCTCTGTCTAGAGCCACACAGAGGATGAAAAATTGATGGGTTGGAACAGCTTCCAGTTGTTTTGGCGATTTGCAAGCATTCCTCCCATCACTGTTTGTGTGTCTGAACTCCAAAGTGATGCAGGCCAAACACATCTTGACCCACGTTCCATGGCTCCTTGATGATCGATACCAGAGTTTTTCACAGGTCTCTTTAAGTCAGTTTCGGCTCACATATTCACTGACCAACTCCAAGCAGAATCATCACTACCCAATATACAAATCCAGACCCCCTCTGCCTACTCTAAATTAAGGAGTTTGGTCGTTTTGGTTGGATTTATGTAAAATGTGAAACTAGTAAAAAAGGATTATCTGCTTATTTAGTTGTGATTTGAAAGAGTATACAAGCAGTCTTGATGTATTAGTCTGTTAATGTAAACTTTCTGTAAGGTAAATTAATAAAGGTACTAAGTACTTTGACATTTCTAGTGCAATAAGATATGTAAATAAAAATGGCATTGGTTCCAGATCACACAAGGATGTGTGTATTGGATGGAGGCAAGATGGCGACCGTGAACACGGTCGTGTGAGCTCGAGCTCCCGGGTATCCACCCTACCTCACCTACCGGGTTGTAACTGCCAGACTGTTGTACCCATGCGCTTTTCTTTCCGCCCATTGGACCTGGAATGTGGAGTGAGGCAATGTAGACGGGACAGTGTCGGCGGATATGCTCTGGAGTGTTTGTCCCGCAGCGGTGATCTCTCGGGCGGCTCTCTGGCGGCTGCTGACGTCCGTGAGGTATACTTCCGCGTTTGAGGACGGGCTGTGGAGACGGCCGGAAGGAAGGACTGGTGCCGGGTCAACAGTAAGCACCGCCGGGATGCCCCCGAAACCTGGACGCGGCAGAGCTCGTAATACTCCGGATGCGGCCGAGGGAGGGCGAGCTGCAGAGAAGAAAAGGCAGGATTTAAATGTTGAAAAGAAGGACGGTACTCGTGGGGATGGCGCCGGTAAGTAGGTAGTTCCCGCTTTGTTTTTATCTGGGAAACTGAAAAAACAGCCCCTTTCTGCTTCTGCCTCTTCGGGCAAGGGGGTTTGCGCTGTTTCTTTGCCCGTCCAGGGGGATATAGCCGGTGATGCAACCCCGGGTCTTTTTAAAAATACAGGGACTGACCCAGAAGGGGATGGAGAAGAGGGCAATGGTTCGGCTACCATTAACCTGGTGACTCTTGAGAAAAGCTTAGCTGATCAGTACCCTACTAAAGATGGTGACTCTGGTGAATGTCCCTTTTTTTCAATGTCTGATCCTTCTGATACTTTTGGAGATGAAATTGATTCAGGCATGTTGGACAAACGATTAAAAAAAAAAAACTCCTGGTATTACGCATAAGGGGTCCAGCAGCCTACAGAAGGATGATGTTACAGACTGGGGGACTGATTCGCCCGGCACGCCGGAGAGTAGCCCGAAAACGGTGCGGAAAAGGGACGATTTTGGGGCAGGTGTTGGTGCTGGCTTTCAGATGACTGAGAACGTAGATCTGTTTCAATGGCACTATTCCTACATGGGTGAACCAGGGATTAATGATGTTGTTGATGGGGCACAATCAGATCCACACAATGTGGAGAAACCAGCTGATATTACCCTTGCTGTCATATATAAGAGCATAATGGCACATAGGGAAGAGACTCGCGCTGAGAGCCAGCGCACACAGGGCGCTTGTCGCAAACTTCAAAACTCGGTCCGCAGGATGGCCAAATCATGCTCGGAGTTTGCGGTCAGATTTACTGAGGCTGAGACACCATCTCCAACTTGGAAGATGAGCTTGCTACTCAGAAGGCGACAACAGAAACTCTGCGGAATGCTAAAGAAGATACTCTCTGGAAGATCACGGACTTAGAAAATCGCCTTCGGCGGAACAATCTCCGTGTATTAGATATTCCGGAGGGAATAGAAGGACAGGATGCGCGGAAATTTGTGGTGGAGCTCTTCTCTGAGGCTTTCCCTGGATTAACTCAGTGGGACTGGGACCGAGAGATCCAGAGAGCACATAGATTCCCGTTTGTACAGCGTAATAGATCCGGTCAGAACACTTCTAGACCGAGGGCCATATTGATTTCAATCAATAATTTTTTGGCAAGAGAAGCAGTATATGATCTGGCACGACCGGATCGAAAAAAGAAGGGGAAAGGTGTAGAATTTTTTGTGCGCCCTGATTATTGCCCCTTAACTGTTGAGAGGAGATGGCAATTACGCCAGCTCATTACTCCGTTTCGGGACAAAGGCGCACAAGTTTATTTACTTAACCCCGCCAAGCTTAAGATATTTCATAAAGAGCATGTGCGGTTCTTTACTGCTGAGCTAGCGGCTAAAGAATATCTGCAGTCTATATGAGAGAAACTGAATTTGAAAAAGGGAAATGGGGAAAGGAAATAGGAGAAAATAAGGGGGAAGGGAGAAAGAATAGAAAGGGAAAAGAAATGTATTCACAATACTAGTTAAAATCTTTTATGTTAACTTGGTAGTAGGTTGTGTTAGGGATAAACACGGGGTACCTTGTTCCTTTTCTCTTTTTTTTTCTCTTTTCATAGGGTGTTTATTAAGGTTGGTGGAGTAGGGGTCCTGGGAGGGCAGAAGCTCGTTCCATCTTAGAGACTTGAGTCTCCAAGCCTCTTGGTTGGGAAAAGGGGGGGGGGGGAGGGGGGTCCGGGCTTCGGCCGAAGCCTGGTATGGGGGTGGGGTGTTGGGCGCAAGGGGGCGGGGGGGGGGGGTGGCACTCGGAAAAATAATCCATGAAAGCATATTGGAACAAAGTATGAAACTCAGTGGTTTTTGGTTTACGGTCTTAGAGCATAAAGAAATGAGAAAGCTAGATGGGTGATAGGTACCTACGCAGTGGGATTCGGATTTGTTCTTTGAATGTATTTGGGCTAAACAACTACAATAAACGGCAAAGGGTTATGAATGAACTTCGGTTTATTCAGCCTAACCTGATTTGTCTACAAGAGACCCACATTTCATGGGGGAAAAGAAAGCTGTTGGGGGAACTTGGTTTTTCGGTCCTAGCAAATACACAGCAGTCCACCACTACACGTGGGGTCGCGATATTGGCTAAGAGTCATATACAAGGTACGGGGAAAATATTGGTGGATAATTATGGGAGATGGGCCATTGTGGAATGTTTAATGGGTGGTATAAAGTATACAATTTGTTCTATATATGGCTCAAATATTGATGATGCATCTGTAATAGAAAGATTGAACATGGAGCTTGCAACATGGCCCACTCCCTTAATTTTGTGTGGTGATTTGAATATACATCTGGAGCCAAAGGGCCTACAGGATGATAGTAAGCAATATAAAGGCAGGAAGCCCAAGGTATTTAAGGCGCTTCAATCCTTATTAAAAGATCATGGCTTGGTAGATGTGTGGGCGGTTTTAGGGGGTCAGACCCTGGCTACACATTTTATTCACATCCACATCAGAAGTTAGTAAGGTTGGATTATTTTTTTTATCAAATCAATTACTTTTCGGGGCCAATATACAGGTGTATCTGCGGATCTCATCAGATCATGGACCTCTTGTATTGAAATTATATATGTGTATGGGTGGAAATAAACTGCGTTCATTTTCATTTGATAGAAAATTACTGTTAGATGAAGGATATGTGACATATATGAAGGTCTGGATTGGACAATTTTTGGCCCTAAACCGTAGCTCGACAGGGACTGCTATGGTATGGGACGCTCTAAAAGCTGGCTTTAGAGGGGAGACCCTTAGGTTACATAGGCAAAAACTGCTACAATTGGCACTACAGGAATTATATAATAATCTTGCAGTGGCCGAAGAAAACCTCATGCAGGGGATCCTAGCAGGGGGAGAGATTACTGCACTTCAGACGGAGGTTGCCCTGCATAAGGCTAAAATAAATTCCCATTGGAGTAAAGAAATTGCTAAGAAGTATTATATGGGTAAAAAACAAAGCTATGAGTATGGGGAGGCAGTCGGTCGCTGTTTAGCGCAAAGGCTTCGATCGCGAGAATCGGCCCAAAGAATTGGAGCAATAACAGATTCTATAGGTAATACCGTAGAAACTGATACTGGGATATTAAAAGTATTTCATGATTTTTATAAGGCACTTTATTCTAGTGATAACTTAGATATACATGCAGGGGTAGCGCTGTTACAGAGTCTTAAGGGCGAAAAAGTCATTCCGCAAGACGCAGAAATGTTGGAAGCACCCATAACTATGGAGGAGTTGGAAGGGGCAATTAATAATATGGCTACTGGTAAGGCAGCAGGACCCGACAAGTTGCCGCTGGAAATTTATAAAACCTTTTTTAGTGAACTTAAGGTCGATATGCTCGCTACCTTCCAACAGGCACAATTAGGCGGGGCGCCGTTGTCTTGGGATGAGTGGAACATAATAATCTTTAAAAAGAAAGATAAGCCGGCGGAACAACCAGGATCCTACCGCCCTATTTAATTATTAAACTGTGATGGCAAAATTTATGCCAAGATTCTTGCGACCCGGTTGGCGGATGTTTTAACTCCGTTAGTATCGATGCGACAGCATGGGTTTATCCCTAAAAGAGGTACAACTAATCATATCAACAGGGTTATAACTCTTTTGGATATAGCTAATAACTCGGGGAGTAAATTTAGTATGATCTTATTAGACGCCGAAAAAGCGTTCGACCGGGTCGCATGGAAGTTTTTATGGGCGGTATTACGAGATGCGGGTTTTAAGCAAGGGTTTATTACGGCTATTCAAGCTCTTTATCGGTCTCCGACCGCTAAAATCTGTATAATGGGCTTAGAATCAAACCCTGTATATATCATGCGTGGTACAAGGCAAGGATGCCTGTGTTCCCCTTTACTGTTCTCACTCTATATTGATCCTCTTTTGAAGATGTTAGAACGGAATATCGGGATAGAAGAGGTAATTGTGAGACAAGAGCATTATCGGGTCTTTGCGTATGCAGATGATGTTGCAGTTGTCACTCCGAACCCTATGACGGCCATGCCAATTATAGAACAATTGGCTCTTGAGATTGAGTTTGTATCCTGAAACTGCTCCAATCAATCAAAGACACAAATCTTATGTCTGAATCAAGTAGGTTATGAAGATCATAGAATCATGGAGGAGGTGATATATTTGGGTGTCACAATAAAGACATGTTTAAAGTCTCTTGTAGACGTTAATTGGGCCAATATTTTAAACTCTGTACAGAAACAACTGGACCGCTGTGAATGTTTACATCTCTCACTTTTGGGGCGATGTAATGTTCTTAAAATGCTAATATTACCCAAGGTTTTATATTTTTTTGGATCAGTTCCATTAGAAATTTCTCGTATTCAATTGGCTGCACTTCAGTCGATCTGTGCTAGGTTTTTATGGGCGCAGGGGAAGTCCCGCAGAGCTATGCGTTTTATGGTTCTCCCTCGGGATCAAGGTGGCTGGGCAGTGCCAGATTTTACCTTGTATTATTATGTGTGTATATTACAACATATGAATATATTATTAACTGGGGCAGATCCTCCTAATAAGGCTGGGACACCCTCTATATATCAACTGTTATTAGGCAGCGACGCAAGAAATCGATTATTTGTTAGCCTAGAACCAAGCTATTATAAAAAAACCAGGTTTAAGGTTCTAAATGCGGCCTATAAGGTCTGGAAGGCTGTGCGAAAACTCTATAAATTTGAGAAGGTATCTCACTATACCCCGCTTGTAGCTACAACATTATTGCCATCTATATTTTGGGACAGGATTATTGATAGATGGCGGATCAAGGGCATACAATATGTGGGGGATTTATATACGGAGGGGGTTTTGATGTCCTTTGAGATGCTGGCCACAGAATACTGCCTCCCTAGATCAGAATTTTTTAAATATCTACAAATTCGGGATTATTTATGTAAAATTAGATGGAAATTTGAACAGAATCCGATAGTAGAGGCAGTGAAAAAGAATGCGCGTATTGGTGTTTTATATAATTTATTATTAGACACAAAAAGCGGGGATTTGGACGCACATAATATTAAGTGGGACAACAGGCTTGGGTGTCAAGGTACGCGGGTAGAATACTCTATTGAGCTGGCCGGAAAGTTAATTAAATCTGCCAATCTTCGCTCACAACACTATAAAACTATTTTTAACCTCTACTATACTCCAGCCAGGTTATTAAAATGGGGTGGGACAAATGATGGTCGGTGTTTTCGCTGTGGCACGGAAGATGCAGATATTGTACACATTTTTTTCTCATGTAGGCACTTAGGTGATTTTTTTGAGAGTATAGAGAAATTTTTAGTGGAAATCATTAGGGGTCCAGTCTCATTGTCAGTTAGTCATATATTGTTGGGCGTAGCGGAAAGTGATAGAAATGATCAAGCAGCTTATAAATTTAGATATTTGATCTTCTTAGTTTCTGCTATTGCAAGGCTGTGTATTGCCTCTATGTGGCTACAGAAGGATGCTCCAACTTTTGAGCTATGGAGGGCCAGGTTTTTGACGATTTTTAACTTAGAGTATAGTTTATATGCTTTAAAAGGCCCACAAAAGAGGAAGCTGGGCATGGAAATTTGGGGACCGGTTGTGACATATATGGAAGAATGAGGCTTTATATTGGAATGTCTCCTTAAGATACTTAGCACTTGCACTTTAAAGGGGGGGAAAAAAAAAAATGTGTTTCCCTATGGTGTATATATGTGTATATTGGAATATTGTATTATGAATTATGTTGGAGATTTTAGCTAAATCAATGTTCACGTTTACTGCTCGATTTTAAGACTGTTTTATTTCTTTTTTAAACCTGGGTTTATAAATATGTATTGCTATGTGACTATCATGGATTAATTAAAAAAAAAAAAAAAAAAGGATGTGTGTATTGTATGCTTTAGCACTAGAACACTCCAAGTCATTACCTTAAACATACCAAAACAAGCCTGTAAGTGAGGAATGCTTACCTTTTCTGAATTCAGGCACATAATGGTAATTTGGTTTGCCTTGATGGCTCACATAGTTTGAGATGTTTCCACTGATAGCAATAGCAAATACCAGCGTGGCACATATCCAAAAGGGACCTAAAAAGAAAACTCTATTAGAGACAAAATACCTGAATGACATAAATATGTCTGCAAAGTGAAGATTTTTCATGCTCACCATAGAGATCGGGGTTACTCCTGACATATAATCGTACAAAGTTTCTTCCAGGTATTGGCAAAAGGGAGCCTTTTATTCTATCGAGAACCTACAAAATTAAGGATGAACAGTTGAGTAATCTCAACAGACAACTGCAGGCACAAATGCTCACATCCTTACTCCACTTAAACGAGTGGGCATGCACGCAGAGGCTGTAGTAACACTATTATAACAGCTTGAGAAAGTTAGCAATTTCAATTAAAAGCGTTAGTTAGGAAAAGAACTTAAGGAGACTCATTTTACAGGAGCAGCAGGGGTGAATGGAGAAATCAGAGACCAGAGGCAGACAACAAACCATTCTCTTTGTGAAGCATGGCAGCTCTTTACAAACCTGCCGAGTGTCCACGTCAAAGAAAGTTTGGTAATATTCAAACGTCCAAAAGGCAGCACTCTTCTTTTGGCCAGCTAGCAACTGCAAGTAAAAGGAAAACTTTATAAATAAATATGCACCCACGAACAGGAGCTAAAATCTAATCCACTCATCAACTACAGAACAAAAAGAGATCTAAGCATGCGCCATTGTAATTTTTTTCCCCCCGAAGAAAAAAGTTTGCAACAGAGCTTCGGCTCCTACAGAACTAGTTTGGAAACATCCTGTATCCTTCTTTTGAATTTCAAAGTGAGCAAAAGATGCAGTATAAGAACCGATATCATAACAGGCATGTTAACATTCTGCACACTTCCCAGTTTTTTTTAATGTATACATCTCTCCGTTGATGAATTTCTCCCAAAGTCAAGGTGTCACTGTATGTTTACGCAGATCTTATTAAAAATGAGACGCGCAAACAACAAGGTGCAGATTGGAAACAACCGCTGATATGGTAGCCCGCATGGGTTTCCAATAATCTAAAATTGAACTCTGGTAAAAACAAAAATCCCCACGATGTATGGTGTTATACATGTCCCCTCTCTTGTGCAGGATCTCTGGCAACTGTCCCAACTTGATGAAGTCAAAAACGCTTTTCGCTTCTGATCGTACTCCAGACCACACTTGTTACTGTTGTGGTGTCAAGTAAAATCAGAATCGGATCTAGATTATCATCTGAAGCTGGATTCTTTCTGTAATGCTAATATATTTTCACAGAAGTATACATATCAGTGAGTTATGAAAGAGCATCCAGACGGTTCCAATCTTTCACAATCATGCCTCTTCTACCTTGTTTGTTCCTCAAGTGTTTATAACAACAATTAGGTGCAATGTTTGCAAGATAATTCGAATTAAATCAAGGGATATAGTACTGTTAGCAGATATCAATCCTGAATGGCAATCTTTACGGGTGAAGGGTTTAAAAGGCAAGTCCCATGCAAAAGGGAAATGTCTGGGTCATCTCAAAAGCCTTTTTACATTGTTCCATGTCTGAGGTGACTTAATGAGCTGAATCCTTGTGAGCAGAGATGCAGGTTACCCATATAGCCCAATTTAAGCTGTTGTGGTTGTAGGTGCTGATGTAGTCCACATTGTAAGTACCTTTGAGATGAGAAAGAATATGAAAACAGGATCATCTGCTACTAGAAGGTTCAAGCCATAATGCCACAGGAAAAGAATTCCAAGCTTTAACTCCATAGGGCAGACGACCTACACACCTGCTCCAGCAACTGGATACCCTTTGGGTGACAAGTCGCGCTTTACAAATCCAAATAACATAACAGAGGGGAAAACAACCTCTTTGTACCCACTGAGACAATGCAAAGGGAGGGTAGAAGAAACAAGGGCAGAGCCTGAGGATTTTAAGTTTCTACTAGGCAAACAGTATACAATATTACTGCAACTCCGGTCAGTACTTTCAAGGTAGCGATGCAATAAATGGAGGCATTTAAAATTAATTCTGTCCTGGACCAGCAGCCTTTGCAACTTTCCTTCTCTCACCTGACAGTAACATTTTCTCAGGTCTCGAGCAAATGGCACTCCTGCATCCTGTGCAATTTGCAGTCAAAGGATCAGCTTGGTATTACAACCTAACCATAGTGAGTTAGGGTCTGATTTAGATCTTGGCGGACAGGTTACTCCGTCACTATGGTGACGGATATCCCGCCAAGCAAAATATAAATCCCATTATATCATATTGGATTTATATTTTGGCAGACGGGATATCCGTCACCGTTGTGACGGAGTAACCTGTCCGCCAAGATCTAAATCAGGCCCTTAGTGTGGTCTGGTGTGTAGGTGATTTATACTCCAACAACTGTGCTTCGGAGCACTATTGTTTTAGATTGATAATCTTATTCAAAGTGGAGGTAAAGAAAAAGGCACTTCTCATTCCGGTTTGAACATGAAAATTCATACTACGACTCTCAACAATAGTGACTCCCCAGTGTTATTACTTCTGTGGGGGTTAAAACATTCACCATAGCAGAGGAGGGAAATCAGGAAAGAATACAGATCTCTAGGATAATGTAGGGGAACACATGCCAAAAAACTCAGTTTTTGACTGCTTCATTGAAAATGGTTGTGTTTCATCCAATTGCTAATGCTATGTTACGGTATATTTAATCATAAACTGCAACTATCGCAGAGCTTCTTGATGCTGGAGAAGTAACATAACAGCCTTAGGGAGCAAAGGTTAATGGTTAAAAATCCAGGTTTTAATGGCTTTCCCAAACTTGGGTGTATTGGATCTGACCAAGTGGAAGCTAGCAGCGAACTACCCAGTTTAGTTGCCACAATGGAGGAAGATTTATCTCCGCAAGTAACAGTTCTAGTTCATGGAACTGCAAACCAGAGTTATTTGGCAGAGAGTAATGCCTTATTAGGCTGACAGAACTGAATTTTAGGCATCAAAAAAGATAGCCTATTATGGTGCAAGATTTTGCCTACAGAAGTTAGACTAGCTTTAAAGACAACTATAGAGTAAATAGTTAATCAGTTCAAAGTTCTTAAGATAGGTGAATTCTGTCACATCTTGTAAGGCCACATATGAGATGATTGGTGGTGCTTTGGACAAGTTGCAGTCCCTTAAAGGAGTTTTGCTATCAGTTAGGTAGATGGCATTAGCATAGTCTAGTGTGGATTTTATCAGGGGCTTATAACTGGTTTGTGCCAGTTGATGATGTATAGTAGTAATATTCACAAGAAATTAATTTGGCCATGGGATGTACCAGACACCTCTGTTACCGGTCCTACAAGCAACAAATTGCCTGGTTTGCACACCATTCTGGCTGGGAAAGGAGGAGGTTGCATACCTTTCGCTCAGCATGCTATAAGACACGAGGCAGGGGCGTAAGGGGTAAGCAGGACCCCTGAGAGGAATTCCTGTAGCTGTCTTAACTTATCTGAAGAAGTCCCACATAATCCACAATCTGCATATCATAGTTCTGTAAAGACAGACTAATAACGTGAATGTCCTAACACAGAGAACTGATGTATATGTTAAACAGGCAGAGTGAGAGTAGTGAGCACTGAAAGATCCCAGAATCCTGATTGGAAGTTGTTGCATTAAAAGGGCCCCACATAATTGGGTAATTGGTTCACCAGAAATAATTGGAACCCCTTTTGTTCTGTGGTAAGGTGCATTTACTCTCTCTTTAGTGAGGGCAGTCGAATTAGAGGAAGATATCTGACAAGGATAAGTGTAACCCACTGCACAGTATATCCTTCTTCCCAGCCAGTGTTAGGTGGCTACCTACAGCTGAACCTGCAGAAGAGGTAGTGTGTATTGTCAGCAAGCCTGAAAAGTTGAAAAGGACATGTGGTAACTAGAAAATTCAAGAACCTAGTGGTCTGGCTTTATGGAGACTGCTCTCCATAGGCATATCTCTGCAGTTGTACAAACCAGAATGTTCAGCTCAAGCTGCTTAGAAGGCTCCTGCACATAATGGCAGCATACTGGGTGATGCTAAACAGTCTGCTAGCTCGAACACTGTTACACTACAAATGTATACATTTATTTAGGAGTTTATATAGTGCTGCATCTCATGGCTACTTCAAGGCAATGTATAGTTCAAACTGTCACTCCAGGATTTAGGGGCAGCAGGAGTCCAACTGAATGTGGGACATGCTCCCCATGTGGTATTCCTCACTTAATATCATCAAATCTGTGACATAGCCAAAGCCCAGTCTGAATGCCTTTGATGGCGCATAGTTGGGTTCTGCCCTAAAGGTTAGGTTCAAAAGATTGAACAGCTTTGGGCCTTTAACTTTTAGGTATCTGCCAACAACATAACCTAGGCCAAGACTCCCCAAAAATTACCAATCTGCACAAACAAATGTATATTTAGGGTTATGTATTTGGCACTCATATGGTATATCTAGCTGAATTTCATCATGTCAAGTTTTGGGATAAACAAAAGTTCACATATAGGATACGTTTCTCATTGCTTCTGCAAAAACTGCTAAACAGAATTACTCAAAAGGCAAGAACTGGAACTTCACTCAGATTTGGGACCATTTGAGGTTCAGAGAACATCTGTTCAGTAGTTTTTGAGATGTCTGTGTTACAAAAAGGTGTTCGTGGGCTTCAAAGAGTTAATCAGGAAGGAACTTAGGTATGACCTGTCTATCAATTTTTGGTCCTTCAAGAGAGGCAGATCTGCATAGGACTTTAGAATCCAAAAATTGAAAAACATACTATTTGAAGCAAGCATATGTTTCCCTTTGTCCTAAATGAAATCGCCGTTAGGGGGTTCTGGGCACTGATCCTTAATCCTAGAAAAAGTGTCCGAAGGGAGGAGGGAATCAGCCACTGGAGTCTTGTTGCCCAGTACCCACCGCGAAAGGTCATTTACAGCTGCTGCAGTGGCACAGTGCCTGCACAGCTGGTTAAGGGGGCATAGCCAAAGACCGTGCACACCTGATGCAAAGGAGCTAGAGATTGGCCCCACAGATTATTGGGAATAGGGAAATTTAAAAACCAAAAGCACTGAAAAGAACTGTAAAGCTGTGTTTTGTTTACTCAGAAAAGACACTGATGTAGTTGTATGATGTTATATCAGTGACCGAGTCTAAATATATTATACACACCGATATATATGAGAGAGAGAGAGAGAGAGGGAAGGGAGTCAGCAATTACGAATAAGTCATTTTGATTCAGCTGCACTTTCCATTCAAAATGCATTTTTTGGATTGCAATAACTTTGGTGCTGAAATGTTGCACACCCATACAGAAACGGACTCAAGTTTAGCATGGCAATATGCATGCAGATTTGTGCACTGTTTTTATGGCAGGGGCATGAGTGTTATGTGTAGGGGACTATAACTGGGTAATTTCAAGGGCTTTTTTGTTTTGTTGTGGAACCAGAATGTCACTTTAACACAAAACCCACTGGGGTATACATACATGGGGATTGGCTAACATCCTGTCCCCCAGCCAGCAAGAAAAATGCACAACAGTTTTTGTGAGCACACTGTGGTAACTAAAAGGGTTAATTGTATGACTCATTATTTCTGAAGGGAAGAGTTTTTCCAAGTGTGTTTCCCAAAAGGGGGCTTGTGATACTGTAAGAAGTCATTATTCTTGCTTATATATGCCTAAATGATGTCCGATTTTGGCAGGAATTCTATCAAAGAGCTAATTAAGGCTTTTCTACCTGCCTTCCCTCTGATGTAAGGGTCATCACAGGGTGATGACACGATGAAAGTCATCCCAGCCTTATACACAGCTAGATGATCTATTTATATGCACTGGTCCTTCCAAGATAGCCTTGAAATATCCGGTGAAACAACGTTTTCCAAAACTACTGGAGTAAAAAACAATACCCACCAAATAAACAATGAGCACTGACCCCAGTGGCTTAAAACAGTTCAAACACTTCGGAGGACAATCTAAGCAGGTGTCTTAAGTCAAATGTTGTTCCTGAAAGAGAACACAGTACTACCATGCAGAGCAGGCGCAATGCACAAAAGTAGCACAGCATAAAAAGCTTTTTCAGAGCCTTTCCCTGTGATGAATATCGGCTCAATACATACATAAAGGGGGTGTACAGGGCGAGCGTGGTGATCAAGTGGTAATACCTTCATATGCATGACATATGAAACTAGAAAATGTTAAGAAATTCTAACCTCTGTTTTATCAGAGACATCATTCCCCAGGAGGTCATCATCCTCATCCCGTCTGGTGTCTCGTGGGACTCTACGCTGATTCTTTGGTTTTTCACTTGGATCGTCTATGCTGATTGTGGTGGCATCAGGATTTATAGCCAGTAAGTTAGCAGCAGCATCAAATTCTATAAACAATCACAATAGAGTTGTTGTAAAGTCCAAAATTACATTTTCACGTGGTAAGCAAATAGTGGAAATAACAAAAAAAGTCTCTTCCAAGGTGCTTGGCAACGCCACCTTCACTACCATACCAATGCCCACATCTGTACTGAATAACAAATGTCATTTTTCTAGGACCGAGATAAGCTAAGGAATGTAGCTGCAGTTCATCAAGAAGGAGGAACATGCACTATTTACACAGGTTACAACCATGATTGCATTGATCGATATGGACTTTAGGAAGGAAGGACATTTTCTGTTGTTGAAAGGAACCCCCTAATCATTATGGTTTAGCACAGCAAGGTACTAAAAAGCTCTCAAAGACTGGGTTTCAATCACAGTTCATCAAAACTGTGTATGCACGAATCCACCCTAGAAATGAAACGCACATTAACTTGACATTGCCTCTATTAGATCTCTGCGAAATTGTATAGGCACCAGTTTTAGAGCAGACTGTGAGAACAAGAGTGCATGTGGCTGTGTGCTCGACATGCAGAAAAGAAGAGCTGATAGTTTGGTCTTTCTGTGCCTTGTTACGTATCATCCTTGCTGTGGCCCCTAATAACATCAGCCACAAGGTTGTAGTGGACACAAACTATTTAGCAGACTCTTAAAATGGCTTAATTTCTTCTTAAAATGTGAATCTCAGATGATAAAGACTACAGCCTTTAACCATGTCACCAAACAGTGTGACCTGCAGGTGTTGTTCTTACCTATGACCACTTTTAGAAAGCAACAGATCTGATAGTCAGCAAACCCGATACACTCATGGCACTCAACTAGCTTTAATGTTGCCCGACACATAATTTTTGCAATTTTACCGCGTCCATGGAAAATTAAAAACCTTATGTTGGACAAAAGACAATGCCACAAAACCTGAATTAATCCTTTACTCCCTTCATGCGAATTACAATTTGCAGCAATTTTAGAAGTCAAACCAACCATCTTCAATATCCAAGTCAAACCTAAACCACAATAACACGAAGAAGCATTTAGTTAAAATGCGATCTGTCACCGATTCCCAAATAAATATGGTCACCAGTCTGTGCCCAAAAGTCTTTACCAACCCTAAAAAACGAGAGAAAGATAGTGAGTAAAGAAAGAAAAAGATCTAGAGAAATGTAAAGAGCTAGAAGAACAAGTTACTTACCTTCGGTAAATCTCTTTCTGCTAGATACTCTGTCTAACCACAGATTCCTCACCGTACCCTTTAGAATATACATACCCAGGTGCCAGACTCCTGAGCACTGGTAGGTGGTAGCTTGGTACTCGCCTCTCGCTGCCCGGGAAGTGAATAAGCAGAGCCATATATTGACACCAACTATGAGCGAAGGCGTCAGTTTTCCTTGCACTTTTCACTCCCTCACATGTGTATGGGGGAGAGGATGTAGCCTAACGGCTAGGGCGGTCGATCTCAAATCTGGGGAACCGGGTCTAGTCTCGGTAATGACGCTCAACATCCTGTGATTCTGGGCAAATCACTTAATCTGCCCGTGCCTAACAAAAAATGAATGTCCTTGTGTAACGCAACTTGTGCTCATCTAAAGCGCTCTGATATCTTCGGGTCAAGTTCGTGCTATATAAAACTTCGGAAGAAGTATCAATTATGATAGATTGGAGGTGAACAGTGTACCGACGCAAACATGGGACCTCTTAAATAGATAAAGGAGTCCTCTCAACAGAATTGGGAGAATGGAAGGAGGTAAGGAATCTCCGGTTAGACAGAGTAGCAACCAGACAAAGTGTTACTGAAGGTCAGTAACTTGTTATGCTGATTGATTCTTCCAACTACAAATGTCGTACCTTTAGAATAGATACTCAAAGCTGTACCTTCCAAAAGATAGAAAGTATAAGGATTTGACTCACATCAAAAGGTTCTGCAGGGCACAGTGGGCAAAATGTCCCTCTCTGTAGTCTAGACAGCCATGTAGCAGCCTGCGAGATGTCAATAACCTTGAAGCATCTTTGGCTTGAGTGGAATGAACTGGGGTTCCTTCTTGACCAGGGTACAGCATGTTTTCATGAACAGAACAATGTATCTGGACAGGCTCAGTTTCTGCACTTCTTAGCACAAAGAGCTGTTTGGTAAAATGATATTGCCTTGTAAAGGTATCTCATGAACCATGTAAAAACTAAGGGCTCTCCTCAGATTAAGCCGGAGGAGCCTCTCCTCCTCCTTCGAGGGATGTGATAGACAGAAAACGGCAGGAAGGGTGACGGACTGATCCAGCTGAAGTGTGAAACAACTCTTGGAAGAAACGAAGCCTGGGTTCTCAGCACCAATTTGTCGGGAAATTAAGTACTGTATAGAGGTTGCACTGATAGTGCCTGCAGCTCACTGACTCAGTGCACAAAAAGTGACTAAGATAAAAATAACGTTGTGATGGTGAGGAGCTGTGGAGAGCAACTGTGCATGGATTCGAAGGCGTGCGTATCAGAAATGTTAGGACCAAGTTAAGGTCCCATTGGGGTATAATGAAGGGCCTTGGTGGAAACATAGGTCAAACCTTTTAAGAACCTCATCACAACAAGTGACTTGAATAAAGAAGGTTGGCCAGGCAAACATAAAAAAAAAGGCTGAGAGGACCAACATGCAACCTGTAACTGTGCCCTCTAGAAAGCCTTGCAGATAAGACAAACATAATTTCTGATAATCTGGCATGTAAGGGATCAAGCTGATGGTCTCTACACCAGGCCACACATTTCTCCTAACACCAAGAATAGATGGCTTTAGTCTAAGGCTTCAGTAGGTAATCCGAAACTGTTCAGTTGTCACAGTTCAATCTCCAAGCATGAATGAGTAGAATGTGGAGATTAGGGTGCAGGACCCTGCCCTGTTGCTGAGACAGGAGGTCTTCCCTGAGAGGCAACTGTCTCAAAGGGCCAATGCACAGGCTCAACAGAATGGAGAAATATACTCTCCTGGCTCATTCCAGAGCTATGATGATAACTTGGTTCTGGTCTATTCCTGGCTTTTCTCAGAATTCGAGGCCGGAAAGACAGCGGTAGAAACATGTACAGAGGTCCTATGCTCCACTGAAATCTCAACACTAGCAGTGGTGAAAAGCTCCACCCAGAGCACAACCTACTGGTCAAAGGCATGCTGGGTCACTGTGGAATGAAGACACCATTCGTTGTCTGCAAGTCGACGATTGCCGAGTTTGTCCGCCCTAGCTTTTAGTGTCCCCACTGGATGACTGGCTACCAACAATGTTCCCCGATGGTCCAGCCATATCCAAAGGCGCACAATGCTTCCTGACACAATATCCAAGACCACATGCTGCCCTGATGGTTACAGTATCACATGGCGGTTGTGGACCTGCACAGACCTTCTCTTGATAGATGGCAGAAAGGCTTTCAGATCCAGATGGATGAAATGAAGCTTCAGGAGGTTGTTAGGTAGCCTTCGTTCCACTAGGGACCACTGACCCATTATTTGTATGACTTCCAGGGGACCACCCAAACCTAAAGATGATACATCCGTTACTACTGTGATCTATGGATGGGGTTGGGAGAGCGGTGTTGCTTTTCATTTGCCACCACTGGAGGTTGTGTGCGGTCTCCTTCGAGATGTTGTGTTGCGCCCACTGGAAATGGAGATTCCTCTGCAAAGCACACGTTCCAAGAAGCAAGAGGGACCATGAGGAAGCAGTAGGCCAGTAGTCCAGGAAGCTTCAGACCCGACCTCACGAGACCCAGGATTGAGTGGGGGAGGAAAGAGTTTGAATGCCAGTATGACCCCTATAAAGATCATTCTCTTTGTAGACATCAGTTGGGACCAATTTCCCATCTAATTTTTTTCCTCTGTGTGCGGCAGTGTATGGTCTCTCTGCGCTGCAACCAAGGCTATGTGCGCTGGGAACCAGGCCGCGCGTGTGGGTGCAGTGCCAAATATCACTCCAAACTTTTGCTTAAAAAAGTGAAAAGATGGTGCATTTCCACACATGCAGTGCCACATGAAGAGTCTTAATGCAGGTTTTCAATTTAGATACACACGCCATGATATAAATTGGTTACACAGGTAAGTACACTTTGGGTTTAGAAAAGCACAGGACTCCAATGGTGGTACCATAATAAGATTTCACTAAAGATCCTCAACTCGAGCACTTGGTCACATGGTGTCTAAGTAGGGCAGATTTTTATGTCCACAGAGGTGTATTTTAGAGCTGCTGAAAGTTCCCAGACTTATTGTTGAGATGTTTTCAGTAAAACAATTTTTGCTGAGTGATGGCTAGTTCATATTTTTTTGTAGTAACAGGTAGGTCGCCTGCATGGCACTCTGTGGTGTTCCTGCGGTTAGTTTTGGCTCTCCGTTTAGTTTCATACATATAGGCTTAATCATGTATCAAGGTGCAATATGGGACTGCCTTCTGGAAGGCCTCTATGATACCAGGCTAGTTGTAAATTGAGAAAGAGAATCTTCAAATTACTTATATGCTACTGAACATGATAGATATTTGGTGAAAAGTGTGAAGGCCAGAAAGGTGGTCTTGTATGTTGTCAGTTGTGAAGGGCATGTAGGCTCTTTTCACCATGGACTCGTTGATATTGACTGCTGAGTTTGTGTGTTCTTTCCTGGAAGTTGATTGGAGTGACTATTGAGATATTCACTGCAAAAATGTAGAAGCTTAACAAATTGGTCAAGAAAATGCCTATCTCAGGAATTTTGTGTAGATGTGCCTATCAAGGGAGCGACATATCCATTCCAGTATGAAGTCAAGTGACAGTGTTCCAAAAGAAGAGGTCTTGAAATTATTTGCACAATTTTCTTAAATTTGTGTGAGGACGTACTAGTATGGTAGAGGTGGCATGTGTTGTAGTCAAAACTCCACTACATCATAATCCTGATATTCACAAACAGATGCTAGCCAAAGACTCTCTAGGGCAACAATGTATGTTTTCAGGTTAACCACTAACAATGTGAATTATTTTCATTAACACTCACTCTATAACAATTATCTGTAAATCTAGCATGGGTATGCCACTAAAGGACCTGCATGGAACAGTACTTCACTAAGGTATTATTTTTATTCAGTTTATAGGGGAAACCTTGTAACATGCCAATGTAAAACCTTGGCAGCTATGAAGCACATGTCGTGCCTCAGATTTGCTGCATTCCTTTTATTAATAGTGCGCGGCTGCGGGGCTGAATGTGGGCCTTTGAGATAGTATTCATGTTAATTGCAGTGCACACGGTTTCCTATGGTGCCACCGTTAAACCCTGCACCCCGTGGCCACGGGGAGCAGGGATTAACCCAATCTCCCATTTCTCTATGGGAGCTTGTGTTACGGCCGGTTTACGGCCGTAACACAGGCTCGCATAGGGAAATGGAAGAATGCGACCGCACCATGTGTGGTCGCATCGTGATCGCGGTGTCGGGACCACCGACTGGAGGTCGGTCGGCTCCGAGACCGTGACAGTGTAATCGAACCCTAGTGTTAGTGTGTGTGCGTGTCCTGGAAACTGCATCAGTCTGGGTTGAGACACACAGGGGGAAGGGGCTGCTAAAGCCTGCTGTGTGGACATATACTCCCCCAAATGGCAGCAAGACAACAGACTGCCAGAGGCGGGAGCAGTGGAGGTCATAGAGGAGCAGGGGCTCTATTATGGGATGAAACAACAAGCTGCTGGGAGAGGGAATTGGAGGAGAAAGGGCAACGTAGCCTGTACATCGCAGCACATTAGCCATGAACATTTGAAATTCAAGCCTATACATTTTGTTAAATTCCCACAGGATAAAGTATTCTATAACTTTGCACATTTTCGGCTATAAATGCCCTTCTTGTACAGCCAACAAATTTTCCACAACATATAGCCTACCTTTAAGCGCACACAAGGCAACCCATTTTCGTCATATTTACTTTCATTTTAGGCATTTAAATCGGTATTTACCCATATTTATTTCTTGCTACTCCTGTGTTTTCACATATTAATTTCATGAAATTTCAAGACCTCTGACTTCGGTCTGAGGCCTGCCCTCCCCCCAGCAGCTCCGCTGTGCTTTGCTCCGCCGCAGAACCTCTCTCCCCCTCGAACAGGGTTCGAGTCCGCTCCGCGCTGTGCCTCGTGCCCAGCCTGTTTAGTATTTTTCTTCCTCATTTCTGATATTCGTTTTTTTCCTTTTGCTTGCCCCCACTTGTTGTCAGCTGTTTTCTGCATTGTGCTTTGTGCCTCGTGCGCCCAGCCTGTTTGGTAATTTTCTTCCTCATTTCTGATATTCGTTTTTTTCCTTTTGCTTGCCGCCACTTGTTGTCAAGCTGTTTCTGCATTGTGCCTCGTGCCCAGCCTGATTGTATTTTGCATTATCCTCATCTGTGCTATTCGTTTTTCCTTTCGCAGTGACCCCACTTGTTTTCATCCGTTTTCTGCATTGTGCCCATTGTTGTTGTCACTTCTACTCCTGTACAGTGTGTCCTTCCCCTACGGTCTTATTTCTTTTTTTTTTCTGTCTGGTTTGCCGTTCCCGCCGCTGCCTCTGCCCCTGTGAGCCATCCCCCCTGACCGTCCCCGCTCCCGCCTCCCAGCTGCACGTCCCTCCCCCTCCCCTACTTAATGGCAGCCGCTGTGCGGTCGCGGAGCGGGCGCGCCTAAGGCAAGCCCGTCTGCGCCCATCCGCGACCCGACCGCGGCCAGCGCCAGGAACCCTGGATCAACAAGCCCCCACCGCTACAACTCCTCCGCTCTCCACGCACTCAACCCCAGAAGAAACAACGACTGCCAAAGATCTACACCGAACACCACCCATGGCCAGTTCTCCTGCCGACAATCCTTCACCATCGACAGCGCCCCCATGACCGCCGAAGCCCCGCCGGACGCCCGAAGCACTGACATGCATCCTCCTCAACGTGCGTTCCCTACACAGACACGCCGTAGAGATCTGGGACCTGCTCGACACACTCTCGCCCGACGTCGCTTTCTTCACAGAAACCTGGACCAACACCACCTCCGCCCCCGACATCGCCACCGCCATCCCCGACGGATACAAGATCCAGAGAAAGGACTGCCCCCACCGCCCAGGAGGAGGACTCGCCATCGCACACAAGAGCTCCCTTCGACTCTCCACCTCCAGCACGAACGACCCCCTCTCCAACACAGAACACCTTCACTTCCAGATCCAGTCCAGTCCCAGGACCACACTGCGCGGCACACTCACCTACAGACCCCCCCGGACCTCGCGCCCTTTCCGCAACCACCATCACGGACCTCGTCGCACCCCACGCAATCGCCTCAATGGACTACATCCTCATCGGAGACCTGAACTTCCACCTCGACAACCACAGCGACCCCGACTCCGCTGCCCTCCTCGCCAACCTCGGACTGAAGCAGCTCGTCACCAACCCCACACACAGAACCGGACACACCCTCGACCCCATCTTCGCAGGAGGGACTAACATCCACTATAGCCACACCACGCAGCCCCTCTGGACAGACCACCACTGCGTACACTTTTCTTTCAACACCAACACCGCACCCAAACACGCCCCATGCCCACCACGAAGGAACTGGAGCAAGATCACAGAGGAACACCTCAACACCACCCTCCTCCACGACCCCCCCTCCGCCACGATCAACGCCAACTCCGCAGCAAAAGAACTTCACCGCTGGATCTCCAGCTGCCCAGACAAGCTCGCACCCCTCCGCCACCCCGGCAAGCAACGCCCTCTGAAGGCCGCCTGGTTCACAACCGACCTCCAAGAAGCCAGGCGCTCCTGCAGACGCCTTGAGAAAATCTGGCGGAACAGGAAAACCACGGAGGACCAGAACAACTACAGGAACGCCTTGAAAGAATACCACCAGCACATAAGAGCCACCAAGCGAACCTTCATCAAGAACAAAATCCACACCAACGGAACGAACGCTAAAGAACTCTTCAAAGTCATACAGCAGCTCACCAAACCCCCCAGTGAAGCCACGGACGCAACACCTTCCCAGGACCTCTGCAACAAGCTCAGCTCCTACTTCTACCTGAAAATCAAGGCCCTCTATGACAACTTCAGCGAACAGACTCCGGATAACACCCCCCTCCCCACCACCAACAACCAGCCGACCATCACCACCTGGAATCCAGCCACCACTGAAGACACCGTTACGACCATGAAGAACACCCACTCAGGAGCCCCCACGGACCCCTGCGCACCGCACATCTACCACAGAGCCGCCGCCGCCATAGCACCCGAACTAGGCTGGACCATTAACGCCTCCTTCGAATCCGGCATCTTCCCCGACGACTGTAAGCGGGCAGAAGTCAAATCCCTCCTCAAGAAGCCCACGGCTGACCCGACGGACCTGAAAAACTAACAGCCCTTCTCCCCTTCACTGCCAAAGTCACCGAGAGATTCGTAAAAGCCCAGCTGGCCGCCTTCATCGAAGAGAACGCCATCCTGGACCCCTCCCAGTCCAGATTCCGCAGCAACCACAGCACCGAGACAGCCCTCCTCGCTGCCACAGACGACATCCGCATGCTAGTTGACCAGGGCCACACTGCGGCCATCATCCTACTAGACCTCTCCGCAGCCTTCGACACGGTCTCACATCGCACTCTCGCAGCCAGACTCCACGACGCCGGGATATGAGGAACCGCCCTCAACTGGATCCGATCCTTCCTCTCTGGCAGAACCCAGGGGGTCAGACTCCCACCCTTCCTCTCCGAACCCTCAGAGATCAACTGCGGAGTGCCCCAAGGATCCTCGCTCAGCCCCACGCTCTTCAACATCTACTTGGCCCTCCTCGCTGCCATCGTTAGACAGCATGGGCTCAGCATAGTTTCATACGCCGACACCCAGCTCATCCTCTCCCTCACGAAGAACCCCGAAGATACCAGACGCTGTTTCCAGGAAGGAATGAAGGATGTCGCAGCCTGGATGAACAACAGCTGCCTGAAGCTCAACTCGGAGAAGACAGAGGTCCTCGGACCCTCCACCACCGCCTGGGACAACACCTGGTGGCCCTCTGCCCTCGGGAGCCCACCCACCCCGTCAGACCACGCACGGAACCTCAGCATCATCCTGGACTCCTCCCTCACCATGGCCCGCCAGATCAACTCCGTCGCCTCCACCAGCTTCAACTGCCTCCGCATCCTCCGTAAGACTTTCAAATGGATCCCCCCCGAATGCAGAAAGAACGTCACCCACTCTCTCATAACAAGCAGACTGGACTACGGCAACGCCCTCTATGCCGAAATCAACAGAACCCTCCTACACAAGCTCCAAACCATCCAGAACACCGCAGCCAGACTCGTCCTGGGAACCCCACGGCACGAACACATGACCCAACACCTACGAGACCTCCATTGGCTCCCCGTCGAGAAGAGAGTAACCTTCAAATTACTCACCCACGCTTACAAATCCCTCCACAACATCGGACCCAAATACCTCAACGAGTGAGTCTCCTTCCACGTACCCAAAAGGAACCTTCACTCCGCCGACCTCGCCCTGGCAGAAACCCCACGCATCCGGAAAAACAGAGCAGGCGGAAGAGCCTTCTCCTACGTCGCAGTCAAGGCCTGGAACGAGCTCCCGGCCAACATCAGACGCTCCCCTACCCTGTGCATCTTCAGGAAGAACCTCAAGACCTGGCTCTTCGACTGAACCGGAGCTGCACCTCACACACCCCCCCCCACCTCCCCCCCCCAGCGCCTTGAGACCCTCACGGGTGAGTAGCGCGCTTTATAAAACCCTGATTGATTGATGAAAACATAAGGCTGCAACTGATATTTCCAAATTTGCTTACTTGATCAAAGAACACTTGCACTTCAATAACTGATGGGGTGTTCAATCCACAAGTGAAAATATCAGTGCTGCTGTACAAACACATGCACATATAAAGTTTTTTTAAGCACCACTAGCAAATCTTGTCTTTTTCTTAACTCTAATATCATTAGTCTCTGAGTCTTGGCTGTCAGCACTGAGAATCAAAAGATGACCCTTCTTCAGATTTTCTCATGCTTGTAAATACAGAGAAACAGGTGATTTTCAGTCCGTCTCAATCTTTAAAAATATGTAAAAACCCAGTGCCTTCATTTTAGTGTACGCCACAAACTAAACTATTCAAATGGAAGCCTAGAGGAGTGTGTTCATCAGGAAAATAGTAAAGGAGGTAAGACCTAGCCCTGCAGAACTGAACATGTAAAGCATTTCGAGGTTGATTGTACAATCACCTATCAAGAGAGCATGTTTTTAGTTAGAAATACATGAATCCTGAATTGGAGTAGCTCACACAGCCTAAAATGAGACTGTATCACAGTAAACTACAAGACTTTACCTTTAAATACCAGTATTACATATCATTTACTCCAGGACTGGGTAACCTAGCACTACCTAAGACCCTGGCCATTTCAATTACACATAATCCACCAATAACCCGTCAGTTATTTCATTCTCCAAGATCGTATCTGCTGGAAAAACAACACTGTAGTTAGTAATCCGAGCAACAGCTCGGGGGAAAATACTGCAGCAGAAATGCAGTAGACCTTTTGACGATGGAGAAAACACGATGTCCATGTAACATCTCGACACAGTAAAAGACAATAAATCCAGAGCTGTTCAAAATTCCACAAAAAATACACATAATGCAAAACTGGCATTTAGTGCTATATGTTAATGAGAAATGCATCCTCGCGTTCATTTTCGATAAAGGCGTATTTTGCTCTAAAAAAAAGTGAAGATGAAGAATAGCAAGTTTTAATTGTGTTTGGAAACTTGACGAACGGTTTACTCTTTTGTAACTGTGAAACTATTACTTCAATCTAAAACAAGCCTGGTGTGCTGCGGGAATGATCGAGTGCTGTAGCGGCAGAATGCCGAACTTGCGTTCCATTTTGACAGGAGCGTCTGTGTCGCCATTCTGAAGCTGAAATCGAGCCAAACCGAAATAAAATAGTATGCTGACAAACACATACATTAAGAATAGAGTAAACATACATGTTACAGGGACAGTCTGCATGGGAGGAAACCAAGCGACGAAAGGAGGGACTAATACAACTAAGTGACCAGTAGAAAACATGCATTTAGGAGAGGCACTACAAAGAACCAATGGCTGCAATGGGCGTGCACCTGGGCGTGCACTTACTCCACAGAGTAGATACAGCAGTTTCGAAGAGACAGCACATGCGCTGCCTAGGCGAGACCTAAAAAGCACTTTCTAGAGGACATTTTTGAGAACGTGCATATCCACTGTTGCCTACAAATCCATTCCAGTACTTATTTTGTTCAGAACTTGCAGAGATGCAGATAACAGGAGTTTGATGAACAGCCAAACTTTGAATTAAGACTAACCTTGAAACTTTAAATCATCTACGGTCGCCATTCATTCACCAGAACAGGACTTGGCAGCCAATGGCTACAGTATCTGAAATAGAAAAAAACTGTCAACTGCACAACTGAATCAAGTAATCTTGCTTGAAAATAATTCCATTTTAGAAACAGTTAGACAAAGTCCCTCTTAAACATAAGCCGACGTGTTACTGCACTAAAATGCACACGTTCTCATATTTAGTCTACACAAACCTGTGTGTCTGACAATCAACAGCCAAAGGGCTACTTTGATGTCTGCAGACCATGAAAAGCTGGGTAGCACCAAGCTACATCCAGGTGGCGTGAATGGTGTTTTACTAAATTAAAACCTGTTATTCTTTGCCGTAATAGTAAAAGTTTCAGTCATTTACTGGCTTTGTGCGGATAGTACTAGGTAAATTGAAATTTAAACACTGTCAGAATACATATTCTTGAGCAGGTAAAACAGAACGTTGTGGTGGAATGATGTGGTTTCTATTGGAATGCTTTTTAGCTAAAACAGAAGACTTCTGGGAGTTGTTTCTCAAGCAACAAGCTGGTTTAAGCTAAATGCACTGAATGAAAGGGTTCGCCCTTCACGAAGACAAATACTCCGCTATCTTAAATATAGGACCTGCATGTGCTTAGTGGTGGTTTGGAGATCACAGTCACACCCAGTTTGGCTACACTTCCACTTAGGTTCACTACCACTAAGTCCGGGGGTGTCACTTACCACTCTGTACCTCACTACACATACTTTGGTGATGTGCAAGGGTGGAAATGAATCACTCATCTTCGAACTTAGCAGGGACGGGTGGTGAGGAATATCTCACTGACCATGGTGTGCAGCAAGGATGTGGACCATCTTACGGGGGTGCTAATCAGAATGAGGTTTCTCTTACACTGGTATCGCAGAGATGGAGTCTCGTGCACAAAGGTATTTGCAGGTATGAGCCCTTTATTATTCTAATGCTGTCAGTGGTGGGGTCTTTTAAAACTGGCGCTGGTACTGACTGACTTGGCGTCTCTTTTACCCCGGTGTTCTTCATGGATAGGGTTTATACTACTATGGTGCTTTGCAAGGCTATTGTTTCTCTGACCATTTTCTAAGCTGGGAGATAGGGGGGCTCACACGGTCTGTATTTTTGTCAAACTGTCCTCTATTGTGTCTTGTCCGTAAAGGATTATATCATCCATTACAGACGCCATTTGCCCATAATTATAGGCTTTTATAAGAAAAGTGCCCCCCCAAAGGTTGATGTCAATGTGTGTAGGCCAAAGGACAGTACACTTCAATAATATGGTCGAGCTAGTTCATGTTGTTGTTCACTGCAGTGCATCGCTGAAATGCTTAACTCTGTTGCCGACTGGCTGCATGCAAGCACCCGATTCTGCTGCTGTTCCTCTCTATTCTTTTTAGGTACAGCTAGGCAGCGCATGCGCGGTCTCTTCCGAGACCTTCTGTAATTACTCAGTAGGCGTGCAGTCGGGTTATCTTCTTGCTTTTGGATGCTTGCATTTTGACTCTTACATTCTGCATTTTGATTTGTTAAAGCATGCATTTGTCATGCCTGTTTTACTGTTGCCCCTCCCCGAGAGCAGCGAGTAATTACAATCTTACTCCACGAGTTAGGTTTACAGCATCTGTTTTCGGAACTTCTTTTTTTGTTCTTTGGGCTGAAAAGGCATTCAAACGATACTTTGTGTTGGCTGAAAAAGCATTCATACGATCCTTTGTATTGGCTGAAAAAGCATTTATACCATCTTTACTATTTGTGTTTATTTTTTGGCCTTTAAAAGGCGTTGTTATAAGTGTTTGTGTAATGGCACACATAATAAAAAAATAACCTTGAAAAGCCATTTAAACTTTTGTTTGTTTTCTTTTTAAGGTACGCAAAATAAACAAGCATTGGCATAGCCAATAGGTCTCGCCTTTGGGACCTATAAGTGTTTAGCCATGCAACGGTTGATGTTGCACCAAGGATATTGTGCTGCATAACTAAATACTTATAAGGTCCCAAAGCGAGACCTATTGGCTATGCCAATGCTTGTTCCACTTTCTATGTGTGCGCCATTCTGCAGCACGCATAGAAACAGGAAAATGCTTCAAAATATGGACGTCATTGGTGGGTAGTTTTTGAATTCAAGACCACAGCACCCTATGAACTAGACAGTAAAGATATAGGCTTTGCTCCTCCCAGTTCAGATTATTTCCCTCGTCAGCCCGTGAGATGGCAAGCTGATGAAGTCCTGTGCCACAGATCAAATCAGTCAGCTATGGTCGGAAATAATAACTGAGTAGTACTTTCGTTAAAAAGTTACGAAAGAAACATTGTTTAAAACACTTTATTCTCTTAAGAGAGGATCCATCCCTGTGTGTATACCTCACTTTATTTATGTCATTCCAAAGCCTTAGTCAATATGTGGGAGAAAGATGTGATGAAACCCTGAAACTGATCTCTAAAATCCCTGTTCCCGTTTAGGGCTTGTACTACTTAAGTCATGAAACTACTGCAACATCCTAAAGGTCTCAAGAGATAATTGGATGCCATAAAACTTCCCCACAAATTCCCTAATTGTGTCTAAATGAAGGTGTCAGTGTCTTATCAGCGGTTTATGCTAATGGCCTTCTGACCGGTAATTTAGATAAAGGCCTGGATGGGGGAGCGCAGCCTCGGCCTCGAGTCGGCTTAGAGCCGCCTTCCCCGAGGCCTCGGTGTCTGCCGAGCAGCGGAGCGTGGCGGCTGTCTCTCTGAAACACACGCTTAATTTGGGAGGACGACATTGGAGACGGTTGCTATTTACCTCGATATCTGATTGTTTACAGCGAGATTCAAATACAGCCTTTCACTTATTAAAGCAGCGCAATTTGAGAGTGTTGAAGTGCAGATGTAAACTAGCATTTAAAGAAATAGCAAGCAAAGGATTTTCGGCTTTACCAATCCCTGTATAATATAATAACGTGTCCAAGACAAACAATAATGAACATGTACAAAAATAGTGCACTGTTTAAAAAAAAAAAAATCAGCAAAACAGCATTGTGTCTCAGACGGGGGATATCTTAGATAACCTAACGTGTTCGATGTCGCTAGCTTTCAAAACTACATAGGTTATTGGCAAAGGAAGTTATCCTATGTGGGCTTGAATTCGAACATATACAATGTATGTTATGTGAGGACCTGAATTCGATATTCGCTGATGGGTTTACGTACTCTCCTCGTCGGAGATTTATTTCCTCTGCCACAATAGTGATGGTACAATATTTAGAGTTCTCCACTGTATGGGATGAATATTTTTCCACCTAGGGCCTGTGACGTGTGGCATGTTTATGCAGCATGTAGACACAAAATGACACTATCTGTGAATGGTAAACGGCAGCCCATCGCTATTACACTACAAACAAGCATTTGCAATATCAGTCCCAGAGAGTGCTGCTTGCAGTTATACAGGCATTAGCAAAGATAATCGGGCAAACATGACAGGTTGGCATTGCCACTGCTTGTTGAAAGTAGTTTTCACTCATTCAAGGAGTGACTTTTAAAATGAATGAAGACCCTTCTCCAGACGTAAGTCATGTTCCCATTTATTCAAAAATGGCCAAAGACCGATTTTACTGACTATCAGGCACCATAAAGAAATGTACCAATTTGACAATGTTATCGATGCAGATTTAACCACAACTTTTTTGGAGAAAGTACAATTTCCAAAACACTCTCTTGATAAAACAAGCATTGGCCGCGCGGCCGCGAAAGTGAAAGTAATCGCGAGGGAAGCCAGATGGCGAGGGAAGCCATATTGCGCCTGATCGGGCGTGCACGCTCGCGTGAACGCATGCTGGTCGCCAGCAAAAGCCACTGCTGTTTGCACTTCCAAAACCCGCTTACTAAAACTCTCGCCAGAGCAGCGCATGCGCTGGCTCAGGCGAGACCTAAAAAGTAACCTTGAAAAGGTATTTAAACATTTGTTTGTATTTGCGATTATGTTTTGTTTCCGTCCCCTGCCATGTTGAGGAGATGTTCACTAGCACATGCACGAGTCGATATGGCATAACAGTCACATCTGTGTACTCTGGTGCTCTTTACTATTTGTGTTTATTTTTTGGCCTTTAAAAGGCGTTATGTGTTTGTGTTTGTTTTTATGGCACGCAAAATAAAAAAATACCCTTGAAAAGGTATTTAAATGTTCGTTTGAAAAGGTATTTAAACGTTCATTTGATTTGCTATTATGTTTTGTTTCCATTCCCTGCTATGTTGAAGAGATGTTCACTAGCACACACACGAGACGGTGTGGCATAACAGCATCATCTATGTACTGTGGTGCTGGGGAGCAAGGTTCGAGTTATGATGTTAATGTAACATCCAGTAATTTGGCTCTAAATATTCAATCTTCTTATGTTAACAAAAATACAAATGTATCATTGTGTAATGTAGGTAGTGATCATGTAAAGCGCTTCAATAAGTATGTGTTTATTTTTTGTTATAATTTGTGTTCTAAATTGCTTTGTGTTTATTTTTTTGGGCTTTAAAAGGCGTTCCTATAAGTGATTATGTTTTAATTTAGGGCACGCAAAATAAAAAAGTAACTCTGAAAAGGTATTTAAATGTCCGTTTGTTTTGTGGTTATATTTTGTTTCTGTCCATGCCATGTGGAGGAGAAGTCCACTGGCATGTAGTCAAAAGGATATGGCATAATGGCAACAACTATGTATTTTGGTGCTGGGGGATCAAGGTTCGAGTCTGGGGAGCAAGGTTTTAGTCTTGATGTTAACTTAACCTGTAATTGTGGTCGATTTTTAAAGTTCCTTATGTTTGCCAAAAAATAAATGTTTGTGTAATGTCAGAAGTGTTCCTGTAAAGCGCTGCAATACTTTCGCCATCTCTTTGCGCTATATATAAATATTATGGTGTAACAGCTACAGCTGCCAACTTTGGAGCTGGTGAATAAGGTTCACGTTTTGGCATGACTTAAATATGGTGTAATTCTGGTGAAATTACCTACTTTTCACGTGCCTTGGCGTCACCAAAATATTCTGCATTGTGGCCAACTTATTTACTTTACTTCTGACTAACAATAAAAAATATTTCCTTTTATAATGTAACTACTTGCAGCATTTACTTAAATGCCATGGTTTACATTGTTTCACAGTCTAAAGCTTAAGCGCTTCAACCACCAGGTGCTTACCAAAAGCAGCTTTAAGAAAAGCACCTTTCTCTGATCATTTGTAGCTCCATTGAGAATAGCGCCATGCTGCTACTTTACAAACATAACAGCTATATTCACCTATGTAACCCCTTCAAAGCACCCCCAACTTACTCCCCCAGCGAGCCACACAAACACATAGGGCACCGGAATGTACGCACAACGCCATGTCTGCCGTAATTGCTTCCACTACCCATGCACACACATACCAATGCAAAAGCGTATTGCTTACATAACTTATTTTTAACATCTAAATTTCTCCTCATTGTAAACATCATTGGTGGTACTGTTTGTCGGTTTTATTTAAACTGCATGTTTTTAAGGCTTAACTATTGACATTGTTAAAGTTGCATTTAGGTGGTTATTTTATTCGACCATTACGATTAACTGTAGAGGATGTGGCGTCACAGCAACATCTATATACTTTGTTGCTGGGGAGCAAGGTTCAAGTCCTGACGTTGATTTAATAGCCTTTAATTCTTGGCAAATCACTACATTTTCCTATATATACAAAAACATTATTATATCCTTGTGCAATGCAACTAGTGGTCATGTAAAGCGCTCCAATACCTTCGCAACATTAAAATAATGAGGTGTAACAGCTACAGCTGACAACTTTTAAACTAGCGAATACGGGTCACGTTTTGGCGTCACTTAAATATGGTGTGATTCTGGTCAAATGGTCCTGTAAAGCGCTCCAATACTTTCACGATCTCTTTGCGCTACATACAAATAATATGGTGTAACAGCTACAGCTGCCAACTTGTAAGCTGGGGAAAAAAGTTCACGTTTTGGCATGATTTAAATATGGTGCAATTCTGGTCAAATCACTTACTTTTCACGTGCCTAACAGTACAATATTATTTCCTTTAATAATCTAACTGCTGCTTTTATAAAGCGCTCCAATACTATCTGCCGTATTTACTATAAGTTTATAGAAAAGAAATTACCTGGCCACCAATTTTAGAGGCTGCTATTTATTTCAGCAGACTGAGGAACAGTGCATCCAGTAACTGCACCCTACTTCACTACTTTGTATTATTCAAGACATGTAATGCAACCATTTCATTATTCAACAGGGCATTCAAAAGAAACAATCTTCATTTTACAGACAAAGCATGAAACATACAAGTAAACAATAATGTGAAAATTGAACAAAAATGTGAAAGATACATTCATAACCTTATAAACAATTACACCAGTCTATATTAGTTGAAGATAAGCTCTCTCAAAGGGCCTTATACTTGGCTTCTATTTAGAGACAAGCTGCCTATGGGGAATAAAAGGGAAATTAGAGTCTCTGCGGGGATATATTTGTACTGACAATCCTCTCCAGAGTCTTTTTTAGTAACTGTCCCTCATAGGAAAAGAAAGGAAAATGCCGAAGCATTTCCAATCCCCATGTGACTTTAGGGATTTTCGTCAGGGCTTGAACCACGGTGTAATCTGTGAAAGTTGAAAAATACAAGAACAATGCATTTAGCACTGATATTGGCCTTCTCTTCTATAAAATTATAGCCTCATAAAGGGTTTGCAGAGTACCTGTTCTTTCAGATGAGTGCGTGAAATCTGTTTGTCTGCTCGTTTCTTCGGCGCAACCTTCGTATTTCAGACTTTGTAACCTAAATAATGACAATTATTAATGAACGCTATCTGATTTTAAGTGTTCCACTTTCAGATGTACTAAATTTACGTGTGGTCAAAAGTGGCTTACTTGTGAGCGAGACCGTTCTCTGTGTATATCTTGACAGGTACTGAGGTGCTGTCTGGTTAACGGTACAACTGCCTGTTCATGAATTCCTTCGACGACAGTCGTGGTGAGGTTTCTTTAACCCTGAAATAGCGAGCACGCTTTAGGAAATAGTTGCTAGTTTTAAATCCCAGTGCTTGTATAATTGTAAACGCCACGTAGTGCTTACTTGGTGAGTTGTTATTTTCGCCCTTGATTTGTCTTTATCAGGTCAGCGTGCCTTTTAGCTGGAACGATGTTGGGCGCTGAGCACCCGTGCTCACGCATTGAAATTATTTATTCCATTTCTAAAAGAAGCAAAAAGGTAACATTATTTTACTATGCTACTTTGGAAGCATGAAGCCCGCACGTTTAATGATCGTTGCTTCCCATGGGGCAAACTTGGCTTTCTTGCAAACGTTTAGTTATGTAAGTTCCAAATTTTGGAAAAGCAGAATTGTTGCAACATTGTTAATCTGTGTTCTTTGCAAGTGCCGAGTGAGCTAGTATTTGGTTAACTATTTCTGAACTTGCACTGAGGCAGAATCCAACATATTTTCAGATAGTCAGACCAACAAAGGCTAAACAAGAAATTATGTTGCCACTCACTTTATTCTTCTTCCGCTGCTGGCTCAGTCGGATGATTCTTCCATCAGTTGCGCTTGTGCTGACGCTTCCAACTTTTGAATTTCTGAAACAGGAAGTCTCTACTTTGGATTTGTGGGAGGTGTAGTTTTTAATGTTTCACTTCCAACTTTTGGATTTCTAAAACAGGAAGTCTCGACTTTGGATTTGTGGGAGTTGTAGTCTTTAATGTTTCGCTTAGCATATGTTGATTTGCATATTTCTGTGTTTTTTTGTGAAGTTCTGGGAATAGTAATCTTAGGTTCATTTATTAAGTCACCTGAATGATAAATGATTTTCATTCGTGTCTGGAGAGCTCATCAAGGTTTGGAAGGTTGGCACATACGCTGTAGATGTTTTACTCACGAGAGTTAATTCATTGCTTGACTTAATTCGGACATTTCATTGAGGCCTTTTTGAATGCAGTTACATTTCAGGATTAAAGCCTAATTATTCCCAAATGTTCTATGTACAAAAATATTATTGTAGTGTAGACAAAACCTACCTTTGCCGACCACCAGCATAACTTGGTCAAATAAAACCCATAAAATGACATTTTTCTTTATAAAGGCTACTGTGATTATACAAATATGCATTCACAATATCATGAACTAAATTAATGACTTACTTTATTAATTGTCAACTTAAACTGTTGGCTTTCCTGAACTAACGGTCCTGCAGAATTCGGATTATCGGCGGCCTCCCTTTAATTGGGACACTTTAGTTGCCAGTTAAGGGTTCTTAATGAAGGAGTCAGAAATAAATGAATGCACTGGACATGAACAGTTGAATTCTGGTGATGTGGAGCCCTCTGTTAGCATCATGAGAATGTGTGTAGTTCATCTGCTGCTGTTGTCTGTCTCTCTATACCATTTAGTGTGCCTTTGTTGTAGAATGGTGCCTGTTCTGCCCCCCCCCCCCGAGTAGGGACAGACAAAAGAGCTCAAGATATTAATCCAGTGATTAGCTGTGTTGCGGAGATTACAGTACACCACAGTTTGAGATTCCAAACAAAAGGCATTTAGGTGTTTGTGGGCAATAATTTCACTGAAGTCAATGGAAGAATTATGCTTCTCAGGGCAGTGAAAATGATTCCAAGACAAGTGATGCTTTCCCCTAACTTATTGCCTTCAGACCTTGTTTTGCTGACTTCAATTTTGATGGCCTTGATGGCCTTGGGACTCTGCACACTTTACCATGGCTAACCAGTGCTAAAGTGCTTGTGCTGTCACCTTAAAACATGGTAGAATTGGCTTACACCCAATTGACCTATTTAATTTACTTGTAAGTCCCTAGTGAAGTGGCACTACCTGTGCCCAGGGACTGTAAATTAAATTTATTTATTACATTTATAGAGCGCACGAATCACCCCAACCGGGGTATCTCCGCGCTGTGACTGCCTTTGTCAACCAGTAAGGATAAGATTAGAACAGCGTGGTTTTAAGCAGCTTTCTGAAGGCTAGGTAGTTGGAGCAGAGACGTAGGTGGATGGGCAGTTGGTTCGAATATAATGGGGCCAAATAGGAGAAGGCTTTCCCCCCCAACCGGGCCTGTTTTATGCGAGGTATGTGAAGGAGATCCTTGGACCCGGAACGAAGGGTTCTGGAAGGAATGTATCTGACCAGCTTGTCTGTCATATACCTTGGTCCCAAGTTGTTTAGGGGTTTGTAGACCATACAGCAAATTTTGAATTTGATCCTTTTACGAATGGGTAGCCAATGCAGCTTACGGAGTAGGGGGAGGGAGGCAGTTCTGGGGGGGGGTGTTGGTCACTAATCAGGCTGCCGTGTTCTGAACTACCTGCAGTCTGTTCAAGGAGGATTCCTTGGCTGAAATCAACAGAGCGTTGCAGTAGTCCAGACGGCTTAGAACCAATGCTTGTATCAGGGTTTTCCGCGTGGATAGCGGAAGTAGGGGGAAGACTCTGCAAAGAAGGCTAAGTATATGGAAACAGGCCCCAGTTGTTGTGGTGGCATGCTCCTCTAGGCTTAGCTTCTAGTCAATTCGGACCCCTAGGTTTTTACCACTTGTTTTGGGGACGGGGCCGGGCCCAGTTCTCCTGGCCACCAGTTGGGCGACCACCTCGCTACTGCTTCTCTGAATAACATAATTTCGGTTCTCTCTGCATTCAGCTGAAGGAAGTTGTTACTCATCCAATCAGTGATGGCCTTCATGCCCTCCGAAAAGGTGGTCTGAATGTTGGCGTTTTTCTTGTCAAAAGAGAGAAGCAGTTGTGTGTCGTCGGCATAGGAAATAGGTATGAATCCTAAATTTCTTAATAGGCCAGCCAATGGGGTAACATAAATATTGAACAGAGTAGGGCTCAAACATGAGCCCTGGGGTACTCCCTTGGTAACATTAGTGGTATGTGATCTAAAAGGGCCTAGGTTGATGGTTTGAGTCCTTTCAGCCAGAAAATTAGTCATCCATTTTAGTGCGTTCCCCTGGATGCCTATATCTCTGAGTCTCCCGAGCAAGATCTGGTGGGATATAGTATTGAATGCTGCAGACAGGTAAAGCAGTATTAGGAGCACTGCCTGACCATTGTCTGCTAGCATTCGGATGTTATCGGTAACTGTCACCAATGCAGACTCCGTACTGTGCCTAGGTCGGAATCCTGATTGCGAGGGGTCAAGGCAGTTGGAGGATTCTATAAATTCGGACAGGTATTTATTGATGTGCTTCTCTAGAAGTTTGCTTAATAAGGGGAGTAAAGAAATAGGACGGTAGTTGGAGACATCTTCTGGGGGGAGTTTGGCATTCTTCCTGATGGGCAGGATCTGAGCTGCTTTCCATTCCTTGGGAAGCCTGTCTTCCTTCAAGGAGCTGTTTAAGATGGAACAAATGGGCGTAGCAAGTTGATTGGCGAGCGAGCCGGTGGTTTTGGCTGGAATAAAGTCTAAAGGAGAGCCAGATTTAGTTGCATTTAATAAAGATTCTGTCTCCTCAGGGGAGAGCGTTGGAAATTCCTCTAGTTTAGACGTGCCAGGAGTGGTAGGAGGGGGTTTAAATATGTGGCTTGATCGAGAGCCATTGGCCGCAGTGATCTTGTTGTAGACTGATCTATTTTTAATGTTAGATGTCCTGCAATATTGTCGCATAGGGTCTGAGTTGGGGTCTCTTCCGTATTACACGCCTTGGGGTTAGTGAATGATTTTAGGACCTGAAATAGTGCTTTAGGGGAGTTATCTGCCTGTTCAAGTTGATTTGCGTTATGTACTTTTCGGGCGGTTTTCAGGTTGCTATGGTATTTAGTCAAAGCAGATTTAAATCTTTCTTTGTCCTGCAGGTCATGTGTGCGGCGCCAATGTCGTTCTAGTTTTTTGCATTGGGTTTTTTCAGTCCGGAGATTAGGGGAATACCACGGTGTCGGTAGGCGTTTTGGGACCATAGGGGATATTTTCAAGGGTACCAGCGAATCAATTGTGGATTTCATGCTTGCCTGAAAGGCGGTTAGACGTTCCTCCACACTGTCGGAGTCAGAGTGCTGGGGTGGAACAAAGGTGTCTTGGAAGAGAGTGGGAGTCAATTTGTGCCACTGTCTATAACTTCTAATAGTGTGTGTTTTAGGGGCAATGAGCTCCTTGGGTCTGGTTATACAGAATTCGATTTTTGAGTGGTCTGACCATATGAGAGGGCAAGTTGTTCCGCAAACGATGTTGGGCGAGTTTGAGAGGATTAGATATAGCGTGTGTCCTGCCACATGAGAATGTTCGTTGTTGATTTTGGTTAACTCAAGTGTGGACAGATCTGTCAAAAGTGAGGAGGCATCAAGGTTGTTGGGATTATCACTGTGCACATTCAAATCTCCGAGAAGCAAGAAATTTTTAGTCGAAATGACATAAGGGGAAATAAAGTCCATGAGTAGGGTGGCGGAATTAAGGAGTGGTCCCGGGGGGCGGTATACAAGAGCTCCTTTCCAGCTAAGTTGTGCATGTAGATCAATTCTAAAACCCAAGAATTTCTAATTTATCATTGCTTAATTGATCTAAGATGGAGACTTTAATAGGGTCTTTATAAATAATAGCTACCCCTCCCCCCGCCCTGCATGGTCTATCTAGTTTTTGGATGTGGTAGCCATCAGGTAGCGCTAGTGCAATGGCTGGATTGGAAGATGGTTTGGTCCAAGTTTCCGTCAAGAACCCAATGTGTGGAAGAAAAGAGGAGAGCATGTCCCAAATATTAATAGCATGTTTGGGGAGAGATCTAACATTTGCTAGAAAACAATCCCATCTTACATTTTTGTGGGTGGTATGCAAGGGACATATTTGTTTGCTGGAGCAGTGTGAGCAGCTAGTTCCTAAGTCAGCTGCTGTAGTGTTGTTCCTGGGCTGTGTGGGTAACATACTCTGATAGCCACAGGTTCTGCAAGCAAAAGGGCCTTCTACTTCTGTTGGTATGATGCATGAATTGGTATCTGGCAGACTGAGCCAACATTGTCTGTCTCTAATTCTTATCAAATCCTGGCTAGAATAGCTGTGACAGGCTCCTGAGCTAATTACCTGGTCCATAAGCAAACCGGCAGGGGTTCTGGCTCCTGGCGAAGTCCAGGCGCGGACGGGCGCAGACGGGCTTGCCTTAGGCACGCCTTCGGCGCGCAAGCGGCAAGCCCGCTGCGCACGTCTGCTGCGCGTCAGGCCGGTCATCTATTTATATAGTATCAGGCAGCTGAACTGCTGACCTGAGATCGGGAATCCGGTGGTAGTTTTACTACGTCACTTCCGGGTGGTGTCGGCTCCCTCCACTCAAACGGAACAATCCGCGGTGGAACTGGGAGGCACCCCACAGAACAACAGGTAAGTGATGGGAAATAGGGAGTGAGTGAAAACAGCTTTAAAATGTGAACTTGTAAAACGATTAAAATTGTAAAGCGATTGATTTCTTTAAAAGCGAGCAAGCGCAATTACTCAGATTTCCTAGGAGCCCTTTCCCAGGCGCTCCCGGTGCTGCAGTACCGAGCGTACTGATTTCTATCTGTCACCTTCGGTTGCCTCAAGCGTGTCTGGTGGGCCTACAGCACCGATTGTACTACCCACCTAAGTACCACTTTAAACATGACTCAGGCCTGCCACTGCAGTCTATGTGTGTGCAGTTTTAAACTGCCATTTCGACCTGGCAAAATAAACCTTTTTGCCGTGGTCACCGCTCATGAGGAGCACAATGCATCAACCCGGCCGCACCGACATCTCTTCACGCTGTCATCGACACCACTGCCTGCACCTAAGCGGAGAGCACTGTTCGTGAAGAGCATGATGCATCACCTCAACGACATAACAGCCTCTGTGTACCGACAACAACGCCATCGACTCCGACCTCATCACCGACGCCTCTGCCTGCACCTTGGTTGAGGGCACAGCTTCTAAAAAGTACGACGCATCGCCCCATCTCACATCGCAGCCCCAAGTCTGCCGACGACCACGCTCACTACCAACGCCGTGCTGCTGCCTGCACCAAAGCCGTGGTCACCGCTCGTGAAGAGCATGACACATCAAAAGTGACATTGCAGCCCCTGCACTGCAGATGCCAGTGCTCCTAACCTCGACATCAAAGAGCTCGATCCCCAGCGTGTGCAACGCCAAGTGACTTTCAGAACTGATGCCCGCCAATGCCGACAACGCCTCATCTTCGGATTTCATTGCAAGGTCCCCAAGGAATCTTCACTCCAATGGTACTGTTTTACGGATGTGTCGGAAGCCATAACCCTGAGCTGTTGTATTTGTGTTGTTCACAACGCCGTGATAGCCCCGGTTGGTACTATTGACTTCAAGGAACTGTACTTTAAAGTCTATTCTTGCAAAATTCATATCTTTATTTGTGTATGTTGGTTTTGTATCGTTTTGGTCTTGTTTTACTCAGATAAGTATTGCCTTGTTTTTTTTACCATGGTGTGGAGTTCTTTTAGGGGGGGATGAAAAAAAGCCTTGTGCTTTTTGGGGCTATTTTTCACTAAAATCTTTCAAATTGCATATCTTTGGTTCTACTGATTGGAAATTTGCCGTTTGGGTCTTGTTTTATTTATTTTTTAAAAAGCTCTGTTTTTCTAACTTGGTCTGCGATCCTTTTTGTGTGGTGTTTTCACTTTATTACTGTTTGAAGTAAGTGTTGCACAAATACTTTACACATTCTCTCTAAGTTAAGCCTGACTGCTCTGTGGCAAGCTTCCAAAGGGTTGAGCACAGGTTAGTTTAGGGTTGGCTTGTGCCTCACCCTGACAAGAATTGTGGTTACTGCTTGTCCAGGGATCACACCCTAGTCAACCAACCACCCGATTTCTTACAGGTGACATCTATGTAACGGTCTGTTGATACGTATATAATGAGGATATAGCTGCTTGCATCATAACATGCTCCGATGTGTCTAAGTTCAGTGGTGACACAGGCATTTAGATGTGTACCGAACTGTGGGATTGTGATACTTGCACGGAAATGTATACGTAACTGTGGCAAATATGAATTTGGCGTGGTAGTGTAAACCTATCTGCAACAGTTGTACACCTTGCATCAAAACGTGTGCCTAATTGGCATAGGTATATTGGCATAACAGTGTGCACCCAACTGGATTACTGTAACACTAGCAAGGAAACGCGCACTCAACTACAATAATGTGATATAAGCATGGAAATGTGCACCTCATTGGGCATTTGTGTACTGACTGGCAACATGAACCTAACTGACGGAAATGGGAAAAAGTGAACATGGCAGTTTTTGATCAGTATAACTGTAATAATATCCCTTAAAGCGCACCATTTGTCTCACAATTGTTTCAATTTTCGTGGGGAGACTCCCAAACCACTGAAAGAAAATGACCGTTAATTTCTACCCAATTTTGACTTAAGCTACCTGCCTTATATGCTTTCAAATGGACATTTTTCCTCAACGTTATTACGGAGAAACAGCAAGACTCCAGCTTGATCAGCGTTTCTGATGCAGTGTGCTTTGAAATGCACCTTTTCCCACAGTTTTGAATCATATTGTTGGTATAAGGTACATTAGAATGCCATTTGCCACAACATTTCCTTAAACATGCATTAAGGGCAGTGAATGCCAGTGTTCCATCCCCTTGTAAAGTTGACTGGTAACCAAAATAAATTCTGGCATCATCCAGTCAGTCGAGAATTTTTGGCTATGTCCCCCTCATAGCAATGTGCACCTTGGTGTAAGTGTGGCGTATAGATCCTCTTCCTCCTATTATCCACTTTATACACAAATTGTGCCTGCCACTTTAGAATATAAGACTGCTATAGTAGATGAATGGCACAGTTCTCTCTCAGTCAATCCATGTCCCGCCCTTCAGTCACATGTGGCCCCTGGTTCTCCAGGTATAGGTTTCCTGCTGCTTAAGGCTGTGGTCTGCTCTTATCGCTGACTTTGGACCCACCTTTCTTAACATCTCCCTGATCGGAAGATGCTGAGAATGGCGAGGTTTTGTGTTTTTCTTTCTGTTTTTTGCATAGCCCCCCATCGAGTTACCATTGTTTTGTGAGACAGATCCTTCTATTCACTCAATTAAACATGGGTCACTTTTCTAATGTGACATATGTATCCTGCCCAATTCATTTGAGTGCACTGTGAAGCTGAGTCACCACTGCAGCGTCAGAAAACGACCTACATTACGTCTTTGACAGGTCGCGAGAAACGAGGTTAATTAATGTAAACGCCTACGCCTCCCATGCTCAGATGTACTTTGGGATGACTGCATTAGCAGACCTCCTTTTCTAATCTGTCAGATTAGCTTAATGACTACCTGCATAATTTGGTTGCACCGTGCATTGCATCATATCATACCTCTTTTACTATTCCGATCCCCCAAAACAAGCCTTTCTAAACCCTTCTGCTTCTCCCCCCTCCACCTCCCTTTAACTCATCCCAACCCTCCTCCTACTGCTATGAGCTCGAAAACAAACAAAAAAATAAAAAATGAAAGGTTTCTAAATCCTTCCCTCTTCTATCCCTCCACTATCCTTTTCAATCCAAATAACGGACTAACATGTCCACCACTCAAATTAATTTCATATTTCACTAAACAAAATCACCACCAATCCTTTATAGGTTCTGGAGTAGCGTGCTACTCGCCGAAAAAGCGCTTCCACACCTCATCAGTGGTAGAAAGCGCTATATAAATGCAAACCTTTTTCCCCTCTTCTATCCCTCCGCAATCCATATAACTGACTAACATATCCACCACTCAAATTACTTTCATATTTCACTATACTAATTCACCACTAATACTTTATGGGTTCCGGAGTAGCGTGCTGCTCGCCAAAAAAGCGCTTCAACACGCCATCAGGGGCAGTAAGTGCTACATAAATGCAATTACAATACAATACGACGGCTTTAACTAAAGATGTGACAGACTCCGCCTTTCACCTTTCTAACGTGGCTGAAATGAGTACCATTTGGGTTGAGTACTTCCCACACTTTTTAAAGCACTGCTAAAATGTGCTGCACTATTTGAAACCAGTTATTCGTTTTTTAGTGGCCTTCACTTTTAGTGACCAATGTTTCCTACATGCCCAGCTGCCAACTGGAAAACCTGTTTTGTGGCACATGTTCATTGAACGTCATGTTTATTGAAGTGCATTTTAATAGATGTTAAATATTTGGTGTGTCGCAGCAGAAAACGAAAAGAATGTACTGGTGGGGCAAGCCTAAATGCTACTTGGGCTATGCCGACACGGGGAACTAAAATCGATACAAGTTAGATGTTAGAGTTTTTGGCCTTATTATAATATTTTATCAGAAAAAAAGTGTGGCCAAATATGAGACTTTCATTTGATGAAGTCTTTAAAGTTGGTAAGACTGACTGACTTCCAAAGTTTACACTCGCACTGAAGGAGTGAACTTGATCTATGTAGATGTGATACTGGCTGGGCAGCCCTTTGGCAATGCAAACTTATTGTATCCGAATGATGTCTGCAAACTCTTGTATCCGAATGATATCTGCCTAGGGTTTCCAAGTTGTCACACGAAAGACTTTGGTTGTTTTTGGGTCCGTATTCTGCTATTTTTTTTAATGGAGGGATAATTCTGTTGGACATATACCATATGCAGCGGTATCTCTTCTGGGATAGTTTGCTTATTGTCTTTGTTTTATATATATATTGTTGTTGATTATACCAACTTTAAACATTTGTCACTTTCCAATTCTTAATTGACAGCGAGTTTCAGAGTATAGAAGAATGAAATTGTACTTGGCATCAAATGGTCTTAAATAGATTTCAAACATATGTTCAGAACTTTACTGGTCATGGTATATTGTACAGTTTTATAGTGTCTAGATCGACAACAGATGGATGATCTTAGTTATGAGGATATGGTCTAAATTCTTTGGCCGAAAGCGGGTGTCCGAGTTCAGTGGAATTCTATTAACAGTGGGTATCACCATAGATGGGGTGAAAAGTTGTTACCTGTAAGTACTGTCCCTGGTGGTGTTCTACCTCGAGGCTTGGTCGTCGTGCAGGAGATTATTTAAGGGGTATTTTCTAGCTTCTACGTGTGCACACTCCTCAAAGGCTTCATGTTTCCCGTTCTCATTATCGCCATTTTAGTTTCTTTGATCGGACGTCCTTCCCTCGACGCCGGCTCGGATTCAACGCTTCCCCCTTCGGCCCCACACCCCCTGACTACTCAACAGGTGAGAATTTATTTTTCTTGGATTGCCGCTTCCGCTGCATTGACGGCCCATTGAGCGTCTTTTCACGCTAATTGCATCAGTTGTCTCCCTTCTAGCTTCTGTGACCAGACGTCTTCTCGTGACGCTGCATCCTAGTCATCGTTGTCTCCCTCACTTAGTTCCTTCGCCCACTTGAGATTCACTTCAAGATCGTTCCAGGCCTGCGTTCATTACACTTTGACGCTACTAATTGCATGGTCCCATTGGTGAGTTTCTGAGAGTTGGACTAGTTGCCTCATGTAATTATGCTCCCGTCCCTGTTGCCCTACAGGGCTACATGCCTCTGCCTTTAACCCACTGTTTGATCTTTTCCCACACTAGGTGATACCCCCACAGTTTATTCATTATTAATTTGCTCCCCCTGCAGATTCCGCTGCAGACACTGTAACTGCCTTTGTCCTCTCCTTGCACACCAACTCCAGGGTGCATCCTATGATTGCTTTGCGGCAGTCTCCCTCCCATGACCACACAGGTATTTTCTTCCCTTTCGTATTCTTTTGGCCATGCCGGTTTCTATCTCTACCCTTACCCCATTTTTTCCTTTCTTCCTTCTTTGACAGCACTTTTTTATATTGGTAACCTGGTCCTAAAGATGACCTGAACGAATTACAGGTCGAAACGCCGTCAACCATCCAGCGCAACTTTTGGCGCAACCTCTGTGGTTCAGCAAATTACCCATCTCCTTTGAAACACTGTAAATGAATTTGAACCACTAAACCATGTTGAAAAAAGTCTTTGTATATATTGCCATTAATGTTTCCTTTGCCCCATTTTTTCGCAGGCTCTCTTGCCACCTGCGCCGCTCACTTTTGTTGTTTCACGAGCATCCATGTGCACAAGTTTGTACAGGTTACATGTACATCTATTGTAAATAGTGCCACCATTGATTTTATTCACCTTATTTCAAATATAGACCGCTCTGTGCGTTTGTTGCAATAACTAAGTAGTAGAACACCATTTTTGGTCCCATTCTATTCCCCTTTGTGTGTGCCTTTCCTTTTCAGGTTTCACCTGCACAGCGCTTGTGAAATCTATTGTATTTCATATAAATCTTAAAAGGGGCTTACATCCCTTCTGCTTGCTTTTTATTGGTTCCTGTGCTTGCCACTTACTTTTCCTCTGTTTCCAGTGGCTGTAGCATACTATTTCCTGTTAGGTTTCGCCTGCACAGCGTTGTGAAATCTATTGTATTTAATATAAAACTTAAAAGGGCCTTACATCCCGCCCTCTTGCTTTTCATTGGTTCATGTGCTTGCCACTTAATTTTCCTCCATTTCTATTGGCTGTAGCATATTAGTTCCTGTTCTTCCTCATGTGTTTCTCTTATCAGTGACCCAGGGCCTGTAGTGCTAGAGGTACTCCTTTGGTTTTGAAACCACATGATGACCTTTGACTACCATTGTTTTAATTGACTTGTGGTGTTTTATTTTATTCTAGCTTGAATGTATGCTGACTGTGCCTTGTTTTGTTTTATTTCTTTCATGCCTCTTTGTAGCTTTAGAGTGGGAGCATTCACAGAGTAGAACAGCCTTGCCTGGAACAGAATGTGTGGGATGTGCATTTGAAAGCATGAGAGAGGTGTGGAATGTACTTCTTGGTTTCGAAGTGCAGTGTTATAAGCAGTAGTGCTCAAATGTGCATTATGTTGTACATTGGGAGATGGAGTGTTTGATGCTATAGGCAGTGGTGCACAAATGTGCATTGTGTTGTACATTTGGAAATATTATGAAGTTCTTACTATTGGCTTTGATATGCCCTCATGCCATCTTGAATTCTGACTGTCAGCTAGCTTGAGCTTTTTGCGTGCACAGGCCGGCCCCCAGATTACTCAAGTTGTTTAGGCTATTCATATTCAAGCTTGTTTTAGGCTTTCGCAAGCTTCACTGGGATGATGTGTGGGAAGTGTGCTTGGTACCTTTCAGAGCAGAGATTGTTGTTGCCAGAGAAATGTGTGGAATGTACAGCTCTGTCTCGGAGTCAAAATACAGGGGCCTGGCAAGCTTCTGTCTGGACCTTGATACAGACCAGTACGGTCAGCTCAGTTTTTCGTAACAGAAGAAAGGGGGCGAGGTTTCTAGAACCTTCGCCCTAGGTTGAGTAAAGGTATTAAAGACGGGGGAACTTGGCACCCAGACGGGAGCTCGCTTGTGGGGCAGACGTGTCGTCACAAGGGAACTTGGGTCCCGATCGAGAATCCTGCCTGGGCTGTCAAAGGGCTCCTCCAGATTGAGTTGGCAAGGGTGTCAAGTGAACGGTCGCTGAGGTGTTTTGTTTTTGATTATTGACTTTGTGATGTGTGAGTGAGTTTGTGTGCACATCCAAGTCTCCAGTGGTTATAATCATCTGAGGTGTTTTCATTGTGATGTGTGAGAGTCTGTGTGCACATCCAAGTCTCCAGCGGTTATAATCATCTGATGTATTTAGTGAATATATCTTTCCGATTTTTTGCAGGACGTCCAGTATTATCTGCTTTTCATGTTATTATCCATGCATTTAACAGTTGCATTTGATTGCTTGCACATATATATATATACATATATATATATATACACACACACACACACATTTGAATGTTGTTCATTTGACATCTGGGAAAGCCTTTCTGTTAGAGTGTGTTGCACAAATAAACCCCATGCATTATTCTGAAAACAGTCTTTGATGCGTCTCCTTTTATATAAGTGAAATCCCTTTCCAGGTGGTGTTGTGTTGTTTTTATTGCTTTGTTGTGTTTGAGTCTCCGTGTGGGAGGGTGGTATTTTTTATTACTAGGGAGGGCGAAGCGATACAGGGCCCAAGTACTGTTTCCATCTGCTTTTGTGGAACTTTTTTTTATGTTTTGTTTTATGTTTTGTCTTTGCTCCCCACCCCTTCCTTTCACTCACATTAGACACCCATAACTACTGTCATCCATGGGGTTTTGCATGAGTGATTAAACACATTTTTAGTGGCTCGGACCTCCGACTTTAAAAAGGACTGGAACTCTTGTTTTTCTCAGCTTCCAGCTATAAAGTAGGCGCATGTGCATTGAGATGGCGCTTTTTGTTTACACTCGCGCTCTTCGGCTGAGTGATTAAACACATTTTTAGTTGTGTTCAATTGCAGTATGGGTGTCTGGGCACCAAGGTTTAATGCAGACTTTGCTGGAAACAGGCTTTAGTTCTTTACAAATGGTGTGACTTTCTGAGGGGCGTGGGTTTGTGCATGTTTACGTGCCGTCTTTTCTTGACAAACCGTTTACCAGATGGTAGTGTTTTACTTTTGTGCATGTGCTCTGCGTGTGGTGGGTCACGCTCTAGTTGACTATGGGGGCGTGACTGACGAGTACTTTTAGCATGGAAGACCTGAAGTTGGCAGACGCCATTTTGCACGGACCCGTTTGACTGTGGCAAATGTTCCTCAAGGCAGCCAGATTACCCGCGTTTTGCATGGGTAGTATGTATGCAGACCGCATTTCCAACCCGATGCCGGCTTGTATACCCCACTAGATCCACGAATGGAAGTGTTTCCATCACCTGGGATCTGTGCGCATCTTGCACCATAAGGTGAGTACTAATTCATTCCTCTACAGCCGGCCGTCTACCGGCCCTCACCATGCTGTCCACTGTTTAGTTCAATAGCCTTTTAATAACCAGTTCACATATTGCCCGCACGTTTACGGTATTTCTGCACTAGTACCATACCGGCTTCTGTGTAATCACTGTCCCCAGCTTTCCTTGGCATTGAAATTGTGTGATAGCTGTTCTGCCTAGTGGACCCTGCAGTATTTATTTCTGCACTGCGAGGAAGTTTCCCTGTCTTTCAGTCCTTGTAACTTGTCCCGGCATGCACTACCTACCGCATCCTCACAAAGTTGCTGTAGTGCATAGGTACAGCTAAGTTCTCTCAAAAGTACAGCATTTTCTTTCATGTGTGTTTTACAGTTGGCCACCATTCCTGTCACAGCGTATGCCATTCTGCCAACCCACTATGCTCAATTCTAGTAGTTAGAGGTATGTGCCATCTATCCCCATGCTTCATTGCTTACTCTTCCCCACGCGGTTTAGATATTTCCATTAATGTTATCTTCACTTTTATGGAGTTTCCTTAACTTATATTGCATAACTGCTCGCCAACTTAAAACTTACCAAAAACAAAAAATGATTATTAATCACAGAGGCGATACCTAATGCATTTACCAATGTTTATTTTTTATTAATTGATTCATTTTACTTTGGCTAAACTGTTTCGCAAAATATCAGTTATTTCCATTACAACAAAAAAATGGCCCTCCATTAGCACTGTTTTTCTTGTGAACAAAAATATTATATATGGTTAGCGTTATCGAGCATCACAAGTAAACACAGCGCCTAATTTGTGAATAAAAATGGAGCCCTGTGCTGCACTGCCAAATCCTGGAGATGTCTAATAAGTTTTGATTCAACCTCATGTGTCTTTCGTTCAGCACCCTTCGCTTCCTGTTTCTATTTCATTCTTGCTTCATTCTTGCTGGTTCATATTCATCCCTGCTTCCTCCCTTCGTCACTTCTTTCACTCAGCCTTTGGCCTGACTGGCAGGAAAAAAAGGCTAGTTTTTGGCATCAAATGTAGACTGCATTAAAAGCAAACTACTGGTCAAATGCCTTAGCCAGTCTCTCGACCTCTAGGATCCGAGCAATAATGCTTTTCCATGTAAATGTGCAACTCCAAAGGGGCCCAAGGACTTCAACCGCACACCTCATTCCTTATAGCACTCAAGCAGCTAAAATGCAGCACTCCTTGAAATATCACACACAGAATAGGTTAACAAATATAGAGCACTCACGGCTGAGATACTACCTTTTAACCCTATACAAAAGTGACTTGATCACCTGTGTTTTCCTTCTTGGGTGTGTGTTTCCTCTTGGCAGGTTAATATGGCGAGAGAGCCTCTTCATAGCCATAGCCCACACCAGGTGCGTCTAGACAAGAGCTACAGTAACATATGTCCCAATAAAGAGAAAGGGGTGAAAGCAGGCTATGAGGGAGGAGAGGTGGAAGAATAAAGAATTTCGCCCAGTGTCCCTGGGAGGTTATGGTCCATAAACAAACCGATTGCCACTGATTCGGATAAACATGTATGTGCTCAATTACAACTCCAATGATATCGAAGATGTGTTGTTTTTACAGTCCTTGTTTTTTGCTCTGAAACTTCAAAGTACGGTATTTGTTATTATTAAGTTAAGGCCTGAAGCACATAAAATAGAAGCTGTGTGAATGCATATTTTAGTTGCGGGTTGCAGTCTTACTTGCATTCATTTCCTAAATCAAAGAACAGATTAAGGCAGAATAATGAGGTAAACTAAGAAGGGATTATGAAATATTCTATCAGCAAGGTGAGTGTTCCTGTACTGAAATGTTGATTTAGCTTCTGCCTTAGTTTTGTGGTGAAACCCAAAGGAAAGAGGAATAATTAAGGCACTTCTTGAATTTTTACAGCATATGTTGTATTTACTATTGAGGGATCGTATGGTTAATGTGGAGAATTAGAACTATCGAGGAAGGAATAGAATATTTTCCTCTTCCCACGTGTTGCTCTTTCATCTGTGTAGGTGGGTATATTCCCTTATAACTAGAATCATTATCAGAGTGTGGCATAATAGGGTTGGTGTACGAATGGAAATGTCCCTCCCTTGCCTTTTAAACAATCACGATTAAGAGATTGTTGGGATGAAAAAGATCTTGTGTATATAGAAAGAACTCTTTAATAAAATCCATTCACGTAGATATATATATATATATATATATATATTGAATCGTTTTAAATCTTTATTTGTGATGAGTCAACTTATGAAGGAATATATATACTATGAGTTTAGAAATTCATGATGATTGATTGAGTGGTATGTTTGGAATTATTATGTTTGAATCACCATGGAATGAACCGAAATTGTAATATAGGTGTCTTTGTTGTATTGGTTGTGTGTTTTTTAATCAAGAAATGATCAATTGTAAAGTGATATACTATGTATTTATGTTCTTTTGAACAATATCTAATATGTTTCTTTTATATGAATGTCTTTTTAGATTATTGTGTTGGGAGATACCAATATTAATTGTTAGCCTGAAGAAGGTGGTGTATTCAATCAATCCACCGAAACGCGTCGCTTTGTTCTGAAAACATACCCAGCATTATTGGGTTTTTTTGACAACAGGGATTTGAATGAACACTGATACCTGTGTCATGTAATGTTTAATTTCAAACTAAATATTGCAAAAACCTTTTTGTCTTGGATTGCTAAATTGAGTTATTGGGCTCGATCATTATTATATAATTTTTGTTGCATTCTCCCATGAATTTTGTAAATATGTGTTGTTTTTAATAATATTGTTATTTTCATGTGTTTTTTAAAAATAGGAAAAGAATCTACAAACAATATATATTTTTAATAAATTGAATAAGGATCCTGTCAATAAAGATATTTTGTATTACATTTTTCTGGTTTTCAATTCCATTGATGGTGATTAGAGTGTATGTGAGATTGGTGTGGTATACAGTGTGTTTATGAGGAACCCAAAGGGATTTTGCTTTTGACGTATATATGGTAACACCTTCCTTTTACTCTAACATTTCATATGTTTGCTATATATTTTAAATTAATGTTTCTTGTGAACCAACGACATTCCCTGTACTGATGGAGAAATGTTCTGATAAGAAGCACACTTTTAAAAAGAAAAACTAAAACCAATAGTACTACTGCTGGTGTGCTCGAAGTACACATTCAGCAGCAGAAAGCTGCGCTGGTACTGTCATTCATAGTAAAGTGGCCAAATGCTGTGACAACTTTCCCTTATATTGGCTGTGCAAATTTGCTTAGCATGCATATGTTTGCTATATTTTGTATCTTTAAATAAACCCTGAGACATATGAATGTTTGATCAATACTACTTTGTATTATACAAAGCATAGAAAACAAACTTATTTTGACTTGTACTTGTGGCTGCCATCTCTTTATCTACATTTATAGTATTGCTTGGCTTCCTCACGTGTCCATAAACCTGACCATTTGCCCTGAATTTTTACAGTCACTGTCCCGAATATGGCTCCATGCCTGGTCACCTTAGGCTTGCATGTCCTGGTGCTCTGGGGGGAACTGGGAGTTCCCTCATGCCGTGCTCCTCTGTATGTGAGGCTGTGGGTCTCTCAAGTGCTGTGAAGAGATGGGTTTTATCTTATCTTGTTGTGCAAAGATGAAGTATCTCTTCTACTGGAGATCAGTAGAAAAGGGCTCTCACGGAACTCTGTATGAACAGGGTCCAGCTTAACCTGATGCTCTGCAAGATTGATGGCTCCCTCATCATACTGTTCTGTTTGGGTAGGGGCCTTTCTCACTATGCTGCTCTGTATGGCTAGGGGTCTCTCTTGCAATGCTGCTCTGAATGAATGAAATGAAAAAGATATTTATGAAGCGTGACTACTACCCAAGGGTGTCTAGGCGCTGGCTCAAGGAGAGAGAGATCACGGATGCTGACCCACGAGACCTGAGACTGAACAGCCATGTTTTTAATGCTTTTCTAAAAGCCAGCAATTGAGTTTCCTTTTTTAGGTCGAGCCTAGAGTCAGCGTGCATGCGCTGCTCTGGGAGACTTGTTGTGGTTGAGTATGTGATAGAAGTACCGCCCACTCTCTGCCCATATTTGTCATTGGCTTATGTCAGTGCCCTACGTAAATACTGGCTTCTGATTCGTAAAGAGGCTTGTTAGTCCCTCCTTAGTACCGCTTTGTCTTCATCTGTAACCTCCCATGGCGACTGGTCCTTTTACTTCGGATGTTACACGGTATGTCTTTTTTAGTCTCTGAGCACTATTTTCTTTATTGAGTTTCTCCTGTAGGCACGATGTGCGCTGCTTACATTGAGCGTGCCATGCGCGGACAATAGCGGCATAGATCTCGCATTTAAATGTGAGACCTATTGCACTGCAAATATTTTTTTCCCTGCCTGCAGCGCGCTCCCCCATTGCTTTTTATTTACTTATTTAACTAGCGCTGCAAGCCTCAGTTGGATTACTGGCAGCCGTGCCTTTCGTTTGTTAGTTGTAGACACAGGCCTTCCGAGGGCGCCTGTTCTGTGCACTTCTCGCTCCTTTCCGACTTGTTTACGAGATGCAGAGGAGCGCCTAAGACCCAGGGCACTGTTGGAAAAGTGAAGTTTCTCTTAGGTGAGCAAAATTAGCCAATATGCTCCAAAAATGTCATGCCAATAACTCAAACAATTTAAATACTATTTGAAACTACTTAACTGGAATTTCTGACATTATCAGATATTAAAAAAAAAAACGAATGTCTACTGAGATTGTTTAAAATGCTACATATAAATAGCACCCAACTACTATTTGATATTGAGCACACAACTCTAGGAAATTCTTACCGCGCGGTTAGGCACATCTTTACCCATCTAATTATCACATTACTTTTTCTGGTGGTTTTGATGTAATAATTTTACGGAGCAGAAAAATGCCCAAAAACCTTATTTCTTATTGGGGTGAAACCTAGGTTTGCATTATGCAGTATTACTGCGCCTTAAATGAGGGCTTACATCAGCACGAAAAGCCAAACCATTTTACCACGGTATGTAAAATCCATGATCATGGTGAAATTTAGGGAAATTCTTTTGCCACACGTTTATATGTTGCATGTCAATGAAAATAGTCCCTAAATGTATGGTGAAAGACAATTTACCTCTTCATATGTATTTGGAACGGTAAGTGAGACTGGGGTCATATCAGTGGTTGCTGAATATGCGACAATAACAACGGTGAACGACTACACGTAAAATGGGATGGAAGGAACACAGTCCTATTCAGCATTCTTAAACTGGCTTATTAGATCTATTCTGAGAAAATGTATCAATTTATTGACACACCAACGTTGGAACAAAAGGCTACGATTTTAAGCGGCTACTGCATGGGCTCAGTTCTTGTTGTTGCAGTTTCAAGTAGCGCAAACTCGACCCGAAGGTATTGGAGCGCTTTACATGAGCACCAGTTACGTTACACAAGAACACATTTATATTTTGGTAGGCACGGAGAGATTAAATTTGCCCAGAATCACAGGGTGCTGAGTCGAAGTTGAGACCCGAACCTGGTTCCCTCTGTTCCAAAATCTGCAGCTCTTACCGTTAGGCCACATTATCAGGAACATAGAAGTCGTGTAGCATCTTGCAGCCCCTACTAAACATTTGACACTTTTTTAGCCGCGGCGCCACTGTGTTCAACATGTCTGTGGTCAGCTTCCATGAAACCCGGGAGGGAAACGACCAGCCCGGCTGATTTGTCCCGGCAGAGACAGGGCTAATGGACCGGTTAGTATCGGCAGATGCTTCAAACAAAACACGTTTATTCGCTGACTATTAATCATATTGATTCCTAATTGACTATGTATTAACATTAAACAGTACATCAAACGGCTGCTGAATAAACTTGTTAGCATTTCTAAGAAGGGAAGGCACCAGGCCTTCCAAACAGTCATCAATTTCCTTATCGGCCCTATTTAGGGCTGCCCTTCACTTGCCAGAGGTAATTATGTGCCGTCCCAAAGGGGTCAGAAGAGGGGAGGCGCCTACTGTCTCACCTGCTCTGCCTGGGGACAATGCAGTCTCGGAGCAGGCGAGGTTCGAGCTCCCCGGCCTGCACGCTTTGATCGGGTCCAGCCTCTCCGGAGGGTGCTGGCGATGCTGCCAGACTCCTGGCGCCATGTATCAACAAGCATTTGCAATGCAATAGGTCTTGCATTTACACGAGTTTGAGCTACTGGCATTGGAAATGACAATGCCTTGTTTTTTAAGTTTTGGTTTTTAAAACATAAATAAACGGTATTGTCATTTATAATGCCAATAGCTTAAACTTGCGTAAATGCGAGACCTATTGCATTGCAAATGCTTGTTAGTTCTAGAGGGAGAGAGTTCCAAAGTCTGGAGATACCCACCAGGAAACTTCTGCCGCCCTAGCTAGCTTTTTTAAACTTGGGAACAACAAGGTTGTAGGCAGAGGTAGACTTCAGCATCTGAGCTGGGACATACCATTGGAAATTACGTTTAAAAAACAAAAGAATGGACCTGTGCGGTGTACCGCCTTAAATGCAATACACAGAGCCTTGAAGTTGATGCGTTTCTGCACTGGGAGCCAGTGAAGATGTCTGAGCGCAGAAGCGGCAGACTTGTGCTTGGGAATACCCAACAGCATTGAGCAGCAGCATTTTGCACAATCTGCATTTTGATGAGACATTTTTTCCTTATATTAACAAAAAGGTCACTGCAATAATCAGCTCTGGACAACACCAGGGCTGAGGCAACCAGTTTTTAGAGAATATGAAGGATAAACTGAATTTTTTTTTTCTGAGAAGCTTTAACATGTAGAACGAGGCTGAGGTAATGGTGTTAACATGGCCCTCAAATGTGAGCTTTGTGTCGAAGGTCACTCCCAAATTCTTTACTTTGCTTATGGTGTGGGGAGAGAGCCAAGTTCCTGTGGCCAATCGGAAGGCGACCAGAAGGACACATTATTTCCCCCAAAAAACCTCAGTTTTATTGGAATTAAGCTTCAAACAATTAGAAGCCATCCAATACCTAACTTGAAGAAGGCAGTTGTGAGACCGTGAGGCCGTATCTGAAGGGTTGCTTGTCACAGATACTATAATTTGGGTATCATCGGCGTAAGAAATCGCTGAGAAACCCAGGGATCGAATCATTTGTGCCAGAGGGGTGACATAAATAGTAACAAGCATTTACTATGCAACAGGTCTCGCTTTTTGGGACCTTATAAGTGTTTAGCAATGCAGCATATTATTGAATATATTACATTAGCCTTTAAAGATATTAATTTTTGTGGCAAAATAGGATGACTGTGAGAGCACTTATATACCGCCACTCTCACAAAACCTCAGACTATCACTGTACTTAAGTGGTGGTAGAGTGTTTAAGGGTTGACTTCACTGTAGAATAATGAAAGTATGTACATTCAGCAGGCCTGCCTTTACAGAATCAATCTTTGCACAAATATACAATCAGCACAAGGTCCTTTCATTCAGTCACCTGGCTAAATGTTCAAGTACAAGAATCAGCTTGTACGCAGTCACACCAATGCAAGATCCTGCCATACAGACACTGGACTCATGTGCAAGGGTACACAATCCTGTAGGCATCTGCTTGGCCTGCATGAATCAGCACATGGCTGAACAATAAATTGTCACTTCAACTGTACATGATGGTATGATTTCTGAATATAAGTGGGTTAGTTTGAATGAATTAGAAAACCTGAGTGAGCCAGACTCAGAATAAATGAGAGTGAGTGGGTATAACAGAGTGAGAAAGTATGAATGTGTCAGTGTAAGAATGAGTGAGGGTGAATGAGCAAGAAAGAGTGAATACAAGAGAGTGGGGGAGAATGCATGAGTCCAAATAAATGAGAATGAATGTTAATGAGTGTAAATGAGTGAATGTAAGTGCGAATTAATAAAAAATGTGATATTATGCTTGCGAGTCTGCGATTGTCCATAACATACTGAAGGTTATTTTGGCTTAGGGAGGCACCCACGGCATAATTCCTGCACTGGAATGCTGCAGGCAATTCTTATCATGACAGGCACCTGTCACAAAATACTGGCACTGGCATACTAGCGTTATTCTTGACATAGGGGGCACCCATGACAAACTTCTGGCACTGGCATAGTGCATGTAAATTTTAGCATAAGGACATCCATGGCATATATGGGATGCCCATGAAAATATGTTGGCCCTGGCACAATGGAGATACTTTTTGACATATAGAAGTAGACAGAGCACATTTTGAAACAAGCATTGGCATAGCCAATAGGTCTCGCTTTTGGGACCTTATAAGTATTTAGTTATGCAGCACAATATCCTTGGTGCAACAACATCAACTGTTGCATGGCTAAACACTTATATAAAGTCCCAAAAGCGAGACCTATTGGCTATGCCAATGCTTGTTTTTTGTAGGCACGGGGAAATTAAGTGATTATTTGTCCAGAATCACAGGATGCTGAGCCGACGCCTGCTTCAAAGGCCAAGTCGGCAGCTCTGGTTGTTACGGAACATTCTCTCCCATCACGGTCTCCATACTTTTTCATGCACTTCAACCGCCGCTTGCTCTAAAGTCAAGCTGCAATTGCAGTTTAGAGATAGACGTCACCTTATTTGTAATCGTCGCCATGTTCCTTTAATTGTAGTTGCAACTGTTACCGCACGAAACAGGTCGCGTTTTCACTCCAAGATGGTTCTTTTTGTTTGCAAGCACAGCCCTCTCTGGCACTGCAAGGAACGCATAATTGCAGCAAACGCCAATACCCCGCCCCTCTTCCAGCATGGCCGCCATTTTTAGCGCTGATAGTATTTTTTCTGTTTTTACACCGGAACCTTCGTGCTCTTGCTTGCTGCCGACCGGGGGAACCAAAACATCGCGGACATGCTCTATCAATTCCGGAAGTCCTGTATCAAGCAGGCAATTTTTGATGTGAGGAATGTGTTAGCCTTGTGGCCCTTGGCTGATAATGGAAGGTAAGGAAGAGCTGAGTACGAGAAACTGTGTGATAGAAGGGACCAGAGGGTGGAGGATGGGGGTGTGAAGAAGTTTACGTAAAGACACCAAACACCGATCATATTATTCGAGTAGAGGTAGTTGGTTTCGGAGACCTAACGATACAGGGTATCTAAAACACATGGACATTTAAACCAAGGGGACACTGGAGGGGTGCACGCCGGGCACAGCAACAGGGCAATAAAGGCATAGGTCATAAGCAGGCTTACAGAAACACTCGTTAACTAAGTGGTGTGCTGTATTATTGGCGATACCCGAATCTTACAACTTACCAGTAATACACACCAGCTGCCATCAGAGCCAAAGTGGCCTGGGTCTGAATAAGAGGAGGGTATGACTTCACGAGTGACATCAGAGGGAGATGAAAGGCAGGGATGGGAGATGAAAGGCAAGGATGGGAGAAAAGGCAGATAAAAGTGTAGCTAAAGCAGTGATGACCGATGAGGGAGTAAACAATAAATATACGGAGTAGAAATTCGGTGTTCTTGTCTTATTGATGGAAGGGTCTGTCTAATTCTTCAGTTCATTCTTGAGCGGTCGCCCTTCTCGGACCTTGCGAGAAGGCTTGCTTTATAAAATGCGCATCCCATTACATAAGAAGGAAATTCTGGTAGGCAGAGCTTGGCAGTTATAAGAATTACACAGGACTGATTAACAAATACGCCTTTCCAGAGGAATGCCTATAGCCTCTACATTTTACAAGCATTGGCCGCGCGGCCGTGCGAGACGCGCTCTGTGGTGGGGGAGGGGAGAGGAGCGGGAGAGCAAGTGACGCGCGGCCGTGAAAGTGACACGGCCGCGCGGCCCAGAGAAGCGCTCTGTGGTGGGGGAGGGGGAGGAGCAAGTGAGAGGAAAGACATATGGCGCCTGGAGCATGCGAGGAATGCGCGTTACTGTGCGCGTACCAGCATGCTCTAGGCAAGCCCAAAAAAAAGTGGTAGCATTTCTAAAAGCCCACTTACAAAATGTCTCGCCCAGACCAGCGCAAGCGCTGGCTTCAGGGCGAGACCTAAAAAAAAAATGGGTCAACTCCTGAGTGTCTTAATTAATTGGCTCAGCACACTATGAAAAGACTTGAATATTTAACAAGAGCACTTTTAAAGCCTGTGGTATTTTAGCAAATTTAGGTGAAAATTCTGCTTTAAATGTGCCATATGACCTATTTTTTTCTACATATTCTTGGGGAAGAGGCCCCTTGAGTCCTCCTTGAGGAGCTCTGGCTTACTGGCTTCGCTTTTTCACTACAAATCAGGGCAATATTACACTCCACCACTTTCAAAAGATTATGGTAGCATCCTAATATATGTGGTATCTAATCCAGCTATTTGTCTGTGTTGTGTTATTTTATTAATCAAGCAGTTATTATGGAACATTAGCTATGTCAATTATTGTGGTAGAATTAGGGTTACGGTCATATGACACAGCTTTCAGGGAGGATGATAATGTTCATATGATGTCACTTCCTGTGAAGTCATGAAGTTCTAAGGGTGTGTGATGCCACTTCCACTACCCCTGGCGTTTTGGTGAATCTACATCCACTTTCCAAATGTAAATAAATAAATATGTTTGTTTTTTGAAGAAAATAAAACTTATGGTTGGTGTACCTCCGTTATGTGATGGGTACATGAGAGAGAGTTTCACATGTTAAATACTTTTCTCTTGTTCATGCTCCCTCTTTCACCATCGTTTGCATGATATATGCTATTTAAACGTAAAGCCACCTGTCAGTGCTGCATGACGGTTCGTAAGACATCAGGGCGCACTACTTCAAATCTATCAACACAGTTACATTTTGCTTTCTTATATTCGACACTGATGCGCTTCTGATAACATATCCCTAACTGTTGTCTTCCGTCTTCGAACAGGAGCGGGGACCAGATGAGTGCAAGAGTGAGTGCAGGGAGCCCCAGGGTGCCTTCAGCCAGTTCACTTAGAATCCGGAGCATGCGCCATCCTGTCACCCAGCAGCGCTAAAACGTGCCCTCCTCCCGGGCCCGGCATACTGCCAGCAGCAGATGTTGCGTCCTCCTCTGGGACAAGGCAGCAGGCACGGGCATCAATGTGTGCCGGAGACAAGATGCTGCGAACCTGCTCTTGCAGAGACGGTGACCGCATCTGGGACAGCACAGTGAGTCACCATCCTGTAACCAACAAAACCAGTTGCTGTTCCCATAATGCATTAAAATATCAAACTAAATTGAGAGCAAAGCGCGAAGCAACAAAGAAAGCGAGCATTCCCGTGCCCCCACCAACAGCGCGATGCTACTTGAGTGGCGGGTGGAGGTAGGCGCAGGGGGGTGTTTTCCTGACAACCAAGTCTGGGCAGAAGAGACTTGGTTGTCAGTTAACATAAACAAGATAAAGGCACAAGCAGCATGCGTGCCTGCTTGCTCCTGTGTTAATACTCCATGGGGCGGGGGCAGGCGCTGTGCGTCTGAAACTGAGCTGATTGGTGTCAGTGCCCAGAAACTGCATTCAGGCAGTACAATCAAGAAGATACAGGCACGTAAGCAGCGTGCGTGACGCTGCTCGTTCCCAAGCCAGTACTCTATGGGAGTCAACTTGCAAGAAATGGTGGGGCATGCAGCAACCATTAACCAATTGCATGCTATGATTTTCGAAGGGCACAGACATAAGCCAATCCAAACCGGTGGGATGGGTCAGACCCGACAAAGTACATACAACAGATCACCTGACAGCCGCGCTGTCTAGGCTCGACCTAAAAAGGGCCGGGCTCAGTGATGAGCCCTGGGGAACACCACAGGGGAGAGTAAAAGTGGATGACTTAAAATCAGCTAGGGCAACAAATTGTTCACAATCCGTCGACTTGAGCAGTGTCAGAGCTCTCCCGTTAATGCCTATTGCATCAAGATGATCCAGCAGTCATTTATGATTAACCGTATCAACCACTGCGGAAAGATCTAACAGTACTAAAGCTGCATTCCCCCTGCATCAACTATCTGCCTGACCTGTTCCAATGCTGTGATCAGAGCCAGTTCTGTGCTATGATGTTTCCTAAACCCAACTGAGTAGGATCAAGTTATCCAAGCTTCTCTGGATGCAAAAACGGTGTTTCCCTTACCTTGTGCTCCTCAGGGGTTGGGCATTCTTTAATCTGATTTTCTACAGGGACGGGATATCTCTTCTTCTGGTGAGAGGCAAAAATGGCCTCTCTAGGCGCCCTATTTGAGTAGGGACTCTTATCCAGGTGTTCTGCAGGGACGGGGACTCTTATCCAGGCGTTCTGCAGGGACGGGGCCACTTACCCTGGTGTTTGCAGAGTCAAATCTCTCTTAATCTAGTTATGTTGTGTTACTTGTCTGTGTATAACACTCGCCCACCACTAAAGTAGTTTCACAGCTCTCTAAAGCTAGCAGGGCTGTGGTCTCTCTTGCCCAGTTAAAAATATGGGGTAGGGGGTCACTCATATCCTGGTGTACTGCAGGGATGTGGTCTCACTTGCCCTGTAACCCATCATGCATGTGGGGTCTGTTACCCTGGTGCGATGTAGGGGAGTGGCCTCTCTTACCCCGTGCTTTTTAAAGGGATGTCCGCGCCCATATGAATGCACAATAGTTATGAGATAGCTCTTCCCCGGTGTTTTGGCAGGGGTGCATGTCTTTCGCCTTAGTACTCTTCAGGAATAGTATATTTCTCATCTTTCTTTTTCATGGGAAGTTCAAGTATCTGTGCATGCCTGCCAAGTATCACGCATCAGGTGTGACGCTCACGCATTTCAGTGTGGTGTTCCGCATCACCGCACTGAAATGCATTGTCACGCATTTAATGCCACTCGCCAGCCGCGCCACCGGCGGCGCCTGTGCATCTGTGCGCCAGCTCTGCTACTCCGAGACGTGCTGCCAGCAGCTGCTTGCTGGGCTCAGTAAGTTCATAAATAGTTAAAGATTGTCTGCTCTCAGCTCTGGAGTGGCTGAGAGTGCAATGTAACAAATCTGCCCAGCCAGGCTGCTACATATTAATTCCTGCGGCGCCGCGCGGTGACACACTGCTACAATGTTTCATTTACATTATTGCGATTTCCCCGCGGTGCGGCTCTGGCTGTCAGCCTGACGTCACGGGGCCCCGTCAGGTTGTGTGCTAGTACGTGCCGGCGCCGCGGTGGACCTTCGTCACATCCTGTCTGTCTGAGCGGGGAGCTCAGTTTGTTGAGGGAGGGAGACGGCTGGTTGCTGAATTTGCCGCGCCGCCCGCAAACCATTCATGGCTCTTGCAGCTTCCTGCTGCAGCTCGCACCGACCCGAGCCTGGCCGCAGTGTGCTGTCAGCTGCTGCACCCTGCCAAATTCAAGTCTTGCCGCAGCCGAGGGACACAGAGGAAGGAGTCAGTGACCCGAGTTGCACCATCCGCCAGGACAGTCTGTCATTGGACGGTCCCGCTCGGGACTCAATGAACAGCCTGGACGACTCGCATCTCAATTAGGGAACGTGAGTGATAAAAAAAAAAAAACTTTTGCATTTGTGATAACTGAACATCGAATGAGTAGTGCTGCACCACGTGTCGGCCGTTTTTTTTGCTAAATGTCAATACAGAGGAATTTAAATACTTCCTGCCAGCTTCATGTATAGTCATAGTATGCTACGTTCACAGTCGGAGTAGACAGCTGTTCAAGCGAGGAAAAAATAATCTACTCTGGACAATCCACACGGAGGCCTGGCAGAAACGGGCAGGGGTCATAGCGAGAGCTGGTTTCACTGCTCCCCCCCCCCCCGCAACCAGCAGCACACCACATTAATCCAGCCTGTGCAGAGGTGAGCCGCCCTGAATGCCCTCCCGCCCGGCGTTTTGCGGCCTGTGGGGTCCGAGTCGTACTTGTGATTGCGTCCACAAGCGGCCTTTACTGAGATGCCGCGCTCGCCAGCTTTAAATTACAGATAAAAGTAAGTAGAGCAATGTATTCTAATTCTCCGCTTTTAATTTTCTAAATCACAGCCAGTAAATGTTAAGATCTAAATATTCGTTCATTGTCGGGGCAGGCTCCTTTCAATGTAATCATGCCTCCACAGCCTGGCTGGCTCTTTCAGTGGACGGCGCGTAACTAACTCCAGACTGGATGGATCAGGTATTTTTTTTACAAGTCATGTGGCTGCCGAGCCCCCAGGAAGACATTGCTAGGCAAAATGAAGTACTCAACTGCACTGGTTTCATGTTACGGTGAGCGCTGTTTTTAAAAGACACCCACCGCGCACACTGCAATCTAAGTTCTTTCTGCTCCTGAGAGCATTTGCCCTTTTCTGCCCAGGTTAGAGCACTGTGGTGTATCGACTGCCCGACGGACTCGAGCATAGCACTGTCTGTGAGCAGCTCTGAGCAGAGCAGCTGTCAGCAGTGAGTTTCACATTGCAGCTTAGACACTACAGCCCTAGGCAGGATTTTCCCGTTGGTAAGTGGCCTGTTACACTACGGAGCAAGCACTAGAATCAGTGATGTTTGTGTTTAGGAAAAGAGCATGCAATAAGGTTCAGATTACAATAAGAAAAGGAGTTAGATTGCTGAACAAAGTGCGATAAGGTGTTCCGTAGCCAAACATGATCTGGCAATTTTACACTGTCAAATGCAATTTGTCTGTGGCTCTGAAAGAATCAATAATGATCACAAGTGTGAAATCAGTAGAGTAGATTGTGGGTATACAATCGTTTTACAGTGGGATCAGGTGTTTTGCAGCTGTTTCAAGTTCTTGTCATAGCTTGTCCTTGCTCAAATGAGTGTAATTTCTTATGTTTATCTGTTTCCATGTACTTAATTTGTTGATTTTGCTCACAAAAGTGTAACTCTTAGTGTCATATATGTAGTAGTTAAATGTCATTCATAAGTACTCTGAAACCTTGAAAATATCACACATAAGCACTCTTAAAATGTGGCAGGTATGCAGTCTGAGTTTCATGTGGGATAGTGTCCTTCCATTTTTGGTGCTTTGCAATAGTTTTAAGTTGTTCGTAGATGTTCTCGTTGCAGAAATGGCTGCAATTTCTGATATAAATATATATATATATATATATATATATATATATATATATATATGTTTCCCTCATCTACATTGCTTGATTTTTGCTCGCGAGAAAGTGTCACTCATAGTTGTTGAATGTCACTCATAATTACACTCAAATTACGAAAATGTCACACATAAGCAATCTGAAACCTTGGCAGCTATGCCTGTGTAATCTCTTATGTTTGGGATGGGATTGCTCCCACCCGAAAGCTCGGTAAGAATTGTGTTTTTGCCCCTGTATTGGCATAGAACAGATGTCATCTCTCCTAACCTTAGTCGGTGGGTGCTCACTCTAGGTCCTGGTATCGGGTGTCTGTCGTAGGAGCGCACGAGTCAATGGGGAGCGGCATGGAGGGTGTTCGGAGGCTGGAGTCCCTCTGGGTACGTACATCAGCTACAGCTCTGTTGTACCGTCAGCTGTGAATCCTGCCTCTGATGATGCGGGCGGAAGCAGCAACACGCACACGGGGAGGATGTGATGTGACAGTGGGAAAAGAGCCAAGCGGGCATCTATGGAAACAGAAGAGGGACTACAAAGCACCTTGAGACATCATGCCGCCATCTTTAAATGAAACGTTGATGTTATTGTTTTAATGTATTTTAAGCTTTCTTGTATCCAAGAACTGCTCAGGGAGCTGATAGTGTGTAGGAGCAAGCATGAAAATACACAGATTTACAACATTGTATCACATGTATCAAAAAATAGCGAGCTAGCACATTAACATTTCCAAACAAGGGAGCAAGAACCAACTTCGTAAAAATAGAAATTATTTTAACAAAAAAATCGGAATACTGGCCTGAAATAATCACTATTTCCATGTTTATTATTCAAAGGTGGATTTATTCAAGTTTCCATGAAAAACATCAGTCATCCAATATCTTCCTCCGTACCCATCCTTCCAATTCAACTAAATCATAACATTCTATCTTTAACCAAGTGAAATCATTAGTTCTAAGAATGTCACACAACTCCCACCTTTACAGTTATTTATTTATACATATCTGATAACCTAGCACTATGTATGAGTCAATAATACAAACAGACAAATGGCATTTTTGCATGAGATTCCAGTGTTCCCACAGAGGAACAAACTTTGACAAAGCCAATAGGTCTCTCCTATGCGAGAGCTATTGTCTTTCTCGAAGTTTTTTAAACCATGGTGTACAGCAACGTGGCTTTCTGCAGCAGCCCTGCCAAGTGTCACACATCTTGTGTGACACTAACGCATTTTAAGTTACATTACCGCATGAAAAACGATTGTCACGCAAATCAGCGTACTTTAAAGCTGAGTGTATTACCGTTTTTTATGGTTGTTAGAGTCTGATATTTCGTTAGGTTACAGATACACAAAGCAGACGGGGCACAGCAGCCTACGCGAGTTCTGCTATGCTTTGATTGTTCACCCTGATTGGACGGTGTTTTGCTTGTTATGTAGGTAGACTGGCCTGTCCAACCTCCCCCCGGCACTAATTGGTCCGTATAGTACAGCACGTGCGTGCAGCCGGATGGCCTGCTCAACACATCGAAGTTTACTACTGCCAGGCGTCCATGCAGTGATAGTGCTGCTAAAGGACGAAGTTCAGCAGCTGCCTTTCTTGTGTCAGGGACTGAAAGGCTCCAGTCGGCGCAGGCAGAATGTTTTCAATTTTAAAATCTTATTGCAACCAGCCCGGGCCACCAGGAATTGAAGGACAAGGGAGTCCTCCGTGACACGTTCTCCCTTCCCCTGCTGGAAGGGGGTGGGGGAGGGGGGGAGGGAGTGTTCTCCAGGGGCTATCACGGTAACAGAATGTGCAGAGGGCCTGAAGGCTCTGAAGACTGCGTGCCAGCCACGCCATGCCCTCTTCAAATGGGGTGATTATTTCACATTTGATTTCTGATCACTTTTTGTGATAAAAAAGCCAAAACTTAGTGCTATAATACTGTGCTTCCCCATCACGTGTAAATTTTGCCTAAAAAAAGAGAAACATTTGAAGATTAAATTGTTGATCCTGCGTTGATTTGTTTCAGTTTGTGCTATAATGGAATTCTAGTTTAAACGAAGAACTAAGAGATTCTCGTAAAGGATGAGAACACACATTGTTCACACCTTCGCTCCCACTGTTGCAGAGGCCTAAAGGAGCTGAGGTCAGCTACTATAGTTATTACAAAAGGAGATCGGGTTGACTGAGATTCGAGGTTGCTCTGGTACGCAGATATAAAAAAATGTTAAACAGTAGAAGAGACACAAACAGCTGACATGGGGCAAAATAAGCTGCGAGGCTGGGTACCATTCTCCCTAATTATCTGTTCCGAAGAGGCAGAGTACTGCTTAACCGTGAATGAACTACGCCTTGAAAATTCAGACCCTTCTCTGAAAAAAAGCATGCTGTTCCTGCCTTAAAAAAATCACAAACTACTGCTTGCAAATAAGATGCAACGCAGTACTCTATGGTATGCAGAGAGGAGCGTCAGAATCATCTAGGTCACTGTGCTGGTCTGCTCTCTTTGGACTGGCAACTGTCTCCAGCACATCACATCACTGCACACAGTCTAAGCAGCTGTCTGCAGTGAGAGTGACCCCACAGGCTGCAGCTGCAGTGTACAGGCCAGCAGCAGAAGTTATTTTCCCAGCACTGACTCCATTGTTAAGTCAAAGAGAACGTGGGGTTTAATGTTCCTCCTGGGAGAGATCAGAGATTTGCCCAGTGCAAGTTGACTCACCAGTAGCATAAAGGGTTAATGTGCCTGCTGCAAAGAACGTGCATCATGCATATCACAGAACCTAATGTTGCTGAAAGGGATTAGTTTGTTTAGAAATGGGAGAGAGGATTTAGCCTTACAGCTAGAGCAGTCAACTTCGAAGCTGGTGGGGAACCGGTTCGAGTCTCGGCAACAACGCTCAACATCCTGTGATTCTGGGCAAATCACTTAATCTCCCCAGTGCCTAACAAAAATGAATGTCTCCTTCTGTAACGAAAGTGGTGCTCATGTAAAGTGCTCTGATACCAGATATCTCGGGTCTAGTTCGCGCTATAAAAAAACTCTTTAAAAAAAAGTGTACTTATTAGCAAAGCCAACCCCAACTACTGTGGCACGTTTTCAATCCTCAGCTTGAGCTCCTCCAGATCAAACACTTAAAATATACTGCACAGTTACACAATTGTTTTACTGTACGATCAGCTCACAAGGATACTAGATGAGTGCCCTCTCCATATATGTTTCCCATGTCTTCATTGCTTGATTTTGCTTGCGAGAAAGTGTCACTCATAGTCGTTGAATGTCACTCATAATTTCACTAAAATTACGAAAATGTCACACATAGCAATCTGGAACCTTGGCAGCTATGCTGCAGCTTGTTTGAAAGTCCAAAAATATAAAAGCGCTTTAAGGCGGCCTGGCAGGCAACGTCATTGTGCTTTTTTTTGTAGTTTCAGCCATGCTGAACATCAGCGGCACCGCTGTACAACATGACTAAAAAAAATCACATTGACAAAGCCAATAGCTCTCATGTCGGTGAGGCCAATTGGCTTTGCCAATGCTTTTATTTTTTTTGCTGGGACAGGCGGGTGCAAAAATGTGAGAGGGGTCGAAGAAACAATGCTGGAGGGTGGGATGGGGCAAGGCAATAACACAGAGGGACAGGAGGGTGGGAAGGGTGCAAGCAACAACACAGAGGGACCGGAGGGCGGGGTGAGCAAGCAACAACACAGAGGAATGGGAAGGCGGGAAGGAGTAAGCAACAACATACAGAAGCAAACAAAAACTCAGACGTACTAGCAACAACACGGAAGGACAGGAGGGTAGGAGGGAGCAACAACACAGAGGAACGGGAGGGTTGGAGGGAGCAAGCAACAACATGGAAAGGGGTGGGAAACGGCAAGCAACAACACAGGATGATGGGGCTGATGCAGCGGTAATTTCTCAATGCAAAACCTCATTTACCTCTATTTACCGCTGTAAAGATGTTGGGCCCTTGACACCATGTATTACCTTCAGGAGACTTTATATAAACATGAAAAATCAAAAATGCAATTAATATTTAAGCCAATAAAGAGAGTTGTGAGTATTTTAAAGGGTTTTATTTTCTAGTCAAAAGTTAAGGTTCTCTGACTCTTTATTAATTAGTCAAATATCAAACAGGTTACAGAATTGAAAAAAAATAGGAAAAATAGCATTAATACAGAACATATTCCATGTTGGAAGAAAATGTGGCGCAAAATTGTCAGTCAGAAACTCTTAAAGAGTTTCTAAGAAAAGAGTGAGTCTTGCAAGGCTAATCAATAATTAATAATGGCAAAAATCTCCCATAAAGAGAAATAAATGCATAGGACAAATACATCTTTTCAAAAGCAGTTAGTCAAAGCATGAAATTTAAAGTTTAGCACCTAAAATCTAAACCTATTCTGATCCTCTCAGCTCTCTCTCTCTGCCTCGCTGTGCTGGTCTGTCTCTCTGTCTCAGGAGCTGCAAAATAGCCCCACAGACGCAGCCCCTCCTTCTCTCTCCTCCCTGTCTCTGTGTCCAGCACAGAAGCTGGGCCTGGCCCTCAGGAAAAATGAGCAAAAAAGAGCCACCCCTCCCATTTGTAAGCCATATTTCAAGCAAAAGCCCACATGCTTGGTCCTTGTAGCTGGTCCAATCAGAACTCCAAGACACATCGTCTCCCCATGGGCCGACTGGATACGTCATTAATCAGGCGTGTTCCTCATTACATGACTTCACATCCTTTTACATTTTAAAACAATTACATTTTCTGTAACAAAAAGTATTAATTGTGAGTTTTTCTCCACTCCAGGCTACAAAAAAAATATGCAACATCGTGAAGGTCGAAGAGACGGAAACAGGAGGGCGTGATTTATTAACAAAGCCCTTTCATTGAAAGTTGGTAGGGAAGAGGAGCACATTCCATTATAATCTTCAAGGGCAAAACTACAGTAAACTGAGTCTACTAAAACAAACTGAAATCACGTGGTTTTCTACACCGCAAAAATGCGTGTTAATTCAGCACAAATATGCTAGTTCAAGACACTTTTTCTAAATTAATCTAAATTAAATATATATTTCTATAATGAGGTTAAATCTAAACTACATATTAAAACAACCATGATTTATTAAATGAGCATTGTTTTACATGATTTCATTTGCAGGCCTCTTTCATGTTTTCATTCGCATGCACCAAAATCTGCGTGCCATTTTAGAAATGCTGTCTGCAGCTTTTTGTCATATAATAATGCATACATTTTATAGGTGAAATCTGAGCTCCATCAATTCACCCTTTGATGATAACAAATCATGATACCTCAAATGATTTGTAAATCATCACACTTATTTATTTTCACAGGGGACATTTTTATTGCAAAAGCTGAGCATATAACAATTTTACTTCTAATTCTAAGGCAAACACAAGTCTTGTCTGTAATCAGATCATATATAGCCAAGCTGAAAGTTTAGTGCAGAGTTCTGTAAGTAGCTTCTTGGAATTGTTAGTTTCTTCTAAAATAAGTAACTAAATAATAAAAAGAAAATTCAACAGGACAGTTCTCTTTTCTATTTTCTTTTCTTCTTTTCCTTTCATCATTCAAAGATTCTTTTCTCTTCAGCTCTTTGACAGTTCTCATTTATTGTTTCAGCCTTTCTTTTTCTCTTTGTCACCAGCTTGCCATCAGGGTGGCTCATACAGTTCATTCAAAGTGACATTCTGTACTTTTCCCATGCATTTTGACCACTCAGGTGCTGAGAAACTCCGACAGAGCACCATCAATTCTCTGCACTTTTCCAATCCAAGCCTTTCACTTTTATTTTCACTTTGATCAGATTCAGATGTTTCAGCTATGGGTGCAAATGATTTTTCAAGGGAACACTTCAAACTTTTTGGATACCCTTTCAGCCAGCTTTTTCCTACCTCCACTCGTAGGCCCACAGCACTAATTTCTTCTTTAGAGGCTGCACCTGACTCTTTCACCCTTTTGACACCGCTTTCATCTGAGTCAGTTTCCACTTTTTGCTTTTGCAGTGCCACTTGCTTTAGTGCTGCTTCAAACTCTGTGTGTTCCCTTACAGCTTGACTGACCCTCTTCTGTGGACTTTTGACCACTGCCGGCATTTTTTCTTGAAGAGGAGCTGTTTTATCAAAGGGACACAGGACCATATGTGTGTGAGAGGCATACACCCAATTTGGAAGGCCACCACATTTCACAACAGTCTTTGCCAGGATCATTTGGAACAGGCCTTTACATTTCACAGCATCTCTCAGATCAAAGTCGTTGCACCATCCATTATGCAGATCTTGTGTAGCAGCTGCAATCTGGTGAGAAACTGCACGCTCCACATCATCCAGACCTTCACAGCAATGGCTAGTCTTTTCATCTGTGTTTTTCACAAGTGCATTTGCATGTCCATTTTCAAGCCACTTCAGTGATGCTGAAACACAGTCTTTTGCAAAGTGTAACTCTGTGCTGTCTTTGTGTTGCTTTATTATGCTTGAAACTTCAGGCTGATGGCTACAATCGAATCTTTGTCCAATCTGTGGTTCTACACACATCATCTTTGAGACCTCATTATGATCTGATTTCAGAGAAACTGGCAATCTATACCTGGGCATCAGTTTTTGCAATAACACATTTACTACTAACAGGATACAATATTGTGCAACTGAATTAGCATTTCTCTTACCAGGACAAGAGTGACTCCCAATTGAGAAATTATATTGCATGTTATGGTAAGGGCAATCAATTTCGAATTTTGGGCTGAGGTAACTACTGAAAGCCATGAAGCTTTGACAACATAATGTATAAGGAGCACAGCATGTGCTGCTCTTAATGTGTCATTGTTACCTTTCAAATATGGGCCATCTACAAAATGGACATTGTTGGGCTAAATCAGACGTTCATCATTAAAGTCTGATATTGGTTTCAGGCAAAAATTCATGACATTTAAACATTTAGGTTCAGTTTGATCACAAACAATTTCATTTGCTGGCAGTAAGCTAAATACATTTGAATTTAGACATTTCTTGGTCACAGTATTTTCCCAAAACAACTCCACAAAGGAAGCAACCATTTCAATAATTGGAAATTCCATTATTATAAACTCACTCTTTTTATGACTGACATCTACCACAGCTACCAATTTAAGGCAGCTGGGCATGTCTGTGACGTTGGGGTCAACGGTCATTGGGAAATACGTCACAGACCTTTGAACAGACCTTTGAACACATTCATGTTTTTGAACAGGCACTCAGAGAGCGCAGCCCTCCCTCTCACTGCAAATTGGTGTATTTTCTTTTAAATAAACTTTCATTCCTAGTGCTGGGGCGCGACACTTTTTCTCTTTCAACTCTAGGAATGCTTTGGTGCAATTGTTGTCCAATGGAAGCGGATCAGACACCTCCTTGTGTGTCAGCCTCAGTAAAGGCTTAGCCACTAGGGAAAGGTTTGGTAACCACTCTCTACAGCAGCTAACCATTCCCATTCTGAATTTGAGGTGGATTCATCTGGTGAATTATTTCCACTCTCTCTGGTGACACCTTTCTAGCTCCCTTTCCAATTATGTGTCCCAGACATTCATTTTCTTTTTGACAGTACTCCTGACTATTCCCATGCAATGGCACTGTGACATGAACTTGACAAAAATCAATAACAGTAAGCCATTCTTCAGCACATGGAATGTGAAAAAATATATTGGCTGGATTCGGTACCACAGGACAACATGGAAAAGTTATGCTAATAATCTCCTGCACTAATCTGTTCTTTTCATTTAGTTTCTGTGAACCTGTGATCAGAAAGTTACATAAACTTTTAATTAATTCCATCAAAAATACTTTACTCACTTTATCTCCAATTATGGGTAATATTTCTGCAACTGATGGTGTTCTTGAATACATGTCATCTGGTTCTAATTTGAATAAGACATGGTCTGCACATTTTATTAATCTGACATCCTTCTCTGTGAACTCTCTTATTTCTGTGTTTATTATTTCATTCAAATCAGAAGGTAATTTTTCAACTGTCTTTTCTGAAAACAATGCTACAGCTGTCTCTTGTTGGGTCATTTTAAAATGTACATCCTCATCAGGAATCTGAAAATTAACATTATCTGGTGTACAGTAATCTGAGCTGTTTAATTTGTAAAATAATTGTTTTCCTGCCAAGCCTGTATCACAAACAACAAATTGGTAATTTTCCTCAAATGGGCCTATTTTTGGTGCAAATTCTTCTAAAACTGGGTTTGTAATTTCTCCTTTTAAAAATCCTACAACTAAGTCTGGATCTTCCACTGCTTTCACAATGGACTTGGTAAATTCAGAATTGTTAGGGTTAAAACTCTCATTTTCAAATATAGCAACCTGTTGAACTGGGTTCTGATTTTGTTTCTGAAAATAATTCACATTTCTTCTGGACAACTTATTTAAATTAATTTTAGCATTTTCCATATTTTGTGGGACCATTTGAGCCTGAAAAACTTCTGCCATTGGTACCTGTTTCTGAACTGACATTTGCATTTGCTTGGCTGACACCTCTTGCACCTGCATTTCTCTCTGTTTTTGCACATCATGTTTAAATTTACATTTCTTCTTCCAATGCTCAAATCTGTTATAAAGATGGCAAAAGGACACCCTTTCCAGCAGTACAACATCCATACCTGAATGTGCACAGACCAAAACACCTTTACTTCCATCCTGAGTTCTTTTAATCTGTACCCAATCAACATCCTTTGCTGGCACTCTGCCCTTCAGGAAAGTAATCACTGCTACGTTTTTCTCAATAACAACAGAAAATGATGGTGCATTCATGCAAACCCTTTTCATTGTCTCCTCACCTGGCCTTTGCACAACAACTTTAGATTCTAACCACAATTCAGTCTGCATGGCAATGTCAAAGAACGTTTCCAAATTAATGCACAACTCTTTTAAAATTTCAACAAATCCATCAACTTGTGGGTACCACAGCATAAGTTTGTCTCTCAATTGTGGGAATGTGTTCAGAAATGCTGCAAGTTCACTTTTGTTCCGTGGCATACAAACATGCACTTCTCCCACCTTTTCTCTCAATGAGTAAGCAAAAGCTTCTCCCTCATTCTGCTTATTATTTTCCCTAACAAGGTCTGGTGGTTTCTTTTTCTTCTCATGTTTTCTTGCCCACTTGTCTCCTAATTTCTCAAACCCATTGCATTTAAAAATATATTTCATTTCTGCAATGTGCAATTGCATTCCTGAAGAACACATTGTCTCATTTGCCTCATCATTCATATGTACCCTGAAGCTTTTCTGAATTGGAAAACTTCCTGAAACATTAATTTCATATTTTTGAGCCAAATCGGTCAGTCTACCATGTGTAGTTACTGCACATGTAGCTGTTTCCTTACTCAGGGAAATTAATTCTTTTCCTGACACTGGTTCACATTTTCATGATTTGAACAGCAGGGACTGTTAATTTCTTCATGTTCAAATGTTGAATTGAAAACACTAAGCTGTTTCTCTTTTCCATGGTCTGGGTTAATTTGGTCCCCCATGCTCTCTATCTTTTAAGCACTGCTGCTTCCTCACAGCAGGTTTGAAAAATCCCATCTTCAAATATATTCATTTTTCCCTGGGCTATTGGTGTTATAAAGACTATTTCTCCCTCACCTTTCAGTGCTTGGACTGTCTGGGGTAATTTCTGTTCAATAATCTGTGAATTCTGAGTTTCTGAAATAAACCCTGACATAATTACTCCTTCTGCAGCTGTTTGAACATTTTGAGTAGAGGCCATATTAATTGGGACAGTCACAATTTTTCTAGGCATTGCCTGTGCATCTGTAGTTTGTGATATCTGGACTGAATCAGTCACATTTAAAGCAGTAACACCTGGAGGTATCACTGTCAGTGCTGAATCAACAGGTAGTGGGTCAATCTGAAATGTCTGCACAGTTCTCTCAATCTGTGTTTCTCTCTGTTTAACAGAAGCAGTAGCCACTGTAGTAATTACTAGTACACTATTTTCAGTATTTTTAATGGGAACCACATAAAGTGGCGGACACTCAGTTAACAATGCATCCATTATTTCATCCCCTGAATCATTATTTATTTGAAGCTTTTTATCATCATTAATTCCCTTCTCCTGCATCTGGTGCTTTACCTTTTTATCCTCACTTGCTTTGTCTCTTGCTGTCTTTTCCCACATGCTTAAAGCCTCAAATTGTGCAGCTCTAGATGGTGTCTTTATTTCACATAACACTTCCCTTAATTTGTCAATAATTTGCAATTCAAAAGTACCATCTTTTGGAAACCTCAAAGGACCGTCTTTTTCAGTAATCTTGCACCATTGGTGAACCCACATGCATGAATTTTGTCCCAAATTGGTAGACATAAAATGCACGGGTGTTCCTTCAGGAGCATCACCAATTAAAAACGAATTTTTCACTTTACCTCCTAACAGCTTCTTTAAACCTTTAAACAATTCCATTTCTGCAATATTTTAATGCAATTTATTTTCTCCAATCCTGCCACAATTGACAGTTTCAGTCAGTTTAACTCCTACTACTGACCCTCCCTTCACAAACAGAGCTCTCTACACACCCTCTGTCTTGTCCAGTGCCAGCGCGGCTCTTTGTGACGTCAGTTTTCCTCCTGCTACTGACCCCTCCTTTACAAAATCTTACGGCAATATTTTTCTGAGTTTTCTTAATCAAAATTCTGTTAATAACAACATAAAAACATTCGCTACTCTGTCTGTTCCACTAAATAAAGGATAGTTTTCACCTTTTCAAGAGTTTTCTTTCGTGTCGACAAGTGTAACAAATTCCATTACCCTGCCCTTCTCTCAAGCTCCAGATAAGACCTGTTACTTGGATACCCCTTTTGGGAAGTAGAGCCAGTGACTTCGCAGGTAAAATCCTTATGCTACCATTCACACTCACTTTTATACGATATATGGTCCCTGTTGTAACACTGCCAGCCCTACGTAGCTTCTCAGTATTACTTCCAACAGACGAGTAACCTCCTGCAGTGTGGCTTCCAGTTACCACCCGCTATTCCTTCCCGGGATTTCCACAGGTGTACATACCTGCTTTTCCAGACAACATAGAACAAGACACTAACTTACTTAACATGAAGAGTTAAAACATGTAATCAATAACCAATAAATCCTGTCCTATGAAATTACCAATATAATCAATAAAACCATCAATCCAAAATGAGCAAAATTTCACCAACAATCAAAACTCTTACTATTTTCAACACTTCAAAAATACATCCTAGCACATTAACAACATTTCACAACCCTATTAATACTCACACCACTCCAGCAATTGCCTTCTTGCATCACCTTCCAGTACTGCTTTGCCAGTCTTCAGGTTCTGAGCATTGGAGTCAGGAATCAGGACTTGGACATTTATCTAACTTGGGCAATTATTTTCTAGAACTAATTTTCACAGATCAACTCTCTTCCTAAGGTAAATGGACCATTAGTCAAATAGTTGATGGTGATATCTTTAATCACCAAACTAATTGATAATAACCTTCCTCTAGCTACCAAAAACTGATGCAGCGGTAATTTCACGGTAATTTCTCAATGCAAAACCTCATTTACCTCTATTTACCGCTGTAAAGATGTTGGGCCCTTGACACCATGTATTACCTTCAGGAGACTTTATATAAACATGAAAAATCAAAAATGCAATTAATATTTAAGCCAATAAAGAGAGTTGTGAGTATTTTAAAGGGTTTTATTTTCTAGTCAAAAGTTAAGGTTCTCTGACTCTTTATTCATTAGTCAAATATCAAACAGGTTACAGAATTGAAAAAAAATAGGACAAATAGCATTAATACAGAACATATTCCATGTTGGAAGAAAATGTGGCGCAAAATTGTCAGTCAGAAACTCTTAAAGAGTTTCTAAGAAAAGAGTGAGTCTTGCAAGGCTAATCAATAATTAATAATGGCAAAAATCTCCCATAAAGAGAAATAAATGCATAGGACAAATACATCTTTTCAAAAGCAGTTAGTCAAAGCATGAAATTTAAAGTTTAGCACCTAAAATCTAAACTTATTCTGATCCTCTCAGCTCTCTCTCTCTGCCTCGCTGTGCTGGTCTGTCTCTCTGTCTCAGGAGCTGCAAAATAGCCCCACAGACGCAGCCCCTCCTTCTCTCTCCTCCCTGTCTCTGTGTCCAGCACAGAAGCTGGGCCTGGCCCTCAGGAAAAATCAGCAAAAAAGAGCCACCCCTCCCATTTGTAAGCCATATTTCAAGCAAAAGCCCACATGCTTGGTCCTTGTAGCTGGTCCAATCAGAACTCCAAGACACATCGTCTCCCCATGGGCTGACTGGATACGTCATTAATCAGGTGTGTTCCTCATTACATGACTTCACATCCTTTTACATTTTAAAACAATTACATTTTCTGTAACAAAAAGTATTAATTGTGAGTTTTTCTCTTCACTCCAGGCTACAAAAAAAATATGCAACATAGTGAAGGTCGAAGAGACGGAAACAGGAGGGCGTGATTTATTAACAAAGCCCTTTCATTGAAAGTTGGTAGGGAAGAGGAGCACATTCCATTATAAACAGAAGGGGGATGGGAGCACACTGCTTCACCTCCTTCAGTTCGCCCCTTTGCATCCTGGTAAATGCAGTTCAATTTAAATGCTTACTTGAAATTTTGCAGAGTGTTTCACCAAAGTTGGTGCAGGTTAGTGCTGGACACATGTGTTTCTGGATTTTATCCTTCATCAGTAGAGATAAAACGAAATTCATCTGGGGTTTGCTGAGAAAGCTGCCACAATCCTCTCAGGTCTCTGTACCTCTCCCTGGCGCACAGGTGCATCTCCAAGAGCTCGTCAGCTCAGTGGCTCAAGGGAGCCTTTTAAACAGAAGGTGGACGGGAGCACACTGCTTCACCTCCCAGCACAGTTCGCCCATTTGCATCCTGGTAAATGCAGTTCAATTTAAATGCTTACTTGAAATTTTGCAGAGTGTTTCACCAAAGTTGGTGCAGGTTAGTGCTGGACACATGTGATTCTGGATTTTATCATTCATCAGTAGAGATAAAACGAAATTCATCTGGGGTTTGCTGAGAAAGCTGCCACAATCCTCTCAGGTCTCTGTACCTCTCTCTGGCGCACAGGTGCATCTCCAAGAGCTCGTCAGCTCAGTGGCTCAAGGGAGCCTTTTTAAACAGAAGGGGGATGGGAGCACACTGCTTTACCTCCCAGCACAGTTCGCCCTTTGCATCCTGGTAAATGCAGTTCAATTTAAATGCTTACTTGAAATTTTGCAGAGTGTTTCACCAAAGTTGGTGCAGGTTAGTGCTGGACACATGTGTTTCTGGATTTTATCCTTCATCAGTAGAGATAAAACAGAAATTCATCTGGGGTTTGCTGAGAAAGCTGCCACAATCCTCTCAGGTCTCTGTACCTCTCCCTGGCGCACAGGTGCATCTCCAAGAGCTCGTCAGCTCAGTGGCTCAAGGGAGCCTTTTTAAACAGAAGGGGGATGGGAGCACAATGCTTCACCTCCCAGCACAGTTCGCCCCTTTGCATCCTGGTAAATGCAGTTCAATTTAAATGCTTACTTGAAATTTTGCAGAGTGTTTCACCAAAGTTGGTGCAGGTTAGTGCTGGACACATGTGTTTCTGGATTTTATCCTTCATCAGTAGAGATAAAACGAAATTCATCTGGGGTTTGCTGAGAAAGCTGCCACAATCCTCTCAGGTCTCTGTACCTCTCCCTGGCGCACAGGTGCATCTCCAAGAGCTCGTCAGCTCAGTGGCTCAAGGGAGCCTTTTTAAACAGAAGGGGATGGGAGCACACTGCTTCACCTCCCAGCACAGTTCGCCCCTTTGCATCCTGGTAAATGCAGTTCAATTTAAATGCTTACTTGAAATTTTGCAGAGTGTTTCACCAAAGTTGGTGCAGGTTAGTGCTGGACACATGTGTTTCTGGATTTTATCCTTCATCAGTAGAGATAAAACGAAATTCATCTGGGGTTTGCTGAGAAAGCTGCCACAATCCTCTCAGGTCTCTGCACCTCTCCCTGGCGCACAGGTGCATCTCCAAGAGCTCGTCAGCTCAGTGGCTCAAGGGAGCCTTTTTAAACAGAAGGGGGATGGGAGCACACTGCTTCACCTCCCAGCACAGTTCACCCCTTTGCATCCTGGTAAATGCAGTTCAATTTAAATGCTTACTTGAAATTTTGCAGAGTGTTTCACCAAAGTTGGTGCAGGTTAGTGCTGGACACATGTGTTTCTGGATTTTATCCTTCATCAGTAGAGATAAAACGAAATTCATCTGGGGTTTGCTGAGAAAGCTGCCACAATCCTCTCAGGTCTCTGTACCTCTCCCTGGCGCACAGGTGCATCTCCAAGAGCTCGTCAGCTCAGTGGCTCAAGGGAGCCTTTTTAAACAGAAGGGGGATGGGAGCACACTGCTTCACCTCCCAGCACAGTTCGCCCCTTTGCATCCTGGTAAATGCAGTTCAATTTAAATGCTTACTTGAAATTTTGCAGAGTGTTTCACCAAAGTTGGTGCAGGTTAGTGCTGGACACGTGTTTCTGGATTTTATCCTTCATCAGTAGAGATAAAACGACATTCATCTGGGGTTTGCTGAGAAAGCTGCCACAATCCTCTCAGGTCTCTGTACCTCTCCCTGGCGCACAGGTGCATCTCCAAGAGCTCGTCAGCTCAGTGGCTCAAGGGAGCCTTTTTAAACAGAAGGGGGATGGGAGCACACTGCTTCACCTCCCAGCACATTCCATTATAATCTTCAAGGGCAAAACTACAGTAAACTGAGTCTACTAAAACAAACTGAAATCACGTGGTTTTCTACACCGCAAAAAATGCGTGTTAATTCAGCACAAATATGCTAGTTCAAGACACTTTTTCTAAATTAATCTAAATTAAATATATATTTCTATAATGAGGTTAAATCTAAACTACACATTAAAACAACCATGATTAATTAAATGAGCATTGTTTTACATGATTTCATTTGCAGGCCTCTTTCATGTTTTCATTCGCATGCACCAAAATCTGCGTGCCATTTTAGAAATGCTGTCTGCAGCTTTTTGTCATATAATAATGCATACATTTTATAGGTGAAATCTGAGCTCCATCAGGGCAATGTTTTGCGTGGATAAACATTATAGGCAATCAGTGAAGATTGGAGACAGAAACAAGATAATAGAAGAAAAATACTCAACTATTGCAGACTTTGTAATTTGTTTAAGTGTTACATGATCACATTGAAGAGAATCTCAACAATGTTCCAAATGAATAAATAAATCCGGGATTTGTAAAGAGCAAACTAATCACCCCTAAGGGTCTCAAGGCCCTGGGGGCAGTCGGGGAGATTAAGTGAGCTATTGTCCAGAGTCACATGATGCGGACTGAGATGCCACCGGCTCCAGGGATCCAACCACGAGCCCCGCGCTCCGGAGTTAGCCTCTCTGGCCGCTGCGCCACACCCCTCCCTTACACGCATCACAACATAGCTGTCAGTGTCTGCCCATATATACTTGACAAAACTAAACAGTTCAAATATAACACCTCTATGGACATAAGATAGAAGTCTTTATGAACTGTAATATGAAATTTGTTGTTGTTGAAAAGTCATCCTGTGCCCTGGGCACCCCCCAAAGTTTTGCTGACTGGTACTGGTGGTAACTGACTCTGACTGACCTGGGATCTGCCTAACCAGGCCCAGGGCCAGTGCTATGCTGAAAGAGACACATTTAGAATACAGTGAAAACACCTACATACACTAGGGTACACTATGGGTTGGGGTACCCCTGTGATTGGCATGACCTACCCTATAAGGCCCTAGTACATAATAGGGCAGGGGGATTGAAACTATCTGTAAGTCCCTGGCATATAATAGGACATGGCAGTTTAGAGGCCAGCAGCCCTTTCTGCACTTGCATGTGTGCACTGCTGAAGCCTGAGGTCAGTTTAAAAGTGGCTCTGTGTTGCAGGACTGCTTTTAAAAAGTAAATGGTGCCCAAATTTGACTTTGGTGTTTGGGGCACTTAAAAAAAGATAACCTACAATGTTTGGACATATTAGGTACCCCCAGGGTCTCCCCTAGGTGTCCCAGGGGTATGGGGTCAGGTATTTATAAGGAGGACCCTTATAAAATGAGTTTTATATGCCCTGGGTTAAGTGAAATTGCACATTTCACTCCCCACATTGTGATAAAGTGCTGCCCAAAATCGACTTTGGTGCTAGGAGCACTGTGGAGGGAGGATCTGCAATATTTCTACATATTCAAAACCCCTAAAGTCTCCCCTAGGTTATCCAGGGGTGGGGGTCCTGTAGATATATGCAGAGTACTTATAAAATATGTTTTTATAAGCCCTGGTGCTGGAAAAATGGCCCAAGTAATTTTTCCCATTGCAAATCCCATGCCACATAGGTCAACATGGCAAGAAGTTATTAACTACTAACTCTTGATAGGAGAAGGCGAAAAATACCATTCAAAGACTTCCCAGAATAGTATTAATAGATCCAACAATATGATATTGTTGAATTTTTCCTAAAATATACAGACAAGAAGTTATAAGACTTTCTTGTTTGTAAGCCCAGATTCAGCCTTCCAGTGGTCTGTCCTGATTGGTCAGAGTTAAGTGGATTAGCCAGGCTCCTTTGAAGAGGTGATAAAGAGCCCCTGGGGTTAACCAGCTCTACTGGTAGGGCAGTGTTCTGTCACACAGGAATGCCAGAGCAGGGGGTGGAGTCGTAAACAATGGACTTCAAGGGAAGGGGAAGACACCAGTGTCATTTACAACTCTACTCTTTTGAACCCAGCCAGATGCTAGGCTTAAGGAATTAATGAGCAGATGCAAGGGGGAGAGGCTATGGAGATTAGACATCCTAGGGGTGTGTCTAGCCAGCTCTTCTCTCCCTGCTGGAAAATCAGCCATTATGAATTTGGATGAATTGGTCCACTCTGGGACAAAATAGTGCCACACTTTGCAGGATGTGGCCATACCTTTGGGTGGTACGCTGCACCCCATTGGACAGGAGTGACCGCCTGCTTGACCCGAGAGAAATTAGAATAAGTATCTGAGAGAGGCAGAAGCCTCTCAGATCTGCTTCTTGAAACTAAGAAAGCAAGAAGGGCCATGCTGAGAAGTTTGATGTGCATTTCCTAAGGCCTGTACTCTGATGATTGCACCTTCTGCACCATCTAGAACTACAGCCCTGTGGACTACCTTGCTGTAAAAGGACTAAAGAGTGGACTCCCTGCAAGCTACAGGTTAACAGAGCTCACCTGGAACATCACCACCAAGAATCCTCAACCTGGAGAACTACTGAGTGGATTTGTAAGGGTTTTGTCCAAGTGGACTGTGGGAACTGAAGTCCTCAACTTTCAAGGACCATCTTGGAGATTCCAGACCCTTGGAGTGAGTTTGAGACACTTTGGGACCCTTTAAGGAACTTCAGGAAGAAGTTCCAGAAGTTTGGAGAACTTTGGAGTTACTTTGGAAAAAAGCTCCAGAAGGGGACCGACTCAACCTGGCAAGCCAAGCCGCCTGCCTTCAACCGCGAGCCGGCCTGCAGTCCAGGTTTGTCCCGCTGAAAAGCTCCGTAGGTCCTACTTCCAGAGTTTGAACGGGAGTAGTCGAAATCCGAGGCTGGCGAACCCTCAGCGAATCCGGCCTGGTGAAGAGCATCAAGGGACCCCGCAAGAAAAAGCTCTGTAAAAGTTTCTACGTCCGAACGAAAAAAAGGTGACCAGGAGCAACCGCGAAAGCCAAACCGCCTGCCTTCAACCGCGAGTCGGCCTGGATCCTTGGTTTGTCCCGCCGAACTCTCCGGAGGTCGGACTTCCATAAGTTTGACCGGGAGCTCGTCGCAAGGCAATCTGGCGAACCCTCACCGTATCCAGACTGGCTGAGAGCTTCGAGAGACCCCGGGAAGAAAAGCTCCAGAAAAGTTTCTAAGTCAGAAGGTAAAAACTTTGACCGAGACCTACGGCGAGGGGTAGCCGCCCGGAGCTCCATCGCGGTCGGCCTGAAACTTTGACTTTGACCCGGTCTATCGCGACCAGATGTCCCGATAAGGCGCTATAGGTTTCTATGTGCTAGATAATGCTAAATTTTTGAAAATTCATATCTCTGGTTCCCTACATTGGATTATTGTCATTTTGGTGTCATTTTAAAGATAACAATATTTCCTTTTTTTTTTTTTTTTTAAACTTCTTTTTATTGGTTTTTGTAAACATACCATACATTGGAGTCATTTAAGCATACCATTTGTTATACGCAGCAGTACAGCAAGTGCATAGTTTCATACAGTTCCAGATTACACCTTGTTGCATTACAGGGCATACAATATTGTTGACATACGTAGCAAATACCAATCTACAGAACAGCAGATCATCATACAGTCCCTCCTACGGTGAAGCATTACTATGTGTGTGCAACAGTTTTGTCCAGTATTCATCATGTATCTAGTCTCTCAGTAGAGTCCAACTCTCGATACATATGAGCAATTTCACCACATCTGGGCATAACACAAGCATAGCAGTGGTAGCAGTTATACAACATTGAAGGAGACACATATCCGCCCACCATGCGTCACCTCAGTACCCCTCAAGGTGCGGGTGCCCCTCTCGCCGGTGTGGCAGTCTCGCGTGGATGTGCCAGAAGATAACATGTTAGAGGAGCCCAAATGTCCCTAGGCCTGGAGGTGCTGGGTAACAACTCTGCATATGTAGTAAGTTGTTCCTGACAAAAAACTAAATCTCCTAGCCAGACTTTGAATTTGGGTGCCCTTCCCCTTCCCCACCGACATGCCACCCGTCTTTTAGCCATGAGCAGCGCGAGAGCCACATATTTACGGTGCGCTGCCTGCAGTGGTTTTACATACCCCAACATTGCCAGCAGTGGTGTGGGTTCAATATGAGTGTTCGTCATTAAGTTCAGGGCTTCAAAAACCTGTTTCCAGTAGTCGTGTATCCTCAGACATTCCCAGGCCAAGTGTAGGAAATCCGCTCCCGGGGCCCTACACCTGTCACACCGATCTGTAGTGCGTAATTCATGTCTGTGCATTCTGGCCGGTGTATGATACAGCTGATGCAAAAATTTGTAGTGCAGTATACGCAGCCTGCTGCTAGCCGATACCTGCTCGGTTTGCGAGCAGCAGTATTCCCATTGTTCATCTGTCAGATCAAGGCTCAGCTCTTCACTCCAACGTGTGCAGGCCAATGCAGCCGGTTCCTCTTTGTGTGTGTGGACTGTGCGGTATATTAGGGAAACAAGGCGCTTGGGTGTCGTGCTTCTAAGCATTATCTGTAGCGGAGCAAGTGTTGGGGGCTCAGCCGGGAACCCCGGAGTTAAAGAGCGGATGCCCTGTCTAAGAAAGATAACAATATTTCCTATTTTTATAAATTGGTGTTGAATTTTTATTGTGCATTGTGTCTTAATTATTTACTGAATTGGTGTTTTTAAATGCTTTACATACCTGTCTTCGGAGTTAAGCCTGCCTGCTCGCAGCCAAGCTACCAAGGGTTGAGCATAGGAATAATTTTCTAAGATCTATTCTGATCCCGATACTGAGTTAGTGGCCTTATTGCCAGTGGCAGATATACATTTGCCCCTACCAATAATCCACTTCCCAACAGTTGTGAATTGCATAATATGCATCTGCAAAAGTATCTACATTAGAAGTACCATCAGGCCAGTGACAGAAAGGATCCAAGAACATATCAGACCATCAGAAATGGCAAAAATAACTATCCCTTAGCTGTCCATTTCAATACACATCATGGCACAGCAGAATGACCACGGATTAGATTCCATGGAGTGGGGGTGGCTATTAAGCATCCGAGAGGTGGCAATATGACACCGATGCTGAGAAAACTGGAAACATCATGGATCACGAAATTAAGGATGGTTTATTTTGGCCTGAATACAGATAGGGAACTGTTTGTATTTCTCAGAGACGGACTTTAGACATACTGGAGTCTCCACCCATTTTGTGTCTGTCGCTAAATAATTCTCTTTGCAGTTGGATATTCTCAATGCAGGTCTACATACGACTAGTGCAAAACCACATATTACTGCATCCAGAGCTAAATATACTGCTATCACTCTCTGAACACGGGTATTATGCCTACTGTGTCTCATGTCATATGTGATATTACCCCTGCCTGCTATTGAACATTTGTTTAATGTAAATATTTCAACTTATGCACACCTACGAACTCTGTCAGTTTACTTCAAATTAACTTCTGTAGCTGTTTGTGCCTCGCTATATTCTGGTTTATATATACTGCTGTTACTATGTTTAATTCTAATACGATGTTTTATACAAAATGTTAATATCATATTTCTATGATACAATAACTATATCCAATATGATGATAATATGCAATAACAACTATGTAAGCTAGCTTTCTCTTCCTTCTCTTTCCTTGTCCTCTCTCTTTACTTACATTTACTTATACTGCAGCTTTACATTTTCTGTAATCTATCTTATGGCTGGGAATCACATTTTACAATACAGACATTTGTCCACATTTGGATGCTTACTATCTCTATACTCAATCTCCAGCCTACTTGGGTTTAAATGAGATGAGTTTTTGTCTTTTCAGTAGTTTTGGCCAGACAAATAGGGGGTTCCATACATAAGTCTCTATGGCATTTCTATGGCCAAATAATACAACTAAACGGCTCCTCAACCGTTCCAAAACGGCTCACACATTTAGGGTTTCTGCCCTTCGATGCAAGCCGTTTTCACTGTCGATGATCCGCGTGCACTGCCTCAGTTCTAAAAAGATGGAGCGCACCCCTAGTGAGAGAGTAGAAGCCGCTATGGGTGAGTTCTGCTCCATGTACCTTTTTCACCCATGTTACGGCTGAGATATTGATGACCGTTTAGGCACGTTTGACCTTCCTAGTCATTTATCTAGGTTTTTGGTATTTTTTACAGGCATCCGCTTTTTCAATGGGCCAACTCTAGCCCTGGGAAACAAAGCTCTTACTTATTTATGTGGGGAGTGACTAAACTCTACTAGGTATGTGAGACTTAATTATGTTGTTAACATGCATGCTATAGATTGCATCTACAAACAGCGCCATTTTTGGTTATAAGGGATGAGAATTTGGTTTTGGCCATAACTTTCAGAATTCTTTGGATTTACCGGTTATGTGACTTGGCCTTACCTAGACAGCAACTTGGCCGCTTAGGTATGTGGTTGGGGTTCTATTGACTTCATGAATCTACGAGTCGGTCTATGTCGCTGTTTTTTGGACTCTCCTTCACGTTTACTCGCAGCTCAGTCCTGTTGTTGGAAACTTTCTTTCCGTTTTTGTGAACCAATGCATGATAATTAGTCACCCCAGAATTATGATCCTCTCAATCCATTGTCATTATTCTTTGTATCTTTACAGAGAAATTTGAACTATTGGCCGTAGAGAGAGAAGACCTATATGCTCCTGATATACTTAGTCCTTGGGGCTCCAAGGACTGTTTGGATTCTGTGACACGATGCGCTTATAATTGATTTGCCTTGTTTATAATACAGACAAGGTAATCTTTACTCAGGAGAATGCTTTCTTCAACTTTTAAACAAGTCACCATCCTAAAGTGGTGTACAACCCTTGTTTTCAATTTGGGTTCCCTCTTTTCGGGACACTAAATGTATGTATGCTAATCACAAATTTTCACTCCATTTGAAGGGGGTACACTTATTTCAAACGTGCTTGGTTGTTTTTCCTCTCTTCTCTCTCCATTTCTCTTTTTCCCTGTTTCATTTATTTACCTTTTCTGTCTCAAACTCGGGACATGGTAGCTATGTGCCTGCACAGGAAAATAACTTTCCAATTGTGTCTTAATATGCTTTTCTCTGCACCATTCGGGCTTTCCAGTCATTAACCCTTTTGTGGAAGAGAAGAATACTAATCAACGTCTCTAATATATGTAACATTCATATATGTGATGTATATTGTTGTAACCAACAGCCTTGAAAAAGTTGTCCTTCGACGAAACACGTGTCGGCTGTTTCTTTCATTTGATACTGACCTGCGGGTCAACAAACTTGGATGCTTTGAAAATAAAACATTGGACCTGCAACATTGACAGACCATCATTGCAATATTGTTGTAGTGCTCTGGATTTCTGATTAGTGCTATACGTAGCAAAACTCAGAGCAGAGAGTGCTATATCATTGTCATTTCCACCAAGCAATGCCTGAAGGGTTAAGCAAAGACATGCCACTCAAAATGGGCCCAGCGAGACATGCATGACATAGAGCAAGCACAGATCAAGTGGCTCTAGTGCCTCCTTTATAAACATTGGACCCTTTGCAGAGAGAAGGTGCCACAAGGCACGCCTGTACGCACTATCTTGCAAATGTGATTTCATCAGGAATTGTTTTGCCATCTTGCAGCAGTGCCTTTTAATACAGGCCAAGTGAACTTTCAGCAGGTAGCAGGAGTAGGAGATGCAAAGACAATTCTGTTGTTTGGAAGTTTTGTGGTCACAGTGGACCATTCATTTAAATTTGACAAAGCCAGCTCTAGGGAGGGTGGGGGTGGAGCATCAATGCTAAAGCAATCACACATGGCTATCATCAACATGGAGCAAGATGGGAGGGGAATGCAAGCAACAGCATGGACTGGGGTGAGAGGGTACAAACAATAATTGGAGGGTGGGAGGAAGCAAGCAACAACACGGAGGGATGAAAGGTAGACGGCCTGAAACACAAGCACTATAATGGAGTGTAGAAAGTTAAAGAAACACATGCACTATCTCAGATGTGACCTAAAAAGGGGTAGGTTAGTATTAGATATTACTCGTTTTCAACTAGATTTTCATTTTAAACAGTAATGAAAATATGCTGGGTCTTGCAGTTTCTCTCTTCTCTTCCCCTCTCTCAACACACTACACTTGAGTTTCCCAACTCTCCACTCTTTGGCCTTCCAGCCCCCTGAGCAAGTCTTATACATAGCAATTTCACCACTCTGTTCATATTCCACATTCTATGATCTTCTGTTTTAATTGCATTTTTAAACAGTTTCTCAACTTTCATTGGTTTCATTAATTCTTATATGTTGCCATCATTACTTGGGTTTCAGATTTTCACAATGTCACCAATCTGCACATCAGTGATCTTGCCAGCTTTACGTTCATCATATCTCTCCTTTCTCTCCATCCCTGTCCTCACTCCCCTGCACCTCCACTTCTTTACTCATGTCCTCGTGATTTTTATTCAACCTCTTCTTTTTTACCCAAGAGGGACACACCATGGATATAGCTTTGCTGTTCTTAAAGAGCTCAAAAGGAGTAACACCTGTGGTCAAGTGAGTTGTCACTCTAAAATCATCACTTTATTCTTCAACTCATCAGTCCAAATCATATCACCCATCAATGATCTTTCAACAGCTTCCTTTAACACCTTACTAAGTCTTTCCACCATTTCATTCACCTCAGAATGATTCAAAGCAGTTTTTTAATGACCAACTCCGCTCTCACTCTTAATGAACCTCAAAAAAGAAGTGCCTTTTCAACTCCATTGGGATGGCTTCAAGAAGATACAGAGGTGAAAAGCTAATTTTAGCAATGACCAACCGTACCACAGGTGAAAGAGGCAGCCAAGGGTATGGTTACCCTTACCACGGACACTATACTACCAAAATTCTCTGCGATCAAATCATTGGAATTATGCACTTGTATCCCCAAATATCTAAAGGTGTCAGGTTCCCATGCCAAGGGTGTGATTTCAGAGGAAGTACTCAGAAATACTCCAGTTGGGAAGACTGGGAACAAGGAGGACCTAGCCCAGTTTTCCTGCAACCCCAAATATTCCCCAAAGGTTTCTAAAACTGCTATAACATTTATTGGGGCTCTCCAAGATACAATAAAGTGTTCTCAGCATATAATGAAATGGTGCACATCTGATGATAGCACAAAGCCCACTACCCCACCCGTTCCTGTAGAACATACGCCAAGGGCTCCAAGGTCAGTACAAACAATGGGCAACTCTCTCACATACCCCACTTGTTAGAAATGGCGGTCTCTAGTTGGCAAGGGCTTGCACCTCTGTCCAAATAGGGACCCTTCTTCCTAGTCAGGGTAAGGGAGTTACACTCCTAAAATAACCCCTGCTCACCCCCTTGATAGCTTGGCGCGAGCAGTCAGGCTTATCTTAGAGGCAGTGTGTAAAGCATTTGCACATAACCAACAATAATACAGTGTAAGCACTACAAAAGGACACCACACCACTTTAGAAAAATATCCAATATTTTTATATACTTAAGACAAGACCAAAAACGATAAAAATCCACAATACAGTACTTAAAAATCTTCAGTTATCAAAATATGCTTTAAAAACAGTTCCTTGATGTCAATAGCTCCGTCCGGGGCTATCACGGCGTCGTGAGCAAACAAATCCAAACAGTTCTGGCTGACCGCGGCATCGCGGGCCAGCTACTGTGTCGGGAAGACCCGCAAACAGTACCTTTTAGAAATGCAGGGCGTCGGCGACCTCTCATTGAGCTTTCGAAAGCACAGCGTCCGCAGGCGTCAGTTCCGGAGGTCGGTGCAGGAGTCGTCGGGGCCCTCGAAGTCACACGCGTTGCAGATCGATCTCCTCTTTGTTGAAGTCAGGAGCACTGGCGTCGGCCGGAGTCGTGTGCTGCGGTGCGAAGTGCAGCGGTGCGGTGCCCTCAGGTCGCGGTGCGAGCAGCGGCTCGGTGGCGACGTCGGATGGCGTCGTCGATGGGTCCAGGGTCGCGGTGCGAGATGAAGGCGGTGCTCGTCACGGTGCTGGCAGGTCACGGTGCAAGCAGCGGCGTCGTCGTTGCTGAAGCGCTGTCGTCGGCTGACGAACTGGAGTCGATGGCGCCGGCATCGGTAGGCCAAGGCTGCGGCGCGGGATGAGGGTGGTGCGTCGTGTAACTTTACGAGCGGTGCCCTCGAACCACAGTGCAAGCAGCGGCGTAGATTTCGGCGTGGAGCGGCGTCGTCGGGGATACCAAGGCGTCGTCGTGAAGTGAGGCGGTGCGGAGTGCGGTGCCCACAGGTCGCGGTGGGAGCAGCGGCTCGGTGGCGGCATCAGCAGGCGTTGTCGGTGAGACCAGAGTCACGGTGCGGCGGTGCCCTCTGCGGTGCCAAGGCGTCATCGCGAAGCGGTGCGGAGTGCGGTGCCCACAGGTCACGGTGCGAGCAGCGGCTCGGTGGCGGTGTCAGCAGGCGTCGTCGGTGAGACCAGGGTCGCAGTGCGGCGTTGCAGCGGTGCCCTCTGCGGTGCCTTCGGGACACGGAGTCGGCAGCGGCGTCGTCGAGTTGCTTTTCTTCTGTTGCAGCACAAAACACACAGTCCCCAGTGCTGAGGGCAGAAGAACTTGAAGTCTTTGCTGTTCCTGAGACTTCTTGAACAGGGGGCAAGCTCTACCTCAAGCCCTTGGAGAAACTCACAAAAGTAGATTGCAGAAAGTCCAGCCCAGGCCTTTCACTGCCCAAGACAGAAGCAGCCACTGCAGACCAACACAGCAAAGCACACAGCAAAGTGGTAGTTCCTCCTCACAGCTTCTCCGGCTCTTCTTCTTGGCAGTCTTCTTGATCCAAAAGAGTTCTAAAGTTCAGGGGTCTGGGCCCCAGTATTTGTATCCAAAAATCCTTTGATCTTTCAGGCAGAGGGTGTCTGTGCCCGGCCAGAACCAGTTCTGCCTTCTCTGGTGTGATTTCCTGGCAGGAGGTGGAGACGGCATTGTCAGAGGCAGACCAGGCCCTTTGAGGTGCAAGGAAATCTCCTCCCCTTCCCCCATCGCAGCCCAGGTCTGTTCAGCCCTTTCCTGACCTACCTAGACTATCTGGAGCCCCTCCGGCCCCCCAGCCTTCTGTCATCCAAAACCCAGACAGGCAATCCACATTCCAGCAGAGGCACACGGGATGACTGAGCAAGAAAATACCTACTTTCTAAAAGTGGTATTTTCAAACACAGAATGTAAAAATCACCTTCACTAAAAGATGCATCTTTAGATTCTGAGTGCAGGCATACTAAATTCTATTTTCTTACCGAATTCCCTGGGCCAGTTATGTTTATAAGATGTTATAAACAAACCTCCCATTCTATCCTATGGGGAACTGGTAGCCTTCCAATAGTGAAAAACGAAATTGGCTGTAATTCACTATCAGGACATGCCACACACACCTGGGCATGTCCCACCTTTCACATACACTGCACCCTGCCCACAGGGGTACCTTGGGCCTACCTGAGGGGTGTCTGACATGTAAAAAAAGGGAAGGTTAGGGACCGGCCAGTGTGTGCACTGGCCAGGTCGACATGGCAGTTACGAACTGCGCGCAGACTCTGCAATGGCAGGTCTGAGTTACCGTTTTCAGGGCTACTCACAGGGGTGGCACAACCAGTGCTGCAGGCCCCCGAGTAGCATTTGATTCACAAGCCCCGGCACCAGTAGTGCACTTTACTAGGGACTGACACGCAAATCAAATATCCAATGATGAAAACATCAATCCATAACACACTTTACCACAGGAGCACCTGCACTTTCCCACTGATCAGCAGTGCGAAAAGTGCGCAGAAACATTACGCCAGCAAAAACAGAGTCAAAACCGGGAGGTCAGAAAGCAAAAACTCAGGGGAAACACGCCAAAAGATGCCAAGTCTAACACCACTGAATATGCACAGGCTGCGAAAACACTTGACCCATACGTACCCTAGACAGGGGATTCCCATATAGTAACCGTATCCATTTGATAATATAATTTCCCAGATGCATCTTCCATAACACAGCAAACAGACAAGACCATCTCACGGTATCTAAGCCTTTTCTATATCCAACGAAGCCACAGCAGAAAAGGGACATCCGTGAGGATCCCTTTCAAGTATCATGGAAAGCAGCCTCAAGTTCAAGTGAGTACTCCAGCTTGGATAAGCCCTTTTTGGGATCAACCCCTTGCCATGTGGGAGCAGTCTGTTTGCTAATAATTTCCCCAGTATCTTGCACTTAATTACGCAGTTAGAATGGTCTGTAGGATTTAACATCTAAGGGGTCTCTGCCCTCTTTGGGGAGCATAACGATTGTCGTACAGGTGGAATCTGGTAAGGCACCTTTATTGAATGCGTGCTCATAGATACATAATTGTTTAGGGGCCAGTTGATCCTTATAAGCACCATAAAAGTTAGATGGCAAACCGTCTATTCCATGTGTTTTCCCTCTATCTAGTCGGTCAATCACTGATTTTATTTCTTCTACCAATAAGGGGTATTAAAAATGTCACTATCATTTCCCAATAGTTTTCACATTTGGAGACCAGCCAGATATTTCTCTAGGCCATTCAGTTCTCTTTTTTCTTGGGCAGAATGCAATCATCTATGGTAGGCTGCAAGTATGTTATTTATATCCAATTGTGTGTGTAGGATGACCCGTAGGGGGGTCTTATTACATAAACTGACTTTTGCTCTTCTTTAGAGCAGAGCAATTAGGCCAGCAGTGACCAGCCCTTTCTCCTTTCCTGTGTTGTCTAGACACAAAGTCCCTGTAAGTCATGATTCTTATCCTGTCTAGGATCAACCGATGTTCCCACCGCGCTTCATTCCTCTCCCTATAAGCATCAGGGTCAGCTACCCCCAAAGTTTCCAGCTTCCAAATCCTAGTCTTTAATGCAGACAACTGGTGAGTACTGATTATAAAACCATGGGTATTCTTGAGGTATAGCTTACTTGCCTTCAATTCAGTGGGCGCGTCACTAGCGGATCCCTCATTCTCCCAGAAATAAAAATAAATGTATTCACCAATTACCATCCCGAAGGAGACACCCTGGAGTGCCTCTGCCCCCAATCTCCAGCTCGGTGTCAGAGGATAGGGACCACACAGTTCCACCCGCATCCAAAGGAGGCTGTGAGCAGATAATGTTCTGCTCAAGTACTCTTATCTGGTCTAAATCTTTTGCACACTGGAATGATATGAATATTCACGTGGGCCAGGAAGCAGTTCCCTCCATGCTTCAACAATATGTTAGTGTGTGGTCCATGTGGGGAACCTCTGTGAAGTTAGCCTACAGGGTGCATCCTGTAGAGGTGGTAGGGATCTGTGTACATTAACAACTAATACCATATTGTTATCACCTCCCAGAAGCCACACCCCATCAAGCACTTCCGCTAATCTACCATCCAATGATCACAGGAATTGTGGTTGATGTACATTAGGAGTGTGCCCAATTACCAGCACAACTCCAATGCCCTCCAGTGTGCCCTTCACAGACGATGTCTCCGAAGAAAAATAAATTGTATTTCCGATGTGGATTATCATTTCCACATGAAGGTAAATGTCCCGCCATTGGACAGAACTGCAATGACTGTGGGAAAGAAAACCATTTCAGAACGGTCTGCAAAGCGAAAGAGAAACCAAGTGCATCACGACAAGAAGAGAAAATGGGCCCCAGAAAGTTTCAGAAGCATTTTAGCCATGGCCACAAGGCCAAATGGCAACATCAAGTGAGGCAAGTAAAGACTAAACGAAGTTGATTGTCATCAAATTCATCTTCCAAAGGCTCTTCAACAGCATCATTGAGCGACAGTGAAGAAGATGGATGTGCAAATGTGATGTCAACCGCAGAACAACGTGCACATGTAGGACTGGCTGCTTGCAAAGAAGAACACAAGGTAAAGGGGGATCACCATGTGAAGCAACCAAACTCATTTGGACAATTTCCTAAGATCAAGCTAAAAGTGAATGGCTGCCCTATAACTTTTAATATAGACAGTGGTGCATTGATCAAGATCATGCCGGCAGAAAAATATAAAAAACTAACTCTGGTATCACGTCTGATGCCATTGAGAACAAAAGTGTACACCTGGGCTGCTTCTATGCCATTACAAAGTCAAGGGTCATTAGTAGCGACCATCAAGTATAAGAAAATGACAGTACAAGCACCAATTCATGTCCTCCCAGTTACTTTTATGAGTGCATGTCTCCTCAGCTTCAGCACTGCTGCCAACATGGACTGATATCCATCAACTACAACCTTAATGCACATTCTGAAATGGTAAGTCAATTCCCGTCATCGTTTCACGGACTGGGGAAACTCAAGACAATCAGGGTGCAAGTTCACATTAATGAGTATTCACTTACCTTTGGTCGCCCTAACCTCCTCGCTGCACGCTCCATACGTCCTGGTGGGATAGGAGTCCCAGGGCCGACATCTCCTGTGCCAGGCTTCCCGCGAGGGGTCCAACATTGCGGAAGGGGACTATAGGTCCCAGAACTCTCTGCTGCTGCCACAGGTGCTGCCGTGAGGGGGAGGCGCTTGTCATCGCGCTTATAGCGCTGCCTCTCCCCCCGCGGCGCGGGAGTATTCACTTACCTTTGGTCGCCCTAACCTCCTCGCTGCACGCTCCGTACGTCCTGGTGGGATAGGAGTCCCAGGGCCGACATCTCCTGTGCCAGGCTTCCCGCGAGGGGTCCAACATTGCGGAAGGGGACTACAGGTCCCAGAACTCTCTGCTGCTGCCACAGGTGCTGCCGTGAGGGGGAGGCGCTTGTCATCGCGCTTATAGCGCTGCCTCTCCCCCCGCGGCGCGGGAGTATTCACTTACCTTTGGTCGCCCTAACCTCCTCGCTGCATGCTCCGTATGTCCTGGTGGGATAGGAGTCCCAGGGCCGACATCTCCTGTGCCAGGCTTCCCGCGAGGGGTCCAACATTGCGGAAGGGGACTACAGGTCCCAGAACTCTCTGCTGCTGCCACAGGTGCTGCCGTGAGGGGGAGGCGCTTGTGAATGAATGAAATGAATGAATGAATGAAACGGGCTCTTGTATAGCGCATGGCTACCCAGAGGCATCCCAGCGCTGCGGAGGTGACTAGGAGGATAGGTGGAATCATGGAAATAGCCAAGTTTTCAGATGTTTCCGGAATGTCCGTTGGTTGGCTTCCTTGCGGATCGGGAGCGGCATGGAGTTCCAGAGCCTGGGGGCGTTATGGGAGAAGAGGCGACCGCCTGTTCTGGCTCTCTTCATTTTGGGGACCTCCGCCAGGTAGAGCGCATCCGAGCGGAGGCAGCGCGTGGCCTTATATGGTTTGACCAGATGCTTAATAATGGGAGGACCTCTGCCTTGCAGACCTTTATGCGCAATGCAGAGAGCTTTAAACTGGATTCTCTCCTTTACCGGGAGCCAGTGAAGAGAACGGATGGCTGACTTTGCAGAGCAGCGGTTATTTATGCCCGTAATGAGTCTAGCTGCTGAGTTCTGGACCACCTGTAATTTGGCAATGGCTGAGTTAGGTGCGCCCAAATAGAGAGCGTTACCGTAATCCAGTCTGGAAGGGATGAGCGTCTGGATCACGAGCTTTCTTGAGTGACTTGGTAGGAGGGGAAGTATTTTCCGGGTGGTTCTGAGCAGAGCGTAGCAAGCGGCGGCCGTTCTCCTAGAGTGAGCACGGAATGACAAATCGTGGTCAAGCCAGATGCCCAAGCTTTTTATCTCTTTTAGGCGTTGGGGCAGAGCCCATGCAGATCGGCCACAGGGTGTTTGGATCAAAGCTTGCTTGGTTGCCCAGAAGCATGAGCTCAGTTTTGTCACCGTTGAGTTTCAGGTGAGATGAGCTCATCCAGCGGGCAATTTCCTTCAGACAAGAACACAGATTCATAGGGGATTGTTCAGTCTGGTTCAGTGCCACAATTAGCTGGGTATCGTCAGCGTAAGTGACGAGGTGGATTCCGAAGGAGGCTACGATTTCTGCCAAGGGGGCCATATATACATTAAAAAGTGTGGGGCTCAGGGACGAGCCCTGAGGAACACCACACTGCAACGGGACTGGTTGGGAGCGGGAGTTACCTTCAAATACCTGGAAAGACCTGTTTTCCAGGAATGAACTTAGCCAGGATAGGGCCGTACCTGACACTCCTACTCTTTTAAGGCGGTGAATCAGAATATCATGGTTCACCGTGTTGAAGGCTGCACTAAGGTCCAGGAGGATGATAGCTGAGGATCCTCCCGAATCTAGAATCTTTCTTGCCTCTTCCACTACTGCTATTAATGCCGTCTCTGTGCCCTGACCCGGCCGAAAGCCGGTCTGGGATGAATGGAGAAGTTCAAAAGTCTCCAGGTGTCCAGAAAGAAGCCGATTGACGTGTTTTTCTGCCATCTTGCTGATACCGGGGAGCAATGAGATGGGTCGATAGTTGCCAAGCTCAGTGGGGTCCAGTTGAGGTTTTTTTAGGAGCGCCTTTACTATTGCGTTTTTCCAGGCTTGGGGAACTAGACCCGATGCTAAGGAGGCATTAATTAGATTAGTGATAGGGGAAGAGATTGTAGGAGCTACCAACTTCAAGACATTAGGAGGGGCCGGGTCGAGCGGAGACCCACTCTTGAGTGAGACTAAGATAGAAAGGAATGATTCCTCGGTGAGTGGGGTGAATGAATCTAGGGGGTGGGGGATGACAGGAGGTTCTGGATCGTAAAACACAGTGGGGTGGTCCTTGTCAGTGAGTGGGAGGGAGTTGAGGATATTCTGGATTTTGATGGAGAAAAATCCAGCTAACTCCTCACATCTACGACCAGACGTGTCAGAGACTACAGGGGGATCAGGAGTTTTCAAGAGTTTCTTAGCGATCTGGAATATTTCTCTGGAGGGGTTCCGGGAGGCGCAGATTATTTCATCATAGTAAGCCGCCTGGGCTGCTTTTAGTGCTGTTTTGTAATGGGAGATAGTTAGCCTATATTGTAGTTTTTTTTCATTCGAAAAGTCTCTCCTCCATGCTCTTTCTGATCTTTTGCATAGTTGCTTCAGTTTGCGGAGTACAGGAGAGAACCAGGGGGATTTGTTGGGTCCCGTTTTTTTGAGAATGGTTTTCCTGGGGAGAACTATATCAAGCGAGTTCTCAATCCAAGCAGAGAGCTTACTATTAGCTATTGAAGGATCGGGGTCATGAATGGGTGTGGTTAATTTCAATTGACGAGTCCAGTCCTCAGCACTCAATTTGGACCAGGGACGAATTTGGATACGTGATGCTAGAGATTGTGACCTCGAAATAGAAGGGTGCCATGAGAAGGGGACAAGGAAATGGTCTGACCACGGAAGGGGGATAGGGACATTCCCTTTTAATTCGGCTAGGCTTGAGAAGATAGGATCAAGGAGGTGGCCCTTGGCATGTGTTGCTTGATTTACTTTTAAGTCTAGTTGATATGCTGCCAGGTCGTGGACCAGCTCATTAGCCACTTTGTCTAAAGGGTTATCAAAGTGGTAATTAAAATCTCCCAAAAGATTGAGATTGGGTGCGGTACTAGCAAGATTCACGACAGTTTCCAGCAGTGAGGTGCCGAATTGGCCCGGTCCTCCTGGAGGGCGATAAAGGAGAATGCCCATGAAGGTGAGTGATGGACCAAATTCAATGGAGAAGAGAATATTTTCGCAGACTGAGAGAGGAGAGTCTAGAATGCGGCAAATTAAGTGTTCTTTATAGATAATTGCAATTCCGCCCCCCTTCCCACTGGTTCTGTCTAAACGTTGGATTAGGTAGCCAGGGGGGAGCGTTTGAACAATGTCTGGATCTGAACTAGGCGATAACCAAGTCTCCGTGAGAAAGAGAGCATCTGGTTTAGTGTCATGTAGAAGCATAGAAATTTCCATCGTGTGTTTAGGCAGGGATCTGCAGTTTAATAGCGCCATCTTAAACGCATTGCCTGCTAAAGGGAGAGGAGTGGTCATCGGAGTAAGTTCGTAAGAGCAGTGTAGGCACTTATCTTGTGACTTCTCAAGAGAGAAGGTATGGGCACAAAGTGACTTATGTTCTAACTGCAGATGTATTAGTTCTTCCTTGGTGTATTGGATGGGGGCTGGGAGTGGGGGGTCAGGGGGACTGGCCCCTGGGCCCTGTCGTGCGCGGACGGGCGCAGACGGGCTTGCCTTAGGCGCGCCTTTGGCGCGCCAGCTGCGCGCGTCCGCTGCGCGCGTCCGCTGCGCGTCGAGGCAGGCATGGGTTTTTAAGCAGCCGGTTTCGCCGCTAGACTGCTAACCGCCGCTGTGTGAGTTGACCCTGAACAGCACTTCCGGTCTGCGTTAAACTTCCCTCCACTCAACCGGAACAATCCGTGGTGGACCAGGGAAGACGCCGATGACCGAGTGCAGGAAGCGTAGTGCAAAGTGCAAGTACTTAAAAATATTTGATAGCAGCTCAGCGTGATGTCTTAAAAACGAGTAAAGTGCAAATATGTTAAAAAACTGCAAGCAAACAGTGTTAGCGCTACAGAGCAAACTATGCAGCGCTTATAGCGCTGCCTCTCCCACCGCGGCGCGGGACGTAGCCCGGTCGAAGCCCGGGCCAAGGGCGGGCCCGTCTGTGCCCGTCAGAGACCGGATAAGGCCGGGCTGGGCCACCCCTCTGACATTTAGTTTGTGTGGCTGTGTGGGTTGGAGTAGTGAGTAGGGCAATTTTAGTTGTGGTGCTTGGACATTATGAACAAACGCAAACCTATAGCGGGTGTGGGGGTAGTGGGGACCCTTGATGCGTTACGAGGGCAGAGTCAGTGTTAAATCATCAAATTCAGCTCACTGAACGTAGGCTATCGCTCGAACCAGTAGTTTCCGTCAGTATCCCTGGACCTTCTCCACTTTTTCCGTGCTGTGAGTTAGTTGCTATTGAAGCCACTGACCAGCAGAGCGGTTCGTCTCCCCTACCCCACAGCAGTCAAACGATATCTCTCTCCTCTAACTTAGGAAATATGGAAAGTCCTCTTAATACCTCTCTGGTATCTATCAGTGGTCAGAAGCCTAGTCATGTCAATATTGTTGAACCACCATCTAAAAAGCGGAAAGCCCGAGGACCATTAAAAAATAATCATATGCCCCTTAGATCTGGCAAACGTAAAGGGGAGCCTATCGCGAGCATTAGTAACATGATGGCTAGTAGCGGTTCAACTAGCCAGCCTTGCCCAGTGGATGTATGTGTTTCCTCCCACTTGAGTAATGAGGGAGATCTTTGTACTAGGATAGTACTTAAATTATCGGCACTGATCAACCCCATAATAAAGAAGTTGTCCCTGATTGAAGAAAGACTTGGTAAAATAGAGATGGGCATTGTTAATCTCCCTCTAAACAATTCCAATGGGACAACGGTGGGTGGGCTTCCAACACAATTGAATGAGAGGCCAGTGGGAGTATCTAGGGGCCCGGTCAGCAGTGTAAGTTGCTCTCCATCTTTGTCAGGTATTGTCACTAAGGTAACACAACCTGACAATCGACCTCAAATTATAAAGCCCTTATTTTCTACTAAGAAGCAGGTAGAGAGACTTACTAGCCCGAAGATATATCAGCCCCCCATTTCTAGCCCTCCGAGTACCCAGACCTTTCTACATCTACCCCCGGAAGCCACGCCACATACAGTTGTTATGTCCAACGTCCCAGTGCTTCCTTCTGGAGTGCAGGAGCACTGGTCTACGCTTAGAAATAAGGCACTACATTTGTTGAGTGTTAGGACCGGCATCAAGGAACCTCTTTTCGTGAGTTTAAGATGGTTCGTAGAGTTCCTGGGTGGGTAAATCCTACAAGTCTCTCCCAGGTGATTGTGTGGTTCTTAGCTTTAGATCCCCCAGATTGGTTCAGCACATATTGGAGAGGGTGGGCAATTGTTATACCAGGGAGGATGATATCAATTGTGTCCCGTTGGGCTTTTTCTACAAATCAGAAGGGAGTATTGGCCATAGAGCGAAGAGGGGCGAACCTAATTTGTGTGGACAACATACTTTTCAGATCTCCACTTGCAATCGATTTGATGCTTTAACTTCCACGGAAGAAATAGATTGACATAAAGTTCCTGGCGGCCCGACCAAGACAGGAGCCCTAGCTTATACACGGCCACTTCGTACTTGGGATGTCTCAGTTTCTGGTTGTGTTTGTCCTAGTCGAGCCGATCCCGGGATTGTTTGTGGAACTGGGATGGTTAAAGCACTTGAGGAGAGGACGAGGGAATCTATTATTACCCCCTCGGCTACCCCTACCCCCTACAGCGTTTTCCAACAGTACAACAGTCTTTCCAGTAAGTCAGTGGTGGTGGGCAATAGTAGTACGGGTGAAACGGACCATCTTTACACTACTGTAAAAGGGCTTGCACAGCCATCGTTGTCTTTTTCATCTTGGAATGTAGCTGGTCTGTCTTCCAAAACTGTCTCTACTGATTGGGCAGTCTTTATAGATAATTATGACATTTGGTTTTTTCAAGAAACTTGGTCTTTGGCTCCCATTTTCTTCCCTGGCTATCTTAATTTCTCTAAAACAGCGCTAAGGGGCCAGAAAGGTAGGTCGTCTGGCGGACTCACATGCTGGGTCAGGCAGTTAGATGGATGTGTGGTGCAGGAAGTTCACATTGATAGTCCCGACATAATGGTATTGCGGATACGGATGGCCGACGCGTTAGACGTTCTGGTAATTAATGTCTATGCCAGAGGGTCGCCTGGGGGTAAAGCATCATCTGTTGTCGCCCACCTTGACAAGTTTTTAGGTAGTCTGGGGGGTGGCTGCAACCTGATAATAGCGGGCGATTTTAATTGCACTTTCGAGCCCTCGACCACGAAGATGGTAATCTTAGTCTGGAAGAGGATGCACAATGGAACATCCCGCAACTAAATTTAAGCCCAATTAAAAAGTGGACTGAGGCTGCTTTACAGCTCAAGGGGATGTGTTTGGAAAGGAGACTTAGAGCAGCCAATGGGAGGACGCATTCAGATAGTGAAGGTACTCACACTTTTGACAATGGATCTAGAAGTAGTCGTATTGACTACATATTTCTTAATGTGGAATTCTGGTCTTTTATGTTGGATATGGTGGTCCAGGAGCGGAATGAAAGTGACCACAACCCGCTGATTCTAACCTTTAAGATTCCTGGTCTCTCTAGTAATGACTCTAGGGCCGCTGAGGACAAGTTAACCGAGGCCATACTTACCAATGATATGAGGAGAGTTAGATGGGCTAGGTTGGTGGATAGTAAGGGTGATGTGGCTGAGATGAAATCCTTGGTTGTCCGCTCACTCTCTATTCTACAAGAATGCGCCTCCCAAGAGGCGGTAAACCACACTATCCCGAGGTCCACAATGAGCTCTTTGGGAAGTTAAAATGTTTTTTACTAAACCAAATAAACAAACGAGGGCCCCATTCATTAAGGCAGCCTCCTGGTATAATAAAGCCTGTAGAGAGGCTTATAGGTCACTGGCTAGGGCTATTAGATCACATGTAGCGGGGGATATAAAAAAAAGCTAGAGCTAGGTATAAGGCTTCCCAATTGCAAGCGAAAAAGGACTGGGATGAGTCCCGATGGCAAGACTTGCTTGTAGCAAGCAAAGAGCGAAATTTGATGCATTTCTGGCAACTTGTTAAATGGGGCAGTGGAGTTATATCCCAAGTTCCCACGAACCATGTTGCTCCAGAGGTGTGGGTGTCCCATTTTGAGGCACAGTTTTCAGCCACTAGTTGTAGTGATTTTATTAACCCCCTTCCTGTTTTGGCTATCAGTGCCACCTTTTCTTGTATCGAGGTGGAAAAAGTGCTAAAATCGATCCCGCGAGGTCGGGCCCCAGGTCCAGACTGTATTCCGGCTGATCTGTTTGTATCGGACAAAGAGAACTGGGTCCCCTATATAAAATATCTTGCTAATGCAGTAGCTAGTGGCGCAGCTATTCCGGATACTTGGTTCGGTGCTGAAATTTTACCTAAATTTAAGAAGGGTGATCGTTCCCAGCCAGGCAATTATAGGCCAATAAGCCTTATTGCTTCCATTCAAAAATTAGTCGCAAGGCTCGTCCTAGTCAGAATTCAGGCCTGGATAGACGAGATGGACATTTTGACCCCCCTACAGGCAGGGTTCCGTCCCCACATAAGTACCGTAGACCAGGTGTTTAGGTTTGCTCTTGTTTATTGGAAGGTAGTTGCTATTGGTGGTGGCACGATTTACGCGGCCTTTGTAGATCTTAAGACCGCGTTCGATTTAGTTCCCCGTGCCAAAATGTGGAGTGTATTTCAGGCTCTGGGGATGCCCTACGAATTACTAAGTATCCTGGTTAAATTGCATGAAACCAACTATGCACAGGTTCGTTGGGGGAAGCAGGGGAATGTTACCGAAAGGTTTCCGGTAACTAAGGGGGTCCGACAAGGGTGTGTACTGGCCCCAACCCTGTTTTCACTCTTTATTAATAGGGTGGTCCAATACTTTACATCCCATTCCACTGATGCTCCAATGCTGGCAGGAATGAAGATACCGCTGCTCATGTTCGCGGACGATACCCTGCTACTTTCCAGAACCCAGAAGGGGTTGCAAGTGGCACTGGAGCGTTTTGGGGTTTTTTGTCGCGAGCATGAGCTAGTGGTTAATGTGGACAAAACGAAGTTGATGGTGTTCCATAGGTCAAAGGCCGTGAGGGGGAGGGTGTACATGGATAATGCCCCCTTGGAGCAGACCGACACCTTCACTTATTTAGGGTTAACTCTGGGTAAGAAACTTAGCTGGAAATCCCAGATTGACCTGCTGACACTTAAGCATTCCCAACTCGTAGGTGCATTGCTTAAAGAGCATAGGCTCTCTAAGACCAAACCCTTAGCCCCTGCGTTAAAGATATACAACCATAAAATAGGTTCATCATTGTTGTATGGGGCGGAATTATGGGGTTTTAATGATTTAACATCTTTGGCTGTCGCCCAAAACAAATTTGTGAGAGCTTTGACTGGCCTACCGCAGTCTACTCCATTGCGGCCTTTATATTTGGATCTGGGCTGTAATAAAATAGCGGACCAGGCACGGTTTAGACCGGTAGCATTCTGGAGAAGGCTCTGGACTACTCCGGAGCTTACTCCGTACGCTCAAGCTTTCTCTGATGTTAGGTCGCTGGGTTGTACCAATAAAATCCCTTGGATAAGGAATCTAAAAATTATACTGTTTAGTATGGGGCTGAGTAAACTGTGGGAGGATCCAGCCGCTGCTATCTTCCCTGCGAAAAAGGATTTGAAAGCCGCCTATTGGAGCATGGTTAGATTGCAGCAACTGACACATCACCAATGTAGCTCCTTGACTCGGGTTTTTAATGAACACAAATTTGAGCCAAACCTCGAAACCTACTGGGACATTATTACTAGACCTAATGATAGGAAGCTGTATCATCAGTTTAGGGTGGGTTCTCTTCCCATTAAAGAGTTCACCAGTAGTTGGCACCCCCTCGGATGACAAATGTCCCTTTGTCCAGCCGAGATTGAGTCACTAGCTCACATTTTCTTTGTATGCCCTGCCTATAGGTCACCTAGGCACAAATGGTTGAAACCCATTTGTAAGAATATGGGCATCAGAGTAGCTATGGAGGCCTTAAGGATTCTGAAAACCAACACAGAGGATCCTATTATTATAGCAGTGGCCAAATTCTTGAGCTGGCTGTGGGTCATTCGAGCAATCAAGATGAGGGATTGTTAATATGGCTATTTATAATAAAGTATTAATAATTTGTCACAGTTTTAGCATATTATGTATCATGTTTATATTTGTCATTGTTTTTATGCCACGTGTTCCCCTGTGATTTTTAGCTATTTATATGATATAAGATCAGTTTTTTAGACAATCTGATATAATGTTACTATATGTACCTTTTTTCCTTTTTTTTCAATTTCTTTTTTTGGTCATTTTAACTGTTTTATGGGAACATTAGATAATGTGGTATAGAGTCAGTTTGTATGTTTTGCTGATGTATGTCGTCTTTTATGATTCTCGACAATCGAAATAAAGACATAATTAATCGTAATCGTTAATCGAATGGCTGCCCTATAACTTTTATTATAGACAGTGGTGCATTGATCAAGATCATGCCGGCAGAAAAATATAAAAAACTAACTCTGGTATCACGTCTGATGCCATTGAGAACAAAAGTGTACACCTGGGCTGCTTCTATCCCATTACAAAGTCAAGGGTCATTAGTAGCGACCATCAAGTATAAGAAAATGACAGTACAAGCACCAATTCATGTCCTCCCAGTTACTTTTATGAGTGCATGTCTCCTCAGCTTCAGCACTGCTGCCGACATGGACTGATATCCATCAACTACAACCTTAATGCACATTCTGAAATGGTAAGTCAATTCCCGTCATCGTTTCACGGACTGGGGAAACTCAAGACAATCAGGGTGCAAGTTCACATTAATGAGGACATTTTGTCCTGTTGCTCAGCGACATCGTCAAAGTGTTTTTGATTTACAAGAAGCCATTGAGAAAGAACTAGAGACATTATTACAGCATGACATCATCGAGCGTTCTACTGGTCTGACGCCATGAGTTTCACCCATAGTGGTAGGGCCAAAAACAGAAAGTGGGGGTTTGGTGCGCATTTGTGTTCATATGCGCCAGGTCAACAAAGCATTTGAGAGAAAAAGACATCCAGGTCCACACATAGCGGACATGATAACACAGCTAAATGGCGCCAAAGTCTTCTCCCGTCTTGATTTGAACAAAGGATACCACCAACTCGAGCTGGAAGAGAACCTTAGGTACATTACTACTTTTACAACTCATGTTGGTTTGTTCAGATAGAAAAGACTCAGGGGGATATGTTAGCCTTCCTAACTTAATGCCTCTCTCCTCCACTTCTGAAAAACATGGCTGCACCATATTTACAAGAATGTGGTGCAGCCTTGTGTTTCCCCCTGCGATGGCACTAAGTTTAGCAACTTAGTGACAAGGCAGGCACCCTTGCACCAGAGTGCAAGGGTGTCTGCGTGCAGGGGAGGATTGTTTATGTGTAGGAAGGTGTCCCTTCCTGCACATAAACAATCCTAGAAATGCCATCCTGTCCCTTTCATGTGTGCTGCTTCATGCAGCACACATGAAAGTGACAGAATGGCATTTTTTTTAAAGTTTGTTTATGTGCAGGAAGGGACACATAAACAAGCAATGGCATTTTGCTTTTTCCATGTGTGCTGCACAAGGCAGCACACATGGAAAGCAAAACGAGGAGAAATGATGCATTTCTCCTCGTTTCGCCATCTTAAGACCAGTTTTTACCTGCTCTTAATTTTGGCGCTGCCTCCTATGTACGCCACCCTTGTACATAGGGGGCAGCGTCAAAATGAATGGGTGTTGCGGTGGAACGCCCACCGCAACACCCACTGCCCACCCCTTTCACGCTAACCATAGCGTGAAAGGGGGCTTTTTGTACAAGGCAGCGTTAAGCCACGTTAAGTGGCTTAACGCTGCCTTGTACATAAGGTGCAGCCCCTATCGCCACCACAACGTCAATATAGGTGACGTTGTGGTGGCCATAGGGGCTTGTACATATGCCCCTCAGTTTTGGTGTGTCGTGAGCTGCAGAAATCATTCAGGATGTCATTCACCGAGCAATTCAACCTGTCGCACATGTTTTTAACTACAATGATGATATGCTAGTGTTTGGGGCCATGGAGCATGAAAAAGCTCTTAGACAAGTATGCTGTCTGCTCGCTGATGCAGGTCTCACTCTAAATGCTGAAAAGTGTGAGTTTCATAAAACCAAACTCAAGTTCTTTGAGCATATTTTCTCTGAAGGGGGAATGACTCCTGACCCTGTCATCCACTTGTCCCCCGCAGGATGTGACCATGCTGTGATCCTTTTTAGGTATGGCCAGCTATTCATCCAGGTACATTTGTGACTTTGCCACGGTGAGTGCCCCATTAAGAGAGTTGACAAAGAAGAATGTTCCATTCCAATGGTCCTCTGAATTTGACCGAAGTTTCAAGAAAGTCAAACACGCAATTGAAAATTCAATTAAAATGGCTTATTTTGATCCAAAGCTACATAATGAGGTGGTAGTAGATGCAAGCCTGGTGGGGTTGGGTACGATTCTTGCTCAACACAATGGACATCCAAATGCTCAGAGACACATTGTGGCCTATGCTAGCCAAAGTCTCTCTCAAATTGAACGTGCCTATTCTCAGCCAGAAAAAGAGAGACTGGCTGTAGTGTGGGCTTGTGATCATTTTCATGTGTTTCTGTACGGAAAGCATTTCACCCTTGTCACTGACCACCAAGCGTTGCTCATCATTTTCAGAAATCCGAAAGCAAGATGCCCCCTCACATTGAGAGGTGGGGGGTTGCGATTGCAGGAGTATGATTACACTATTGTGCATAAGCTGGGGAAGGATCAAAATCCCACAGATTACTTTTCACGAGTGCTGTTACAATGTCACAGAGCAACGTCTAAAGCATCTGAAGAGTATATCAATTTCATTGTAAACTTTAGTCAGTCGCGGCTCCTGGAGGGAGTGCTGCGGGGCGGTGGGGCGGGGGAGGGGCAGGGTAGGGGGTAGTAAACTCCGGCATACGGCCGAACGGAGTTAAGTACATAAATAAATAAATAAAACGAATTACATTGCGCGCGCTGCAACGCCAAATGGCGATGCGGCGCGCGCAATGTAATTCATTTTATTTATTTATTTATGTACTTAACTCCGTTCGGCCATATGCTGGAGTTTACTAACCCCCACCCTGCCCCTCCCCCGCCCCGCCCCGCCCCGCCGCACCACCCCGCAGCACTCCCTCCAGGAGCCGCGACTGACTTTAGTGTCACTGCAGCTCTATCCATTGAGCAAATCCTTACTGCAACCAACACAGATAGAGACATGCTCACACCTAAGGATATCATTACAACACAATCATGGAGAAGACATACTCAACCTCTCATCGATGATGCTGAACATCAAACGTTTTAAAATGTGCAGGAAGAACTTTCTGTCACTCAAGAAGCTATTATACTAAGAAGTTCGAGGATTATATTATCTGAGAGTTTGAGGCAACAAGCCATTGAGCTGGCACATGAAGGACATTGTAGCCACCAAGAGAGCCCTCAGAGTGTGGTTTCTTTGCCTTGATGAAAGGGTTGAGAAGGAACTGAAAAGCACGTCACCTGTATAACTGCTTATAACCCAAGACAACACAGCATCTGCTAAACATGTCTGACCTTCCTAAACAAGCGTGGGAGAAAATTGCAGTTGATTTCTTTTCGCCCTTAAACAATGGCCATCATCTAATGGTAGTTATTGATGAGTACTCACGTTTTCCCTTGGTGGAAGATTTGTCATCAACCACCCATGACAAAGTAATCGAGGGGCTGGATGACATTTTCGCAGTGTGGGGTGTTCTCTCCATTCTTAAGTTGACAATGGTCCACCCTTCAATAGCAGAGAGTTTAAGGACTGTCTTAGTTGCTTTAATGTCAAAAATCAGAAAAGAACACCTCTCTGGCCACAGGCACATGGCTTTATTGAATGATTTATGGGCACTCTGAAGAAAGTGGTTTCGCGAGCTGCTCTAGAAGTAATCAATCTCAAGTCAGCCCTATGTCCATCCCTTCGTGCCTATTGGTCAACTTTCCATTCTACAACAGGTGAAAGTCCTGTAACCTTGGTGTGTAGGAGAGCCATTGGCACCACGTGGCCACAATGGACCACAAACCGAGCAATAGACACTGATGAGATTCGTGTCACGGACACTTCTCGCAAAAGCAAGATGAAGGCCTATGCAGATAAGTGCAGATGCACTCGGGACCACAGTGTTTGAAGGAGGAAACCAGGTCCAAGTCAAACAGAAACGCAAGTTTGATGCTCCATTTGATTCTGATCCATTAAGAGTCGTGACAAGTAAAGGACATATGGTGACTACTCAACGTCGCAGAAAGTCCATTACAAGAGACTCATCACATTTCAAGCATCTGCCTTGATGTTCATCGGCTCCAGACATTACGGGTGAGACAAGTCCACTTGAGTGCCCAAGTCAAGCATCTGAATCTACATCGACGATGACAGTGCTGCTTCTTCACCTCATACGACTCGATCTGGAAGACTATTGCGAGCACCTCGGTGACTCATTGAGGATCTCTAATGTAAGTATGTTGTCCGTACTTTTTATTTAACAAAGGGGGAGATGTAGTGTCATGTGATCATGTGCAGTAGGACTCTTGTGGTTCTCGGCGGACTCCTTACAAAATTACGTAATCAGTTGGGGTGTGTGTGGGTGTGTTCAATAAAGTTTATGACGCAAGCATTCCATTAACGGCTGCATGCTGAGGAATAAAGACATATGCTACCGAGCTCCATGTGTGGCGTGATCATTTATGTTCTCCGAGCTGGGGTGGATGCGACAAGGGTATTTTCAAATATGTTCATAAGTAACCAGTTTTGAAGGAAGAGTTGAGCTCTGGCGCTCTCAAGATTCTCCGGGATGCCAATCGATTGAATATAATTCCTATGTTAGCGTTCTTCAGCGCCTTCCACTCTAGTGTGTAGGAACTCAATTGCACCAGATAGTTCTTTAATCTTAGATTGGACCTCATGTACTGTGGGTTTCAGAGAGGCCATCATACACTCATTCTGTGTCACCCTTTCTATTAACTGCTGATGATCTGTCCAAAGTAAGTTCACATCAGTGACAACTGAGTCTATCTAATTCTCAAGAGTGGATTTTAGTATTGAGGACAGCCTATAAAATGGCATTGATTTTTTCAGTATGACCTTCTAGGATCATTTCAACTGATCTCAATACCCTCTTGGCACCAGATCCCCCTCTACGCTCATCTCCATTGACTTTTCAGTAAGTGGCCCTTTTCCACGTCTAAGGTGCACCATCCTTGTGGGGTATCATGTAATAAAAATAATCAATTGTGGACAAAGTCACTGTGGCCTGACACGATTAATCAGGCTACCTGCAATGGTTCCAGAAGTCATGGACATATAAGGAAATCAGCCAGGAGAGGGGAGACCTCACGCTTCCACTGGATGGGGCGGTTCGTGTGGCAAGAATTCACAGTTCATATAGCTTTCCCCCATTGCTATCTGTTGTGCGTCCCTAGGACACCAGCTCCTACCACCCAGTGGGTGTGGCACCACCAAATTATTATTAATTGTAAATCTTGGTGGGGGCTCCAGTTTGGGATGAGATACTCCCCCTCCATCAGTGCACTTGCTCAGAGTCTGAGGGCGCTGATCAGTCTCTGTCTGAGACCAGGTCTTTTCTGCCCTAGACCTTACCAGGTCGAAAAGTTCTAGTCCCACAAACGGATAGGGGAGGGCCCGATTGGATCTTTGAGGGCAGAGAAGTCACTCCAGTGCCTCACAAGACCCAGAAGCACGTCCCCCAGCTGCCTCAATTGGCGTTGCTCCATCCAGGCGATGACGGTCGACGGGCTCGGGCTGCCATGGTGCACCTACCCACCATGGCGTGTTCCGCAGCCACTGCGAGTGCAGTCTACTGTGACCCACAGGCCGGCGTGGCTCCAGCAATACCAGGACTCTTATTATTTCCTGTGATCTCTGCCTTGGTGCTTGGGCGTGATCCACTGCCCCCAGGAAGCCATGCTCCACAGCAGGGCCTCACCAAGCACGGCTCAGAGTCATGTTTCTATCTTGTCTTCCCACAAGGGCCCTCGCCCACAGCCGCTTCCACCAACATAAGGCTGATGCCGCCACAGGGATCAGTGCTCTTTATCCTCACCATCCTCCCAGGGGGCATGAGAGACACCACTGGCGATGTTCAAGTAAGGATTAAAATTCATTTTGAGGTGGCACCAGGGAACAACGGCAGAGTGCAGCCTTACCCCTCCCTTTCTGCTTCCTCTCTTAAAGTCCAATTCAACTAAATATTAACATTCTATCTCTATCAAAGTTACATCATTAGTTCCCAGAATGCCACGTGACCATCATTTACTGGCATTCAAGAATATCTAAAAAGAAATGTATTCACAAAAAAAAATATTCACCAAATCTGCAGGTGAGATACAGAGAAAGTGAAAGGGAGCACTTTCTAAGGTGCCTATTCACAATGGTAAATTTACATATGGGTAAATTTACTCTTGAACTTTGTGAAAACTTTACTACTTTTGGAAATTCACCATATCCGTGTGTAAACCTACTACACAGTGTAGATTTACATGTCTTTACCTCTCTAGTTTAGGGGTGAAGTCTCCATAAACGTAATTTACAACAGGAAATTATTTTATAACCGTATTTTACACTCGGCACACTTTGCTGTGACTCTGCAACCTGGGCAGAGACTCTGAAACTGGGTTGGAGAACTCCGCATGGAAGAATTAGATACTCCTCAAACAAATCATACACACCTTACACCAGTGGTGGCTGGTGACATTTGAAATTGATGAGGCGTAAATGTTGGGTATGACTTTTATGTAGCGAGCGAAGTGAGTGAGATCGATAGACAAACATGGGATTTGGTGGGGTCCTCCCCTAAGAAACAATTAACAAAAGATTGGCAAGCTGCATTTTAAAGCAAATTTTAATAAAGAATTTATTGAGAAACCAAGAAGGTTTATAGAGCAATTGTGAACATGTAGTCTTGCAATATTTAAACATTAAAAACTGCCCAATATCTTAATGCATTAATATGTTAACCAGTTACTGTAGTATGCATATTGTACAGTGCGACAACTTCAGGCCCTTTTGTGTGGCACCGACTTTGGAATGCTTTAACCAGGCTTGGGTAACCACCCACAGTTGCTGGCTCAAATTAGTCATATAGAAATATGTTCAGACATAGCTTTACATGAGATGAAATGTGTGAGGGTCTCTAAAAGGGGAGTGGCTTAAACATGTAAACTACATTTCTGTGATTCCCATACTGTGCCACCCGACCGGTATTTTTGTTTCTCTCTGAGCGCTCTGTTATTGCATCCAGATCTATTACACAACAACTGACATACACCTAAAACCTGCCAGGACTATTGGCTTTGTCAATGTTTGTTAGCTGTTTAAGACAAATAAGTAACAACAATGACTTTGTTGTAAATAATTAATACTGAAAATGTTTCAATTGTGAAATTGTGAGGATGTGAATTAAATATTATTCAGTCCTGTGGATGGAGTAATGGTCTTCATTTATGTGCACTTCATGTTAGACATGTATGACCTTTTTCTCTCCACCTCTCGCCCATCTTAGTTACTTACTTACTTATGCCTACTACCCCTCCTGGGGTATAGGCCATCAACCAGGACTCTCCAGCCATCTCTGTCCTGGGCTTTTCTTTCAATCTGACTCCAGGTGTAACCCATCTCCTTGCAATCAGCCTCAAGGCCTCAACACCAGGTGTTTCTTTGCCTTCCTTTTTTCCTTTTCCTTTGAGGGTTTCAGGTGAGGGCTTGCCTCGTGGTGTTTGATGCAGGCTTGTGGAGGGTGTGACCTATCCAGCCCCTGCGTCTTTTAATGATTTAGTCATGAGCAGGGAGTTGGAAAGTCTGCTGCCATAGGTCGTTATTGTTGATGGTGTTTGGCTAGCAGATTCGAAGGTTTAACCTCAGACAGGTGAAGATGAAGGTCTGGACTTTGTTGGGGGTGGTTACTGTTGCCCTCCAAGTTTCTGCTCCATACAGAAGGACTGATTTTGCGTAGGTGTTAAAAAGCCTGATCTTGGTTTACAGCGTTAGGTCTTTGGAGCTCCAGATCTTCTTTAGCTGAATGAAGGCAGCCCTTGCTTTGCCGATTTTTGCCTTGACATTGGTTTCTGTGGGGAAACAACCTTTAGATCGCGGTCATTACACCGAGATACCTTTACAACGCGGTCATTACAACGACCACGTTGTTAGTACGCGATGCATTTACATCGCAAGTCTTTACAACAAATTCCACTAGGGGGCCCTGAGGTATTGGAAATGAATTCCAACACCTTCCCTACTGTTGCGCAAACTGGAGTAGGAATAGAAAATAATACTATTCCTAAGTCCAGCGCGCCCCTAGTGGAAGTCGCTGTAAAGACTTGCGATGTAAATGCATCACCTACTAACAACGCGGTCGTTGTAACGACCGCGTTGTAATAGCACACAATGTAATACATCGTGTAGTCAAGTGCTATATTCGTTTCTGTGCCCCCCTGCTTGTCTATGACTCTGTCCAGGTAGGTAAGGTCCTCAACCTCTTCCAGCGCATTGCCTGCAAGAGTGACTGCAGTTCTGCTGGCCATGTTAGCCATCGGGATCTTGATTTTTCCCCTGTGGATGTTGAGACCATGTTGTGCTGATGTGGCTGCCACTTTGTCGATCTTCTCTTCCATCAACTGCTCAAGGATGATGCGCAATGTTGCAATCTGGTCTGTGCAGGATATATCTTTGCTGAAGCCGGCTTGCTGGTCTCGCAACTGGGCGTTGACCTGTTCCGTCATTCTGTTCAGGATGTTGAACACTTCGCCTGGGGTTGATGGAAGAGTCATCCCTCTGTAGTTTGCGCAGCCACCCAGGTCACCTTTCTTGTGGATCTTGATCAGATATCCCTCCTTCCAGTCTGACAGCAACTTTTCCTCTCCTCAGATCCTTCCAAACATGGGGTAGAGCATGCCTACTGATGTTTCAATGTCATCCTTCAGTGCCACTGCAGGAATGTTGTCAGGTCCTGCTGCCTTCCCATTTCTTAGATGTTTGATGGCTTGCTGTATTTCTTTCTTGGTTGGTCTGCTGCAGTGGATTGGCAAGTCCTTGTCAGCTGGCTGTATGTCTGGTGGAGACTGCAGCACAAGCTGGTTCAGTAGTTCTTCAAAGTACTCCACCAATCTTCGTTGTTGGCCTCCGTTACCCATGGTTGTCTTCCCAGCTTTGTCTTTAACAGGTCTTTCTGGCTTGCTGTATCTGCCGGAGAGTTTCCTTGTTATGGCATAGAGTTCTTTCAAGTTTCAATGGCTTGCTGCTTCTTGGGCTTCTGTGGCAAGACCATTGATGAATCTTCGCTTGTCTGCTCTTAAGCTTCTCTTTGCTTCCTTGTTGGTTTTTGTGTATTCGCCTTGAACTTTCGCTTTTTCTGCTCTTGTTCGGCTGGTGTTGATTGCAGCTTCTTTTTCCTTTCTCGCTTGGATTTTGCAGAGAGTCTCGGTGTAGATCTATTCTTTATGCTGGTGTTTCATGGGACCCAGTACCTCCTGAGAGGTTGATGTCACTGTTTCTTTCATCTTCTCCCACTGACTTTCTACTGAGTCTCTGTCGTCCTTTAATTTTTGCAGGACTTGAAACTTGTTACTGAGGGTGACTGAGTATTCACTCCATTTCTGTGCATTTTTGAGGCGGGTGGTGTTATATCGCTGTTGGTTTGTTGGTTCCATCCATGCTTTCTTCATCTTTAGCTTTAGCCTGGCCATGGAAAGGTCTGACGCCATGTCCGCTCCTCTCATCACTCTCACATCCTGGAAAAACCTTTGGAACTTCTTGGCAATGCAGTCATGGTTGATCTGTTTCTCTGTTGAATGGTCTGGTGACACGCATGATGTCTTGTGTATTCGTTTGTGTGAGACTGCACTACCGCATATCATCAGACTGTTCAGGGCACAGAGATCTGCGAGCCTTTCACCATTCTCGTTCATGGCGCCAAGACCATGGTTGTCCATGACTTCTTCGTACCCGGTGTTGTTACTTCCAATCTTGGCATTGAGGTCCTCCATCAGTTTGGTGATTTCTCTTTCAAGGCATTGCTCCAGGATGGACTGAAGTCTGTTGTAAAACTGTTCCATTTCCTCTTCTTTGCTGTCATTTGTAGGTGCATAGCATTGGATAACATTCATGTTGATCTTCTTTTTCTTTGTGCAGAAGGTCACTGTGAAGATTCTGGGACTGTGGACTTCCCATCCAATCAGAGCTCTGTTGGCTGCTGGTGTTAGCATTGGTGCTACTCCCTGAGTATGAGGGGGGTTCTCTTCCTTGTGTCCAGATTACAGCAGCATTCCTCTTTGAGCCAGTCTTTTCTGTCCGCACTGTGTCCATCTGGTCTCACTGAAGCCAAGCAGGGCAACGTTTTATTTTTTCATCTCCGCTGCCACTTGAGCTGTCTTGCCTGCCTCATACAAGGTCCTCACATTCCATGTCCTGATGGTGATGGTCTTGGTCGAAAGCAGGTGGATCGGCTTTGTGGCTTCCAGGGAACTCTGGCTTTCACCACAAGGTGTCATGGCTCTCTGTGAAGAAGATTCCTCTCTCCGCAAGGCCGGGATGTCATTTGGTCTTTTGGTTGATGTTTCTGTAGCTAGGATGTTTTTACATGGTGGGGTAGCTAGCCCCACGCAACTCCTTTCGCAGCTGGGCTTGGGACCAGCCATGGCAGAGTTATCTTGTCAATCTGCATATCTTAAACCTCATATCTTTGCGCTTCAGCATCCTCTTTTCACTCTTTCCTGAGTTTCCTCGCATCTCCTTCACTTCACCTCCCTCAAAGATACACAGCACTTTATTTATTTTCATTTACTTTCCCCTTGTCAGTATTTTGACAACTGTTTACCCCCTTCACACACATGTACACAGAATTTCAATTGCAACTGGAATAAGTGACCATTGCTCTGTGTGCTCTGTGGAGAGGCCAATCCACTGACAGGCACTATGAGAAACCCACACTGACTTCAGCCTCAGTGCCAGAGCTCTCAATCGCGGCCTGTCATAAACACCTGGTGCTACTCAGTTCAAAGTATGCACTAACCAAACATAAAAAGATGCACGAAAAACCTACAGAAAACACATATGATGGAAATAGCCAACACTCTTGGAGAACACAAGATTTAGTAAAACAACACGTGAAATAGAAACAGGAACTAAATTGCTGGTATGCATTACCTTAACGTTTTTAACATTCATTCTTCGGAAATCAATCAGTGTTTTGGCATTAATGTTAAGGGCATGAATACAGGGCCCGGCAAGGACCCATTTTAATGTGTTTTAACACCAAATGTCAGAGCCAGATCCCCAGAATTACGCAACATCAAGCATCTAGCATGCTGCTGATGGAGCAGGGTAAATGTAAAAATGTTAACCTCCTAATATTTTCGTACAATATTAATAAACATGTTCGTTTAAGTAAATAACCAACAATGTATGTTAAGGGTTAATGGTAACACGCAATTCTGTGTGCAAATTAATTGACTTATAATTGTTTACGTATCTAACATAACATAATATTTGCGTACTAATTAAATAATAAATGCATGATTTGTGCTTTTAAATAAAACGTGTGGTTGCAAAATAAAGCGATGGTAAGTAAGGGACAGCTTTATATGTTGCTTCTGCTAGGTAATACCTAATTGGGGTACGTAGAAAGACGGGAGGGAAACGAAAGGGTTTATATTTCTTTGTTTTAATAACATTTTGTTTATCTTTGAAAATAGTGCGCTTAGGCCTGCCGAGCAGCAATATAAAATGGCCGCGAGTTGCTAGAATGCGCATGAGCGGGAGACCATGTGATAGAGGAGAGAGGCTGTGGAAAAGGGATGATCACGCGCTGATGCCGAGAGGCTAAGATGAAAGTATGGTCAAGGCTGTTGTGACCCTTCTGAGCAGATGTGTGCCAAGATGATCAGCAAGAAGCGTGAGAAGCCTGGCTGAATCAATAGACGGAACTGTATTACACAAAATGTAACAGAAAAGATACAATTTGGACTGATCGAAACGGATGAGCAAGTGCATGAACTGTGGGAAACGATGCTTGCATGGACATTCCACACGGAACTGGTTAAGACCAGGAAGTTTGATTAAAATGTATATGGACCTGAGTTTTTGACCAATGAGAATGAATCGCGCCATGTAAGAAGAAACATTTTATGCTGTAAGCTAGAATTAGGGTATAAGAAGACCTACTCTTGGTGGGAGGGGTATGTGTATGCTGTTAGAATGCTGCGGGAGATGCTGCTGAAGTTAGATGCTGCGTGAGTTAGATGCTGTAGATGGGAGAAGTTGCGGTCGCTGATGCTGACGAGCTGATGCTGCTGCTGTTATTTTCCTTTTCCAGTTGAGTATAAAGATGCTGCTTTAGGAGAACTTTTTAATGATAGGGTTTATTAGAATTATTAGGTTTTTACCCAGATAGATAGATAGATTGATCTATAGAGTTCTTATTATGATAACCTCATTTTTCCGTCTAATAAAAGTGCCTTGCAATTTCAAACTATTCTTATATTGATGATAAATGTAATGATCTGAATAATAAGCTTAACCTCATTTCCTGCATTTAAAACTTTATATAAACTTTATTATTCTTTAAAACAAATGACTCAGTGATTCTTTAGCTCAATGATTAATAATGAAATGGTAAAAGAGTTTATTGTGATTGAGCTGGTCTTAATCACCATCAACTGATTCCTACTAGTTGGTCCATCGACCAATGAGCGGAATACCTTAAAAGCAAATGAGAAATATTATGTCATTATAAAAGAGGTATCCCGTCTCCTTCCAGCGAATCGTTTTTCTCCTAGGTTCATGACGGAGGAAATCCAGGGAATAAATGAGTAAGTGAATGTATATGCGGTGTTATGGGCCCCACCGTCATATGGATATAGTGTGTGTGTTAGAGAAATAATTGCACCTGGATGACCAAAGCATAATAGGAGAATTATTTTTATTGTTAGCGCTGGATCAGATTTCTTGGTAGCAGAGTTATGGTTACTATAGATTAGTTTGGTGATTATTGATTTTTGATTATAGATTATTGATAAGTTCATGTCTAACACTTTTTGTTGAGTCGCGTTATGTTATATGTAAGTTTTCACGCTTCCGGGAAGTAGGAAGTGGAACACGTGTGGCAAGAGAAGTCACATGGAATTTTACACTGCCTGAGTTCATTTTTGGTAATAACACAGGTTGTGTTATGATAGGGACATTTTGTGTATAAAAGGTGTGTAAGTGAAATAGTGATCGGTTTTCTTGTGAAACTCTGGCCTTAATTCTCAGGAGCAGTATAGTCTCCACATGTGTTTTATCCCCAGAGAAACGGGTTTACTGATTGCTTGAAAGAAGGGTAAGGTAGAGGGAAGTGCTACTTTATCGGCGAAACTGAAAATTCTGTGGTAGGGTAGAGGTAAGCGCTGCCTACTGGAAAATACAGAATTCTTGTGTAAATGGTCAAAGCTATCTTTTCGGTTTAGCGAATCAGACAATGGAAATGTGGTTAAAATGTTGTAACTAACAAAAATTGTTGAAAAAGAAATTGCCGATAAATTTTGTAAAGGAGGGGTCAAGAGCAAAAGTGACGTAGACAAGAGTCGCGCTGGGATTGGTCAGTGCGATAGTCACATGAGAACAGGAGCAGGACTGACGTAGACAAAAGCCGCGCTGGGATTGGACAGTGCGCCGTAGACAGAAATCGCTCTGATTGGAGCTTTGGTGTGAGTCGCGCAAGGATTGGTTGAATAGCCTAGTGACGTGGAAGTTTGTGATTGGAGTGTTGGTGTGAGTCGCGCTAGTATTGGTTGAAATAACGCATAGGGAACAGTGTTGAATTGCGGATCGTTTAAGGAGAAAAAGGTTGTGAATCATGTCGTACTATGAGTATGGAAAAGAGAAAACGTCATGGATGTCGAAAGTTAAGAACTTCTTTAAGAAAGACAAAAAGGTAGTGACTAGAGAGGGACAAATAATTCCTCCGCCGAAATCACCAGCTTCACATATGATGCTGAAATATGGATATCATACATGCATATGGTTAGAAAATTGGACAAAATACACCAAGAATGATGGAGCATTGGCTTTCCCTGAGAATGGTTCATTTAATGTAGCTGTACTACGGAATTTGAGAGAAAAGATGGTAATGTTAGAACCTAGACCTAGACCGACACAGTTTGAAGCTTTAACGGAATGGGAAGATGAGATGTATGAGCGAGAGAGATCCAGAGGATTAAAGAATCATGAGTTTTTGCCTGGAAGGTTGTGGGGAATAAATCATGAGGACAGAGTAAAGCGTTGGAGATATGCTAACATGACAGGAGGTTTGTTTCCAGCTTTTGCAGTTGAGGAAGAAGCAAAGAGAAAGTGTACCGAGAAAAAGAAACATGTAGTGGTAGAAAAGTATGTGTATGGTGGTAGTGAAACAGATGACGAGTTGCTGGAAGATATTTTAAACAGAAACCCACCTCCATACCAACAGACTTCTGCGGTGGTGACACCTAATGCACCGCCAATGGAAACTGGGAGGAATAAAAAACCCGAACGAAGAAATGAAATAAATAGGTCACAAGAAACATTTAAAACTTCACAAAATGAAGAGACAGAAAGTGACAATGCAACTGAATTAGCAAAAACGACAAAAGAATTGACTGAGAAAATAAGAGAATTGACAAAGAATATGGAAGCTGTAACTGTACCAGTAACTATAGGTCCAGTAATGCCAATTTTTGAGAATCAGAAAATTAATGAACATTCTTTAGTGATTCCCATGAATTCACATTTTCAAAGAAAAAGAGAAGGGATGGAACTGAATAATGAAGGGGCACACAATTTGGCTAGTACATGTAGACCAAGCCCACCTACAAATTTGACGATAAATGAGAATGAGATTAGGAGAATGCCTATGGTGACAGAGTCCGCATCAGGAACACCAGAAAGAAGCAGTGATTGGATAGAATTAAATAGTACGCCTGTAGGTCCGACTCCAGAAGAGTTAAACGAATGGATGAAAGCGCTAAAAGCAAAAGAACCGGAAGAAAAACCCTTAGATGTAATTAGGTTGAAAATAGACATGGAAGAGTTGATTTTGGGAACAATTGGAACAGAAAAACTAAAAAATTACCAGGATGATGAGATTATGTTTTTGTGCAAGAGTCTTACTTGGAGAGCTAGAAATTTACATGACAAATTGGAAGAGATAGCAAGTGAACTAGGAGTAGAATTTGTGAAAGTGAGGACGTTGCAGAAACCGTACAGAGTAGATTTTTGTGAGAAAGACATAGAGAATTTGAACACATCAGGAAGACTGACCCAAATAAAAGAGCTGATTGTTTTATTGAGAAAATGGGGTGATGTGGATAGATGGAGAAATAGATGGACAAAGAGGAATGAGAAAACAACAGATAAAGCATCTTTGGCGTTTGCAGTAACAGATAAAGAACCAGTCGCTAGGGAATACCCGATGAGAGAAACACCAGGTGGTAGTTATGTGCATGTTCCGTGGACCAGACAGGATATACTGTCATTTACAAATGACTTTCCCAAATTGAGAGAGAAACCAGTAGAATGGTACAGACAAGTGGAGAGATTTGTTAAGGTGTCAAAAGTGCTGTGGATAGATCTAGATGGATTGTTTGATATAGTAGTGCCAGCTGATTTGTGGACAGAATGTAAGATTACCATTGATTGGCCAACTGTAGAATATCCAAGGGATGCTAAAACAGGAGCGCCAGGTCCAGAAGTGATGAGGAAGTATGATCAAGTAGTTACCTTTTTGAAAAATAAGATTCCACCAAAAGAAACAGATTGGGTAAAAATAGACAGAACAACGCAGGAAAGCAAAGAGTCAGTGCACGCCTACTATGAGAGATTGTTGTTGGTTTTCAAACAGTATAGTGGTTATGAGACACTAAGTGAGAAAGACATGAGTCATTTTGTATATAGGTTTGTGTATGGATTAAAACCAGAGATAAGTGAAATGATTAAGCAGCACTTGATTGGTTGGCAGAATAGCACAGTGGACGAAGTTTTGAGATATGCTAAGTATTGCAGTGATGAAATTGAGAGTAAACAGCGTAAATTGAAAGAAAAGGCCATGTGGGCACAGGTGAAAGTTGCAGAGAAGCAAGAAGCTCAATTGAGTAATACTAGTAGTGAAACAGGACAGTTTAAATCCCGACCTAATATAGGTAAAGGAAAAGGACAAATGAGCATAGATGAGGCAAAGAAAAAGTGGCCATGCCACAACTGCGGAAAGCTAGGACATTGGAGAAACGAGTGTAAATTTCCTCCAAAACCTAATGTGGAAAATCAATCATTAAATTCACAGGTGCAGAGTGAGGTAGTTACTCAACAAGGTCAGGTGCCACAACCACCACTTCCCAAGAGTGTTAACCAACAGAAATACAGTGCAGAAACAGGATTCTACGGAGGAGAACAGGTAACACAGTTGCCACGTTCAGCTGCAATTTCTCAATATTGGTTACGATAGGGTGAGGATGACACGGATGAAAGTTCATGACGGTGCCTAAGAGAGAGGGAAGAGTGCGTGCTTGGCGCAACTCTAGAGGTAGATCAGTCTGGTCCATTTGTGGATGGAGAAGTGAATGGTGCAAATGTAACATTCCTTGTTGACACTGGAGCTACCCGTTCTACTGTTAGGTCAGTGGAAATTCCAAACCTTCCTCTCTCAGGTGAACATATCCAAGTGGTTGGAGTTTCCAATCAGCAAATTAAAACGCCTCTTACTAAATTAATAAAGGTAAGAATTGGTCCATTTAGTGAAATGCACCGATTTGTGGTATGTGATTGTAGTCCCGTGAACCTTTTAGGACGCGATTTATTGTGCAAAATGAACTGCACAATTTATTGTACTCCAGACGGAATTGCATTTCAGACTCCAGATGAAGATGTGCTGTATAAAATGACAATGGTGAATTTAGAACCAGAAGTAAATGGTTTGTTTCCTGTATTTGATGCAGAGAAAATCCCAATTGAATTGAAAAGAACAGTGAAAGAAGAAGTGTGGGACTTTACAGGAGAAGATGTAGGATTAATGAAAGGAGTAGATCCCGTTAAAATAACAGTAAAAGAAGGAACGAGTTACCCAAATACGCCCCAGTATAAATTGACTCCAGAAATAATTGAAGGAATAACGCCAGTAATAAATAAAATGATTGAACAAGGGATTCTAAAAGAAATCATGAGCAGTCCATGTAATTCGCCAATAATGGGACTGAAAAAGCCAAACGGAACATATAGAATTGTACAGGATTTGAGAAAGGTAAACAAAATTGTTGTGCCTTGTTGCCCAATAGTACCGAACCCTGCTGTGATTCTATACCAGATTCCACGTGAAGCAGAATGGTACACAGTAATTGATTTATGTCATGCATTTTTCTCTATTCCATTTCATCCAGATAGCCAGCCAATATTTGCGTTTAGGTTTGGAGAGCGTATTTTGGCATGGTGCCGAATTCCTCAAGGGTATACAGAAAGTCCCTCAATCTTTAATCAGATCCTAAAGAAATCACTGGAAGATTTAAGAATGCCAGAAAAGTCAGTAATGGTTCAGTATATTGATGACCTACTGGTGGCATCAAAAACGAAAGAAGCATGTGTCAATGATACAATTGCTTTGCTGAATCATTTAGCAAAAAGAGGACAAAGTGTCCCCTTCAAAATTGCAGTTTTGTCAACAAGAAGTCCAGTATTTAGGGCATAAAATTGAGAAAGGAGTGCGAAAGGTAACAACAGAAAGAATAAAAATGATACAAGGAATGAGAGCTCCAATGACACAAAGAGAGGTAAGAATGTTTTTGGGAATGGTTGGATATTGTCGACAATGGATAAGCGGTTTTTCACTGATTGCTAAACCATTGCAGAAACTGACAAAGAAGGATGTTAAAGTTCCTTTTGAAATGAATGATGAAGAAATGAAAGCATTCAGAGAGTTGAAAAAGAAATTGTGTGAGGCTCCAGCACTGGGAATGCCTGACTATGAGAAAGATTTTGAGCTGTATTGCAGTGAAAGAGATGGATGTGCATTTTCAGTTTTGGTACAGAGACATGGAACTATGAAAAGACCAATTGCATATTTTTCAGCTGTTTTAGACCCTGTAGCAAAAGCGTTGCCTGGATGTTTGAAAGCAGTTGCTGCTACTTGTGTGAGTCTGGAACAGAGTGAAGGCATAGTGATGGGGTATCCATTGAGAGTGTATGTTCCCCATTCTGTGGAAATTCTCTTGACAAGAACAAAAACCCAATACATGACACATAGTCGGCTGACTAGGTATGAAAAGGTAATTTTGAGTGCAGATAATGTGACCATTGACAGATGTATGAATGTGAATCCTTCAACATCATTGCCAGATGAAGAGAATGTGATTGAAATGGATGAAGTAGATCACGATTGTCTGAATGTGCTCGAATACTGTACAAAACCAAGGTCTGACATACGAGATGAGCCTTTGAAAGAATCAGATTATATTCTGTTTGTGGATGGCTCATGTTTGAGAACGAGTGATGGAGTTCTAAGTGCAGCATATGCAGTTTGCACAGTAGCAACTGTATTGGAAGCATCTTGTCTGAAAGGTGTACGGTCTGCCTAAGTAGCAGAATTAGTAGCTCTGATTCAAGCATGTAAGTTGGGAAGAAATGTACGGGTTACGATTGTGACAGATAGCCAGTACGGCTTTGGGGTTGTGCATGATTTTGGTCAGATTTGGTCACAGGAACGCTCATCAGAAATGGAGATTTTGTGAAAAAACTGCTTGAGGCGATACAGCTGCCTAAACAGATCGCTGTAGTGAAGTGCAATGCACATAAAAATGGGGAAGACTACATAACTGTTGGTAATAAATATGCTGACGAAATGGCACAGTACTGTGCAAAGAATGTGGTTTCTTTGAATAAATGTCGTGAAAGAGAGCATATTTCTTGTCCTTTGCTTTTTACTAACTCTATTGAAACATGGGATGAGGTGAGACAGTTACAAGAAGCTGCAGAGGATGAGGAAAAAGATACATGGATAAAAGCAGGATGTAGAAAACATGAAGAAACTGATGTTTGGGTTTACAGGGATGAAAGACCAGTTATGCCTGATAGCATGATTTCTGACATGGCACGGATGTACCATGGATAAGCCCATATTGGGAGAGATTCAATGATCAGACTTTTTAGACAAACATGGTATAATCCAAAATTCAGAGCCATAGCCGAGAGTCTTTGTCAGAGATGTCTTATTTGTCAACAGTTAAATCCAGGAAGGAAGACAGTAGTGAGTCTAGGAAGAATAGGACGAGAAGGGGTCCTTTCACTAGAATGCAAATGGATTTTATTGAAATGCCACCTTGCAACAGATTAAGGTATGTCCTAGTGGTCGTCTGTTTGTTTTCCCGTTGGGTGGAAGCATATCCAACAAGAAGGAATGATAGTATTACGGTAGCAAAACTTATGCTGCGAGAATTCATTCCTAGGTATGGTTTTCCAGTCACGATTGAAACAGATAGAGGAACACATTTTCAAAATGAATTAGTTAAACTGATTTGTGAAGCACTTAGTATTAAACAGAAACTGCATTGTGCATTCAGACCAGAGGCTTCTGGAATAGTAGAGCAAGTGAATGGAACAATCAAGAACAGGTTAGGAAAAATGTGTCAAGCTACAGGACTCAAATGGCCAGATGCTTTGCCATTAGTTCTGATGACAATACAGAAGTATTCCGGAAAGGAAAACTGGACTCAGTCCACATGAAATAATCATGGGACGAGCAATGAGACAAGCACAAGTACCTGTCAACAAGCTACTGACTATAACTGATGATCTAGTGCTGGATTATTGCAAAGGATTGGCTGATGTGGTGCGTTCTGTGTTTCATCAGGTTGGACCGGATGCGACCACTCTTGAAAGAAAACCAGCTCACGACTTGAATCGAGGAGATTGGGTTAGAATAAAAGTCCACCGGAGAAGAAACTGTTTGGTTCCTCGCTGGGACGAACCACGACAAGTGATCCTGGTGACGACTACTGCAGTCAAGTGTGCAGGAGTGAAACACTGGATACATGCCAGCCACACCATCAGAGTTCCAGAACCTAAAGATCGACATGTGAGTCAGCATCTGGAAATATCAGATAACAGTTCAGCATCAGAAAGAGAAGAAGAAACAAACAGGGTGCCAGAACCTGAAGATCGACCTGTAAGTCGACATCTGGAAGACCCAACTACAAGTACAACGATAGAAGAAGAAGAGGAAATAGAAGAAATAGCTGAAGTTCCAGAATTTGAAGATCGACCTGTAAGTCGACATCTGGAAATATCTGACACCAGTTCAGAATCTGATACAGAACATTCGGAAGGTGAAGAAATTCTAAAAAGAAAGTGGAATTTTGAAAGCATAAGAGAAGAAACTGAGCCAGAAGATAGTGACAGTGAGCAACCAAGTACAAGTTGTGGTAAAATTCCTTCGGAGATAATATTAATAGATGAAGAAGGGAGAGTTTCAAACAAAAAGCTAGAAAAATCGGAAAAACCCCGAGGAGCAGTAGGGACAGATAGTCAAACACAAGAACAGGGCATTTTAGAAGCAGATAGAGAGACTGACACAAATTCGGAAGAACCTCGAGGAGGGACAGAAATAGGTGAACGAAGGAAGGTAAGAAAAGAACCACAAGTAGATGAAAGTGAAATTATAAGTTTCAAAATAAGAGGAAATAGCGAAAGAATTGAAACAGAGTCTGAAGAAAGTGAAGAAGAAAGAAATGAAATACTAGAGACAAGAAAAAGAAATTGGAAAACAGAAAGAGAGGAAAAAGGAAGTGAAGCAAAAATGCCAAGAAAAGGAGACAATTGGCCCAACGAAGTAAGAAAATTAAGATACAGAATCATAAGGTTGGATGGGAAAAGTGCTGAACAAGTGAATGAAATAACAAGTCAAAGAGAGCAAGAAAAACAAGGTGGAAAACATTTGCAGAAAACGAAAAGAATAAAGAAGGTAAATCAGAAATATAGATCGCCTGAATGGTTGTATCGTGCTTTGACTAGTCACAAAGAAGAAAAGAACAAAGAAGAATTGAACACTCACGAAAACCCAGAACAAAGAAACCTGATGGGAGAAAGTGAAGTGCAACAAACCTGAAGCAACAAACCTGAAGAAGTTTTAGATAGTTTTACCGGATTTGACAAAACACTGAACTGACGAATTTACCGGATGTGACAAAGAAAGAATTCTGAGAAAGAATTAAAAGAAAGTACCAAGCAAAGATAAAATATTGGAAGTACAGAGTGGCAAGCAAGTCATTTCTGAGGTGTAGTGACACAATTTTCTAGAAAACAAATAAATAAGGTTAGAGGACAAAATGGAGAATACTAGAGATAGAAAATGTAGATGTGAGTTTTTAAGTAGATGGTGCAAGATGTGCTGTTTTTGTACAGGATTATTAATAACAGTATGGGTGGTTTTAGCAATCACTATTCCAATTAGTTTAGCTGTAGTAGAAATGTCTAATAACACTGAGAAAGAAAATGGAGCTAACACTCAAGAGCCGGTTATTTTAAAGAGTAGTGCAGAATTACATAAGGACAAATCAATAACAGATTTTTCAAAAAATGTTTTTACTAAATTATTATATGAGTATGTAGAAACAATGGATGTAAGAGATTGCTATGTTTGTGCAGTTGCCTGCATCTGTAGCAGAGGGTGTGACTTATCATCATCTCCCTTTGACATATGGAATAACATGTAGTGTTTTAGCAAGTTTATTTTATAAAACAGGTAGATTAGAATATTATTACACTGACATAAATAAGATTTTTGAAAAAGTTTCTGTAGTTCCCGAGCTTAACAAAATAAAAGAGGGAAAAACGTTTGGTGAATATTTTTAGAAGATAAGATTTTAACATTAGATAATATAATTAGATACAACCTTACCTGTGAGTTAAAGAAGGAAGAAAAAGTATTTTTAGAGATGGTTGAAGAGAGAAGAGTGAAATTTCAAAGAAAAGTGATAGAAGAGACAAAAACACCTCTTTGGGCGTTTGAGGAAGACAATCATGACAAGAAAAAGACAAATGCAGCTATGACTCTGGATTGGCCCCAACAGGGAAGGTTGTGCATTAGAAGAAATAAGACAAGATATGACAATTATTTTGTGGGTTCCAGCAATTGCCATGACAATTACCAAATTTTAGGTGGATGGGGATTCAAAGGGGGAAAAGATCCAATATTTCCAGGGATTTATTATGTTTGCGGGAATAGGGCTTATTATAGGTTGCCGGACCATTGGTATGGGTCATGCTACTTAGGCCTGGTCTTTCCAAAGATTTTTCATGTGGATAAAAAAGAAAAAGGAACACACAAAATGATAAATACCTTTACACGTAGAAAAAGGGAAAGTTTTTCAGAAATAGTAGGTGATATTTTTGGTGCATTGATACCAGCAGTGGGAATATCTTTGAATGCATTTAGAATTCGGAAATTATCCACAGTGGTAGATCGTTTATCTACAGATACTGCTGGAGGGTTCTTGATGGTAAATACCGAGATGGTTGCCATGAGAGCTATGGTGATGCAAAATCGTCTTGCCCTTGACATTCTTTTGGCAAAAGAGGGCGGAGTCTGCGGAATGCTGAAAGTCCAACATTGTTGCACTTACATTCCAGATAATAGCGAAAATATACAGAAGTATATAACAAATATTACAAATTTGCATAAAGAACTTGTTCCACTGGAGGTTGAAAGTGCTTGGGGAAAACTTGGTAAAGGTTTTTCTTCTGTAATAAATTGGTTAACAAGAATGAGTGGATTAATAATAGGGAAAGTTATAATAATAGCAACCGTGATAATAATAATAATATTAGTACTGAAGCTTGCAATAACATGTATAAAGAGAAGAAGAAGGCAGAATAAGCTAGAAAAAGAAAACATGATAAACAAGGAAAGAGAGAAATGGGTGAAATAGAGTTAGAAGAAATAAAAGAGAACATGTACAAGAAAACGAAGAAACAAGTTGAAAGGGATACAGTTGTGTAAACTAACAAAAGCAAACGGATAAAAGATATATGCTGTCTGAGAAAATTGTATAACTTGGGTTTTGTGGTGATATTAAAAATCACCAAAGGGGGGAGTTGATGGAGCAGGGTAAATGTAAAAATGTTAACCTCCTCATATTTTCGTACAATATTAATAAACATGTTCGTTTAAGTAAATAACCAACAATGTATGTTAAGGGTTAATGGTAACACGCAATTCTGTGTGCAAATTAATTGACTTATAATTGTTTACGTATCTAACATAACATAATATTTGCGTACTAATTAAATAATAAATGCATGATTTGTGCTTTTTAAATAAAACGTGTGGTTGCAAAATAAAGCAATGGTAAGTAAGGGACAGCTTTATATGTTGCTTCTGCTAGGTAATACGACCCTTGACCTTGCCAGGTAGGTCGCTCCCCCACCACACAGCTCCGCCTGTGTTGTCTGCCCGCTGCTTCTGCAGGTAAGATCGCCCTCCGCCTGTGGCCCCGGTGCCCGTATTTTCTGCTTGTCTCCCCATTTTCCTTTCTGTGCCCCTCGCTGCCCCATTGTCATTGTGCCCGTGATTTTGTCTGCTTGTCTCCCCATTTTACTTTCTGTGCCCCTCGCTGCCCCATTGTCGTTGTGCCCGTGATTTTGTCTGCCTTTCTCCCCTTTTTCCTTCTGTGCCCCTCGCTGCCCCATTGTCATTTGTGCCCGTGATTTTGTCTGCCTTTCTCCCCTTTTTCCTTCTGTGCCCCTCGCTGCCCCATTGTCGTTGTGCCCGTGATTTTGTCTGCCTTTCTCCCTTTTTCCTTCTGTGCCCCTCGCTGCCCCATTGTCGTTGTGCCCGTGATTTTGTCTGCCTTTCTCCCCTTTTTCCTTCTGTGCCCCTCGCTGCCCCATTGTCGTTGTGCCCGTGATTTTGTCTGCCTTTCTCCCCTTTTTCCTTCTGTGCCCCTCGCTGCCCCATTGTCGTTGTGCCCGTGATTTTGTCTGCCTTTCTCCCCTTTTTCCTTCTGTGCCCCTCGCTGCCCCATTGTCATTTGTGCCCGTGATTTTGTCTGCCTTTCTCCCCTTTTTCCTTCTGTGCCCCTCGCTGCCCCATTGTCGTTGTGCCCGTGATTTTGTCTGCCTTTCTCCCCTTTTTCCTTCTGTGCCCCTCGCTGCCCCATTGTCGTTGTGCCCGTGATTTTGTCTGCCTTTCTCCCCTTTTTCCTTCTGTGCCCCTCGCTGCCCCATTGTCGTTGTGCCCGTGATTTTGTCTGCCTTTCTCCCCTTTTTCCTTCTGTGCCCCTCGCTGCCCCATTGTCATTTGTGCCCGTGATTTTGTCTGCCTTTCCCCCCATTTCCTTTCTGTGCCCCCGCTGCCCCTCGCCATTCCCGCCGCTGCGTCCCTGCGGCCCCGCCCCCTGACTGCCCATTCGCTGCCCCTGCCTCCCGCCTCCCAGCTGCTCCTCCCTCCCACCTCCCCATAAATGGCGGCCGCTGCGCGTGAGGAGAGCGACCCTTGACCTTGCCAGGTAGGTCGCTCCCCCACCACACAGCTCCGCCTGTGTTGTCTGCCCGCTGCTTCTGCAGGTAAGATCGCCCTCCGCCTGTGGCCCCGGTGCCCGTATTTTCTGCTTGTCTCCCCATTTTTCTTTCTGTGCCCCTCGCTGCCCCATTGTCATTGTGCCCGTGATTTTGTCTGCTTGTCTCCCCATTTTACTTTCTGTGCCCCTCGCTGCCCCATTGTCGTTGTGCCCGTGATTTTGTCTGCCTTTCTCCCCTTTTTCCTTCTGTGCCCCACGCTGCCCCATTGTCATTTGTGCCCGTGATTTTGTCTGCCTTTCTCCCCTTTTTCCTTCTGTGCCCCTCGCTGCCCCATTGTCGTTGTGCCCGTGATTTTGTCTGCCTTTCTCCCCTTTTTCCTTCTGTGCCCCTCGCTGCCCCATTGTCGTTGTGCCCGTGATTTTGTCTGCCTTTCTCCCCTTTTTCCTTCTGTGCCCCTCGCTGCCCCATTGTCGTTGTGCCCGTGATTTTGTCTGCCTTTCTCCCCTTTTTCCTTCTGTGCCCCTCGCTGCCCCATTGTCATTTGTGCCCGTGATTTTGTCTGCCTTTCTCCCCTTTTTCCTTCTGTGCCCCTCGCTGCCCCATTGTCGTTGTGCCCGTGATTTTGTCTGCCTTTCTCCCCTTTTTCCTTCTGTGCCCCTCGCTGCCCCATTGTCGTTGTGCCCGTGATTTTGTCTGCCTTTCTCCCCTTTTTCCTTCTGTGCCCCTCGCTGCCCCATTGTCGTTGTGCCCGTGATTTTGTCTGCCTTTCTCCCCTTTTTCCTTCTGTGCCCCTCGCTGCCCCATTGTCATTTGTGCCCGTGATTTTGTCTGCCTTTCCCCCCCCATTTCCTTTCTGTGCCCCCGCTGCCTCTCGCCATTCCCGCCGCTGCGTCCCCTGCGGCCCCGCCCCCCTGACTGCCCATTCGCTGCCCCTGCCTCCCGCCTCCCAGCTGCTCCTCCCTCCCACCTCCCCATAAATGGCGGCCGCTGAGCGCGCCGAAGGCGCGCCTAAGGCAAGCCCGTCTGCGCCCGTCCGTGCCTGGACCGCGCCCAGCGCCAGAACCCCTGGATCCCACCGATGCAACACCACTCGACGGACCTACGACGCCGCCACACTCACCGCACTCAATGCCAGCCGGAACCCTGCCTGCTACCGAGCCTCACCGAGACGCACCCACGGACCCTTCACCTGCCAAACCTGCCGATTCACCTGCCCCCGGACGTGCACCACCTCCGCCAAGTCGAGCACCAGCAGCAACCACCTGAAATGCATCCTGCTGAACACCCGCTCCGTCCACAGGCACGCCGTGGAACTCTGGGACCTGCTCGACGCAACAGCACCGGACATCGCCTTCCTCACCGAAACCTGGATGAACGCCTCCTCAGCGCCCGACATCGCCATAGCCATCCCGGACGGATACAAGATCACCCGGAGGGACCGCGTCAACCAGACGGGAGGAGGCATCGCCATCGTACACAAGAACACCATCCGCATCTCGACTAACTCCGACGAGACCTTCACCGCCGCCGAACACCTACACTTCCAGATACACACTGACCCCAAGACCACCCTCCGAGGCACCCTCATCTACAGACCCCCGGGACCACGCACACTATTCAGCGAAGACATCGCAGACTTCATCAGCCCGCACGCCATGCCCTCCGCCGACTACATCCTCCTAGGGGACCTCAACTTCCACCTGGAGAACAACAACGACAGAAACACCACCGCCCTGCTGGACAACCTCGCCAACCTCGGACTCAAGCAACTGGTGAACACGCCCACCCACTACGCCGGCCACACGCTTGACCCCGTCTTCTCGTCCAGCAAGCACATCTCCTTCAGCCACGCCACCGGACTCCACTGGACCGACCACAGCTGCGTCCACTTCAGCTTCAGAAAGACTGCGACCCACCACCACCCGCAACAGGCTCCCCGCCGGAGCTGGAGCAAGATCACCGCCGAGCAGCTCACCGCCTCCCTCAGCCAGAACACACCCACCAACACAACGGACCCAAACGAAGCAGCCAGCAACCTCGCCAAGTGGCTGACCGCCTGCGCCGACGACCTCGCACCACTAAAAAACCCTCCCAGCAGACCCGGAAGCAAGAAAACCCCTTGGTTCACCAACGAACTCAAGGAATCCAAGAAGAACTGCCACACTCTCGAGAAAACCTGGCGACTCGACCAGATCACAGACAACAGGACCGCCCTCAAGCACGCCACCCGCAAACACCACCAGCTGATCCGTGCCACCAAGAAGTCGGCACTCAAAGAACGACTGGACAACAACGCCCATGACAGCAAGGAACTTTTCAGCATCGTCAAAGAGTTCTCCAACCCCAGCGCCGGAAACAACGACATCACCCCCTCGCAAGACCTCTGCAACTCACTCTCCGCGTTCTTCCACCGCAAGATCACCGACATACATAACAGCTTCGACGCACAAACCACGCACCCTACCGCCGAACCAACGCCAGCCACCACCACCCTCTGCAACTGGACCCCGATCAGCACCGAAGACACCACCCGCACGATGAACTCCATCCACTCCGGATCACCAACCGACCCCTGCCCACACCACGTCTTCAACAAAGCCGACGCCACCATCGCACCCCATCTCCGGGACATCATCAACTCCTCCTTCCACACCGCCACCTTCCCGGAGAGCTGGAAGCACGCCGAGCTTACCGCCCTCCTGAAGAAACCAACGGCGGACCCCACCGACCTCAAGAACTACCGTCCCATCTCGCTCCTTCCGTTTCCGGCCAAAGTCATCGAGAAGACCGTCAACAGACAGCTTGCCGCCTTCCTCGAGACGAATGGATCCCTCGACCCCTCGCAGTCCGGGTTTCGGGCCAACCACAGCACCGAGACCGCCCTTATCGCAGCCACCGACGACATCAGAACCCTAACCGACAACGGGGAAACAGCTGCCCTCATCCTCTTGGACCTCTCCGCGGCGTTCGACACCGTCTGCCACCGCACCCTAGTGAAGCGCCTCAGCAACATCGGAATCCGAGAGAAAGCACTGGAATGGATCATCTCGTTCCTCGCCGGAAGAACCCAGAGAGTCCGCCTCCCCCCGTTCAGATCCGAAGCCACCGAAGTCATCTGCGGCGTTCCACAAGGATCTTCACTCAGCCCAACCCTCTTCAACGTCTACATGAGCCCCCTCGCAGCCATCGCACGCCAACACAACCTCAACATCATCTCCTACGCCGACGACACCCAGCTGATCCTCTCCCTCACCAACGACCCCACCACCGCCAGAGCCAACCTACACGACGGGATGAGAGACGTCGCCGACTGGATGAGGAACAGCCGCCTTAAACTGAACTCAGACAAGACGGAAGTCCTCATCCTGGGCTCATCACCCTCCGCCTGGGACGACTCCTGGTGGCCCCCGGCCCTGGGCACCGCGCCCAAGCCAACGGACCACGCACGCAACCTGGGCTTCATCCTGGACTCCTCCCTGTCGATGACCAGACAAGTCAACGCCGTCTCATCTTCATGCTTCAACACCCTGCGCATGCTCCGCAAGATCTTCAGATGGATCCCCACTGAAACCAGGAAGACCGTCACCCAGGCACTCGTCACCAGCCGACTGGACTATGGGAACACCCTCTACGCCGGAACCACAGCCAAACTTCAAAAAAGACTCCAGCGCATCCAGAACGCCTCCGCACGACTCATCCTGGACATCCCCCGACACAGCCACATCACCGGACACCTGAAAGACCTGCACTGGCTCCCCGTCAGCAAGAGAATCACGTTCAGACTCCTCACCCACGCACACAAGGCCCTCCACGACCTGGGCCCAAAGTACCTCAACGACCGCATGACCTTCTACACGCCCACACGCCAGCTACGATCAACCAGCCACGCCCTCACCACCGTACCACGCATCCGCAGAACCACCGCCGGAGGAAGATCCTTCTCCTACCTGGCAGCCAAAACCTGGAACTCCCTCCCCACTCACCTTCGGCGAACCCAGGACCATCTCTCCTTCAGGAAGCAGCTCAAGACCTGGCTGTTCGAGCAGTAACTTACCCCCTCCCCCAGCGCCTTGAGACCCTCCCGGGTGAGTAGCGCGCTCTATAAATGCCGTGATTGATTGATTGATTGATTAATTGGGGTACGTAGAAAGACGGGAGGGAAACGAAAGGGTTTATATTTCTTTGTTTTAATAACATTTTGTTTATCTTTGAAAATAGTGCGCTTAGGCCTGCCGAGCAGCAATATAAAATGGCCGCGAGTTGCTAGAATGCGCATGAGCGGGAGACCATGTGATAGAGGAGAGAGGCTGTGGAAAAGGGATGATCACGCGCTGATGCCGAGAGGCTAAGATGAAAGTATGGTCAAGGCTGTTGTGACCCTTCTGAGCAGATGTGTGCCAAGATGATCAGCAAGAAGCGTGAGAAGCCTGGCTGAATCAATAGACGGAACTGTATTACACAAAATGTAACAGAAAAAGATACAATTTGGACTGATCGAAATGGATGAGCAAGTGCATGAACTGTGGGAAACGATGCTTGCATGGACATTCCACACGGAACTGGTTAAGACCAGGAAGTTTGATTAAAATGTATATGGACCTGAGTTTTTGACCAATGAGAATGAATCGCGCCATGTAAGAAGAAACATTTTATTCTGTAAGCTAGAATTAGGGTATAAGAAGACCTACTCTTGGTGGGAGGGGTATGTATGCTGTTAGAATGCTGCGGGAGATGCTGCTGAAGTTAGATGCTGCGTGAGTTAGATGCTGTAGATAGGAGAAGTTGCGGTCGCTGATGCTGACGAGCTGATGCTGCTGCTGTTATTTTCCTTTTCCAGTTGAGTATAAAGATGCTGCTTTAGGAGAACTTTTTAATGATAGGGTTTATTAGAATTATTAGGTTTTTACCCAGATAGATAGATAGATTGATCTATAGAGTTCTTATTATGATAACCTAATTTTTCCGTCTAATAAAAGTGCCTTGCAATTTCAAACTATTCTTATATTGATGATAAATGTAATGATCTGAATAATAAGCTTAACCTCATTTCCTGCATTTAAAACTTTATATAAACTTTATTATTCTTTAAAACAAATGACTCAGTGATTCTTTAGCTCAGTGATTAATAATGAAATGGTAAAAGAGTTTATTGTGATTGAGCTGGTCTTAATCACCATCAACTGATTTCCTACTAGTTGGTCCATCGACCAATGAGCAGAATACCTTAAAAGCAAATGAGAAATATTATGTCATTATAAAAGAGGTATCCCGTCTCCTTCCAGCGAATCGTTTTTCTCCTAGGATCATGACGGAGGAAATCCAGGGAATAAATGAGTAAGTGAATGTATATGCGGTGTTATGGGCCCCACCGTCATATGGATATAGTGTGTGTGTTAGAGAAATAATTGCACCTGGATGACCAAAGCATAATAGGAGAATTATTTTTATTGTTAGCGCTGGATCCCTACTATGTCTAATTATCTTTAAAATCAAAAAGTCCAGAGTGCCACATTGCGCCGATCAATCTAAATAAATCAGCACCTTAATAAGCACCAAGTATGTACACCATATTGTAGGCTTGCACATTCATTGTATTTAATGTTTTTGACATTTCCTGGTATTCCGCAAACCAGGAGACTATATGCACATATTTCTCCCTTTGCACTTGACTCCTTCAAAAGCTGAGGATATTTGGATCAACTTCACCAGAGAGCAAAAGCCCTGCATGACGGGTATTTGCACGCTTAATACATATTAATCATATCTAATTACAAGGATGTTTTAGCTGCGCTGCTTAGCGCTATACGTTCAATTTACTGACATACTTAGCGCAATAAAAATAAAAGCACATCAGGTACCAATAGTTTGCTCTGTGTTTGCCATTGAACAGGCTAGGTGGACACGTTTGTTCTGTGACCATTTACCAAGCGCTCTTTTAAGATCAACTGTGCTGGGGAACAAGCTCCACTTCTAAAAGGGCCAGCCTGAGGTGTCACAGTGGTGGAGATCGGCGAGCCCAGGCGTCTCAGCACAATACAAGTTTAGCAGCCATTAACACTTACCATTACTGAGGACAAGGCGCCAGATCTGACCACGCTTGCATGCAGCCCTACCCTGTGACGCACGAGAAAGGGTGGACTCTATGCAGTGAATGACAGGACGTCTAGCCTCACACAGAGAAGCAGTCTGCAACAGTTTGAAACCGCGATTCCAGCAGCATTACTGGCATACAATGAGTACCACCATAGACATCCAAGGCTCTGAAAAGCTCTAGAAAGGTAAGCACTGCGTCATGCATCAAATTGCACAAAGTTGATGTACTGCCTTGTATGCGGCTCCAAGGCACTGCAGGCAGCCTGGGATAGACTTAGTTTTTTTATTTTATTCAGTAATGTGATCTAAGATCGATCTCTAAATAAATCGATGTATTTAATATTTTTTTGACAAAAGATGTAGAATTTTAAGAGGGGCGCAGCCCCAGCGCCTTTAAGAAGAAACCGCCCCTGCCTTTCACCCATTCCCTTCCAACAGCATAAGTAAGTACAGGCCACAGCATTTCATCTGCTTTTTTTCTCTTCCTCTTTCAGCTTCTGCCTTCACCAAATTCTGCCTGAAGGATTCAGACCCCACTTCTCAAGAGGAAAAGACATTTCACTGAGGAGGAGACAGCCATTGCTGTTAGATTTGTGGTAAAACATTACAAAAAACTACATGGGCTTCATCCCTTCACTCTCTCTTTCTAGAAAGCCACCTGGCTCCCCGTCACCATCTCATGCCCCTTGAAGAGGTTGTGCTCTATACAATGCAGCCTATCTGCTTTTTGGGCTGCCTCCTTGAGACAACACTACTGTGGTGCCAAGTAAGATTCTAAACCCCTCTCTACCTCTATCACTCAAAGCAAATAGTCACTCACCCATATCTGTCGTTCACCCATGCCAACATTGTTAGGCACTCATCGCATTCATACCCCTCAAAACAAACCTCTAACACGTATATTTGCTCTTTTCATACAGCCATTTTTTTTTAGTAGATTGGTTGCTTCGGCTGGAGCAGGAGTCATTGCAAGTGCAGCAGGGCAACATAGTGGGCAGGTCTTGCATTGCGACCCAACTCCACACCAGTATTTCCTTATGTTAACAATGTTACTAACACACTATGGGGGATTTATATCATTGCTTGGTGAAACCCTAACACTGTATTTTACAATGAGGTTTATGATGGCTTGTCAAGGTAGTCAAATGTAACCTTCAGGGCCGGACTGGGAACAGCAACCAGCCCTGGCAGATTTCTGCTAGGACCGGCGCCGGGAGTGGAGGGGCTTTGAAGGGGTGGGTACTAGTGAGAAGCACCACTCCCGCTTTTGTTACAGGGGGCCAATATTGCAGCACTGCTGCAAAACCGGCCCCCACGGGTACAAAACTGGCCCCCACCCCTCCGGCCCACCAGAAAACGCCCGGTGCCCACTACGGCCAGTCCGGCCCTGGTAACCTTGACATGTATTTTAGTACCCTATTATATACTCATAAAACGTTTTATAAACCTTTTAAGGTCCTGTGCTGTTGTCCTATCCAACACCTGCCACGTCAGCTTCTTCTCCTAGCACTGCACCAAACTACGGACTGGCAAAACACAGCACACGGATGGTAGAGACTGGTAATGTTTGCTCTTTTGGCTTTGAGTCTAATTTGTTACTGAGAGAGTAGCTGTATCTCTTTTGTGATACATTTGTAGTTGCACCCTGGTCAATATGTAATGCAATTGTTTACTAAATTACATATGGTTTTATAGTATTGACCTTACACTTGGCAATGTAAGGGAAGCACTATAAGATATCTGTTAAGTTTTGTCTTAACTTACTGGAGAGGAATCTTTTTGCATCTCAAAATAAGTAGTTAAAGCATCTAAATAGTATCTTCTTGTATAACGTGGGATGGCTTACTCCCCATTGTATGTCTCGCTCTCCTGTCCCCTTCTGCCATACAACAAACAGCCCCTGATGTCCACCTTGCGAACATCAACACCGATGATATCAAGGGACATCCTGGCAGCAGCTACTAGGCCCTCTACCATCTGTCAGTCAGGTAAGTCTTGGAACCTTTGAGCCTAACTTCTGCATTTCGTTACTAGTCCTTTCAATAACTTTTTTTTATTTTTTATATAGAATCTTAGAAGTCTTTTGGTGTCGATACTTTACCTTTCGTGTATGTATCTCTGTGTGTCATTATTTGTGATTTGATTATTTTTTTTAAATCAACAATATACATTGAGTATTATTCTTATCTCTATAACATCTGAGTTAGGAGATACCTTGGAAACACCACCTACAAGGACAGAGGTTCAGCAGCTGACCGCACAGGGAATATCCAGAAATCAGTTATCTATGCCTCGAGCTGGTGAGTTGACACTGTCAAGATATCATTTTACATGAATGGATCAACCCTTAATGCCCTATGTTTTTCATGTTCATAGGGTACTAACTTTGTTATTTTTTACAGAACAATGTCAATTAAAGTACTGTGTTGAATTTTAAACATAAAACTGTATTTGATGAACTTTGACTGAGTATATTGTCTTCTTCCAGGTATTGAGGACATTGCGCTGGACGATGATGCTGAACCATGTGCAAGGAGAGAATTCAATCCTCCGCCAAGCTACTATCTTAGTGAAGACGAAGAGGAGGAAGAGCAGGCACCTCCACTATCCCTGGAGGCGCCTGTGACAGGGGCGTGACATCTCCCTGTTGGGAACATGGCCGGGTGGTAAGTAGCTCTGCTGGCACCCCCCCCCCCCCTTTCCAGGACCTCATTGTATTCCTTTTACCCCCTACTGTGTGGAGTAGGTGATTTCAATGGCTTTCTGGTTTGTTTAGCTGTGTATTTCTGTTTGGATGGGGGGATGTTGCCTTACTGTTCTGGGGTGGGGAAGTGGAGGTTTATGTTTTCAAAACCTTGTGGATGTCTGCCTCACATCTTTATCCCGCCGGGATGGGTGCTGGCCGAGGTTGCTATGCACAAACAATTGCTCCAGGAGATGGAGTAGCTACGTCCCAGACAGCCAGACCTCCAGAGGGCCTTGTTGGAAGTCAGGGAGAGGGTGGAGTGCCTCAGATGTTTCGATTATAGTAGTATATGATCCGTGCGCATGCCAAGAGGGATAAGACTGGCTCATTGTTGACCTGGTTGGCCAACCCCACATGGTGCGGAGCTCAGATCCTGGAACTGGTCACGACTGCGGGGGATAGGCTTTATAGACAAGGTGAGATGAATTGGGCCTTTGCTAATTATTATACTACGTAGTATGTCTGCAATTGTAGGGAGAGGGAACCGTGCATTCAGCCCTGCTTTGTGGAACTCCTCTCTGACGACTTTCGCAGTATAAGGCGGAGGAGATGGGAAGGGATATATATCAATCGAAGAGATTAGGGTGGAGATACGGCGGATGGCCAGGAGCAGGGTTCATAGAACAGATAGGCTCCCTCTGGAGTTTTATGTGCCCTACATTGACCTGCTTGCTCCACGCCTGGCTGCCTTCTTCCAGGAGGCGCAGAAGGTCCAAGCCTTGCCCCCCTCCTTGAGGGAGGCCCTCATAGTATTGAACAACCCCTGAGATCTTGGAAGGGAATATAGGGGTGGCTGTGGCAGTGTTTTGGGCTAGGACAATATTTTGGAAGTCGCTTCTGATTTCGGTAGCTGGATGGATAGCAATAGCTAAAATGGTAGCCTTGCCCTGCCGTCTTTACTTTTTTGCTGTGCTGCCGGTGGTTGTACCAGGAGTATCTTTCGAGAGTTAGACGCGATTCAGATTGACCTGATCTGGAGTAGGGGCCAGAGGTGGGTGGTGCAGGCTAAACGGCAGCAGAGATCCACAGAATGGGTGCACCTGACTTCATATCTTATTACCTGTCGGCCCAGCTGCATTGGTGCATGGTGTGGTTTAGGAGTCTAGAGACTGCAGATGCTCACCTGACACTCCTGAGCGGGCCCGGCTTTGGACCCTTTTGCTTGACCCTAAGAGGGCACCTACTGCAGGCCAGAAGGACCTGGCTATACTCTGGCACTGTTGGCTGAGGGTGCTCTGCAGAACGCGAACGCACGCTCCATACTCCCCGGGGCTACCGCTTCAGGCCCTGCTTACGTGGGTTGAGGGGATTGAATGGGGTCACCTGCAGGACTGGATTGCAGCGGGCATAGATACTGTGGGTGTGCTTTATGCAGATGAGGACTACGCTCCTTTGAAGATCTGCACGCAGAATTTGACCTTCCCGTGGGGCAATTTCTGCTCCATGGTACTCTGACTGTGGCAGTGAGGAAACCCTGGGGGAGGCGGGATACCAAACCCCAGACGCAGCATAGTTGCCAATTTATCTGAGATGCTGCCAATACGCTGAAGCTGGTGTTAGGGCTTTATGGGGCACTTTGGATGGACATGCTGCTGCCTCTTGCTCAGCTGAGGGAGAACTGGGAGACCGACTTGCTGTTGCCCTTGACTGACGGAGACTGGGTAAAAATGTGGGAGGTTGCCCCCAAAGTGTCCCGCAGTGCTCGCTTCAAATGTATTCACTATTACATCTTACATATCTTACACCCCAAAAGTTCTCACTTACTATTCACGCGTGACCCAGATGCCACTTGAAGGGTGGAGGTTTATTTCACCTGCTCTGGAGCTACGCCCATCTGGCCTCTTATTGCTCAGAGTTGTTGCGATTGCTGGTGTCACTGAGCACTTGCTTGACCTCTCCCGCAGGCTGTGTCTGATGGGGATTTGGCCCTGGTGCTTGCCAAGCAGCAAATTACAATGCAGTGGAAGGACACTGCTGGTCCCAGGGTTGAGCGGTGGAGAGCTGATTTACTACAATGGGTGGACTGGGAGGGGGGCGCATTACTTAGGAAGGCGTACCAGGGCAGGAAGCCGATGTACTTAGGACAGGCTTGGGAGGGGTTGACTGATGCATTAAAGGCGGGGATGGACAGTGACGGTGCCGTTGAGTTGGACTAGTTGCCCTATGAGCCAACCAAGTTGCGACTTGATGCAGTGGGAGACTGTAGGCCTTGTGGCCTCCTTGGTGGCCTCCTGCCCTCACAAGGCTGGCAGGGTGCAACACAGAGAATTTGTGACGGTTGGTGGTGCCTAGTAAATCGTTCTCCACTTGGTTACAAAGGTTGCTGCCCCATTCCACGCCAATGGATTCACAAGATTCTGCAGAGGCACAGCAGCCTAAGAGGGACACACCATCTGCATACTTCACACATCTTCCATAACCACCTGCACAACAGCTACCTGAACCACCTAAACCGACATGACCTCAACCTCCAACACCACCAACTCAAGAACCCACAAGACAAGCACACTCTCAACCTCACCACAAGCATTGCATAGACAGGGTAGTAGGATGAACCTCAAAAAAAGGATTTGTATTGTATTGTACAATTTGTTTACTTTATCCCTAACACACTCACTGAAAACATTTTTGTAAAATAAGTTACTCTCTACCCTTTTCACATAAAACCTGTGTCTATCTTTCATCTGTGTCGAATGTTTAATGTGACATTTGAAACATAGGATATTGTTATTTATATTCTGGTCTTTGTTTACCTTCAAAGTATATTAGATGTAAGAATGTCATCATGAGTTTGAGTTGCGTCTTCTAATTACCTAAAACTTTCTTTCGCCAGACATGTAATGCAATCATCTTCAAATATTGTACAAAACAAGGAAGACATTAAACTTTTTACATTTTTAGTTTTGTCACAGCTAACTCAAAATATTTTTTTCACAAACCAAAATTTGGGGACAAATAAAAACAGTCCTTGGAAATGGGCAACACTAAATGAAGTGGTGTCTAAATTAACCCTGGGCATAATACTTTGCTACGCTCACGAAGCATGCAAAGTTTGTGCTACTACGCACTACGCAATTTGCACGTAGCAGAGTGAATAACTGTGCTTATCAACGTAGCGTAGCAGGAGTATAATAAACTCCTTCAAATGCTTTGATAAAGCAATTGTTTATGCTAAAAAGCATATAACCAATTCACTAAAACGAATTTTGACAATAAAATAGCAAGCAATGAGAGAGGTGATGATTTTGGAGTCCCCCCTAACCTAGGGGGAGGACCAAGCAGATGCCTTGAACACAAAAAGCATATCATGTGAACGATTCAATGGTGGTCCCTTCCTCCTAGGACCACCCCAAGCACAGTTATGGGCAAAAATACAATCCCAACCAAAGGCCCTGCAAAGCATTATGGGACGAGATTAGCAGTGGGCAGTGAATATTATAGTGTCCAATATCAAAATAATTCTACAAAGAGCTGCAGTTCAACTGGTCGTTACTAGGTGTCCCTCACGAGTCAAATGCAAAAGCATTGAAATTATTAATACATCAAGCTGCAGTTCCACTAGTCGTTACAAGATGTCCCTCACGAGTCAAATGCAAAAGTATTGAAAACCTTTCATGAAGCTTTTGCATTTGACTCGTGAGGGACACCTAGTAACGACTAGTGGAACTGCAGCTCTTTGTAGAATTATTTTGATATTGGATGCTATAATATTCACTGCCCACTGCTAATCTCGTCCCATAATGCTTTGCAGGGCCTTTGGTTGGGATTGTATTTTTGCCAATAACTGTGCTTGGGGTGGTCCTAAGAGGATGGGACCACCACCGAATCGTTCAATAAGATGTGCTTTTTGTTTTCAAGACATCTGCTTGGTTCTCTCCTAAGTTAGCGAGGATACCAAAATCATCACCTCTCTCACTGCTTATTAACTTTTGTTTTCACTTTAGTGAAATGACTATATGCATTTTTAGCATATAAAGACAGAGATATTTATTTTATCTTAACTTGTACTGTACAAGATGCTTTTGGTAATTATTGTACAGTGCAGTCAAGCACACAGCTACGCACTACGCAATTTGTATAGCTACGTGTAGTTGAAGCTGTACTTCACGTAGCTACGTGAAGTGCTACTACGCAAACTATGCCCAGGCTTAGTCTAAATACAGAAGTGACATGCAAATTTGTAGTGATTGGATAAATAATAAAAACATTCAGGAAACTCCAAGAAAGCAGTCTATACACAAAGGGGATCCATTAAAAAACACAAGCCTACACAGGCCTATAAAGAGAATAAAAATGATGTCTCCTGTCCTAAACTATAATAAAGTCATTCCCCCAAGCCAGAGGGTATATCTGAGTAACATTCTTGGCTGGGGGGCATATGTTCCTGGCCATCCTCGCCCTCTGTCTTTACCACAGGGGTAGGGAAGGCCTCCTCTGATGCGAATGTTAAATGGCTGGCCGTATCAAGACTGCATCCCCTACGGGAAGAAGCTAACACAGGGGTAACCGGGGAAACAGGGATGACAGTCGACTGGGAGATGGGACAACAAGCAGTTAGGAGGGTTGGGGGAGGCAGACATGACGTAAGACCTGCTATCAAGGAGGTAATAAGGCCAGAGACGCTTTAAGGCATGGGCAAAGTGGGCTCTAGCCCAGGGCCCCAGCCTTTCAGGGGGGCCTGATAGAGCAAGCTCTGTTCTGCAGAGAGCCTTGCTTAAATATCGATTTATTTTCATTTATTTTTAATGTGGGTGATGTGTGAGATTATTACAGACATTTTGCAGAGAAATGTGTTTATGTTTTATGCAAGATCCATAAACAAAGTTTCTTTTAGATCAAAACAGGACCACATGTGAGAAATGGGAGGGTGTCACAGATATTATTTGCAGTAATATTAGTGAGCTGCTGCTGTGTTACAATGTTGAAAACACACATCACTATCCCTGAATATTAGATGTAAACATATTTAGAATTTGGACGAGTGTGCCTGTGCACTGCCAGTGACCTGGCCAAAAAGGGCATGAAGGAGCTGAAATTGGATCATAAATTCAAACCTTTTTCGAACAGGGGCCCCCAAAATACACGTGGCCCAGGGCCCCCAAAATCCTTAAAATGTCCCTGAATAAGGCAACATAACGTTCAGAACTGTTCAGTGACCATCTGTCTGAGTATCAGGAGCTCTACAACTAAATCCAGGATATTTCAAGAGATCGCTCCCTGAAACTCTCTGATTGCCGGACTGGGAACCAAAACCGGCCCCGGCAAAGTGCTCGGCCGGCCCCCTGGGGCTTGGGGGTGCGGCTGAGCTGTTTGCCAGGGCCGGTTTCGGCCGATTTTGTTACAGGGGTCGATATTGCAGCTATGCTGCAAAAACGGCCCTGTAACAAAAACGGCCCCCAGGGGCCCAAAACCGGCCCCCACCATGGCGGCCCACCGGGGAAATGCCCGGTTCCCGCTATGGCCAGCCCGGCCCTCTGGACCCCCTTGAGAGCAGCCACGAACACATATTCTGGGAAAAGGAAGTTGACGGTACAAGAGGGCTGGGGAGTGTCGGGCGTTAAGGTGTCCCTTTGAATGCTGGTGTTCTTCTGGGTGGGAACTGGGAGGAGAAGATGATAGCTGTGTAGGGGTTGAAACTAGAGGCCCCAATGGTATGGGGGCCTCTGGAGTTTAGGAGGCAGTGGATGCAGGCCCAGATGGTGGTGGGGCCTGTTTTCAGACACCAATAGATGTTCTTGCGCAAGGCCAGGAGAAGCCCTTGCCCCAGCCCCGTAAATCCTGACAAATGGTGTTCGCATGTCCCACCCCCCTAGCTTAGTCTTCAGCTTCTGCCCGGAGTTTTTTGGAGACAGATCAGTTTTGCCTCCAGGTGGGCACACTCCCCCTGAGTGACATTTTGAATTCATATGTTCAGTACGGCACATCAAAGGTACATTATTTAAAAAGGATATTATATTCCTAAATACAAGATCTGACAATGTGCAGTCTTTACCAAATTTGTCGCAATTCTATGTTTATATACGCATTTTTCAGAATATGTTCTTGCCTAAAAGATTTTGTATTAGGCATTCGAAAAGAAGAAAGAGTTGTACAAGGACGCTTTTTTTCTTGGCCTAATCCTGTTCTTAAAGAAAGATGCTTTTCATTATCTTCAACACATTGCCTATCAGAGATGTGAATGTATCTATACAAGGAAAGAAAGCAATCTAAAGGATTATGTCTTATTGTTGAACTGTGTGTAAAATATATTCCGAAATATTTCATAATTGTGTGAATTTAGATTTTTCTTTTTGTAAAAATATGGTGGTCATAAAGGAAGGTAAAGGTGCACAGTGTCAGCATCACATAAACTTGAGGTCTCCAGCAGGTCAATCGCGAGTTACCAGTAGCTCGCAGGCTTCCACTGAGTAGCTCACACATATTTGTCTGTCAGCAGACTTGAGATTATAGATCTGCCCACCTGATAAAACAGCTATTTAAAACACTCTGGGCTTCATTCACAAAGGTAAACTTGTACTTGTGTGTAAGTTTATGACTGTTTGGTATTCACAAAGGGATTTACGAGTAGCATCTTTGCAAGTGTGGAGTCTCCACACATAAAAATGTAGGTCTTTTTATGTACGGAGACTCTGCACTCATAAGTATACTACTCATAAATCCTTTTATGAATAGCAAATAATCTGAAACTTTCACGACCTCTGTTCGTTTCCGTGTGACAGTGCAGGATAATGCAGCCTACTCTCTTCTGAAAACGTATTCTTTACTTCTTTCTTGCTGCTCCTTCCTTCTTTCTATTTTCCTTGCTTTTCTTTCTTTCTTTCCTAATCGCTTTCACTCTTTCTTTCTCTTTCTTCCTAACTTTTTACACTTTTTCTTTCATTCATCCTTTGTTGTGCATTCTCTTTTCAGTTTCTTCCCTTTTTCTTTTTTCTTCTTGTATTTTTGTACTCTACCTCTGCCTTGCTCATTTTCCTCTGTTTTTCTTACGTTCTACTTTCCTGTCCTATCATTCTCTTTCTTTCCCTCTCTTTCTTTCTCTTTTTTCTTTCCTTCTTTTTTCTTCCTTCCTTTTTTCCCTCTAATTTTTTCTAAATAGTTATTTCCTTTGTTCTTTCATTCATTTTTCTCTCCTTTCTGACTTTCCCCTTTCATTTGTTTTTTCTTCCTCCCCTCTTACCTCAGTTCTCTCACTCTCTACTTCCTTTTTTTGTCCCATATCTGTCTCTCTTTCTTTTGCTGCTTTGTTCTCTTCTTCTTTCCTTCTTTCCCTCCTTTCTTTCAGTCTTACCTTCTTTCAATGTCTTCATCTTTCATCCTGGTATTCTCCCTCTGTCTTTCTCTTTTTCTTGTATTTATTTATTTCTTGTACTGTTTTCTTTCTTTTTATCCTTTTTTCCTCCACTACTGTCATTTTCTCCATGTCTCTCCTTCTTTTCTTATTTATTATTTTGTTGTCTTCTACCCTCTTTCCGTTTGTTTCTCTTATTTTTTCATCTCCTTCCTTTGCATCCTTTTCTCGTTATCTTTTTTTCTTTCTTTTGCCTTCTTTCTTTTCTCCGTCACGCTCTTCTTTACTTCTCTTTCTACTTCTCCTTCTGCCATTCTTTCTTTATTCGTTTCCTTATATTCGATACTTTTACTGTTTCTTTTTTTTTCCTCTCATTTTTTTCTTACTTTTTTCTTTATCCATTGCCTTTTTTTTTGCTACTTTGTCTGTAGATTTTTTATTTTTCCTTTTTTTCTTCTTTGTTTTGTTCAATTTCTTTCCTTGATTTTTCTGCTTTTTCTTATTTTTCTTTCTTTCTCTCTTACTTTTCCCTCATTCTGTCATTCTTTCCTGTCTCTTTCACTTCTCACCTCCTCTCCTTTTACTCTCACGTTCTCTGCTTTGCTGTCTCTCTCCATTTCTCTCTCTTTCTCCATTTTGCTGTCTCAAGAGCTAAGGAACAAAACTGATCCTCAGGGACCCCAAATTTTAAACCTTTTGTGATACTGCTCCAGTGCCATCAATACTGTATGCTCCCTGTAGCAGAAATGGGGCCCTCTAGGGACAGTGCTAAGTTATGCCGGCCTCTGTGTACATTTATCAAATCCCTATATTATGCAATAGCTCACAACGGTTTTCAATGATTAGAAGTTGATCTCACTGTAGGAAAGGTTGAAAAACCCTGATATTAACAAACTTAGACAAAAATGTAACAGATCCCAAATGCTGAAGTTGTGTTTTAACTGTTATGACGTCACAAAATATAGAACTTTAAAAGCATTTCCATTATGTCAAAATCAGATTATTGGACCTGGCCCTTTCTGCAGGGATACTCCGAACTTTTGACTTCCTCTTCCTTCTTTTGCTGAACCCGTTTTTGTTGACTTTTAGGACTATGTGCACTTTTTCCCTGCTAACCAGTGGTAAAGTGCTTGTGCTCTCTCTTTTAAGCATGGTAAAATTGGCCTACACCTAATTGAAACATTTGATTTACTTGCAAGTCCCTAGTAAGTAGCACTGCCTGTTTCCAGGACCTGTAAATTAAATACTACTTGTGGGCAGCAGCACTCATTGTGCCACCCACTAAAGTAGCCTTTTAAAACATGTCAGGCCTGCCACTGCAGCTTGTAGTGAAGTTTTAAACTGGCACGTCGACTTGGCAAAATAAACCTTCTGCCAGGCCTAAGCCTTCCTTTCAAGTCAGCCTTACAGTAGGCCCTAAAGGCTCAAAGGGCAGGGTGCATATTATTTAAAAGGTAGGACATGCAGGTTTAAGTTTTACATGTCCTGACAGTGTAAAACTACTGAAGTAGTTTTTTATTGTTGTAAGGCCTATGTCTCCCATAGGCTAACACTGGGTTGCCTTATTTCAATTGATATGTGCTAACTTCAGATTGGGAACAGATAGAGGAATTATGTTTACACTCAAATGAATTGTAATTTAAAATCCCCTTAAATGAAGGGGTGTGGCCAAGCCGAGCAGCAAGATGGCCGCTTACTGAGAGGGCTCTGACGGCCGAGCCCGAATATCCGACATTTATCCTACCTTAATCTCGGAATCCCGTACAGCACAGCACAGCACACGATATGTCTGCTTAGAAGCTGTGTGAGCAGAATCCTGATCTCTGGGGACCGGGAAGGCAGCCAACTACCCTCCTGGCCTGAGCGGAAAATCCTGGCCTGCTGCGGCTTAGCGGGCACGCTCCCGTGGGCTGCCTGGGACTGACGCGGCGGGCCCTGCGGCCAGCTCTGTGCCTCCGCTGGCTGCTAGTGCCCATGCCTGCGACCTCCTGGGGGTGCACACTCGGGCTGCGGACGCCCTGCTTGTGGAGAGACGTCGGCCGTTAGCTGGGGCGGGAAGAAAGTGGATCGGCGGGGCTCATTATGCTGGTGAGTCCCTCGGAGCTACCCGAGCTGGTGCTGTGCGGCTGACATCCCCTGGCAGGGGGCGTGGCGCGAGGGACCCCGAGGACTGCGCTACCTCTCCCTCTCCACATGAGGACATATACCATCACTGGCGACCTAGCGGGCGGTGTGACTGGGTCGGCGCAGACCCCGTCGCTGGTTCTCTCTGCCATCGGACTCCCGCGGGGCCATTGCGGTGCTCCATGCAGATACAGCTCTGCGCATAAAGGCGTCTACAATAGACCCGCATAGACCACACAGCAGATTGGTCACTGTGGTTCCCGGGATCTATCCAGCGAAATCCGAGGCACGCTCACGGTGGCAACATAAGGAGGCACCTAACTTAAGCGAACCGCCACGCGCCCGAGATCGCAGGCGGCAGCGCGGGAAGTGCGCAGACTACCATTGAGGGATATACTGGGCTAAAGCATCACCCGGAGAATACGTGACGGGGTTGGAACCACCTAATCTTCCCCCGAACCTGCCAGCATCACGCATGGGGTGCTCTGCGTGATCGTGAATCCTGTGGGCCTGCCCGCCTGGCGTCCTGCCTGTGAGTCGATGAGGCCTGGGAATTGTTGTGGTGTCTCTCTGCGGTGCCCAATCCTTGCTCGCCTCCTCAACTATCGAGACCGGGACACAGTACTGAGTATTGCCCATGAGCAGGGATCAATTCAATACCAGGGCAATACAATATCCTTGTATCCAGACTTCACCCAGCTGGCTTAGGCGGCACGCCGGTAATTTGTTCCGGCCAAGAAACTGCTCCAACAATCTGGAACTAAATACGCTCTTCTTTACTCTGCTAAACTCAGAGTGCAAACTGATGGCAAGCCTCTCATATTCATGGATGCGAATGCCGCGCTGAAATTTGCCAAGCAGGTGGCAAAAAAACGACCAGGCCCGAAGCATGCGGATGACACATCGTCGTGCAGCCACTTGAGCAACAATGATTGACTATGCTGTCCTGAGACTTTGGCACAATCAGGTTTCATTACAATATAATACACTTGTATTGAGGGTTCTCCCTGTTTATGTTTGTTATGACCGGCCCAGTATGGACCTACAACAGGTGCATCTTTGTCTTCTTATCTTAATGCTGTGTTATCAATTTTTGCTTACATTATCAATGTAGCGGCATGAGTCGTAACTTGTCTGGGCTCGGCCACCCTGACTTAACTGGCAGAGGCGTATGCCGGCAACTCCTCGTTCCCCCTGGGCTAATTCCAGTGTAGCCTTTGGGCTCTTCTTTAACCACAGAATTGTTATTAGGGTATGGGAGGGCTACCCTACCTAATTGGGGGGTTGGTGTGGGAGGGGGGCGGGGCGGGTTTAATTGTTGTTGTTTTATACCGCAAAAAGTCCTTCTGAGACTGTTGTTGTTGTATGGGCTCATCAAGCTGAAAGACACACATCAACGCTGTACAGGCGATCACAGCCCTGTATATGTTTCTATATGTCCAGCACCATACACAGCCGACCACACACGGAGCTATCCGCCCCTGGCCTTGACCTGACACAACACCACGCAGTCTAGCATGGCAACATTAAATTGCATCACTTGGAATATCCGCGGCCTGAACGACTATAGGAAAGAGCGACTAGTACACACTTACCTGTCCAGGCATAAAGTGGACATCTGTTTCCTACAAGAGACTCATTTGACTGATTCCTCCATGCCCAGGCTTAAGTCCAACGGATGGGGCGATGTCTAAACCTCGGCCTATTCCAACTAATCACGGGGAGGTTGCGATTCTAATCCGCAAAGGTCTCCCATGGACAACTGAACGAGTCACAATAGATCCAGAAGGCCGCTATATTATACTGAAGGGCTGGCTTTACGGGCAGCACATAATCCTAGCAAACGCATATGGGCCAAACATAGACGACCCTGACTTCTTCAACCGGGTGTGGCAGGAGATCCAAACTTTGGGGAATACTGCGTTACTCTGGGGCGGGGACTTTAATGTTGTCTTATAGGAACATGTAGACAGAGTGGGTGCAGCTCGTCCACATCACCCACAATCGGCCGCCGCACTCCGCACCCTAATGGACGATCACTACCTGGTAGACACCTGGCGAGCATTTCATCCTGAAATTAAAGAGGGCACCTCCATATCTCAGCAACATAAAGCTTGGCCCAGACTGGATTTCTGGCTACCGTCTAGAGATATCCACTCATGGGCGAACGAAACCACACATCACCCACGCACACTATCGGATCACACACCCGTAGCACTCAAGCTTCAAATCCCGAAACCATACATACAGCCCTTCACATGGCCCCTACCTCCACACGCGCTGCTGGACACGGTATTCAGAGAAGAGATCCACAATAAAATAGTTGAATACTTTGAATACAACACAGGCTCAGTATATTCAGTGGGCACAACGTGGGAGGCTTTTAAAGTTGTAATCCGCGGGGTTTGCATAGCTTTGCAGTCAGGAGTGCTGAGAGACATCCGCAACTGTCTCACGAACATAGAGAGCGAGATCCGAGATTTAGAATGCCAATACTTCCAATCCCAAGCACCTGAAACACTGGCTAAATTGCGCGGAAAATTGACAGAATTCCACGACGAGGCCGAAAGGGAAACCAAATTCCTACATAAATACGCACAGGCCCGTAAGTATGGAGAAGGGGACAGATCCGGAAAGACGTTGGCTAATTTACTAAAACCACCTAGGGGTTACTCATTCATTACTGAGCTCCATCCACCTGACGCACCACCAGTCCACTCACAAATGGAAATACTTGACACAATGAAGAATTTCTATACTCCTCTTTACACCTCCAAGACAGGCCCCTTAGACTCAGAAACTGTAGACTATCTGGACTCAATAGAGTTGTTGTGGCTAGGTGGAATCCCCGATCATCACACGTAGCTCACGCGGCGCTTGGGATACAGACCTCGGGATTGTTATCTCGGAAGCACAATGGACCTTCTGCTGCGGTCAACTAGAGCAGCTCTCCCCAAACTACCTCCTCAGACTTATACACTTTAAATTCCTGCATCGCCTATACCGCACCCCAACACAATTACACCGCATGGGCCTGCAGACTGACACGAACTGCTGGCGATGTGGTGCACCACAGGCAAACTTTTTACACTTGGCCTGGGAGTGCCGGTCTATAGCTGGATACTGGGTTGAGATATTACAACGGGTCAGGAGGTGGCGAAAACCCCCCTGGTGACGCTGTTGGGTTATGTGCGCGACATTCCGAACACGGGGAGGTGACTCATAGCGCTCCTACTCTTACTGGCAAAAAGACGCGTGGCCGTGCACTGGGGAAGACAACGTCCCCAGCCGTTAAAGCCTGGGTAGCAGATGTCACATACTGCAAAGATCAATTGACGGGCTACTGGGAACTCATGCAGGTTCGCTCTCACCCCAAAGATACCTGGACCCCATTCACCTGTTGGCTCCGCTCCGTAGACAGAGATATACTATTGTAGATATCAGTTGAGGAACTACACGTCCTGGTCAGTAAACACTGCAATCCAAACATACAAACAGATTTGCGCTGGCCTTAGACAGCACACAAGGACGCACATGGGTCCCGCTTTCCTGGAAATTTATTCGCAGACTTTGACGCCTGGCCAGGGGTGATATAAGGACATGGGCTCTGTGTATACATGTTGTGGTAGAGTCTATTCATGGGGCTAAAAAATAATTAAGACTATGTAAAATACATTTACATTGGATATTATGTATAATGCATGTTTTGTACTGCAACAACACTAGCAATGCTAGACGGACTATTGCGGTTGGTTTTTTGTTATGTTAACAACTGGAAAATCAATAAAAATAAATAAAAAATTAAAAAATCCCCTTAAATGGTCATATCAGATTTTAGATTATGATTTTGAAAATACCACTTTTAGAAAGTTGGCATTTTACTGTCCCAAAGTTTGTGGGGCCTTTCTGGGAGTTTCCAGCTGCTTGGGCCTGTTAATGGTTCCCTAATCAAGAATGTATTGTTATGCAGAAGTTTCCCCGCTGAGCAGCCAAAGGGAGAAGTGGGGAAACTTCTGCTCAGCTGGTCCCATCTCCCTTTGACAATATATGGCAAAATCAATTTTGTGAAAATGTCCATCCTTCCAAAATTAACTTTTTTGTTTCAAAACATCCCCATGGCTTTTAAGGAGGAATGGATTTAAAAAGTCCTGTCAAAAATTACTAGTTTTATATGGGCCTCGAAATCAGTTAGAATTTCATGGAAAAAGTTAAAACGTCAATATGATAAAGGGGGATTACGACTGCCAGATCTTTCTCATTATGCCTGGCTTTTTCTTTTGAAAGGATGAAGGATGCTATTCAGTACTGTGGACAGTTCTGATATAGGTAAAATGTTTAGAGTAATGCTCCAGGATGTGAAGGGGGGAGAGCTTGCTTTCATGCAGAAATACGGGGATCCACGCTTTTTAAAAAAAGTGCGTCTCAAGACTTTAGCTGGTTTTGCCGAGACTTGGTACAAAGTTAGGAGAGCCTCAAAACTTAACTACTATAGTGGAATGTCTCCAGTCTGGGACTCACCGGGGTCCCCGGAATGGACCAAAGATTGTCTGGCTCTCCCGCTAAAGAAAGCAGGGATAATAACCTGGGGTCAATTGATAACCGATGGAGACTTAATTTCATGGGAGGATGGGCTGGAGATTGCCAATAATCAACTGTCCAGATTCAAATATATGCAAGTGAAGAGCTGGAGTCTCACTGCCGGTACCAGTATGGGAATATCAAATGACTTGGAGGCCAACTTGATGGTCAAAATAAGCCGGAAGAAAGAAGTGGCGAAGTGGTATTGGCTGTTAGAAGAACTTGCAGACGAGGACTTCAATCTACCATCAAAATTGTGGGAGGAGAGCTTGCCGGGAGAGCAGTTGGAAGATTTATGGCAAGTATCTTGTGACATACTATACTTCACAGTTCGTTCTGCAAATTTAAGGCAGAATCATCTTTTTTGTCTCCACAGGGTTTATTGGACGCCATATAAGTTATCTAAGATGGGAAGGTGCACTATACCAACGTGCCCAAAATGTGGAAAGGAAAAAGGGGACGATATACATATGTTTTTTGAATGCCATGAGATCCAAAGCTTTTGGCTGGATGTAAGTAGTATCATATATGAGGTACTTGGAGAGAGCCTCCAGGTAAGCAAGTCTCTTGGTTTTTTTGGAATTCATGTATCTCTCTTAAAGAACGTTAAGAAATTTATATTTTTTCTAATTTGCTTGCCCGGAGGGAAATATGTAAGAACTGGATTAAAGTTACTCCTCCAAATAAAATCAATTGGCTGAGGGCAATTAAATATATCAATAGATTGGATCGGGCTTTAAAAAACAAGAGAAATGATTTTTGGCTCCCATATGAGAACTGGGAAAAAAAGGAAGAATAAGTTCTATATGTGTATTGTCCAGTGATTAGGCCTCTATACCACTTTGCTTAAACACCCCCTGTGGAGGTACCTCTCTCGGAAAAGTATAACAAAGCCTCCTATGATAGGGGATGATAAGTGAGGTGTAGAGTGACCCTTTCCGGATTGGAAAGACAAGAAAACTCCGGTGGGTGCAAATCAAAGGGAGACCCCCTGAGCGCAAAATTTTGTTTTTTTATCAATCTGGGCAAATGAGGACAAAAAAAAAAAGAATGTATTGTTATGGATCGTATGAACGATGTATCCTCAGAGTTGGTTTGATGCTTATTAGGTCCACCACTCGACCACCTCAATTCCGATATGCTATAAAAGCACGGAATATTAAGGTGATCAAGTGAGGGAAGGATAGGGAAGGTACAGCAGGGAGAGAGATCTGTAAGAAACAAACAACGTGAGCTATCATTTGGCATATCAATCTATAACGAAGTTTTATCATTACCTGTAAAGGAAAGTAACACCACCTTAGAATAACTTCAAGATATTTATAGGCATATCTTTAAATAGATGGCTATGGTGTTTCTCGTTTGGGGGGGGGTAAAGCTGAAAAGTTGCAAAGGACATATATATATTATAGTACAATACTTTCCTGTGTACTAACTGTATAGATATAGGACTAATCCCTGGAATACCTACCTAAGTATATCATGCGTCCCACCTCACAGGGTATGAACCAAATATTCAGGACTCATGATCCCTGTTAGAAGACATGATTACACATGATGAATATACAAGTTGAATCGTATCTTTACTAAGCACAACAAAGGAAAGGCCTTCCCCCGTTTACTCCAAATGTCACTGAAAGGCTATTACATCATAGACTTCTTCCTTGAATCGATATAAGTTCCAATGTGACCTTAGTATATGAGCCAAAAGAAACCAAACGATGATCCCAAACCAATTGACAGGTTTTTTAAATTGTGTCGTAAGTATTGAATTTTTTGCCAACTAGTGGAAATCCTGAAATTCACTTTGATCAAATAACAGACAGCGAGGATTCTAAGCACTACCAGGCTAGATGTTGTATCCGAATAGAACCATGTATTTCAACACACGCTAATCCCCAGCAAGGCCATGCACTGAATACAGCCAGAACAAGGCAGAAAATCCAAGCGGTCGACAGCAACCTCTTGCAACAGAACTCTTAATGAAAACACACGGCTGGGGATCAGTGCGACCGCACCCTTACCGGATTACCAGCTCCGACATCCTCCGACTTGCAAAAATGACAGCTTCAAAATGGGACGAATAATCTGCCCCGCGTTCAACTCTACGGAGAGTTTTATTCCTTTTCCGCTTCCTCCGCTGCACGTAACGTTGCTACGTGAAAGACTCATGGGAATTGTAGTTACCCTGTCTTTTGCTAGTTCCACCAACTTCGCAAGGCTTGAAACAGCGCCACCAACTCGTTCTGGTTAACCATAGGTAATGCACCGGTTACCCATGGCGTCTTCTGGATATCGTTAGAGAGTATGTGTGTAACAGTACATCCCTTTCCTGCCGGGCGTTTTTTCGGTCCTGCTTTAACAGGATACCTGGCATGAAATGTCCATAAAAGACAAGATGCATGTACATTAGCAGCTGGTTCCCATGAATTTTCCTCTACTCCATACCCCTTCCACGAGACGAGATACCACTTTTTCGATCCCCTGATTTTGGAATCCAGGATCTTGTTTACTTCATACTTGGGTTCACCATCCACTATTAATGGTGTTGGGGCTTTCTTTTTCTTTATCCAAGAAGGCTTTATCAAGGAGACATGGAATACAGGATGAATTCTAAGAGACTTGGGTAAAGAAAGTTTCACAGCAACTGGATTCACACGTTTTATAATTCTGTATGGTCCTATAAACCGGGAATTGAACACACTGTATCTTCTAAAGCGAAGATTCTTAGTGGAAAGCCACACCATATCCCCAACTTGATATTCGGGTCCTGCTCTACGTCTTTTATCAGCGGTCTTTTTATATTGTATCCTGGCCTTTTGCAAGGTCTCTTGTGTTTGTTTCAACGTTAGTTGAATATCCTTAATCCTTTTCTGAGCACTAGGTATTTTCTCACTAGAAGAAGGGTGAATAAAGGCAATAAAATGGGGATGAAACCCATATGTGCAGTAAAAGGGCGCTAGTTGAGTGGAGCTGTGCTTTGCGCTATTATTATATGCTGCCCCTGCTACCCAAGCAATTCCACCCATGAATCAGTGTTAGTGTCCACATAACAACGTAAGTATTGTTTAAGTCTCTGATTAAGTCTCTCCGTCTGCCCATCTGTCTGTGGATGAAAACTTGTGGATAAAGCCGCTTTCATGTGTAAGGCAGAACACCATACGTTCCAAAACTGAGCTGTAATTTGTGGTCCACGATCAGAAATCACTGTCTTAGGTAATCCGTGGAGCCTCGCTACATGTTTTAACAACATTTGTGCCAATTGTCCTGCTGTAGGTACCCTCTCACATGCAATAAAATGTCCTAACTTAGTAAGGCTGTCCACTACCACCAGAATGGAGGTGCACCCTTTATCTTTTGGTTAACCCACGATAAAGTCTAAGGAAATGGTTTCCCAGGGTACTTCAGGTGTAGGCAATGGTTGCAACAACCCCTGTGGTCTTCCATGATCTGATTTATCTTGCACACGTTTGGCATTCACGGGTCCACTGTTTTATGTCTTTTCCAATAGAAGGCCACCAGAATTGCCTACGTATGCGATCCAATGTCTTGTACGCCCCATGGTGACCTGCGCTGGGTACCTCATGACACCAATGGAAGACTTCCTTTTGTTGTTCGCTAGTTGGTATAAACGATTCATTTCTACACATAGGAAGTCCTTTATGCAATTTCCATCCAGGATGATTAATCATCCACTCTTTCCACTCAGAAGTGAGTACCGTTTCGGCGATCTTTTCTAAAACTGTATCTGTTTGCAATGAACAGATAACCTGAGTGGGATTTAAGATAGATTGAGATCTGGGTTGGTTGGTTTGTTTCAACGTTAGTTTCTTGACGAGTTAATGCGTCGGCCTTTTGGTTTTCTGTACCTGGTCTGTAAGTTACTATGAAGCTGTATGAAGAAAAGAATAGCATCCATCTTAATTGTCTAGGAGACAGAGTCCTAGCGGATTTCAGGAATTGCAGGTTACGTTGATCTGTATACACCGTGACAATTTTTTTGGCCCCCATCAGATGATGACGCCATCCACTAAAGGCATCTTTTATGGCCAAAAGCTCTTTTTCTGCTATGGTGTAATTACATTCAGCCTCATTCAATTTTCGAGACATGTACGCTACTGGATGCAATTGTCCATTGTTTCCATTTCTCCGAGAGAAGATGGCGCCTATCGCTACATCAAAGGCATCAGCTTCCACTATGTATGGATTTTCTGGATTGGGATGGGTCCAATGTTCCCTCTAATTTTTTTCCTCTGTGTGCGGCAGTGGAGGGTCTCTGTGCGCTGCAACCATGGCTATGTGCGCCAGGAAGCAGACTGCGCGCGTGTGCAGCGCCAAATGTCACTCCAAACGTTTACTTAAAAAAGTGAAAAGATGGTGCATTTTCACACATACAGGGCCACGTTAAGGGTCTTAAGGCCTGTTTGCAAATTGGATAAACACGCCATGACATGAATTGGTTACACAGGCAAGTACACTTCAGGTTTAGAAAAGCACAAGACTCCAACGGTGGTACCATCATAAGATTTTACTAAATATTCTTAACTGGAGCACTGTTCATTGGGTGGGGAAATGTTGAGAGCCTATACAATATCACATATACACAATAAGTTACAAAATTACATAACATATTTACAATTTGATGTGAAAGCTACTGAGTAATGTTGGGCTATCCCACCAGAGATAGTTTGTAAAACTCTGACATCCAGGCAAACATGGACTGTGGAAGAGGGCTGTTCAGACACGTCAAGTGGCATCACTAGATGGGTGGCAGGGTTGCTTCTCACGGCGATCCTTGCCATTTTTCCAGTGCTGATAAACTCTATCGAGGTCAACTTTCCCATTCAGGAGGTAGGCCTTTGTCCTCATCAGCATATCCAAATGCTTCTGCTCTAGTCTATTCCTCAATTTACTCTTGATAGTATTCATGAGGCTGAATCCTTGTTCACAATCTGCACTAGATGCTTGAAATGTTGCGCAGACATCAACAAGCTGAGACACCACACTATACTGAGCAGCATTGCGTACAGTGAAATTCACCATGTCTTGAAAGGTGGTAAATAACCCACCCTTTACATGTTCTGCCACCACATATTTATAGTCTCTGTATTGTTGAACAACATCTTCTGGTGTTTCACAATCACCCAGGACCAAGACATTTTTATACTTTTCAACAAGTCTTTGTATATTCTCAGTCCCAAAATCAAAATGTGATTGTGTTGCTATTGCCTGGATTTCAAAGCTTGCCCATTCTTTCAGTTCATCTTCAGGGAACCTTTTTGCATGTGCTCACAAAGAAGGGACACAAAAGACAAAATAGGCCCACTGTCAAACTCTTGCCTTTCCTTGTACAACACCATCAGGTCTCTTACATTGCTGCTCCAAAAGACAGTGTCCCCCAAATACTGTTCCTTAATTTGGCCAATCTTTGCTCTTGCATACTGTACAGCTTCAACAGTAGTCAAAGAACTTTTTGGAACAGTTTGCACAAAGATGCAAATTCACTCAGAATGTCATTAAGTACTGCAAGGGAAATATGGTAGTTTGAGTCAGATAGCTTTTTGTGACAATATTTAGCAACTGGATCATTCTCCTCAACTTTCTCATGCTCAAAGTACTTAAGAACAGCCTCGTAATTCCGAATTAGTGCACCAACTGCAAAATGCCTTGAAAGCCACCGGACTTCATTCAATGGTCGAAAAGAGACCACTTCACAATCAGTGACCAATGCCATTTCATCTAGCTTGGACTTCCTTGCAGGAGATCTGGAGAACACAGTGTAGACAGTCCTCAATAATGTCTCCATCTCTTTAATCATTGGAACCCTCTTCCAGGCATCATCAACTCCCAAATCTTCTCGATGAGCGACACAATGCTGCTCAACTAGATGGGGAATGGATTGTTTAAGGCGAGTAGCAACACCATTATTTTTACCCAGCATCACAGACGCACCATCGGATGTGAACATAACCATTTTCGTGAGGTCCAGTTCATTGGCAGTGTAGAATTCTTTCACAGCAGTAGTGATAGCCTCAGCATTACAACTAGTCAGCTTCACTATGCCCCCAAACAGTGTTTTGTGCTCTGTTGAGGTTACAGGCCGGAACTTGAAGTACAGGATGAGCATTTTTGTTACAGAAATATCTGTGCTCTCATCAATTATCAATGTGTGATACAAAGCGTTACGAAGTTCTGCCATACCTTCACAGTGTATCACGCTGTTGATGGCCTCAAGGAACTCGAAGGCATAGTTCTTGCTCCTCAGCTGTCTGGTATCTTCACATACAAAGCTAGGTGGTCATGGATGTCTTGCACAGATAACATTGAAGTATTCATCTTGACTGCCAGCAACACGTTGTTGATGAGAATCTTTATCTCCTCAGGCTGGGATCTTTGTCGTTCAACTACTTCCATTCGATTTGCTTTGTCAGTGGCAGTTTCTGTCAGCATTGCCCGCACTCCAAAACCAAACCTGGCAGCAGCACTTCTGTTTCTCAATATCACCATGGCAGACTCGTGAACTTTGCTAATTAGATGGCGTTTCAGGTAATCCAGTTTCCAGCCATCACTCCATTTCTTCCCTGTAGAAAAGTCCCCAACAATCTTGGCTTCGGCACATGCTTTGCAAATCAAGCCCACGTCTGGACTGTATTGAAATAGTTCCCCAAGTTGCACGTGAACCTTGCTTCGTGATTTCTATGTCTCAGCCTCCACAATTTCTTTCATCCACTCTTCCTTGAATACAAGGCAACATTTCTTCCTTTGTGGTGAAGCATCGCACTCTGCAGAAGGTACAGCTTTGCGCTTGAACATATTTGTGATAACTGGGTTTAGCCTGCTATGCCACAAAGCCTGCAAAATAAAGGAACATGGCTAAAGTTGATGCGTATGCTCATGATTGCAATCTGTCACATAGTACTGAGGCATCGCCAGCAAAACGTAGAGTGTAATTACCTGGATTTTTCTGTTCACTGCCCTGCCCTTTCAAACTTAAATGTAGCACTGTCCGTAGAGCCTACAATAGAAGTAAAGATTGTTACAGCACATTGTGAATTTGTGATACAGCAATATACCATGTGCACCATAAGGGAACTCTACCAAACAATTACCTGCTCTGCTTGTACTCACGTATGCCCGTTAAAATGTGTGGGGTACTGTTCACGAAACATGCAACAGAAGAAAACATAGGTAAGGTATGTTGTTATACTACAATGTACAAGATGCACCACAGTTTAACTCTACCAAACAATTACCTGTTCTGCTTGTACTCACGTATGCCCGTTCAAATGTGTGGGGTACTGTTCACGAAACCTGCAACAGAAGAAAGCATAGGTAAGGTATGTTGTTATACCACAATGTACAAGATGCACCACAGTTTAACTCTACCAAACAATTACCTGTACTGCTTGAACTCACGTACACCTGTTCAAATGTGTGGGGTACTGTCTGTGAAACTTGCAACAGAAGAAAACATGGGTAAGGTATGTTGTTATACTACAATGTACAAGATGCACCAGTTTAACTCTACCAAACAATTACCTGTACTGCTTGAACTCACGTACACCCGTTCAAATGTGTGGGGCACTGTCTGCGAAACCTGCAACAGAAGAAAACATAGGTAAGGTATGTTGTTATACTACAATGTACAAGATGCACCACAGTTTAACTGTACCAAACAATTACCTGTTCTGCTTGTACTCACGTATGCCCATTCAAATGTGTGGGGTACTGTTCACGAAACCTGCAACAGAAGAAAGCATAGGTAAGGTATGTTGTTATACCACAATGTACAAGATGCACCACAGTTTAACTCTACCAAACAATTACCTGTACTGCTTGAACTCACGTACACCTGTTCAAATGTGTGGGGTACTGTCTGTGAAACTTGCAACAGAAGAAAACATGGGTAAGGTATGTTGTTATACTACAATGTACAAGATGCACCACAGTTTAACTCTACCAAACAATTACCTGTTCTGCTTGAACTCACGTACACCCGTTCAAATTTGTGGGGTACTGTCTGCGAAACCTGCAACAGAAGAAAACATGGGTAAGGTATGTTGTTATACTACAATGTACAAGATGCACCCTTTTAACTCTACCAAACAATTACCTGTTTGTTCTGCCTGTACTCACGTCTGCCTGTACAACTGTATTTGTAGCACGGTCTCACAAACCTGCAAAAAAAAAAGAAAAAGGGGTGCAGATTGTGAATCTATTTACCCAGCACCCCCCAAATCCAATGTGGAACATAAACAGAATTACCTTGTCTTTGTGGGTACTCACGCCTGACCATTCAAATCCAAATACCTTACAGACTGCAAACCTGCAATTGAAGACAAGATGGTTAGCAAAGGCTCTAAGAGTTACAAACAATGAATGGGACTGGCCCAGATACTCCAATAGGAAAAACGACCAAATAGCTACCTGGGATTCCAGTTTAGGCAAATAGGCATGTGCCCATGTGCTTCATTATTAGCATCCATTACGCTAAACTGGTCTACAAATCTGCATTGTGTGTTACACCTTCTGTGATGCAGTTTTTCCCTGGCATTCAGACTGCGCAAATGGTTGAGTTGGGTGAACTAGGAAATTCACAAAGAGGACTGAGCAGCACACGAGCCTTCACAAGATCCCACATGAACATGATGCAGCAAGTGGCGAGCATAAAATATTATAAAGACTTTCTACTTGAAATTAAGTTACTTCTCTAACACTTCTATTTACTTGTATCACCTTTACTACACCAACCTCCCCACAACTCCTACAACTTGTAGTCCTCTGTCTGATGTAACATTTCCTATACATTGATTTACACACTATGATTCAGTGTCTCTGTGTAATGTGCATGCAATGTAAAGTGGGGTTAGGTAGATTGGGGTGGAGTGGGGTAGATTGGGTGGATTGGAGTGTAATATATTGGGGTAGAGTGGGGTAGAGTAGTGTGGGGTAAGTGGTGTAGAGGGGAGTGCAGTGTCATGGCATGTTGTGGAGTGCCTTGGAGTGGAGTAGCATGTTGTACAGTGGAGTGGCGTGTCAGAGTGGAAGGGCATAGAGCGAAGTGGAGTGGTGTAAAGTGGAGTATGCATGGTGTGGTAGCGCACTACCATTACAGACAACACATTTTCAATTGAAATGAGCATTACATTTATAACAAAATAGGGTAAAACTCCACACAAACAATAATGTGCGCACAAGTCATCACCTAGTGTATTGATGTGTTTTTATCATATTCAAATATTTGTTTCCAGCACACTTTAGAATTACAAAAAAAAATTGCTTCATTTGTACTGATATTAATCTATTTTGAAAAATCAGCACAGTTCATTTTTTTATGTGCTAGGAAAAAAAATCCTACACCCTCTCCTCTTACATGGATGCTCAGCAGGATTGTCGCATACATTCTCTCACTTTGAAGTTAGAGAAAGAAAAGTAAACACCAAGCCCCCTCTGAAGAGAGCTTGACATTTGACCTCTGTCTTTGAATGCACAGCAAACGTGACAAGATAAGACCAAGATGTAAAGGCCTGTTTACAGAAAGTGAGTTTGTGGAAGAATACAGTAATCAAAGTTTGGGAAACGGGAGGGACGAACTCAAGCTGGACAGCCTAAAGCAAATAAAGCCAGCCATGCATATTGAGTTCCTTTGAACACTGAGCTCTCAGGAAACTGAAGAAAGGGCCGAGAGGGATTTGCTTCTGCGCCTTTCAGTAGGGAAGCTTAAGCATCGAGTTCACGAAAGAATGGGTGCGAACAGAGCGTCATTCGTGTGCGACCGATAGGCTTATGAGAGTTCATCGGGGGTGAGGGGGTTAGAAAGGGTTCAAGAGAGGAAAGGTAAAGCTGCTTGCGTCCTCTCAGAACTCACTCGTATTGGACCAAAGTGCGCCTCTGCTTTAAATCTTTAAGATAAGTCGCACATTTTAAGTAGTGAAATATTGCGGTGACTTGCCCCCTCATTACAACTGGCTCTACACCAGGTGCGTCCAGAAGGGCTGGATGCTTGCCAGATGTTAGGTTAACCACGATGTAAAGGACATCCGTGTGCAATATTATATGTACAACCTTTGGGGAAAAGCCTGAAAATCTAATATTTAGTTCGGGGCCATCCGGACCTGCGACGGACTCTCCTGTTCGGTACTGCACCCCGTTGGAAGCAGCCCCTCGTGATTGTTAGTAACACTGCTGCAGGTGTGCTGAAGTCGATGCTCTGAGGAGTGAGGACCTTAATCAGGCTCCGTGGAGGGATGGGATGAGCACCCGCCCTCCCTCTGCACCTCTTCATTATCTTCTGCGCTCCTCGCACTACTCATACTTTCCTGCTCCTCCCTGTCCTTGTCACTGAATGCGAGTGAGACGTGAGCCTCTATAAAGCGCTCTTCCCCCTCCAGCGGATTCCATTCCTTGGGTCGCCTTCCTTAACCCGAGCTTTTTAAGTGCTATCTGCAGCAGCGTGCTTAGTGACCCAGAAAAATAGTGCTATGGGTATGGGTGTGCACGTACGCATGTATTGAGAATTTAGGTGTTCTGTGATAAAATGCCCAACTATTCCCCTGGTTGAACAAAAGTACTTAACACGGCTCGACCAATTGAACAATAAGAAGTGGTACATGCACCCTCCAAGAAGCCGACCCCACCCCTTCCACCTCCAAACCTTGGTTGTAAAAGTCGTATTCACGCCTGGCTGTCTGAAATATGTGAAAATTAACAAAATGTACTAAAAGTAAAACTTGATAACTCTATAGCCTGTGTTAGATAGTGCTTGCTACTTCTATCCTGCCATTTTATAGCACTGCAAAGACTGAGTGTTAATATAACCCAGCTCAGGAAACAACTTAATTGACCTGGGAATGATGAAAGGCTGAGACGGCCCCCCGCCCCAACCCCTTTTCAACCTGTGGCAAGCAGTGAGTAATTAGATCACGGATTGGACAAAATAAGTCCCAGGCAGCTGCTTGACCAGGTGTAGCTCCCACCTCTTGGTGATGCCTGGGTTTTCAAACCTAACGTTGTAACCGAACAGGGTATTCAGGGAACGGTTCCGGTACTGGGTACAGCCTCGTCTTCTGTGTGAGGGCATTGATGCTGCTGCTTAGAAAGCAGGAAATGCCTAATCCTCGAGTGCCTCTACCATAAATAACCCATGCCCAAATCAAACTCTCCGCCCTCGAATACGTGGCAGCCTGTGACTACAGGGCCAGCATAGCACAAATCGCCATGCTTGCCTCACACAGCCAATAAATGCAACTATCTATTAGGGAGTGTATCTTCTCTGCTCTCTCTTTTCAGGAAACCTGTCATGGGCACGCGCAGTGCGGGGCTTAAAGAAGTGCATTCTCTAAAGCTGTAAATACTTTGCCTTAAAGTGGCAGTGCCCATACTAAAATCAGGGCCACAGGAATCATGCGATTCTGCGACCGTGGCAATTCCCGCATAATTATGGTTAATGAGCACATTTTATGTGTTTGTGCTCAAAGGGATCAAAAGTTAAAAAAAATATTGCAATTCAAGTTCCTGCGCCCCGAAGGTTGTGTGCTTTTCTTTAAGTATTCATGTTAATCACAGCTTGTGAAGGGCGCTGCAATTAACATGAATACTTAAATAAAAGCACTCAATCTTCCCCGCAGCCTCGCTTTACTAACAAAATAATACAGCAAGTCTGCAAACAAGGCAGATTAACCCAAAAAGCACAGACCGTGGTGTAAACGTGCTGCATTTCCTTTCTAAATAGATCGGGGCTGCGGGGTGATTGTGTGCCTTTGGTAAAGTTTTCAGGTTAATTGCAGCTCATGGCGGGCACTGTGATTAACCTGAAAACTTTATCAAAGGTACGCAATCACCCCGCAGCCTCGATCTATTTAGAAAGGAAATGCAGCACGTTTACACCACGGCGTGTATTTTTAGGTTAATCTGCCTTGTTTGCAGACTTGCTGTATTGTTTTGTTAGTAAAGCGAGGCTGCGGGGGAGATTGAGTGCTTTTATTTAAGTATTCATGTTAATTGCAGCGCCCTTCACGAGCTGTGATTAACATGAATACTTAAATAAAAGCACACAATCTCCCCCGCAGCCTCGCTTTACTAACACCACAATACAGCAAGTCTGCAAACAAGGCAGATTAACCTGAAAATACACGCAGTGTTGACAGCAAAGATGAAGACGTCCGAGCAACCGGCTGTGATTTAGGATCGTTTTCTGCGGGGTTGGTGGGCAAACTCCTCAGTTGCTGGCCTTCGTCTTTCCCATGCCTTGCATGTGGCCCTTAAGGTATTTCTCTGCCCTTTTTTGAATAGTTTTGGACCCACCCGGCCTAAAAATGAACCATCCACAGCTGATAACCTTCACTCGTGCCAAAGATGGCTCAGACTGCTGGAGAAATGGGCGTCATCACAAGGAGAGGGCCCATCGTGCAGAAGGCGGCACTCTGCAGGGGGATGAAGCAAGAAGCTTCTATGAAAGCCTCCTTGCAGTAGCTGAGGGGAATGGTTCACAGAGGCCACCCAGAAAACAGACAGTACTGCGACGGCAGCTCAGAGCTAATAGTGCTGCCCTTCAGTGGCGGCTGGTGGATTTTCAAAGTGGTGAGGCGAAAATTTTCTACCCAAGTATAATTAGCGAGTGAGCCTGAAGTGCAAAAGGGGGATGGGGGGGTTCTCCCCCGGACAAGAAAACTTTGAAAAAAAAGGATTCAAATGGTGGCTTTTACACCATATATTTACTGTGTGGTTGTCTGTTTATTTACATAAATACTTCTTCCATGTTGCTTCTCCTCCTCCACACCCCCATGAAGCCTTACCTGTGCTTAAATCCATGCTTTTGAGAATCCTTTATTGCTGTCCCACTCTTTTTTCCCCCTCCCTGGCTGTTGCCCACTCTTGCGATGACTGCTCTGCATTGCCCTCATATCTCTGCAGCCCCTCTCTGTCAAGTTGGTTAAATAAATAAAAGAAAATATAGCCTGGAAGGAAGTTGATTATGCCAAAGTTCATGAGAAACTGCATTTGTTGCATTTTCAGGTCAGTAAAAGCAATGAAAACATAGTCATGGCTCTGCTCTCCAGCTTGCGCTTTGTCACAAGCAACTCAGGCAGCGTGCTGCTGTGTATGATGTACCATATATAGCGCTTAGAAATGAAATGAGAGTCTATGCGCTTCAGGTGGTGATTAATGCTTCCTGCTTTTGTTCATGCTGTAACAGCACATAGTCATTAAAATCAAGTTTTTTGCTTTAGATTTTACAGCTAAAAATGTCTGATGTGTAGCAAGTTCTAGCACGCCATGTTTCATACTGGTGCAGACTAATATTTAAAGAATTTAAAGTATCCAAAGCTAACATTTCAGTGCGGTGCCACACATCTTTAATTCCAAGTCCTAACCCCATATCATTGCTTGAGTGCCGGGCCCACGTATCCATATAGTGCATCAGTAATTAATTTGAGAGAGGTAAGCTATTAATAAAGTGAAACCCCTTTTATATAAAACTTTCTGTGAAGTTTCTAAGCAGCTATTCAACTAGTCTCCAAACTGATGTTACACCCAAGGAATGACTGACCGATGATAACGTACTATGGACAACACTATCACGTGCCAATACAACAACCCTGGCGGCAGCGCTGGTACCCAAAACTGGCTTACAGCAGAGGCACGCACGATAAAACATGTTACCTGAGGGCGGTAGCACTGAAACAAACTGGCAGTGGCGTAACGAAACATAAGACCCCCCCCCCCCAAGGTACGTGGAGGGCCCCTGCTCCAAATTTAATCAGCTCTCAGGCTAGAGTACTGAGCTGAGGGGGGCCCCTGCCGCTGGGGGACGCCCCCCCACCGCGAGGGGGCTGAGGGGGCCTGTGTTACGCCACTGCAAACTGGTCATGCGTCTCAGCTATTACAGCAATTAATGGAAGTGCAACTGAGAGGAGCACTGTTAGACTATTTGACACAAAGAAGGTTAACTGACACATATCCAATGAATACAAGTGCACTGACATCAGATGTTTAACACGGTGCAGCAGCAATGTGAGCGCGCTCAGAGAAAAGAAGCCGCCCAATAAAGTCTCCTCCAGTTTGTGTTTTTAGAGAACTGCCATTTGTTCACACTACCTAACTTGGTCAGATTGTCAATGCGCAAATAACTGACTGGAATGTAACGGTTAACTTAACACCTTTACAAAGTCACCTCTATTTGCATTCTCACGCTCACAGATATTCAACAGAGACCATTAACTGGCATGATTTTAGTTATTTATTATCATTTTTGAGCTCCACAGATATTAAAGACGTCTTACAGCAAATTCTATCAGTGTCATAGAATATAAATAAGCTCACAATTGTACTATGTACATAAGGGTAACACAGAATCATGCTCTATTTTCTACATATTTGTCACCCCGATATTTCTGCACCGCGTTCCAAAACACATAGTGCACTTCGCACGTGTTATGTAATAATGATAATGCCAACACTCCTAGTGTAATACAGTTGTACACACACATCCCCATATACACACAGTCAATTCAGGGCATCAGGTCACACGTTCACGAGCAGTCGCGGCCGGCATGACGGGCTGGAAATGGGGTCGTCGTGGGGGGGGAAGGGGGAAGGGTTTAATTAAAGGAAAATATTAAATAAAACTTACCGTCCCGCTTCTGGGTCCCGAGTCCGACTCCCGCCGTCCACCATTTTCCAATTCCGACCTGCAGCCCTCGTCATCTGCAGCCCTCGTCATCTAGGAAAGGCAGCCCCCTCCCCTCCGCCAATCACAACGCTGAGGCGCTTCGGAGAGCGCCCCAGCCGGGCCATTTTCTCTGTAGGCTGCTGCATGCAGAGTGGGGGTCCTGCTCGAGGGCAGGGGAGTGGCTTGCCCACTGTTATGGGTATTGACTGTTTGGTCGGCCCTGGGGCCGACCAAACAGTCAATACCCATAACAGTGGGCAAGCCACTCCCCTGCCCTCGAGCAGGACCGCCCACCCCCAACCAGGCACTTCTGCTTGCTGCCGTGCGAGAAGGCAGAAACATAAAATGGTAGTTATTACCATTTATGTTTCTGCCTTCTCGCACGGCGAGAAAGCAGTGGGGCGACGCCCCCACGCCCCAATGGGGGAGCCGCCACTGCCCTTCCACCTACATCTGCTTTCTCGCCAGCAGACGGGTCTTCAGCTCGCAGTGGTCACCGAATGCTGATGTGTGCTCAGGATGGAGATTTGAAAGCTCTGCAGGAACTGGTGGAGTAAGGCGCGTGTGATGTGAATTTCCGGGATAGATACTACTGGACAGCTACTATGTGCGCGGCTTACGCCGGACACACGGAGATTGTGCTATCTTCTGAAATGTGGGGCTGCCTGGGTAGGAGTGTGTGAAACACGGGGCAGAGACAATACAGCAAGTTTAAAAACACTGCGTGTATTTCTAGGTTAATCTGCCTTGTTTGCAGACTTGCTGTATTGTTTTGGTAGTATAAAGCGAGGCTTCGGGGGAGATTGTGTGCTTTTATTTAAGTATCCATGTTAATTGCAGCCCTTTCACGAGCTGCGATTAACATGGATACTTAAACAAAAGCACTCAATCTGTCCCGCAGCCTCGCGTTACTACCAAAACAATACAGCAAGTCTGCAAACAAGGCAGATTAGCCTAAAAACACACGCCGTGTTTTTAAACTTGCTGTATTGTTTTGTTAGTAAGCGAGGCTGCGGGGAGATTGTGTGCTTTTATTTAAGTATTCATGTTAATCGCAGCTCGTGAAGGGGCTGCAATTAACATGAATACTTAAATAAACGCACACAATCTCCCCGCAGCCTCGCTTTACTAATAAAACAATACAGCAAACAAACAGTGCGTGCGCTTCAGGGCAATTAAAAAGCACACGCGGCTGAAACAAAAGTACAGCAAGTGGCCACATTATAACACTTACCTCGGCTCCTTTCGCCGCTGTCCTCCGCAATCTGGAAATGCCCGTTTTTCGCGCCGCACGCCTTTTAAACGCGGCGGCGCGAATACTCTTGCGGGATGTGCCATCTGTGCGCGCTCCACACATGGCACTGCGCGCTCGGGGGCAGAGAAGTGCGCGGGCGCGCGCCTTATTGGGAACAGTGGATGGGTCAATATTGGGATGTGGTAAAGGCTTGTTTTAGCTTGCCTAAAGCACTCTCTGCTTCTGCTGACCAAAGGAAGGGAACTTTTTTTCTTAATAACCTAGTGATTGGGGCTACCATGTCAGAAAACTCTTTGATAAATCTGCGGTAGAAGTTAGCTAAGCCAAGAAAACATTGGATGTCCCTTAGATTCCTAGGTGTAGGCCATTCTTTAACTGCTTGAATCTTCCTTTCGGCCATCTATTGCCCTTTGCAGCCAACATGACTCCAAGAAACTCTACTTTAGTCACTTCAAACTCACACTTGCTGAGTTTACAGAATAGATCGTTTTCTTGCAATGCTTGTAACACTTGACGTACATGTTGTTTATGAATGGTAGTATTACTTGAGTGGATTAAAATATCGTCAATGTAAACCACCGCAAATACGTCTAAGAATTCTCTTAGGACGTCGTTCAAGAAGTACTGGAATGCGGCTGGGGCATTACATAGTCCAAAGGGCATTACAGTATATTCAAAGAGTCTGTATCGTGTACGAAATGCCGTTTTCCATCCATCCCCTTCTCTCATTCTTACCAAATGGTAAGCCCCCTTGAGATCCAATTTGGTGTAAATCACAGCCGACTTAACTTGTTCTAAGAGAACAGGGATCAATGGCAAAGGGTATCTGTTTTTTACTGTAATGTTATTCAAGGCCCTAAAGTCTATACAAGTTCTTTTTTCACCATTTGCTTTAGGGATAAAGAATAAAGGCGAGGACGCTGTAGACATAGAGGGTCTTATGAAGCCATTAGCCAAGTATTTGTCTATATACTGTTTCAAATGTTGGTTTTCTGGCTCCGTCAGAGCATAAAGTCTTCCACATGGTACCACCGCCACTCGAATCAGATCTATTTGGCAATCATAACAACGATGCAAGGGTAATATGACTGCCTTTTTCTCACTAAATACATCTTTGTATTCATCATAATGTCCCGGAAGAGTTACATCCGTTTCGGCTGCTGTGGCTATTCGATGGTGCTGTGCCAATGCCTCTACTGGTGATACTGTATTAACTAGACAATGTTCCCTGCAAAATGGAGACTCAAAGGCGATAGAATGGTCACTCCAGTTAATAGAGGGGTCATGTTTTTTCTACCATGGGAGTCCAAATATGATCCCATATTTAGGTGCTTAGATTATATTAAACTGGGTGACTTCTAAATGTTCTTTGGTAGTCCGAACAAACAAGTCTTCTGTATGATAAGTGATGGGACCAGAAGATAATTCTCTCCCATCTACTGCCAGTACCTTTTCCGGACTCTCCTTCTCCACTAATGTTACATGTAGGTTTCTAGCAACTTCTTCATCCATGAATAACCCGGTTGCTCCTGAATCTTTCATGGTTTTCAGGGTTTGCCACCCTTCATTGGTCTTCAACTGAATTGTTATAAAGAAATGTTCTTTGATAGGCAATTGCGCCCTACTCATGGAAGGGATGACTCTAGTACTCAAAGGATTCCCTTCTCTTCGCCTTGAGCTACTTAGTTTTCCACCTTCCTATCAGTGGTTACGGTGGAGACTCCAGACACCCCACCCCGATTCTTTGGTTTACTTAGACAATCTTTTACGTAGTGTCCTTTTTTTCCGCAATAAAATCATAACCCATTTTTCCTTCACACCTCTCTTTCTTCCTGAGTCAGAGCAGCTCTTATTGTTCCTATTTCCATGGCTCCGTGGAAAAATTACTTCCAAGACCCATATTCCTAGGCTTTTCAAATCTAGGGAAATGTCTGTCGACTTTTTTTTGTCTCCACGACGCTCGCTCATTCAGTGGTCCAACCGTAAAGTCAGATTTATTAAATCGGTACAAGTGGACGGTTGCGGTTCTACTTGGGCTAACACGTCTTTTAACTCTTCTCTCAACCCTTGGTGAAATAAAGCAGCTCTTTTTTCCTCTGGCCACTGTGTCTCAGATACTAATCGCTGGAAGGTATTTAAGTACACAACCAACTCCTTTGATCCTTGTTTCAATTCTAATAACTCCCTGTCAGCGGAGAAGGTGTATGCTCTTCGGTCAAAAACCCTCTCAAACTCTTTACGGAATTCATCCCAATCATATAAAATTAGGTCGTCACGTTGTACTAAGGGACTAGCCCATTGAGCTACGTCGCCAGTTAAATAAGAAATCATAAAGGCTACTCTGGCCTGATTCGTGGGGCATGCCCTTGGTCTACAAGTGAAGTGTAATAGGACTGGAGTAAGAAATATTTGTACCTTCGAAACATCTCCCTGATAACGTTTGTGGGCTGCTAAAGGTATGGGTGTAGGCATTTCCACTGTGAGCGGTGGTTAAGTGGTTGTGTTCCCACTGGGAAACCATGAAGCACCCCTGTTCCTCTCCCATTACCTATATCAAAGGGATTCTTTTGTAATCGGTCTACCCTGTCCTGTAAGGTGGCTGTTTCCGCCCTAGAAGCCGTTAATTTTTGCTGTACCAGTGCTAATGCCGCCATTACATCCTCCAATGTGGCCATGATAAGTTTGAACCAACCGGGAGGACGGTATAAATACTTGGGCAGATTATTCTGTTATGGATCGTATGAACAATGTATCCTCAGAGTTGGTTCGATGCTTATTAGGTCCACCTCTCGACCGCCTCAATTCCGATATGCTATAAAAGCACGGAATATTAGGGTGATCAAGTGAGGGAAGGATAGGGAAGGTACAGTAGGGAGGGAGATCTGTAAGAAACAAACAACATGGGCTATCACTCACTGTAACATCATTTGGCATATCAATCTATAACGAAGTTTTATCATTACCTGTAAAGGAAAATAACACCACCTTAGAACAACTTCAAGATAGTTATAGGCATATCTTTAAATAGATGGCTATCGTGTTTCTCGTTTGGGGGGGGGAGGTAAAGCTGAAAAGATGCAAAGGACATATATATATTATAGTACAATACTTTCCTGTGTACTAACTGTATAGATATAGGATTAATCCCTGGAATACCTACCTAAGTATATCATGCGTCCCACTTCACAGGGTATGAACCAAATATTCAGGACTCATGATCCCTGTTAGTAGACATGATTACACATGATGAATATACAAGTTGAATTGTATCTTTACTAAGCACAACAAAAGAAAGACCTTCCCCCGTTTACTCTAAATGTAACTGAAAGGCTATTACATCATAGACTTCTTTAATATTCCTTGCATCGATATAAGTTCCTGTCAAATTCCATCGAGGAGCGCCGGCTGACACTCACAAAGGCTGAACACTGCCATCGGGAGTGTTTCCGGACTACACGTCCCTTGAGGCAATGCTGCGTGAGACGAGATCGTCATCACGTAAGCCGGGACAATTTCCTTTAAACTGTTTCCGGGGCGCAACCGCGCTGCCGATTATTCTGCTTGTCTCCGGTGTGTTGGGACCTGGAGAACTGGTCCGGTAAGGGTGTCTGTGACACCAAAGAATATAGCATGCTACAACGCGATGCCATTACTACGCAGTCACTACATCGACTTGCAGTAGATGGCGCTGTAACATTAGGAATGTATAATTTACTATTCCAACTCCAGCCTACACAACAGTAGGGAAGGTGTTGGAATAGTAAATTATACTATTCCTTATGTTAGAGCGCCATCTACTGCAAGTCGATGTAATGACTTGCGTGAGTAATGGCATTGCGTGTAACTAACTGCGATCGTTGTAACGACCGCGTTGTAAAGGCATCGCGGTCTAATGACCGCGATGTAAAGGTTGTTTCCCGACACCAAAACATTCCTTGGTTTTTTCCCCATTTTCCTGTGCCTGTGATTCCCGCAAGTATTTGGGACTAAGAAAGGTCCACATTTCTTCGCTCCTTACGAGCGGACCATCCTCGTTCTCTCCTCTGTTGGCTGGTCTCTACGGAGGCTTTGCAGGGGAGGGGAAGAAGTCTCCTGAGCGTTAATCCTTTGTTGTTGCCTGTTTGTTCTCGGTTTCTCTTTGTTGGCGAGTCGGTGTTTAAGACTCATGTGGAGAGAAAAGCCACAGGAATCATTATAACCTAATGGTTATGTTAAGGCTGTTCTCAAGAAAGTTTTCTACATTTATTTTGGAGTGATTCAACTCCATGGTATGGAACTTATAACACTGGTATTTGGGTGACTTCAAGCTTTATTTGGGACCCGGTGGGATACCTGCTTTGCTTCAGAACTGTGCCTAAGCAACCCTGAACTAGATTTCTCTGGATATATATATATATATATATATATATATATATATATATATATATATATATATATATATATATATGTATATATATATATATATATATATATATTGTTTATGGACGCTATTGGAGTAATAGCACGCTGATTTTCTAGCTTTTCTTTCTTGCTATTTGTTGTGCATTTAACAGGGGTTCTGTGTGGAATGGCAAGCTGAATTACTATCACCTTCCCTGTGTAGCTTCACATGACATATAGAGGGGTATGTAGATACATAATCAGAGTGTTTTATATCCTGAGTGATATAGCAGGTTATTTATGTTCCTTTTTTTTTGTTTTCTTCTCTTTAGTTGTACCTACCTCTACTTTACTAAATCCTCAGTAAAGAGGCAACCCAATGTTACCAGACTTTCCATGCAGTATCTTATTTTTTCTTTACAGGTATTACTATTGCACTATAGAATAGAGGGGAAGGGTATTTACTGAGATAGTTTAGAATGTACTTCTGAGGCTGTCAAATAAGTAATTGTGTGTTGCTTATTTCAGATCTCCCTCCCAGCTGATCCCTACCTTACCTTCCCCCGCTTAATCACTTCAATAGTCTGTGCTGTGATAGCTGTCAGACTTGAAGCTATTGAGAGGTGGACCCATTCGAGCATCAAACCATCCCTGAGGACGTGTGATGATTACAGAATAATCGGCCCACGAATTCTGTCCTCCTGGTTGGGTTGAGTGAGAATGGCCACCTTAGAGGACGTGATAGCAGCTCTCGCTGCAGTACAGATAGAAGTCACTGCATCACGTAACGAGACCGCTGCTCTGCAGGCAAGAGTAGAACAAATGCAGCGGAATCCTTTTGGTAGGGTGTGGATCCCAAATGCACACACAACCTGTTGTAGTTGAAGTACCATCACCTATCCCTTTAGTCCCTCCAGAAAGATTTTATAGGGATCCCAGCAAGGTTCAGGTGTTTCTTACGCAAGTCAAGCTGCATTTTACCTGTAAACCCAAAGCCTTTGTATCAAATCAAGCCAGGGTGGCGTTCCTCATATCATATCTAGCTGGAGAAGCAGCACAGTGGGCTGTCTCCTTGGTAAGGAGAGACGATCCCCTCTTATATTACTGGGAGACTTTTTTTTTTTTTTATAAACATTTTATTGATCAAAATAAACATAAAGCTGCAATACAGCTATGTATCAAGGTCACAGTACAGTTATATATGTATTCGGGAAGCACATTACACATCTCCATGTAAAATCACATTATCACTACCAGACACAATCATTAATTGGAATACAGCATACTCCAAGGTCACAGCATACATATATACGGTGTGTAGTAGTTGATTTATAGGCATTCACGTTACTCATCCCCATGTAAAGTCACAGTATCAATGTCAGATATATCCACAATTTTGAGTCGGTCATGTCGCAATTCGATTGTTGGGGACAGGCATATGTCACCTCTATATCTGTTCCACCCACCCCATTTACGATCCCATTTTTTGGGGCATTCCCTGTATTTGAAGACATCTTTTTCAGCTATCATTGCTCTATCCATATCGGCCGCCCAGTCACGTACAGCGGGGATCTCCCCCACCCCCCATTTCTGTGCGATATTTCATTTGGCAATGGCCCATCCCAGTGAGGCCCATGTTTTCTCAGTTTGCCTGAGGTCAGTGGCATCCCAGATATTCAATAGGCCGAGCTGTGGGGTGGCCTTCAGAGTCTTGCCTCCCGCCCTTTCCATTTGCTTGGTGACTTCAACCCAGTAGTTTCGCACAGCTGGACAATCCCAGATAATATGGAAAAAGGTTCCCTTTTGGTGACAGTGTCTAAGGCACAGAGGGTCGTCTCTCCTACCTATTTTGACTAAGGTCTCTGCATCAAGGTACACTCAGTGAAGGATCTTCAATTGGACCAAGCGTAGTCTCATGGGGATAGCCACCTCCCTGGGAGAGGCCAGAGCATCTTACCAATCATCATCGTCGAGTTCGCCCAGGTCCGACTCCCAATATTGCCTCAGGCGTATCAAGGGGCCCGGGCGGTTATTTAGTAATTTTTTGTACGTGAGTGATATGGCTTTTTTATTCATAGGGTCAAGTAACAACCTGTCTTCCAGTGGCGAGGCCTCAGGCAGAGGGTCATCTTTGGGCAGGACTGCTTTAAGAGCATGGCTAATTTGTAGGTATCGAAATGTTTCGGTCTGTGCAAGTTGGTATTTTTGCTGGAGTTCTGCGAAGGTAGCCAGCCTCCCCGAGATCCACATATCCCCCACTGTTGAGATACCAATAAGGTCCCATTTATCAAACCCTGGACAGGTGCTGAGATGACCCAAGAGGTCTGGTTCCCAAAGTGGTGTGGCTCATGTAAGTTTGTTATGCCAGCCCAGTTGCTTGTTAACCCTGTGCCATGTGTCTACTGTACGTGCAGTGGGCCCCGTGAGGTTTAACTTCCGGGGATTCGTGTACAGTGCCCTATTGTATCCCCCCTGTCCCATATGCCAGCGATCTGTGCGGAAATTCGGGTCATCGTAAGCCCCATGTGCCCATTTATTAATCGCGCCCAGTTGAGATGCTTGGTAGTAGAGTTTAATGTCAGGCAGGGCAATGCCCCCGTCGTACCACCCCACCGTTAATTGTTTCATGGCTACCCGTGGGGCTCGGCCGTCCCATAACAACGCGCGCACTGCGCTTTCGATGTTAGTGAAATAAGTGTCGGGTATCTTGTCTGGGGTGTTTTGCAACGCATATAGGAACCGCGGTAGTGCTAGCATCTTAAAGAGGGCTGCACGTCCCAAGAGAGTGAGGGGGAGGGAGCGCCAATGTTTGATGTCGGCTCGAAAGCGTGCCAGGGGTTCAAGTAGATTTGCTTCATAGAATAGGGCCGGGTCGATTGTGATGTATATGCCTAGGTATCGGAAGCCCCTCAATGTCACTGGGATGTCATATCCTCTTGGGTTGCATAGTGGTGTCCCCCACAGTACATAAAGCTGGGACTTGGTTCAGTTAATAGTGTATCCTGAATGAGTGCCAAATATATGGAATATGTGGAGGATCCGACGGAGTAATTGCGATGGTGAGGCCATATATAAGAGGATATCGTCCGCGTACAATGAAATGCGGTCCTCATGGCTCTCCTTCCACTTCAGGCCGCGGATCAGTGGATCCCCCCTGATCCAGACCGCGAGTGGCTCCAGCACTAGGGCGAAAAGCAAAGGCGAAAGAGGGCATCCCTGCCTGGTTCCCCTTTCTAATTGAAACGGTCTGGAGGTGTGGTTGTTTACCACTACCTGTGCGGTCGGGCGGGCATACAATAGTTGGATCCATTTTATAAAGTTAGGTCCAAATCCCATCCGCACCAGTACCGCAAAGAGGAAGTCCCATTCGATGGTGTCGAATGCCATCGTGGCATCTAATGATAACAGGGTGGCGTCCTCTCTAATCGTATTGCGTCTACCCGGCACCCCATGTAGTCTTCTTAAGTTCAGGGCAGTATTCCGTCCGGGCATAAAGCCGGATTGGTCCGGATGTACCAGTTTAGTGATGAAGGGAATGAGTCTGTTGGCCAGCAATTTAGCTAATATTTTAGCCTCAACTGTAAGGAGTGAGATGGGTCGGTAGGCCATGCAATCATCCGGCGGCTTACCCTGTTTATGGATAACCACGATGGAGGCCATTCTGATATCTGCTGGCAGCAGCCCTTTTTTAAAGCTTTTGGTGTACATTTGAAGCAAGTGGGGGGACAATTTGGAAGCCATTGGTTTGAAAAATTCGATCGGGAGTCCGTTGGGTCCCATGGCCCTACCCGAGCGGACATTTTGTATAGCTACTTGAACTTCCTGTTCGGTGAGTTTACTTTCTAGGGAGTCTTTATCCTCAGGGGCTAAGCGGGTGACGTTTATAGTCGAGAGTAATTCTGCCGCCGCCAGCGGCGGGGTCGTGCCTGTGGATGTGTATACTGATGTGAAATGGGTAGCGAATGTATCTGCAATCCGCTGGGGATCTGTGATTGCCTCCCCATTGGGCCCTTGCAGTAAATGAACCCATCTCGACAGTTGTTCCTTTTTTTCCAACCAAGCAAGGAGCTTGCCTGTTCTCTCTCCATGCTCGTATATCTTATGACAGGTTGACTTATACTTCGCCTTGGCAGCGTCTGTAAGAAGCTGCTGGTAATCGAGACGCACAACCGCCAATGAGTGCTGCGCCTCCTGGTCGGGGGTAAGTGCAAGTGCCCTTTCCCTTAATAGGATATCTTCCTCAAGTTCTTCTATACGTTTAACGAGTTCTCTTTTGTGGCCGACCATCAATGCTAGTGCTCTACCCTTCATCACTACACCGAATGCACCCCATAGAATTTGAGCTGAGGAGACCGATCCCATGTTTTCTTTGAAGTACAAATCAGTCTCCTTGATTAACGTCTCTTTGATATGTGGTATCTTAAGGGCCCAGGGGTTCATGGTAAGGGTCGTGCGTTGCGAGTGAGAGCCTATTGTTATCTTAGTAAGGATAGGTGAGTGGTCTGAGATACCGCGTGCAAGGCAACGGGACTCAGAGAACTCATGGATATCCTGTGCATGGGTGAACATGTGGTCGATCCGTGATTGGCTATTGTGAGCCCCAGAGTGGACTGTGAATTGTATGGTGGTGGGGTTGAGTCGTCGCCAGACATCAACAAGGCCCATGGCGGACAGGAATTCGGCAAGTTGGGATCCCCCCAAGGGGTCTCTTCGTGGCGGGAGGCGGTCTCTGGCGCCATCTATCGCAAGATTAAAGTCTCCCCCCAGTACTAACAGGCCTAGCGGAAGATCAAGGAGGAGTGTTCCTAGGTCCTGTAGCGTGAGTCGCTGCAGTCCAGGGGGGGCATATGTCGATATGACATTTAGTGTCCTCCGGTCCCATGTGCCGGAAAGTGCTCACCAGGTCTTATGTATCATGTACGGACATCCTCTGCGTATGAGTATCCCCGTCCCTCGCGAACCCGATGTAAACCCCGCATGTACAACCAGGCGATATCCCCACCTATTTAAGGCTCCGCAAGAGTTGCCAATTAAGTGCGTTTCTTGGAGAAGGATGATGTCCGGTGCCTGTCTCTTCAAGTATTGAAGAACTATCCCTTGTTTGATTTTGTCCCCAAGGCCGTTACCATTCCATGTGAGGAACTTAAGATTTACGTGTGGTCCCATATGTGTACAGTCGATCCGTGTATAGTCGGGGTGGAGGGAATACATCAAGGATCGCACTCTGGTGACGCTGCAAATAAGGGGCTGTGTGGTGTGTCTGTAGGCAAGTCTGCGTGATCACGTCCTTTCCGGGCGCCCCAGAAAGAATACACACGGGCGTTTCTCGTGAGTCCCATATCGGTGCAACATGAGCGTAAACAGTGACCTGTGATGTTGTAAGAGAGAAGTATTGCTGCATGTGATTAACATTACCCAACAACAAACCATCCTCCCCCAAAAATAAAACAAGCTTGTCCCCCCCGAAAAGGTTCCCACCCACCCCCCTCCCTGCCTCCCTGCATGACGGGCAATAAACCTCCCGCCACCCCCAACTTGCAGAGTGCCTATCACCTACCCTTAAAAGATTTGGGTGCATGAACCAACCCCACTCCCTGGGGCAATGATTCGTGTTTTGCATTTGCCCCGAGCATAAATATCAGAAGAGGAAGCTAAGGCGTTACTCATTACATGTACAGTATGCTCCCAGCACCCAACATTAGTTGTATAGTTACGTCTCTGGATCCACCGGTACCAGCAGCAAGCAATCATAGGTTACCACCATAGAGCAGTTCAGATGTGGCTGGATCGATGTCAACAAAAAGGCACTACAGAGTCAACTCTGTAAATCAGGGTCCTGGGATCTTTTTGCTAGTCCGAGTGGTGCTGTTCCGGTGAGGCTTCCGTGGCGGCGCCACCGCCCTTCGGGGACCTATGGTGATAGTCCAGGCGATCTTGGTGCCCGGTCCCACTGCGAGCTTTGTTGTTTCGCTTTCCGACTGTGCGCCAGCCCTCAAGCCAATCCCATGCGTCCTCAGGGCTGGAGAAGAACCAGGTTTTTCCTTCGGATTCGACACGTAGTTTTGCAGGGAAGAGCATAGCATACTTGATTTCTTAGTCACGCAAGGCACGTTTCACCTCCAGGAAACTACGGCGCTGTCTCTGGACCCGTATCGGAAGTCTGGGAAGAAGGTGACTTGACTGTTATCTATGGTAACTGGCGGGGCCGCTCTCGCTGCGTGCAATATTACATCCCGGTCTCGGTAGTTAAACACACGTGCCAGGAGGAGTCGAGGTGGTGCTCCTGGCTTTGGTCTGCCACCTGGCACCCTATGCGCCCTCTCAATGGAAAAGTATTTGGATAAGCCCTTAGGTTGGAGATGTTGCAATACCAGGTCCTCTACGAATAAGTCTGCTGCCTGCCCCTCCGCCCATTCAGGCACTCCCAGTATGCGGACATTGTTGCGTCGCATACAGCCCTCATAGTCATCAAGCTGGCGTTACAACAGGTCCTGCTTGCCTTGAAGATCAGTAACTTGGCGTTTGAGGAGATCGGAGTCTGTCGCTAGGTCTTTGGTTGTGGATTCCACTGCAGTGAGACGATCGGTCATTTTTCGCATGTCTGCCCTTATCAGGGAGACCTCCGATGCGACTGTGTCGATTCGGCCCTCCAGGGAAGTGCGCACTGTTGTGATGGCTCCTAGTATATCCTGTAGCGTGGTTTCTGGTGGGTCCGCCGTCCGTTTTGGAGTGGTCTGCGCCTCTACTTGCCCCTTTTGCCAGGCAAATTATTCTAGTTTTGCCTGGATCACGTGACGGCCGCCACGGCCGCTCGCCATGGCGTTAACAGTGCGCCGGGCTCAGCAAAGAAGAATGTGGATCCAGCTGGCTACTCACCGCCGCCTGCGTGTGGGACTATGCCCAGTCCGGCCTGTCGGGTTTCACCAGCCGGGTGGCACCTAGGACAGCGTATTCGAGGCTGCACGCATTCCAGTTAGAGGAGAGAGGGGCCGGTTGTGACCCAGCCGCCCACGCGGCCAGTCCGAGAGTCTCTTGCGGGTATAGTGCGACCCTGGTGGTGGCTTTGGGCCAGTAGGATGAAGCAGGTGTGACACTGCTCTTTGTAATTACTGACAGTTCATAACATCAACGGCCACAGCATATGCTTATCTCTGGGCCTTGAGGGCAAATTGTAGTGATAACACACGTCTCACTGCAGGTTAGCGTCTGTGGTGTGCAGTTGCCATGCTATATAGGGGCACCCACTTCGCTTCAGTATCCGCCGCCCTGCCGCTGCACGTTATGTACCTACTGGTGCTCAGGAGTCCGTGGGTGGAGCCGGGAGCTGAAGGTATATTGCCTTGGTGAGTACCACTCGATATCTAGGATAAGCGTGGTCTTAAATGTGTCGTTGAGGGGCCCGCACGCTGTGCAGTCACCACAGTATCTCCGCTGACGCTGGTCGCCCGCCAGCCGGTCACGCTGAGGAAATGATTGGTAGTAAGCTGGGTGCTTAGGGCCGGGGTCCCGTTTGGGACGAGTTGAAACGGTGTGCCTTCTTACTTGTCTGCACCGGTGGGCGCCTGCCAGGCTGTTTGTTCCGGCGCCGCTGCTATTTATGGATCCAGCCGTAAAAGGGTCGCAGGGCGCACCCCCGCCCGGCCGCCACTCCACAGGGGACGCAGTCCCAGCGGACCAGTCAGACTTGCGGTGATCGGTAGACGTAGTAACGTGGCCCCCCGGGAGACAACAAGCGGGGGCCGCACCCCAGCCGCCGGAACTTCGTATGCAGTCAGTCTGCGGCCTGCGGGCCGAGCGCGTCCCAGGTCCGGTGGAATATCTCCGGCTGCGCTTGCTCGCTCGGGACCGCTGTCGGTGGAGTGGCACACCACCCTGCGAGAAGCAAGCGGTCAGGTTTTCAGGAGGTTTCGCTCGGGCAAAACTGTATTTTACGGATATATTGGGAGTGGCGCGACGGAGCTTCGCTACCGTGCGGCCATTTCCCTAGGCAGTTGGCCACGCCCCCCGGGAGACTTTTAAACAAGATTTTGAAAAAGTATTTGATCGGAGATCTGCTTCGCTTTCAGCGGACAAGGAATTGCTAGAGTTACGACAAGGCAATAAAGATCTGGTGGTCTATTTAAATGCCTTTCGGAGGCTGGTAGCTGAAACTAACTGGCCACCATCTAAACAAGCAGCAGTATATTACCAAGGTTTGAAGGGAGAATTAAAAGATGTTATCACCCAAGTAGACCCACAACCAGTATCATGTGAAGATTTGATAGATCTCACTTTACGTCTAGATCACCGTCTTAGCGAAAGAAAGGGGGCCAACCAGAGAAAAGACAGGACATTCCATTGATTCGAACGGCAAAGACCCACAGAAGCTCTTTCCCTACCACCTCAAGAACCCATGGAAATAGGGACGGTGAGAGCATCCCTGACGGTAGAGGAAAGAGAAGACCGGCGTAAGAAAGAGCTATGTCTTTACTGTGGGAAGAAAGGACATTTCATTCGTGACTGTTTATCCAGACCCAGAGGCCCTCGATCTGGAAACAGACAAGTGAAAACCGTAGCCGGAATAAAGACGTCGGAAAACTAACGAGCTCGAGACAAAGTGGAGGGTTACCCTCGAGCAGTCTTAGCATCCCTTGAATCAATACCCTCTCCCTCTCATACCCGTGCTTTTGGAACAAGTGAAAAAGGCGGTGGTCTACACCAAGTTGGATTTAAAAGGAGCTTATCATTTGGTGCGCATGAGAGAGGGAGATGAATGGAAGACGGCCTTCAAAACAAGATATGGATTATTCGAGTATTTCGTTATGCCATTTGGATTGTGCAACGCTCTCGCAGCATTCCAGTTTTTTCTCAACGACGTATTAAGGGAGTTCCTAGATCGATATGTGGTAGTATACATCGATGACATTCTCATCTATTCCGACTGCGTTGAAAACCATGTACAACATGTGAGCGCCGTCCTACGTTCTCTCCGCAAGCATATTCTGTTTTGTAAGCTTACGAAGTGTGAATTCCACGTATCATCGGTGGAGTTTTTGGGGGTAATGCTTTCGCCGAGAGGACAGAAGATGGCAGAAAGGAAGCTGTTGGCGGTGAAAGAGTGACCATGTCCTAAAACAGTTCGCGACGTCCAGTGTTTTTTAGGATTCGCCAACTTTTACCGGAAGTTCATCAGCCATTTCTTGCATATGGTAGCCCCTATTACTCAACTATTACGGAAGAAGACGACATTCTATTGGACTGAAGAGGCGCAAAAGGCTTTTGACGATCTGAAACAAGCGTTCGTTTCGGCTCCTGTTCTGACACACGCGGATCCGGTAAGGCCCTTCATTGTGGAGGCAGACGCTTCTGAAGTGGCAGTAGGGGTGGTGCTATCGCAACGGGACATAACCACAGAACAGATGCATCCCGTGGCCTATATGTCCAGAAAATTGAATGAAGCAGAGAGGAATTATTCGATAGCCGAGAAGGAATTATTGGCAATCAAAGACGCTTTTGGAGAGTGGAGACATTGGCTGATGGGGGCCAGACATGTGGTAACGGTTTTCACTGATCACCGCAACCTACAATTCATACAGGCAGCCAGACAACTCACACCACGCCAGCTACGATGGATGTTATTCTTCACTGGATACAATTTCGTTATTACCTACAGACCTGGCCGTGAGAATCGAAAGGCAGATGCCCTCACGAGGCAAGACACAGTAAAGGAAATAGAAGCGAAGCCTGAAAGAGCCATAATCGATCCACAGAAGGTGCTCTGTACTATCCAGTGTGATCCTTTTTTGAGCAAGGTGGCTCGGGGAATCCAAACGTTTACATGGAGAACTTGGTTGAGAAGTCATCCGGAATGGCAGATCAAAAAGGGGATCCCCATCCGTTGTCAGCAAGTGTTGATTCCAACCACATCCCTAAGAAAACAAGTATTTCAAGGGTGCCATGAGTATCCATGTGCAGGACATAATGGCATAGAAAAAACTCAAGAAAGAGTCATGCGTCAGTTTTGGAGGCCAGTGTACGTATGGACATAGTTACATGGGTTAAGAAATGTGAGGTGTGTAGCAGGAACAAGACAGACACTATGAAAAAGCAAGGTTTATTGTGTCCTCTTCCTACACCCACTCTCCCTTGGGAAAACATTTCATTGGATTTTATTGTGGGGTTACCAAAAGACCAGGAGTACACCACAATACTAGTAGTTGTAGACTATTTAATGAAACTAGGGCATTTCATTGCCTGTAAACAGCTTCCGACGGCAGGTCCATTGGCCCACTTGTTACTGGTTAATATTGTGAGGTTGCATGGTCTCCCAAAGGTTATAGTGTCAGACAGGGATTCACAATTCACTGCACAGTTTTGGAGGGTGTGGTGTCAAGCATTACAAATCTCCGCTGCCCTGTCCACTAGTTACCACCCTCAAACAGACGGACAGACGGAATGTCTCAATCAAACCCTTAAACAATACCTTAGGTGTTATGTGGATAAGAACACAGAGGCGTGGGTGGAGTGGTTGTGGTTAGCGGAAGTAGCTTATAACAGTGCTTCACATGCGTCTCTCCATAATTCCCATTTTTATTGCACGTATGGGTTCCATCCAAGGTTTATCCCGTTCAGTCATCCAGCAGAAGCCCAAACAATCCCTGAGGTACAGAAACGAATCACGCATATACAAAGAACCCTAAAAAATACACAGAAACAGTTGCAACAGGCGAAGACAGCATACAAAAAACAAGCAGATAAACACCGAAGACCTAGCCCTCTGTACAATAAAGGGGATAGAGTGTGGCTATCCACAAGGAACATTCAGTTTAAACGATATAGCGTTTTCAACCCCAGATACATTGGCCCTTACAGAGTAGTAAAAGTGGTCAATCCTGTTGCTGTACGTTTAGCATTACCTTCCAACCTCCGCATACACCCTGTTTTTCACGTGTCCCTTTTGAAACCCTCACTTACACCGATAAAGAAAACACCCGTACCCGTCTGGGTTAACAATGAACAAGAATACGAAGTCAAGAAATTACTTGACTCCAAACTTGTGAGGAGAAGGTTATGGTACTTGGTTTCTTGGAAGGGTTATGGGCCTGAAGAAAACTCTTGGGAACCCTCCCCCAGTATTCATGCAGACAGACTGAAAAGGGAATTTCATCAAAAGTACCCACTGAAACCTTGTCCCTGTCAGTGTTCCCTGGTGTGAGGGATGTACTGTCAGATCCCATCGAAGAGCGCTGGCTGACGCACACAAACGCTGAACACTGCCATCGGCAGTGTTTCCGGACTACATGTCCCTTGAGGAAATGCGGCGTGAGACGAGATCGTCATCACGTAAGCCGGGACAATTTCCTTTAAACTGTTTCCGGGGCGCAACCGCACTGCCGATTATTCTGCTTGTCTCCGGCGTGTTGGGACCTGGAGAGCTGGTCCGGTAAGGGTGTCCGTGACACCAAAACATTCCTTGTTTTTCCCCATTTTCCTGTGCCTGTGATTCCCGCAGGTATTTGGGACTAAGAAAGGTCCGCATTTCTTCGCTCCTTACGAGTGGACCTTCCTCGTTCTCTCCTCTGTTGGCTGGTCTCTAAGGAGGCTTTGCAGGGGAGGGGAAGAAGTCTCCTGATCGTTAATCCTTTGTTGTTGCCTGTCTGTTCTCCGTTTCTCTCTGTTGGCGAGTCGGTGTTTAAGACTCATGGGGAGAGAAAAGCCACGGGAATCATTATAACCTAATGGTTATGTTAAGGATGTTCTGAAGAAAGTTTTCTACATTTATTTTGGAGTGATTCAACTCCATGGTATGGAACATATGACACTGGTATTTGGGTGACTTCAAGCTTCATTTGGGACCCGGTGGGATACCTGCTTTTGCTTCAGAACTGTGCCTAAGCAACCCTGAACTAGATTTCTCTGGAGATATATATATATATATATATATATATTGTTTATGGACGCTATTGGAGTAATAGCACGCTGATTTTCTACCTTTTCTTTCTTGCTATTTGTTGTGCATTTAACAGGGGTTCTGTGTGGAATGGCAAGCTGAATTGCTATCACCTTCCCTGTGAAGCTTCACATGACAAATAGAGGGGTATGTAGATACATGATCAGAGTGTTTTATATCCTGAGTGATATAGCAGGATATTTATGTTCTTTTTTTTTTTGTTTTCTTCTCTTTAGTTGTACCTACCTCTACTTTACTAAATCCTCAGTAAAGAGGCAACCCAACTTTACCAGACTTTCTATGCAGTATCTTATTTTTTCTTTACAGGTATTACTATTGCACTATAGAACAGAGGGGAAGGGTATTTACGGAGATAGTTTAGAATGTACTTCTGAGGCTGTCAAATAAGTAATTCTTTTTTTTTTTTGTCCTCATTAGCCTCAGATTCACCGCCCACAGCACCTCCATCCGAAAACCATTCCCTTATGCCGGGACAGGAGCTTCTGATACTGCCCCACTTGACCAAAAACCTGCCAGTTGCACTTCAAAGCATTTTCCTTTACATTCGACTCTCCCTGCTGAACACCCAAAAGAAACGAGAACGAAAAAGGGAGGACCACAAACGAGTGGGAGTGGCATGTGCTTATACTGAGGTCTGGTTAGGCTTAATTATTGGACAGTCCCTTCCTGTCCTTATCCCTATCCCTACCTCTCCAACCATTCCACCATCGGGAGCCAGAAAGCATATCTCTTCCTTTCTAAGGAAACTGCATCCAAGCTAAATATGTATTCCAAGGATGCCCTCCACTCCATATATGTAGGGGGATCCGGGCTAGTCCACTTCTTGCATAACTCTCTACGTGTCAGCAACACTGCATAGAAGATACATTTTTGCTTATCTCTATCATATTCGCTCACTTCCTGGGCCACACCAAAGAAAACGAGGAGAGGGCTTACCTGAAACTTTATCTTCAAGATGTCGGTCAATGCCTTATTCACCACACCCCAAAATACCTGAATCCTTGAACACCTCAAGAACATATGCAAATTGTCTGCCATCCTCTGACCGCATTTAGGGCATGCCACTTCTCCTCTATTTCCAAATTTTGACAGCTTATGTGGCGTCCAATACACCCTGTAGATAGAAAAGAGATGGTTTCTCCTTAAATAGGCGGGTTTGATCACTTGATATAGTATAGAAAAGGATACTTGCCATAACTTCTCCAAAGTTGGTTCCGGCAAGCATCTCCCCCACAGCTCTTGAGGCAACGTAAACTCCCCATCAACTTCCTCCATCAACCGCCAGTACCAATGTGATGTTTCCTTCTTCTTAGGTCCGTCAAAAAAATTTCTACAACCTCGCTCGAACCACCTACCCTATTGTCCGATGACTGAAACCAACTCCGAATTTGTAAATATTTGAATCTTGAAGCTTGGTGGTTCGTTTTACGTTCAAGACCTTCCCATGAAATCAGTTGCTCTCCCTCTAATAGGTCTTCCCATCTCTCTATACCAGCTTTCCTTAGTGCCCCAGCCAATTTATCCTTTGTCCAGTCAGGCGATCCTGGTGAGTCCCAGATAGGGGCCATGTTACTGTAGTACGGCAATTTTAGTCTCCTTCTAATCTTATACATGGCAGGATGCTTTTGGACAGACCCCAGACTCAGAAATTGGGAGGCTGTTCTCTGGATTGTTAAAAGGAGTAGAAGGAGGTGATTCGGGCTTTATGATGAAATTTTCAGATACAAAATATTTCAAAATGGTTAGGCTAAAAATTCTTCAAGGTTTGGGTCCTTCTTCAGTTCTTCTTCAGTTGTGGGTCTTTCTACCCCTCTATCTAAATTCCAAATCATAATCTCCGTCTTTCCCCTATTTATCTCGTACCCGGAGACTCCTCCAAAATCCTCAGCTATTCTTAATGCCTGCGTCATTGTATTTTGCAAATCCGCTGTATATATCAGCAGGTCGTCAGCATACAATGCCAGTTTCTTTTCCCAACCTTTACATTGAAATGGAACAATGCTCTTCTCTGCCCTCAGTTTTCTCGCTAACAGCTCCATATACAGATTGAACAAAAGTGGGGATAAAGGGCATCCTTGTCTTGTCCCTCTCATGATGTTGAAAGCAGGCGTTAATATCCCATTCACTAAGACTTTAGCCCTTGGTGTCTTATAAAATCCTGCTATTGTTCTGCAAAATCTATCCCCCAACTTAGCAACTTTCAAAACTGATTGTAGAAAATCCCAAATAACCTGATCAAACGCTTTGGTTGCGTCTAACGCTATAACTGCTAAGGGAGCCTTGTTTACTATAGCCAGATCTATTGCCCCTATAAGGGAATAAGTGAGCGCATGTAGTGTCCTTCCTTGCATAAAACCCTTCTGGTCGTCATGCACCAGGTCCCCCATAACTCCATTAAGCCATTCTGCTAAAATTTTTGAAGACATCTTATAGTCACTATTCAAAAGTGACACCGGCCTGTATGAATCGCAGCTGTTTTTGCTCTTACCAGGTTTCAAAATTAGGGAAATTGTGGCTTCCGACCATGACTCTGGTTGAGGCGCCCCCTCCATAAAAATCTCGTTGAACAGCTTAGTCAAGATCGGGGTCAATATGTCTGCTAATGCACTATACAGTTCTAGTGGTAGACTATCTGGGCCGGGAGCGTTCCCCCGTTTACCCTTTTTCAATGCCTGCTCCACTTCCCCTTCCTGGATTTCAGCATTTAAAAACAGAGTTTTTCCTCCTCCAAACCGTCTACCAAACCCCGACTCAACCAATTGTCCCTCTCTTCTTCTGATGTCACTAGATCCTCTTCATACAATTTTCTAAAGTGACTATAAAAGGCCCCCTCGACCTCTTTTCTATTTGTTAGGACCCTCCCCGTACTCTGGCACTTTATTTCCTGTATTAGGTTCTTTACCTGATCCTTCTTAATTTGCCAGGCTAGTAACTTCCCACAATTTTCCCCATACTCAAAATGCCTTAATTTACTTGTTTCCCATCTCTCCCTTACCCTATTGTCGAGGATGGAGGTGAGTTTAAGTTTCAAATCCAATAATTCGGGCTGTCTAGATTCTATCTGACTGCTGCTAACCAGGTCTTCTTCGACTGCTCTTATCTTCTCCTCCACCTCTCTAATTTCTTCCCGAAAGACCCCTGACCTTGACTGGTAGGTCGCTCCCCCACCACACAGCTCCGTCTGTGTGCCCTGCTGCTGCCCCTGATTGTGCTCGTTTTTTTCCTTTCTGTGCCCCCTTGCTGCCCCTGATTGTGCTCGTTTTTCCTTTCTGTGCCCCCTTGCTGCCCCTGATTGTGATCGTTTTTCCTTTCTGTGCCCCCTTGCTGCCCCTGATTGTGATCGTTTTTCCTTTCTGTGCCCCCTTGCTGCCCCTGATTGTGATCGTTTTTCCTTTCTGTGCCCCCTTGCTGCCCCTGATTGTGCTCGTTTTTTCCTTTCTGTGCCCCCTTGCTGCCCCTGATTGTGCTCGTTTTTCCTTTCTGTGCCCCCTTGCTGCCCCTGATTGTGATCGTTTTTCCTTTCTGTGCCCCCTTGCTGCCCCTGATTGTGATCGTTTTTTTCCTTTCTGTGCCCCCTTGCTGCCCCTGATTGTGCTCGTTTTTCCTTTCTGTGCCCCCTTGCTGCCCCTGATTGTGCTCGTTTTTCCTTTCTGTGCCCCCTTGCTGCCCCTGATTGTGATCGTTTTTTCCTTTCTGTGCCCCCTTGCTGCCCCTGATTGTGCTTGTTTTTCCTTTCTGTGCCCCCTTGCTGCCCCTGATTGTGCTCGTTTTTCCTTTCTGTGCCCCCTTGCTGCCCCTGATTGTGCTCGTGTTTTCCTTTCTGTGCCCCCTTGCTGCCCCTGATTGTGATCGTTTTTCCTTTCTGTGCCCCCTTGCTGCCCCTGATTGTGATCGTTTTTTCCTTTCTGTGCCCCCTTGCTGCCCCTGATTGTGCTCGTTTTCCTTTCTGTGCCCCCTTGCTGCCCCTGATTGTGATCGTTTTCCTTTCTGTGCCCCCTCTGCCCCTGATTGTGATCGTTTTTCCTTTCTGTGCCCCCTTGCTGCCCCTGATTGTGCTCGTTTTTCCTTTCTGTGCCCCCTTGCTGCCCCTGATTGTGATCGTTTTTTCCTTTCTGTGCCCCCTTGCTGCCCCTGATTGTGCTCGTTTTTCCTTTCTGTGCCCCCTTGCTGCCCCTGATTGTGCTCGTTTTTCCTTTCTGTGCCCCCTTGCTGCCCCTGATTGTGCTCGTTTTTCCTTTCTGTGCCCCCTTGCTGCCCCTGATTGTGATCGTTTTTTCCTTTCTGTGCCCCCTTGCTGCCCCTGATTGTGATCGTTTTTCCTTTCTGTGCCCCCTTGCTGCCCCTGATTGTGATCGGTTTTTCCTTTCTGTGCCCCCTTGCTGCCCCTGATTGTGCTCGTTTTTCCTTTCTGTGCCCCCCTTGCTGCCCCTGATTGTGCTCGTTTTCCTTTCTGTGCCCCCTTGCTGCCCCTGATTGTGCTCGTTTTTCCTTTCTGTGCCCCCTTGCTGCCCCTGATTGTGATCGTTTTTCCTTTCTGTGCCCCCTTGCTGCCCCTGATTGTGCTCGTTTTTCCTTTCTGTGCCCCCTTGCTGCCCCTGATTGTGATCGTTTTTCCTTTCTGTGCCCCCTTGCTGCCCCTGATTGTGATCGTTTTTTCCTTTCTGTGCCCCCTTGCTGCCCCTGATTGTGATCGTTTTTCCTTTCTGAGCCCCCTTGCTGCCCCTGATTGTGATCGTTTTTTTCCTTTCTGTGCCAGTTTCCCGCCGCTGCGCCCCTGCGGCCCCGCCCCCTCACTGCCCATTCGCTGCCCCATTCCCTGCTCCTCCCTCCCACCTCCCCATTTATGGCGGCAGCTGCGCAGCCGCGCCTAAGGCAAGCCCGTCTGCGCCCGTCCGTGCCGTGGCCGCGCCCAGCGCCAGACCCCCTGGTCCGGGCATCCCCCGCGCCCGCCACATCAACAGACGCCCGATACGACGCCAGCACCCTCCACGCACTCAACCCCGGAAAAGATCACGCCTGCTACCAGGCCACCCGAAGCGCACCCAAGGGCCCTTCACCTGCCGGAACTGCAGCTTCGCCAGCACCCGCCCCGCCAAACCACCGCCCAGGAAAGAACCCAACTACCTCAGATGCATCCTCCTCAACACCCGCTCCGCCCGCAAACACGCCATCGAACTCTGGGACCTTCTCGACTCAACCTCCCCAGACGTCGCATTCCTGACGGAGACCTGGCTGAATCCGCTTCAGCCCCCGACATCGCCATTGCCATCCCGGACGGATACAAGATCACCCGCAGGGACCGCACTGACGGAGTCGGAGGAGGCATCGCCATCGTCCACAGGAACACCCTCAGAGTCTCAACCAACACCGGCGACACTCTCAGCACCGCCGAACACATGCACTTCCAGATCCACACCGATCCCAACACCACCCTCAGAGGAACCCTCATCTACAGACCCCCGGACCCCGACCACAGTTCAGCGATTCCATCGCTGACTTCGTCAGCACACACGCCATCGCCTCCACGGACTACATCCTCCTCGGGGACCTGAACTTCCACCTCGAGAACAACAAGGACACCAACTCCACCACCCTGATCGACAACCTCGCCACCCTCGGACTCAGACAGCTCGTGACTACACCCACCCACGCCGCCGGCCACACGCTAGACTCCATCTTTTCCGCAAGCCCACACGTCTCCTTCAACCACACCTCCGAACCCCACTGGACTGACCACCACTGCATTCACTTCACCTACAGGAAGCCCACCACGCACCACCGCACCGAACAAATGCCTCGCCGCTGCTGGAGCAGAGTCACGGAAGACCAGCTAACCACAACCCTCGCCCTGAGCCCACCCGCCGAACCCTCCGACCCCGACACCGCCGCCCGCAACCTCAGACAGTGGATCGGCGGCTGCGCCAACACCCTCGCCCCACTCAAGAATCCGCCCAACAGCCACACCAGCAAAAGCCACCTGGTTCACCGAAGACCTCCAGGCCTCCAAGCGAACATGCCGAAAACTGGAGAAGATCTGGCTCCACGAACGTACAGCGGACAGCTACGCCGCCCACAAGAGCGCCACCCGCAATCACCATCACCTCATCAGATCCGCCAAAGGGCCTCACTCAAAGACCGCCTGAGACAACAACGCACACAACAGCAAAGAGCTCTTCAACATCGTGAAGGAACTCTCCAACCCCAGCTCCAACACCAACGACATCCAGCCGTCGCAAGACCTGTGCGACTCACTGGCCACCTCCTTCCACCGCAAAACCGCCGACATCCATGACAGCTTCAACACCACGACCGCCCGGCAACCACCGAGACCACTGCCCCCACAACCACCAACCGCCTGCTCTCCTGGACCAACATCAGCGACGAGGACACCAGCGAGATCATGAACACCATCCACTCCGGTTCACCGCTAGACCCGTGCCCTCACCACATCTTCAACAAAGCCAGTACAGCCATCGCGCCCCATCTCCGGAAAATAATCAACATCTCCTTCGAGACAGCAACCTTCCCGGAAAGCTGGAAGCACGCCGAGATCACCGCCTTACTCAAGAAGCCCAAGGCAGACCCCAAGGACCTCAAGAACTTCCGACCCATCTCTCTGCTCCCGTTCCCCGCGAAGGTCACCGAGAAAATCGTCAACAAACAACTGACCCGCTACCTCGAGGAGAACAACATCCTGGACCCTTCCCAGTCCGGCTTCCGCAGCAACCACAGCACCGAAACCGCCCTCATCGCCGCCACCGATGACATCAGGACCCTGCTAGACAACGGAGAAACAGCAGCCCTCATCCTCCTGGACCTATCAGCCGCCTTCGACACGGTCTGCCACCACACACTACGAACACGCCTTCACGACACCGGGATCCAAGAGAAGGCCCTGGACTGGACCACATCCTTCCTTTCCGGCAGAACACAAAGCGTCCGCCTCGCCCCCTTCCGATCCAAGGCCACCAAGATCATCTGCGGCGTACCCCAAGGCTCCTCCCTCAGCCCAACGCTGTTCAACATCTACATGGCACCCCTCGCCCACGTCGCCCGACAGCACTAGCCTCAACATCATCTCCTACGCAGACGACACCCAGCTGATCCTCTCCCTCACCAAAGACCCTCACACCGCCAAAGCCCACCTCCACGAAGGAATGAAGGCCGTCGCCGAATGGATGAGGACCAGCCGCCTGAAGCTGAACTCGGACAAGACGGAGGTCCTCATCCTTGGTTCCAACCCTTCAGCCTGGGATGACTCCTGGTGGCCAACATCACTGGGAACAGCCCGCCACCCACCGACCACGTACGCAACCTAGGGGTCATCCTCGACCCCACCCTCTCCATGACTAAGCAGGTCAGCGCCGTTTCCTCATCCTGCTTCAACATCCTCCGAATGCTCCGCAGGATCTTCAAGTGGATCCCCACCGAAACAAGAAAAACAGTCACCCAGGCCCTCGTCACCCAGCAGGCTGGACTACGGAAACGCCCGTCTACGCAGGAACGACGGCTAAGCTCCTGAGGCGGCTGCAACGCATCCAGAACGCCTCTGCACGTCTTATCCTCGACATCCCCAGACGCAGCCACATCACACCCCACCTGAGAGACCTGCACTGGCTCCCTGTCAACAAGAGGATAACCTTCAAGCTCCTCACCCACGCACACAAAGCACTCCACAACTCCGGACCAGCCTACCTCAACAGACAACTCAGCTTCTACACCCCCACCCGCCAGCTCCGCTCGACCAGCCTCGCCCTCGCCACATTCCCCCGCATCCGGAAAGCGACCGCCGGCGGCAGATCCTTCTCCCACCTCGCCGCCAAGACCTGGAACACCCTCCCCACCAACCTCCGACAGACCCAAGACCTACTGGCCTTCAGAAGACTCCTCAAGACCTGGCTCTTCGATCAGTAGCAGCACCACCCCCTTCTTCCCCCAGCGCCTTGAGACCCTCGCGGGTATGTAGTGCGCTTTATAAGTGACATGATTGATTGATTGATTGATTGAAAGACTCTCCTCTTAACTGCTGCACAGCTTATCAATTTCCCCCTTAAATAAGCTTTGTAAGAGTCCCACACCACTACAGCGGGGGCCGAACCCCAATTAAACACAAAAAATTCGACTGTCTCCTCTTTCAGTCTTCCCACTACTGCCTGATCCAGCATCGAAGTGCGATCCATAGTCCACCTAGTAGGTATCCTATCTTCTGTAAGGAAAACCTCCAATTCTACTGTAGAGTGATCTGACAAATGAATCCCAATGTGTTCGATATTTTTTACTTGTTCCCTCAATCCAAAATCCAACAAAAAATAATCTATCCTGGACTGATGACGGTACTTCCTGTTGGAATACGTATAAACTCTTTTGTCCCCCATTCTCCATCTCCAAATATCAAATAGCCCCAGTTGGTTCATCATTAATTTTATCTGCACCCTCATTTTGTGGTTTACAATCGCTCTACTACTAGTCAATCTGTTCAAAGTACTATCTAGTACTACATTGAAGTTCCCTGCCCAAATTATTGGATCAGAAAAACAAGCTAACTCCACCAACAATTCTTGCAGAGGTACTATATCGTCCAAGTTGGCCCATAATACCCTACCAATGTATAACCGTGGTCCCCTGCTTTTAATTTTGCTAGGATCCATCTGCCTATACTATCTGATATACTTTCTATGATAGCAACTTTTGGGTCTCGTTTTACCAATATCGCCACCCCTTTGGTTACAAATATTTGTTTAGTACACACCAACTGCTGCACCCACTTTCGAGACTTAAAAACCTCTTTACATTCCTTCTCTTGCAGATGTGTCTCCTGTAGTATACAGACCTGGGCAGTATTTCAGATCTCCCTCCCAGTTGATACCTACCTTACCTTCCCCGCTTAATCACTTCAATAGTCTGTGCTGTGATAGCTGTAAGATTTGAAGCTATTGAGAGGTGGACCCATTCGAGCATCAAACTATCCCTGAGGACGTGTGAGGATTACAGTTCCAATGTGACCTTAGTATATGAGCCAAAAGAAACCAAACGATGATCCCAAACCAATTGGCAGGTTTTTTAAATTGTCTCGTAAGTATTGAATTTTTTACCAACTAGTGGAAATCCTGAAATTCACTGCAATCAAATAACAGACAGCGGGTTATTCTAAGCACTACCAGGCTAGATGTTGTATCCAAATAGAACCATGTATTTCAACACACGCTAATCCCCAGCAAGGCCGTGCACTGAATACAGCCAGAACAAGGCAGAAAATCCAAGCGGTCGACCGCAACCACTTGCACCAGAACTCTTAATGAAAACACACGGCTGGGGATCGGTGCGACAGCACCCTTACCGGATTACCAGCTCCGACTTCCTAAAATGACAGCTTCAAAACGGGACGAATAATCTGCCCCACGTTCAACGCTATGGAGAGTTTTATTCCTTTTCCGCTTACTCTGCTGCACGTAATGTTGATACGTGAAAGACTCATGGGAATTGTAGTTCCCCTGTCTTTTGCGAATTCCACCAACTTCGCAAGGCTTGAAACAGCCCCACCAACTCGTTCTGGTTAACCACAGGTAATGCACCGGTTACCGTGGCGTCTTCTGGATATCGTTAGAGAGTATGTGTGTAACATGTATATTGGGCCCAAACAGTGAACAAAGGGACCTGGGTATAGCTGGGAGAAGATCTTACTGGCAGGATGGCTGGGGAGGAGATGTACTCTGCCCTGATTACATTTCAAAGGACCTTGCCACAGCACACACAAAGGAACCTGATACCAGGCCTTCTTTTGCCTTTCTCCTCCAAGACAGGTTGGAGCCAAAACCAGGGGAAGAACTGACTAGAACCAGTTTTGGGTTTAGGTCAGGGAATTCCCCTACATAGGTAATAAAAGAGGAACTTGAGAACCACCCATCAGAACACTCCTGGACCTGTGGAAGATTCGGAAGAATGACTGCCCTGCTGCTTGAAGGACTGACTTGCTGTCTGAAGTAGGAAGATTGGACCTGCTTGCCTTAATCCCAGGCTACCCAGATTGACTCCACGGGTCAGTTACCAGACCTCTTGTTTGAGCTACAGGGACGCAACAAGTTTCTAGAGGCCTTCCATGCAACTGCCCAGCTGACCCGCTCCAACTGGACCTGCCAGAGCCCTGCTGTTAGCCTCTACTGGAGTGAGTCCTGATCCCTAAGAGATGCCCCCGAGGTCCTGGACCTTTGGCTGCCATCAGAGAGCACTCCTCCTTGCCTAACTGAAGGTTCCATCACATACAGCATGCAGCGACACACGGCCCCGCAAATCCATCCCGAAAAGCTTCACCTGATCCAACACCGAGGGAAGCGAAGCCCCACAGAGCCTGGTTGCCAAGCTGAAAGCTTCAGCGAAACTACCGGTCAAATAACGCGAAGCCCAGCAAAGCCTTGCAGCATGGCTGAAATACTTTATCGGAACCAACGCCGAGCAATGTGAAGCCTCGCAAAGCAACGCCATGCAGACCTATCATCAAGGACATAAGGTACAACTTCCAGCAGGCCGAACTCGTCCTGTGCCCAGCTGGCACTCCGTCGCAGTTGCCCGGAACTTGTTACTTTGCCCTGGTCCAGCACTAACAGATACCCATAGTTGGCGCTTTGTGTTTTTTGGCGCTATTGTTACTTAAAATTTTAAAAACTCATATCTCCTGTTCTACTGATTGGGTTTTGATTGTTTTGGTGCCATTTTATTTATTAAAAATTGCTCTATTTTACTAAATTGGTTTGGGATTTTTCTTATGTTATGTTTTCATTTTATTGTTTAAGTGCTGCAAAAATACTTTGCCTCTAGGTTAAGATTGGCTGCTTTTGTGACAAGCTACCAGAGATAAAGCACAGATTAATTTAGTGACTTTTCTGGTTCACCCAGACAAAGATTGTGGTTGCTGCCTCAGTGGGGCGTCCACCCCTTTCAACCAATAACCCAGTTTCTTACACAGATCATAAGTCAATTCAACCAAAACTACAAAAATACATACCTGTGTGTAATTCTACAATTCATTCCATTAGTAAGCAACAAATTATACTGGTTAAAGACAAACATAGAATGTTAGAAGAAAACTCAGACTGAACACATGACTGGACAGCATTCTCAAAACACATTTGCTCTTAGGTGAATACACAAATAATACATGTACAGCCTGTCTGCTGATAAAGCTCTTCTAGCTTAACATGGAGGGTCAGCCAGGCTGCTCTCAGGACGGACCCTGCTGTACAGTGGAGTCATGTAGGGGTGCAGAGAATGTGGCTAGCAGGACTATCCCAGAATATCCTGGGTCTTTATAGGAGCCCAGGAAGGAAGGTCCTTCCTGCACTGTGGCAGAGCTTCCCCTGCCAGAAGTGGATATCAACCGCACTTTAGCTTGTGGTGATGTCTCTTCATATCTGGGCCCACCTGCATTGCTCACCTGGGTCTCAAGCCCCCCGTAAACTGAAGGTACCTTTGGAGGACCCACTGAAGGTACCTGTGGAGAACCTACTACCAAATGATCTCCAAATCTGCATTGGTAAATAGGGGGGCTCTCTCGTCTTATTCCGGTCATGTTGGGCGTTTGATTATAGAAAGGAGCAGTAGGATAGAGGGCTATGGTAATCTGGTGTTGAGAGAATGGCTCAGAATGACTGCAAAATGGCCGATTTCCTCCTCCTGTAATTAATTTCCTGTTTGTTACAGTAGGAAACCGCATGGACAAGGGAACCCTCCGTTTGTGCAGGAGATATCACCGTGTGTACGAGGGCACCTGTACATGTCGAGAAAACCCAAAGCAATTGATAGGACTGCAAAACTAATAACAAGGATTATTTTTGCACCTAACGCATGTGAGGAAAGTAAGGTTAAATGAAAAGTGTTCGAATGTTATATAAAATGAAGATGCAATTAATGTTTTACTAGAGCATAGCATGTTTAATGATAACATTATGTTAATTAAACAAAGTTGTCTCAGAATGGTAAATATGGACATTGTGGTAGTAGTCCAACACATCAATGAGACTGCCCAACCACATAAATGCAGCAACTAAGCTAGCGGCTCAAGAAAAGAAATGAGTTATCAAGCCAATCCCGCACCTGAACACCCTGGCCTCTATTCTTTACCCCACCCTGGGTACCTCGATATGGACATACATATGGGCCAAGATCTATATATAAGCCCCATTGCATGGTGATGTTCTGCAAGATACAATAGGCTACATCAATCTTTGCTCACAACGTCTGAGAAGTGCACCAGCACATCCCTGTATGGGTAAGATGTTGGACTTAAAAGTCTCAAACTTCCATTCACTAAACGCTTGTGTATTTATGTGCGGTATTGTACCTCTGTTCAGGTCGTGTAGTTGGGCATCTGTTGGGGGTGAAGAGAAAGGGGGAGAGAGAGCATACCCTACATCATCTGCAACAAAGATGTGAATTTTAAAAAAGAGTCCACTATTTCAAATGTAATACATCATGCCTACATACATACATACATTGTGTAAGGGTAGAGTGTGTTGTGTTGTTAGAACTAATTAGTATGGATGATTTGCCACCCTCAGATGTGCATGCAGCCCCAGTGTAAAGTGTTGTTACTTACCAATGAGCCATATGTCCCCAAAATCCCAAGCAACCAAACAATGTGCAAGGTACGGTGCACAGTTGGGTGACGTATGGGTCTTCATGCCCTAATGAATTTGCCTTTTAAGTTTTGTTTGGCAATGAAACATATCCGCCGTTCTCAACATTTTGGTCTAAACGTGTCATAATGGTTTAATCATGAGCCTGTGCATATAGAAAAGTATGTATGACGCCTTTTTGGACTCATTTGTATGATTTTTTTGTGAGGAAAAGGAATTTTATGGCAAGGCACGGAGGCCAATATTATGCATATCTCTTTAATTGCCAACTCACAGCAGCAACTACAAAACAATGCAAAGAACTTAGAATAGTAAACTTAACATTCTAAAGTCTATTTCATCCTGTGTGTGCCAGCCATCTTCCTTCTTTGTTGCTGCTCACAGCCAAAGATTTTTCTGCTTGCCTTTTGATGTATTGAGCGCTGTTGTGGCTCTATAAGCGTATGTTTGATTAAGGGACATGGGACACACTTGTCTGTGATATGTGGCATGTTTTTCTGTGCATGATATTTGTTATTTTGGATTTATTAACCTTGTCGGAGCGCCTGTATGTCTGCTTTAAAAAAAAAAAAAAAACTTTTGTTTGCGGGCGCATCGGGGACTCAGTGGGGATCTCCATGACCTTGCAGAATCCTTAGATTCAAGATATTTATTTTCGGGGCTCGGTCTACTTTGAAAGATGCCCTCGAATCAGGGGGAACCGCAAGGGCACGGTCGTTGCACTCGACCCCCCTCCGGCTGAACCTTTGAGAGACGCCGCGGAGACCCGATTTGGTTCCCCGAGCCTCTCAATCCCCGAGAACAGTTCAATTTCGGGCGTGCGGTCTTCTTTGACCGAAGCACTCGAGACAGGGGGGGAGGGGCGAGGGCACAGTCGTTGCTATCGCGCCCTCCCCTACAAGGCGTTTTTAAAAAGGCATTGCGAGCGTGAGCGGATGATTTCCCATTGCGCTCGACTAGGAAGTCGTTTGTTCACTGCGTACTTAAATCTAACCAGCGCGAACTGGAGATTCTCGCTCTCAGATTTTTACTAGTACAAACACGTTAGGAATTGAATATTTTGTCAAAAAAGTTGAGGCACTTACTTATTGACTACCGATACCTTAGAAGCATGGACTGAAGGCTGCTCCTAGGCCACCGTAACGACGTCACATGACGCGGCGACCATTTTAGCTTGGTTTAACATAGCGCATTTACATAATAAACGGGCGGCCATCTTTTGGGCTTTGAAAGAGCCCGAGTAACCGTATTTTTTCTCAGTCAGCTTGCCAGGTCAAGAGTTTAACAGCTGTTCGGTCGGTACTTCAATTTAACATTTTAGTATTGGAATTTCAAGGCAGATAGTGAAGTATTAGTGTAGCAGATTTTTGAGGGTGACTAATTCTAGTTTTGGTGATTTGTTCTTTATCGTTCCTAGAGACTATGGATGAGAATAGGACTAGTGAAGCTAATATGGAGATTAAAGTACAGGAGTGTGCGGAGAAGGCAGTTTCTGCCTTGGCGTCTCAGTTGGGTAAGAAACTGGACGACTGTATGGACAAGTTGGAAGGGAGATTTGGTGAGAGACAAAATGAGGAGCAGTTCTGGTCAGTTGAGGAGGTGATTGGTAATACCTCAGCCAGTGGAAGTACTAAAAAGGTTACCCAAAAGAGGAAACATCTGGGGAAAGAGAAGTTCACTAAAGGAAATGGGGCCTTTAATCAGAAAGGCTTTGGGAAAGCAACTCATAAGGAGTTGAATGAGAAGGCTATAAAGGCTGCTTAAAAGGGAGCGCAGGGCTATTGCCTGCGATGAATCCTCCAGCAGTGGGGATATCATAATTTCATGTTCCTCAGACTTTGACTCCTCGGAGGAAGAGATTAAGAAGAAAAAGGTTAAAAAGGAGAGGAGTGAGAAACAGGCTTTAGACCAAGTTGTAGATCCCTTGGGTGACCTTATGTTTGACCTTAGTACTATCCAACATCCTCCCTCTCCTCAATGGGCCACCACAAAGCATGTGGCTCAATACGTCGAATATTGGATTAGTAGAGAAATGCCTAAGGAGGTTAGGACAAGACTCCGATCGGAGTGTCCAAGACCCTCCCTTTCGAATAAGGTAGCCTTTACACCTGAATTAGACGCAAAGATGCTGACCTTCCTAAATAAATTTGGTAGAGACCCGAGAAGGGGACTTGATAAGGGACTGAAGGGGTGTCAGGACCGCCTTCTTGATGTGTTTGGGCCTTTGACAAAGATTTTCGACCTCTGTGAGGAGGCTTATCTGCAAGAATCTGTTGTTGATATTCTGGAATTAAGACAGTGGGTGCAAAGAGCGGTCTGTTTGTTGGGGAGCGCAAACGCATCCCTGTGTATTGAACGTAGAAAAAGCCTACTTATGAAGATAGACCCAAATTTGGCAGAACTAGCTGGGAAAGAGTCCGGTCTGGAGGCAAATGGTTTCCTCTTTGGAGAGGAATTTGTTAGAGAGATGGCTCGATATGCGGGAGCCTTTAATTCAATACAGAAAGTCCAGAAGGACATCAGAAAGGTTTTTGGAACGGCCGGGAGAATGCGGGGTCGATTCCCCGGCCGAGGCATTGGAATCTCACGAAGCTCCTTCTCTCGTGGGTACAGACCTGGAACTTTTCAAGCGGGAAACTATACTCCCGGTTTCTACCCTCAGAGGCAGGACGACGATTTAGAGGAGAGAGGAGATCAAGAAATCGAGGTACGTTTGGCAAACGACCCTTTGTCTATTCCAGTAAAATTGGGTGGCAGACTCGCCCATTTTTTAGACAGATGGAAGGAGATTACTTCTGATCCATGGGTGTTACAGACTGTAAGTGGCTATCGAATAGATTTTGTAGAGAGACCAGTCCAGGTAAGGCATCTGCCTCCCTTAAGGTGTACAAGAGAGGAAGAAAAATTAGTAGACCAGGAGGATCAAGGGTTGGAGAAGAAGGGTGCCATAGAGTTGGCCTCAGAGTCCACCCCAGGGTTTGTAAGCAATTTATTTCTGGTCAAGAAAAAGGACAAGGGCATGAGGCCAGTCATAAACTTGAAAGATTTGAACGGTTGGGTGGAATACAACCATTTCAAAATGGAGGGTATCCATATGTTAAGGGTCCTTTTAAGGAAAGGAGATTGGTTAACCGCCTAGACCTAAAGGATGCATACTTGGCCGTCCCTGTCTGCCACGATCAGAGGGACCTTTTGAAGTTCCAATGGCAGGGAACCATGTGGCGATTCAAAAGCCTTCCCTTCGGTTTAACATCTGCTCCATGGTGCTTTACAAAGGTAATGAGAGCGATAGCGGCTTGGTTTGCGATCGAGAGGGGTCAGGTTGATCTACTTAGACGATAATCCTGATTATGTCTCAAAGCAAAGAGATAGCTCAGGAACACACCACGTTGGCAGTTCGTGTGATAGAGGACTTGGGTTTTGTGGTAAACAGAAAGAAGTCATGTTTGGAACCCAGTTAGGATGCTGTTTTCTTGGGTTTTCATATTTGGACATTGGACTGTGTGTTGAAGTTACCAGTGGAAAAGGTGAGGAAAATTCGCAGGGAGATCAGGAAGATGTTAGTAAGCGAATGGTTAACTTTGAGACAGAGAGCGAGAGTTCTGGGTCTCCTTTCAATCACCATTCAGGCGTTCTTCCCGGCTCCCTTACATTATCGGGCTATCCAAAGACTAAAAACTATATATTTGCACAAAGGGGTAAGATATTCTCAGAAGGTTCAGACGGATTCGGATACAAGAGGAATTAAGGTGGTGGCTGGAGAATCTAGAGGTTTGGAATGGAAAGGCGATTTTCGGGCCGAGCCCGGATGTAGTAATAGAATCGGATGCCGGTCTGCAGGGATGGGGAGCGAGATGTGGCTCTCTGACAACAGGTGGGAGATGGACAGGTCAGGAGAAAGAAATGCACATCAACTATTTGGAGTTGCTGGCAGGTTCGTTTGCAGTAAAGAGTTTTGTCAAGGATCAGACGAGATGTTGTGTACTCTTAAAGATGGACATTTTGGCGGTAAGATATGTAAGCAAGTTAGGGGGCCCTCGTTCGAAAGCTCTAGCAGAGTTGGCGATGGAATTTTGGCATTACAGCCTGAGCAGAAACATTATGATTCTAGCTCAATACCTTCCGGGAATAAACAATACCATTGCAGATTGGAATTCAAGACAGCTGGTGGATTTCAGCGATTGGAGGTTGAACAGGGAAATGTTCAATTCTATAGACAGGAGATGGGGTCCTCTGGCAGTGTACTTGTTTGCCAACAGGGTGAATGCTCAGATTCACAGGTTCTACAGTTGGAGGCCGGACCCAGCAGCCGAAGCTGTAAGTGCTTTTCTGCAGGTCTGGGGCAGATTACGGAATTACGCATTCCCTCCCTTTGCTTTAATTCAAAGAGTAGTACTAAAAGTAAAGAGGGAGAAAGGGGAATTAGTGCTAATAGCCCCTTTCTGGACTTCCCAGGTTTGGTTTCCCGACATTATGGAAATGCTGATTGTCGATCCAGTTCTTCTTCCGAGTGTCCCAGAGTTGTTGACAAACGCATCAGGGGAGTATCACAAATTGGTTCTTCAAGGTCATTTAAGCTTGATGGCTTGGCTGGTTTCGGGAGAGCCTGGCAAGTGTCAGGCTTATCATTGGAAGCTTTGAAACTCATTAAAGAGTCATGGGCTCCAGGGACTTCAAAAGCGTACAGGTTGGCCTGGAAAAGATGGGTTTGTTGGTGTTCTACGAAGAGTCTGGATCCTGTTTCAGCACCTCTGGGGGAAGTAGTGATTTATTTGACAGAGTTTTTCCTTGAAGGAAAATCTTACAGTGCAGTTAACATCGGTAGGTCTGCCATCTCAGCAGATCATGACTTAATAAACAGCTTACCTGTAGGTCAACATGATGTGGTTAAAAGACTTTGGAGAAGCGTAAGAATAAAGTCTCCACCGGGGGCAAAACATTCATCCCTATGGGACGTAGATCTAGTTCTTAAAGAACTATGTCACTAAGAGAACCAAAACGATGTCTCGAACTATATTTTATCCTTATTTGGACGAGTGTAGGCAGTTGTGGGTGGTGAGATGTTTATGTAAGTATGAGAAAAGAACAGAATGTTTGAGATGCAGTGCGGACTCCCAGCTGATAATTTATTTTCAGAACCCCGCATAAGGCTGTGTCTGCTCCTACCTTGGCTCGCTGGGTCAAAGAGGTCATGAGAAGAGCGGGGATTGATTTATCTAGGTTTGGAGCTCACTCTACTAGGGGGTCTATGGCTTCTAAGGCCATGCTTTCGGGTGGAGGACTGCATGGGATCTTAGCTGCGGCTGACTGGTCATCAGATTCCGTATTCAAGAAATTCTTTTTTAAGCCTGAGGATTGTGCAGTAAGGAATATTATGGCAAGGCTTTAAACATGCATAATATGGGCCTCCGTGCCTTGCCATAAAATTCAGATTTTCCACAGCTAGGATGGGTAGAAAATCATGATTTTATTAAAGACACGGAGGCTGATATTATCCCTCCCTTTTAATTCCCACCCTTTAATATTTTGTTTGTGATTCTTTTCAGGAGGAGACTTCAAGAAGTAATTTGAAAATAAGAAAATGGATTTTATTTGTTCTATTGGACATTTAAGGATTGGTTTATTAAACAGTTTTTATTCACGGTTCAATATGGCGGGATGTTCTCAGCAAAAAGAAGGAAGATGGCTGCATCACAGGATGAAATAGACTTTAGAATGTTAAGTTTACTATTCTAAGTTCTTTGCACTGTTTTGTAGATGCTGCTGTGAGTTGGCAATTAAAGAGATATGCATAATATCAGCCTCTGTGTCTTTAATAAAATCATGATTTTCTACCCATCATAGCTGTGGAAAATCTGAGTTTTCTCTCCCCCTTTTTTGAGGACCTGCAGGAGGTTACGTAGCTGTGGTATACACTAAGCATTTATAGGTATTCATTTTGCTTGATCCTTCTGCTACTATATGAAAGTGCCAATGATGATAAAGCGAACCAGTAAGTTAGTATCAGCCAACAGGCTCATGGTGGTCTTTAACGTAAGGCACTTCTTATAGTTTGTGTATATTTGTTATACATATAGGGTCCACTGACACCATACTTTGCTGTTTAAAGATCACACCCTGACACAAGTTCTGCCTTTAAGCTGTACCAGAGCAATATCAAGCCCTAAGTGTGATATATACTATAGGGCGTCTTCCTTGAATGATCATCTAAGAGTATTGGTGTGAGTGGTATTTAGGGCTTTCGTTGTTGTAAAGGGTTTTAACGTGCTCAATACTCCAAGAGCAAGCCAGACTCTCTCTCTATCATGGAGTAATGCTTCGCAGCAGATAAGAGAGGCTTTAAAGCCAAGGCTATGGTTTTCTCCAAGCCAGAACTTATTGTGCTAACACAGAACCAATTCCATCCCTGCTGACATTCACAGACACAATGCAGGGAGCATTATGACAATATGGAGCTGAATGGGACGCATTAATAGAAAATTTAAGTTTAAGCCTGGATATGCTCTGTTTCCCAGGAAACCTTCAGCCCTTTTATGAGAAGATTTCTAAGTGGTGCTGCCAACAAATCTCAAAAATTCTCAACAAATCTAGAATAAAATTCACACAAGCTGAAATTAGAGTGTAATGGCTCCATGACCTCTATGGACTTCAGTAAATTCAGTTTTGGTCAAATTCGAGATTGGTCAATGCTATGTCCTAAATATTCCACCTCTTGAGTAAGAAAGTTAAATTTCTCCATTTGATGAGTCATTACTCTCACTTGCAATACACTAATACATTTGATGAACCTAAATGTGTGCATGTCTAAGGTGTCAGCATTTCAGGAAGACATCCTGATCTTTGCTATTACCCCATCCAAGTTTCCAATAAACACAAACATCAGCTTTTGAAATACTGAGGTGGAAGACATTAAGTCAAAAGGCACACACATGTAACGGAAGTGTCATCAGTAGTAATAAAGGTAGTCAAATGCCTGCAGTTCTCTTCCTGGTGGTATGCCGATTTAAGATCTAATGAAGCAAAAAAAAGTAGTCCCCACTAGGACAGCTGACAGCGCCTGGATTTTGGGTGAGGGGTGACAATTACCATAATCTGTTTATTAAGAGATCTTACATTGGCACAGAGCTTTCAATAGATTGATTTTTTACGTACTAAAACAATGGGCGAAACCCACTTGGACGAATCAATGGTCTCAATTACTACTTCATCGTGTAATTCCTCAAGCAAGCAACTTAACACCTTCCTGTGACTAAGTGGAACTTCACTTGCTTTGTGTTTAATAAGAATGGGGTTCAGTTCAATTTTGTATGTAAACCGATTAACTTTTCCTAAATCCTAGCCAAATACATCCTTATATTTTACAATTAAGTCTACCTCTTACTATTGACATGCAATATATAGCAAATCCAGTGACAGGATCAAACCCCATCCCAAGGTTTCCTTGATGCCTCCCATCTTAAAGCATGCTGATCTTTTTTTAGCCACAATGTTTTCCTAAAATAATGTGAGACTCAAAGGAAATGGAAGCAAAAAAGTAACTTAACATGGCAATGGGATTTGCCCTCATTGCCAAAAGCCTTGACCATCAGTTATTTCCAGCTGTCGGTCCTTCCACTGTTTCTTGAAGAAAAAAATTGAAATAATCATGAAAGGCAAACCTGAATCAACAAGCACACTGTGGGGGGGGGGGTTGGGGGGAGGGAAAGAGAGAAAGAGAGAGAGAGAGTGTGTGTGTGTGTGTGTGTGTGTGTGTGTGTGTGGGGGGGGGGAGGGTTGTACGGTTCTGCATTTATGCCTTCAGTGCCAATTTTGTTGACAGCCTTCATGTTCAAAATTGAAAACACAATATTATCCTTCTCTATACCCCTGTTGAACGCTTCACTAGTAGCTTCTAATATACAATGTATGGTACATTGAAATCTGCATACAGAAGGTAAGTGTTCATCATTCCCACATTTGTAACATTTCTCATTGAAGGCTGGACATGTGGCTTTATGTTTGTGCTTTTCTCCACCACATGTTGCACTTCCCTTTCAACAGATCCTGCACACTAAATTTTGGAGTTTCTTATTTCTCACCAGGGCTACAACACTAGAGGGCTTGTTATCCTGGTTTAAACATTTGAAAGATTCAGTGATTCTTTATATTCCCATAACAGTTTCATCAACTTCAGAAAGCATTGGATTTTTATTCGGAGCGTTTGTTCTTGAATTGCTTTGCTATGACAGTTATCTGATCCCTGATGTACTAGTCAGTAATGGCACCCGGTGCTGAGACAGAATATCGAGTTGGAAATATTGTGATTCAGAAATATCGACAGCAAGAATATCGTGGTCAAGAATATCGAATTTAAGGTAAGAAATATCGTTTTTAAAAATATAGAAGTCATTAATATTGTTTGCAAATATATGGATGTTTAAAATATCGATTTTTTAATTAGTGTTATGTATTTTAATTTATATTTTAAATGTATGTGATGTATTTTTTTGTATAAGTATTGTTTATGTTTTTTAATATATGTGTTACATTTGTAGTAGTTATGAATTTTATTTTAATTACATTTTGCATTTTTAGTTCCGTAGCGGGTTGTGGGTTTAAAGGGGAATAGGGTGGGAAGTAATTTAATTATAATAAATTAATGATTATTTTTTATTTATTTAATTTAGATTTTATAGCGTTAACTGTGGGAAGTAATTTATTTGTAATTAATTAATTGGTAGTTAATTAATATTAATTAATCATTAATTATGGTAATTGTGTAATTTTTTTGGTGCAGGTTGTGGGGTTTATAGGGGTAAAGGGTGGGAAGTAATTTATTTTTGATTAATTAATAATTAGCTGTTAATTTATATTAATTAATTGATGGACAATTAATTATGGAAATTGTTTTATTAATTTTAGGTGCGGGTTGTGGGATTTTTAGGGGTAAAGGGTGGGAAGTAATTTATGTTTAATTATTAGTTGTTAATTTATATTAACTAATTAATTGATAATTAATTATGGTAATTGTGGGTTTTTTTAGGTGTGGGTTGTGGGGTTTATGGGGTACAGGGTGGGTACTAATTTATTTTTAATAAATTAATAGTTAGTGCTTAATTATTATTAATTGATAGAAAATTAATTATGGAAATTGTGTAATTAATTTTAGGTGCGGGTTGTGGGGGTTTATAGGGGTAAAGGGTGGGAGGTAATGTATGTTTAATTAATTATTAGTTAATTTATATTAACTAATTGATAATTAATTATGGTAATTGCGTGATTTTATTTTAGGTGTGGGTTTTATTGGGTAAAGGATGGGAAGTAATTTATGTTTAATTAATAATTAGTTAATTAATATCAATTAATTGAAAATTAAATATGGAATTTGTGTAATTACTTTTAGGTGTGGGTTGTGGGGTTTATAGGGGTAAAGGGTGGGAAGTAATTTGTCTAATTAATTAAAAATTAGTTGATCATTAATATTAATTAATTTATATTTAATTAGGGTATTTGTTTATATTTTTGTGTGTGGGTTTTATGGTTATAGAGGTACAGTGTGGGGAGTAAATTAATTTTACTTTATAATTAGTTGTTAAATACTATTAGTTTTTAATTGAAAATAAGTTTTAATTGTGATATTAATTTTTTACAGTTCAATTTTAGCTTTGGGTTGTGGGGATTATAGGGGTAAAGTGTGGGAAGTTAAATACATTTTATAAGTTTTAATTTGTTTTTTAATTAATATTTCTTTAATTGGTAATTAATTATGTTAGTTGAGGAAGTACATTTTTTTAATTTAGATGTGGGTTGTGAATTGTGTGGTGTTATAGGGTAGGAAATAAAAAAGTAAATTTATGTAATAATTAATGTTTTTGTTTCTAAATAATTTTTAATTAAAAATATGTATTTGTTTGGAAATTATTTTTTTAATATAATACTTGTAGGTATTTGTTATATGTATTTAACATTACAATATGTTTTTGTTAAATTTAATATTAAATATATTTGTATTTGAATTTTTAGCGTATTTGTATATTTTTTTATGTATTTTGTTTTTACATATTTTTATTGTTAAAATTTTGTTTGTTTTTAATTTTGAACTGACTGGAGTGAGAATATTAATTGTGAATTCTCTGCAGTCCAACACTTTCCCTACTGTTGCACTCACTGGAGTGGGAATAGTAATTTTTACCCCTCCACTATCCTGCACTTTCCCTACTTTTACAATTATTGGAGTGGGAATAGTACATTTTATCCCGCCACTATCCAACACTTTCTCTACTGTTGCACTCACTGGAGTGGGAATAGTAATTTTTACCCCTCCGCTATCCAACACTTTCCCTACTGTTAACTGGAGTTGGAATAGTAATTTTTACCCCTCCGCTATCCAACACTGTCCCTACTGTTGCACTCAATGGAGTGGGAAATATAAGTTTGAAGATTTTAAAATAGTTTAAAGTTTTAATTTATAATAGAGTGGTTTGTTTTTATTAGATTTTACGTTATTGGTAGATATATATATTTGTAAATTTTTCTATAATTTTAAAATTATAAAATAAATTAAAATTAATAGTTTATTAATTGTTTTAAAGTAAATATATGTATTATGTACGTTTAACTTTTTTAAAATTACGTTTATTTATATTTTTTAAATTTATATTAAATCTACTTTATTTGTTTATATTAATTTTATTATTTGACATATTTATTATTTTATATATATAAAATTCGATATTTTGTACAACTATATTTTTATATCAATATTTTTTCCCGGTATTTTTGTGCTTACCTGTTTAAGTATAGGGAGTCGATATTTTTGTATTGTATATTTTTGCATCGATATTTTTACTTCTATATTTTTAACATCGATATTTTGTCAGTGAACCATGGCCCCCAACCCACTACCAGCAGCGACAACACGTAACAATGTAACATAGTTCTCAATTAGTTCATTCACCAGCTGATGTCCTTAATAAAAATTAAACTGCTCCGTAGCAACATGATGCACTACCGTAAAGTGTAACTTAAGTCTTTACAGCACCTCAAAGTACATATTGAACGCCTGCGCCTGAACTCCTTGGGGAGAGTTAACTGTTGGCACATGTTCAAATATTCCTTGCACCGTATCTCCCAACTAAGTCAATAACATACCCATTTCCCTAACAGCTCAAAAGGAATTATCATCAATGGCAATCACTGGTAAGATGGGTTAACTATAGCATCATCAACAGAAGAAAACCATAGTTTAAGATTGCAGTGCCTTGTGATAAACTTTGAATGAGGAGTTGACAGACAACCTCCACGGCTGCCAAGACCTGAAATGTTGTATGTGATTGTAAATAAAATGGAGATGACGAAGAGTGTTTCTGTGCGAAAGAAGTAGATGTCCAAAAAATGAGTCCACAGGTCTGAAAGTTTCCATGTAGATGCAGCTAGAGAAGTCAAGGCAGCAGAAAGTTGCAGAAGAAATCAGAGTTGCTGCGGATCTGAAAATTCAAATAAACTGGAGCAGGACTATGGCTGGGATGGCATGGGCTTCTTGTCATAAAATCTGAAGTAGACACGATGAGAAGAATGTGAGGAGATAAGACTTAATTTATAGAAGTCACTACTTGCAGGGAAGAAGTAAATCCTGCTCGAGTCCAGAGACCAACTGTAAATGTTCAACAAAGTTATAACTTGTAAGCAAACAAATATAGAATGTATGCAAGGTCTGCAAAGTGGAAGAATAGTACAACTTGAGGGTAAACATGGAGTACAAGGAACAAAGGAAGAGGGAGACAGAGGATAGGCAGGAAGGAGGAGAAAGGACATGTACGATGGTGGTAAGAGTGTTAAAGTCAAAGCAAAATGACAAGGAACATGTTATAACTAATAAATATAACATGATCTAAAACAAAGAGAGAATACCACAACATTTAAAAGGTAGAATGCCTAAATAACAATCTTGGTTTAAATAAACCACGAATCACCTAAACTGGGAGAGCTGGCATGTATGAACTTTACAGAGGAACGGGGGTTTGTTCTCTGGAGGAGATAGCCTTGCTCCTGATGGGGTATGTGGGAATTCGTGGAGGTAATATGAAAGAAAACCGCCCCACATTTAAGGAGGAGAAGTTAAGGAGCAGTAGTGTGATAAGTATCAGGCTGAAACATCTAAAGGCATGCTTGCTGAATTCACCATAATATAGAGATTAATAAAATCCGGGACAACCAAGAAAAGACAAACTTTCAGTAAAAGTACTAAATGTAACCAGGTGTGGTCTTCCAAAGTAAATGTGAGTGGGGATGGGATGTACAAGGAAGAATCTTATGTTAAGAAGATGTTATGGTGTACTGCACTGGCTTCAAGATGTTGGAAGTGGGAGAAGTAACCTTTTGTTAGACGTCTGAAAAAGAAATCATACCTGATTACATTGGGCATCTGGGGGAGCAAACACTGGAGAAATAGACACTGCTATTTTGCAATGTAGTCCTAGCAGTTGCATTGGGGGACACAGCCAAACAACGGGGCAGGCCCGTTCTTCCCACACCTGGGAGTGGGAATCGAACCTTAGCTGGTGTATGAGGGCGGAGGAGCAAGTGTATAGAGCCTGGGGTTGCCCAAGCAAGTTCGAGAAAGTTTGGAGGCCTGTTCTTGAGTGCTGCCTCCACCATCGAGTGTGATTAAGGGGGGCCAACTGGTTGACCATGTAAGCACATGCAGGAGTGGGACCACAATGGACGAGGAGGAGGAGCAGTATGGGGTAGCACGAAAGGGGCCCGGAACAGACAACTGAGGATAAACGCCACGATTGAGATACATATCGACACCTGTATTTGACCATCTGGTAGAATTCAAGGTTATGAGAATAGACACCAATGCCTGTTGTAGCCATACAATGCATGACACCAACTGTCTGGAAGATGTTGGTCTCGTTGGAGTTGATGGGAAGAGTTATTGGTTTGCGCATATCTGGCCAGCTGAGCAGACCGCCTGCCTTGCATTGATGGTGCAAAGCGTGATGTACGTTGAAAATGCCAACAAAAAGATTTTTTTTTAAAATTTTAAAAAAAGAAATGAAGCTGAAATCAGGTGAGGAGTCACAAGTATGAGCTAACCTGATATCCAGATGAGTACACTTGCAGAACGATCATACTTTGCCATGGAAAAGGAAGCATTAGCATGCTGTTAGGGGATCACCCATTTCAGGTACTATCATTAGGTTCTTCGTTTTTATTGTTAGAGCGGACCATAAACCGTTGTTTGAGGTTTGGAGGGCAGATTAACCGAGGATAACGCATTGCCTATTGACTGTGATGGATTTCAGTTTTGGAACGGATTATGCAAAAGGGGTAAAAAACAAACAAAACAAAAAAAAAAACATTTTGTCTGATTGTTTATCACATTCATCAGTTGAGAATGTATCATATACACAAGTAGAAGGGGATGAGGAGGTCCAATTGGAGGAGAGTTTGTTCTTAGCAAAGAGGAGTGGAAGAGAGCTGTGGGGGGAAGATAAGATATATGAAGAGATAAAAAACACATTGGGGACAGCTGGAGATTGGGGAAGGACTTGAAAAAAGATAAGTGTCTAATTTTTATGATGAAAAAGCAATTAATCACTCATGGGGATAAGATTTTAGGGGCGTGACCACATTGTTCCACCAAGACAGCTAGAAGTGAAGTTGATCAAGATTGTACATGAGGGGCATCTGGGTTGAAGCATGGCTAAAAGAGAGTTAAGACAGTTTTTCTGGCGGCCAAGTATGGATCAAGAAGATGAGGTAAATTTAATAGATTATTATGCATGTGATGACAGTGATAAAAATAAAATAATTAGATCACCACCTCTGAGGTATATGGAATTACCTAAAAGCCCATGGGAGAGATTGCCCAATTATTTTATAGGACCTATTAACAGATTAGGAGCAAAAACTTTCTTCTTGGTGGTTGTGTTGGATTATTACAGTAAGTGGTATGTGGTGAGGGCAATGGATTGGGTAAGAACTAACAATGTATTGAGGTTTTTGAGAGAAATATTTTTGGATGAAGGGATACTCAAGATGCTAGAAACCAATAATGGGGTGCAATTTGTCTCAACTGCAATGTCAGCATTTATGATAGAGTTTGGTATAAGACATGAAAAGGTAGCACTGTTTAGACCACAAGTTAATGATCTAGTAGAATGGTAAATCGAATACCGATGGAGAATATCTAACTTTCATTCACAAATGGATTGTCATGGAAAAAAGAACTAAACAAAATTATTTGAGCTCTAGTGGACTCCCACTCGATAACAAGGTTATCCCCTTTCATAGCACTTAAAGGCAGAGAGCCTGCTACTAAAGAATCTCCAATGTGGTTACAGAAGAAAGATCAGATTTAGGTGAATTGTGAAAGCATGAGGGAAAGAACAGCCTGTTTGCAAAAGCATGTGAAAGATCTTACAACAACAGAAAGGGTTTGAATGAAATGAATCTGAATTGTGGTGGTTGGGTAGTAGTGTATGCCGGATCTGGTGGCTTAGTGGACTAATGCGTCCACTGGAGGGGCCTGTGTTTGACCTCATGGTCTCGGGTTCAAATCCTGGCTAGTCCACTCACCCTTTCATCCTTCTGAGGTCAATAAACCGAGTACCATTGCGTTGGGAAACGATAAACATCTGTTATTCAGTGCCAAGATGTCTACGGGTGAAAGTGTGCTTTACAAATGTACGTTATGTAATGAAGGCTAATTTTGTGATGAAAGGAGAGGGCAAATATTCCCAACCTTTAAAAGATAATACAAGTAAAACATTTGGTGGAGAATTAAGATAATGGAAAATAAAAGATTTTTGTCAGCGTATGTAAGGTTCCTGGCCCAAAGTGATATGTATTCTCTCTCTTATGTACTTGTTTTGGATGATGGAAAACAATGGAAGTTTGGGTGCAAAAGAGATAATATGTATTCTTTCCCTTACATACTTCATGCTTGAGGATTTTTTTAAGCTAGGAAGTATGGTTTTAGGTACTTGTTGACTTTACTATTAGTGTGTATTTTTAATAATTGTTGTTTTGTAAATATTATAACATTTATAAATGCAAGGGGTAAGGTTGTGTGATTTGAAGAATACATTTTTTGTTGAACTTGTGTGTGTTACAACATATTTATTCTACTATTGCTCTATGTACATACAACAAGAACATATCCTCTCTTGTTTTTTTCTTCAGCTCCAATGAATGGAAATCAAGAGACATATATGTTTCAGAGTGAGGACTCCTGAATGTGGGCTAAGGAGGAATACAGGGCAGGGGCAGATGTACGAACATTCCATTCCTTTTAGTGATTGAAATAGAATTTTGTGAACCAACTTATGTACTAATTGGCCAGTTCACAAAATCCCCCTTTGGAGTGGGTGCCAATCCAAACGTCCTCAATATTATTCATGAGGTAGGTTGCAAATTGTGAATCACTCCCTTTGGGGTCCATCACAGGGCTGGTACACTGCTGGGGTCAGCAGACCACCATGTCTGTGATCATTTTTAAATAATAATTTTTTTTATTTTAAAATGCAGCCATTTATCCTTAAAGGAAACGGGGCTGTGTTTAAAAACAATATTTTTGAACAGTTTGCTTAAGAGTAGATAGTGGTCCTCTAGACCACTTTCTGCTCCCCAACAAACTTTCTTTTAATAACATTCACTAACAGGAAAGAGTACCAAGATGACTGTTTCCCTTTTAAGAAGGGGTTGTTACTCCAACTAGGAGTTTGCAACTTCTCAACGTTTTGCAACCAGTTAACAGCTGCAAAACAATTGATACATTTCCTTGCAATTCGCAAATTTTTAAGAGACGCCCTAAACATGTTATTTGTTATCCATTTCTCAACCCATTACTTACTTAATTTCTATTTGTAAAGCGCAAACATATCACCCCCTTAAGGGTTTCAAGGCACTGGGGGCCATCGGGGAGATTAAGTGAGCTGTTTCCCAGAGTCACATGATGCTGAGCTGAGCTGCCGCCCATGGGTTTAATACAGAACAAAAAGCCTACTCGCGGTTGCAAGCCCTGTGATATTGCGAGTCGCAGGCTTCGCGAAAACAAAATGGCTTTGTACATCTGGCCTCCTCTGTACATCTGAATCTCCCAGTAACCCACCATATGTTCATGACATACAAGTCAGACAGCACAAACATTTCATTGCCATATCTAATAGCAACATTCACCACTTGTAACTCTTTAGTCAGTTTATTCACACTCTTATATTTCATGTGCCATATCATTACAATTTCTTGAGATTTTGAGCTCCGCCTCTACATGAATTTTGAACTTGTAGGTACAAGCATACTTGGTATGTTCCCTATCTGTCAGTGGGCAATGCTACCACCCTTCAAAGTAGCATTATATATTGATATTATTGATCATGGTGATTAAATAAGTGAACAAGACCCATTCACTAAATAGCTGCAATAATGGCTATTTACTTGAATGTGAAGACTCAACAGAATAGACCACCTGTCAATATTACAGTTCCTGTGGTTTACTACACCACATTGTTCCACTTCCATTAAGTATCAAGAAGGCCTTATTCCTAGTTTTGGGATGTTAAGGTTTATGTATTCTATAGTGAGATGGCCAAGGAAAGCCCAGGAAACTCTCCTTTCAAAGTGGATCATTAAAGGTGTTTGATCACCATACTGTAGTCCACACCTTTTTCCCTGTTGCAGATAAGGCTACAAAGATTCTGGAGCTATTTAGCCTTTTGTGAGTGCCAAACCACCAAATGACAACTTCAACTGATCCATAGCAGCCCACACCTGCAATCCTATGGGCCCAGGGTAGCTGAAATGGTAATTCAGATATGATAAAATGGCAAACCTTTGCATGTAGACACTGTACATTACACTCATGTTAAAATATTACTGAAGAACATTTTAACTACATCATAGGATGACAATGGCCCTTTTCCTCATTTTGTACCATAGTCTCTGGATGAGCTACTTAAAGGAGTAATTATCTCATGATAATGCCTTCTAGAACTTTAATTAACACTATACTGCCCCCGTTCATGTAATGTTGGCACTACATCACACTTTTAAAAATAATTCTATTTTTAAATTAATTTTACACATTGCTGTTAAGTATAACGTTATTATTCCATTAAATTGTTACATATACTAATAGAAAGAAATTACTATGTCGGCCATATGTGTTCTGATTTGAGGGCCATGCTCTGAAATAATTGCATGTAACTTGGCTTTAACGATATTTGGTGAGGTTTAGGCTTGCTAAAGAGCAAAAGTGAAGTAGCAGTTGAAGAGGTCAGGACATCCCTAAACGAGGGGCACTGCGAAACTAGGACAAAAACTGTAGATACTTCGTAAGCTGCAGGTGTTTAGTTAGACATAATTTGTAAGTGCACTTCATTCTACATAACGTATTATACGATAAGGAAGCAGTAGCCTAGTTTATTTATTTGAAAGGTTTTATAAAGCGCGAACCTGACCCGTCAGGGTATCAGAGCGTTGTACACAAAGCATGCAATATGAAAAGGTGATTCATTTCGAAATATAGATTTTAACTTTTAATACATGTTTGCTTTAGTACAGAATATACCACAAATAATATAAAATAAAATGTAAAAAAATCTTCAAATAGAAAACTTGTGAGAAGCATATTTAGAACAGAGGTTGTGGATATTAAGAGGGATTAACTTTTTGCATTGTAATTTAAATCCATTTCTGACTTTAGGACAGACACTATACACTTGAAAGTTTTTCCTGAAACGATACAACAGATATTTACAGTGAATACTTTACTTGCACTTTAATACATAATTTAAGAAAATGACTAATGGATGTATTTACCACTTTTAAGTGTGTGAAACTATATACAAGAATCAAACAATGCTTTATGTAGACTGCAGTATATATTTGAGACACTTCTTTCTTGTTCCAGAAATGCACATAAGATGTGAGATGTTTTCTGCTGCTCACTCTGCAGTCACTCGGTTTATTGCAACGAAGTGATCGAAGCCAGATAATATAACAAATCGCAGGTGGGCAACCTGGGTTCCAGAAAGCTGTAATAGATAAACATAGATCATTTTAACAAAACTCTTTCAGATCAAGCTAAATCTGAAGACCAGCAGTCATCTTGCTAGCATTTCAGTCCATGAATATAAACAGTCCATTCTCAGAGTACATAAAGCAGAAATCAAACAGCAGAAAGTTTGCAGTGACCTACAACAATTATACTAGAAAAGAAGTAATTAGAAAAAAAGGGTTAATTAGATCTTGGTGGATTACCTGACAGCCCACCAGGACAACCTCTTGCTCTTCTGCCGAACAGCCACCCGTATTTAGAGATCTCGGGCCTGCCTGCCTGGCGGGTATCTCAGTTACAAAAGTGCAACCGCCAGTACGACAAATGCACTTTTTTCATTGAGAACACCAAGTGGGCTGTAATTTTTTTTTAGTCCACTGGCCAGTTAGTTTTTTTTTCATAAACATTCCTCCAAAGAAAAACTCAAAGGCCCCAACACCAAGGGAGTGTCTCTTTGCATAGCAAATCCAGACAGGAAAAGCCACCAAATATCACTGTGACTTGACGATCTAGTGGCAAACAGGCCATGAGGACAGGGGTTTCCGTTGGTGAAATCAGTTGAGGTCCCGTTGATGGAAACCCAGTGGTCCCCAGTTGACTAGTGGTAAAATGCTTGTGCTCCTCCTTAAACATTAGGACATTGGCAAACTTAACTTACCTATAAGGCCTATAATGGTACCAAGGTGCACCAATAGGGCCCCTAAGTTAAATGTCACAAGTGGACTGCAGCCCCCATTTTGCCATACGCTATAGTGAGAATGTAAACATGACTGCAGGCCTGCCACCAGTAGCCTGGCTGTGCAGGTTTTAACTGCAAATTCAAAGTAGTTCTTATTGGCCATAAGACAAGAGGCATAGTATTTAAAAGTAGAACATATTACAGTTTAATGTTAAACATGTCCTTGCAGCAAAGAGCCCTAAGAGCTATTTTCGATGTCACGGTGGTGGCTGTTCTATGGGAAAGCATTGTGATACAATATTAAGTTTAATAAATGTTATCTCCAGCTAGGACACAGCTACAAATTTAAATTTTGTTCCTTTTGAATTATTTATTACAAGCCCAATTGACTGATGAAGTCAGATTTGTAATAAATATTTTACAAAGGGGAATTTTAGAAAGTTACCTTTGCCCTGAAGGAAGCCCCTCGAAGCTAAATCTGCATTTTGCTCTTCTTTTTCTGCCAGCCGGTGATTATGATTTCAATACGTATGAAAGAGGTCTGAACTTGCTCCCAAGACAGGGACAGTAGGCATTGTGTGTGGGGAAGTGGTATTGTACCCTTGACAGGATGTCATGTGGGCTAGGCACAAGGACTTGATTAACTTCAAAGAGGTCTACCCTGTGACAAGCAGATGTAGCTAACGCCCATTATTTGCACTCCCAGACAGATTGATCTCCATCATGGTGGGCTTATTGTTGACACAGTGTCTCATCTAGCTGGAGTGTCAAGAACTGCTTGACAGGCCTGCTCAGGTTTTTCATATGATACTTGGGGCACAGTTCAAAGAGGCCTCCACTGTAAAATGCCAATGTCACCGGGTACTTCTTTTGTCCTCCCCAGCCCGACAGGCCCCGATCATAGTGGGCTTCTTTTTGACATTACAGTGTCAAAGCCTTTTTGAAAGGTCTGCTGGGTTTACATACAACATTAGGGGCACACTTCAAAAGAGTGAAACAAAATGGCAAAACAATGTGTGTATCCTCTGGTTGTTGAAAGCTAAGCTTTGTTCTACCAGACTTCTGTCTCTGGGTTTGTTGGGGATAAAGTGACTGCCTAAAACTTGATTATAGTAATAGATGTGAGAGGACACTAGGATTACCTAAATACCAGCCGCGGCACCTCTATTAGGGCAGAGGAGCATCGCCCCACTGAATAAAATGCTGCAGAGTTGATAAAATAAAATGGTAATACATTTTATTTATTACCATTTTATTTTTCACTACTACCGAGCTGACCGTCAGGACGGGCAGGGCCATTGCTGCTGAGAGGTAGCAGCAAAGATGCATGGTGGGCACTTAAGTTGAAGTGCTCATGTCACTTTAGCTGGATCTCTTGTGACGGCCAGCCAGACATGCACACTTTAAGCCTCTCCAACCCAAGTGGTCGTAGCTGGGTGGAGCAGGCACAGGCCCCAAGTGCCTGAGGGAGCATCGAGCCAGCACGCTCAAGCTAATACTGGCGCTTCTCTCATGCTGCTAAACATTATAAGCAGCATGAGAGCAGCGTCTAGAGTGGTTAAGGGTGTTGGCCTGAAACCATGTGCTCCCCGTACGACCCTGTCCCTATCCCATGGACAAGTTCAATCAAACAACGCTAGTGTCCCTGTTAGGCTATGAAAGTGAGGATCATCCCCCAGAGTATAATGAGCAGCTCACAACAAGTGAGAATCTCCCCTGGAGTGGAACGAGCATAGCCCATTGAGACATCGTCCGCAGCTGCATCAATTAAAAGACCTCTGAGTGCATGGGGCCGCAAAACCGTGCGACCTGCACTACTCTCCTGGGTATGGATTCCATGGAAGCGAGGAATCGCCTCTACGTGGTAACAAGCAGAGATGTTTGTAAGCAAGGATCATACCCTGGAGCACATAACATTATACAGTTGAAAGCACAGGAAACTAAAGAGAGTTGTCCAGAATGTCACATTTTTTGTTAGTGTTTGAGCCATGATCGTAGCTAACTTCGATAGGTCCCAATATCCGCAATCATGTAAGCTGGTAACTGTGTTGCTTCATTTCTTCACTACCAACACATCTTTATTTTCAATTTTTTTTTGTATCTTTTGTGTTTCTATACCATGCAGTCTCAAAGCACCTGGAAATGGGCTAATATGTTGGCACTACATGAAACATCTGCCACAGGGGATCATGGCCAGGGCAGCAGACATTCCTTTATTTGGCCTTTTTCAGGGGGGGGAGAAGTGGAGCCCATCTGTACTGAAGAATTGATAGAAAATACAATAATATTTTCCATCTGCCCCAGGAGGACAACCGCAGCTGGGCCTCCAATCAGCCTCTCCAGTGGCGCAGCATTAATTTGGTTTGCAGGAACGCCCTCTGATAAAAAAACCTAAATGAATCCCGAACTTCACCCCATTTTGATCCTTCCTTAATTGTGCAGTATTATGGCGCGGCTCCTGGCATTTGGCTCTTCTCAGCTTTTGGTGGTTCTGTTTCTGTGGCGAAGAAAGAGAGGGAGAGGTTCTTCTGCACCTCACAAGCATGCTTCCAGCCTGGACCATCCTCATCATCAGCTGCCTGGCACAGCTGTCAGCAATGGGGTTTAAGGGAGCAGCCAGAGTGGTTTAAGGATCAGCCAGACACGTCAAGCGAGATCACCCTCCCCCAAAAAGCACGTTCCAACCACCAAACCAGTGGTGTCCTGCAGGAATGAGGAGAACCAAGGAGAAGAGGGCAGGAGGTGCGCCAATGGGCAAATATGCATTTTATTTGTAATGTTATGACCCACTGAGAGAAACTCACACTGCCTTCAGCCTCAACTCCAGAGCTCTCAGTCATGGCTCATTATAAACACTGTTTATAACAAGCCATGATTGAGAGTTTCGGCGTTGACTCTAAAGACATTCACAATGTCTCAGTGCCTGTCAGTGGGTCAAAATAACGGATTTGTTTGCCCAACCACTGGTGCCTGCCACCAGCTGCCACTACAAAGTACAATCCCCACACACACCCCAGCCCTTAGAGCCCAGGTGTAGTGTGGCCGAAGACTTCGGCCATCTTGAAAATGCCTAAAGTGGGTAAGATTAACCCAGCGGACCTTTACCCCAATGTGTAGGGTCATTCCCACCCACTAGCTCGAGACAGGCATAAATGTGGAATCTCCAGGCACCCACTTTAGATCACTCCTGGACCTGTGGAGGGTCAGAAGAGGCCTGAAATTGCTGTCTGAGACATGAGAAGAGCCTAGACAATTGGACCAGCTCTCCCTCTTGTACCCAGAACAAAGAAGTGGACTCGAAGGGTCATAAGGCTGACCTCCTGCTAAAGCTACAGAGTCACACAAAGCTATACAAGAGGCCTATTCCTGCAACCTAGCAGCTGACCAGTGGCAACTGGACCCTCCTGTTGGCCTCTGCCTGCCACACTGAGTCTCTAAGTGCACTCTCAAAACCCGGAGGTCCTGGGGGTGTTTAAAAGTGTACTGCTGTGGTGGATTGGGACTTAAAAGTCAGAAGGTAATATTTTTATCAGTGTGTACCTGGTTAGTGTCTCCGACCCGCGCTACATCAAAGTCAGGGTCAAAATGCACCTAGTTCCTGTTCTACCACAACCATTGACTATCATTGGCACTTTATGCTTCTTGCCGTAATTCCTACTTAAAACATAATAAATTCATATGTCCGGTTCCCCTTGTTGGATTTTGTCATTTTAGTGTAATTTTGTTTATTAAACTTTACTCTATTTTTCTAATTTATTTTAGGATTTTTATTGTCTTGCATTTCAACTTTATTACTGTTTTAATTTTATTACTGTTGGTGCGTCTATTTTGGCTAGTGTGGAGTTTGTACAATAATTCCTCCCATATCCCCCGCCTCTCATGCATGGAGAGTCTGGCAATATTTGCCCAAATTCTGGCGCCAAGTTCCTATTCTTCCCCTTGCAGTGTTTCAGGAGGATCTTTGCAAGGTTTTTCCCGCGTGCCTCAAAGGGCGAGGCACGCGTCCACCTAGTATTGCCACTTTCAACCTTCATGTCATCTACAGTATAAACAATAAGAACACAAACCATGAATCTTGCCTCCCTGCAATCCGGGTTTAAAACTACCCGTTCCCTCAACTATGCAGAGTCCCTGTCACCCCATTCGCAACTTGTCTACAAGAAGAAAAAGAGGGGGGTGCTCATGGCGCAAGAGCGCAGACCCCTGTCCCCCTAATTTACTATCACAGTATCTGCATTATTTGTTCTACTTATAAAGGATATTGTCCAGTAGCCACTGCTTTGCCACTTGGCTGAGGTCCACTGGGCCCGTCTCTCCTCGTCATCTCTGAGGCACGGACTGAGCCGCCATTAGGCCATATCCGGCAGGTCAGTTATCTTTGTCCTCGATATTCACAGTTTTGATGTTGGCTGTCCTGCGGTCTCCGTATTCGTTCATCTTTTTGTGGGGCTTCTCACGTCGTGGTCTAGGACTGTTCCCACCTACTGTTCTCCAACCGTTGAGCCATTCATATGCCCTCTCTGGAGTCTCAAAGAACCATGTCTTTCCTTCCGCCTCCATCCGCAGTTTTGCTGGGAATAACATGGAGTATTTCACCCCTTTATCTCATAGCACCTTCTTGATATCTAGAAAGGATCTCCTTTGCCTTTGCACTTTGACTGTAAAGACCGGAAAAAAAGAAATAGTACAGTTTTCATATTGAACCGGCAGGGCACTACGTGCGGTTTGGGGAAACATCCTTTACATCGCGGTGATTACACCGCGATGCATTTAGAACGCTGCCATTACAACGCAAGCGTTACATCGACTTGCACTGGAGGGCGCTATAACCTTAGGAATAGTAAGATTCACTATTCCAACACCTTCCCTACTGTACGTAGACTGGTGTTGGAATAGTAAATCTTACTACTCCTAAGTCCAGCGCCCTCCAGCGCAAGTCGTTGTAACGACTTGCGTTGTAAAAACTGCGATGTTACATACCGCGATCATTTTGATCGCGTTGTAACATCACATATTCGCGGTTTGTAATATGGCGTCTCGATCTCGGAAGTTGAACAGCCTAGCTAGCGGGGGCCTAGGAGGCACCCTGGCTTTGGACTGCCCCCCCAGAACCCGTGGGCTCTTTCGACCGAGAAAAAGTTGAAAAGGCCCCACGGTTGCAAATAGTTTGTGACTAGATCTTCCACAAACAGGTCTGCGGAGGGCCCCTCAGTTCGTTCGGGAAGGATAAGTTACTTACCTGTAATCCTAGTTCTCTTCCAGGGGTATCCTCATCAAAGTCATAAGCACTGAATATTCCCGCCCATGTGCGGGAACCCCGGAAATAATAAAAATTATATATGAAAAACATATATACAGCTCTATATATATATATATATATATATATATATATATATATATATATATATATATATGTATATATATATATATATATATATATATATAAAAACATATATCATTTTTTCTAGTATCAATGCAGCTCTCATATAAGAGGCTAAACAATGTAATAAAACACAAACTGCTTTTGCAAATATACATAATACATGTATAAAACAAGCATTTGCAATGCAATAGGTCTCGCAGTTGTGAGAGTTTGAGCTATTGGCATTGTAAATGGCAATGCCTTTATTTACGTGTTGGTTTTCAAAACATAAATAAAAGGCATTGTCATTTACAATGCCAATAGCTAAACTCTCGCAAATGCGAGACCTATTGCTTTGCAAATGCTTGTTTTGACTAAGCACGAGATCATGTATCCACTGTTTACTTTTCATTGGCAATGGTTTGTTTAGTCGCATGCTATCCGTGGAGCTGCTACTTTAGCAGTCGAAGACATTACAGCTGTGACTGGGCTTATCTTGGTTAGAGATCAGTGAACCGGTGACTCCTTTTTTTAGACATTAACATCACTCAAGTTCATGGGCGCTATTTTCATTTAGCGATGAGCTACTCTCGCACGAAACTGGACTCTTAAGAGTTATAGACACCATAGGGTCAGACTGAGAGGTCGAGATTCCTTTTAATAAAAAATGTTTTTATTAAGGTTTTTAACAGTGACAAGTACAGCATCACAACGTTAGTCATGTTCTAATCAAGCAATATAAGTGACGTGCATTACATCCAGAACTCACCAACATTCATTCCCTTCCTCCCCTCAAGCAGGTAGTGCTAGTCCATCTGGTGGCTCAGTCCGTTATCTCCCCCATTATATTCCGTCTGGTAATGGGTCCAGAACCCTTCCGATAATTTCACCCCAGGTTGCCAGATCTTCCCCACTTTATCATCCCTTCGGGTCTGCTTAATATGCTGTTCATCAGTAAGTGCCTACTCCATCATGTCTGCCCACCACGCTGCCAGAGAGGGGGGCCCGACCACCTTCCAGGGTGTTGCACCCCGTCTCCTCGCCAATACCATTCCAAGTGCCAACATTCGCATCTTGAGGCTTTCCCTGCGAGGCACCACCCCCATCAAGCACAGCTTCATAGATCCCTCCACTCTCGCCCCCACCAACAACGTCATTGTTAGAGTATTTCACTAGCGGTGGGGGAGGACCATGCCGTGTGTAGTGAATCGGCCGAGAGGTCACCGACCTATCGGGGTATATCCGTGTCTACTTGTCCGGCGTCAGGTAGGTTCTGTGTAGATAGTGGGACTGTATGAGTTTGAACCTGGTGTTAGGGGAGACCTGCCGCACCTGCTTCCTTGCCCTCTGCCCCAGTGATCGCCTCACGGCAATCCGCACTCCCCAGCCCTTTCCGTGGATTCGTTCCCCTCTATCCAGCACCAACGCTGCCGGGTAAATGTCACCAATTGCCTGCACCCAGCTAGCTCCATCGTCCGCGCCACACCATGTGTGGCTTGTCTGGAATGGAGGGCTGATTTGTATTTTACAAAATAGCTGTTTGAAGAAATCAAATTGTCTGTATGTGCCAATAAGGAATGCATCTCTGTAACCATATGATTTATAACAACTCGCTACCGTCTCTCGCTATCCAAGAAGGCAAGCATTTAATGTATGAAAGGCCCTGTGGAACCTTGCTGCCAAATGGAAGGGACAGATACAGGCTGTAACATCCCACTTGACTAACCATTCAATGCTAACCAGACATGCCTGCAAAGACCTAAGATCTGCCACATGATGCTAGTTACCGGAGGACGCCCGCTCCCCCAAGGTAAGCACGGAATCGAAACCTGTGGTGCGCCACACCACAGAGGAGCCGAACGCGGGAATCGAAACCAGTGGTGCGCGCGCACCACAGAGGAGCGGGAGGGGCGAGGGAGCCTGTCGTCTGTGCCGCGCGCTGATGCGCGTCCTAGACACAGACGGGAATGGGCGGAGCAAAGGCGGGACATGCGCCCGCCTTTGCCCAATTGCGTGCCGTTTTTTTTAAAAAAACGCACGCTACAGCCAATGCCAGGCTTCACAAAGCTAACCACACGCACGAGCGTGTGGTTAGCTTTCTAAAGCCCATACAAGAGGTCTCGCGCTGCGCAAGCAGTGCTGCGCACTGCAACACTAGGCGCGAGACCTAAACACATGAGGGCAAGAAGCACTTGAACTCTGTTTTTAATGAGTAAATCTCATGAGTAAACTGCAAAAGAAAAGCAGGCATTGTTAGCCTACAGGCTGCATTGTAAACCAACATAGAAAATGAAAGCAATCTTTCATAAAAACTCGCACCGTGCCTTTAAGGCAGCCATGACCCCTAGCTTCCCATCATGCCTCAGGGGTGACAGTTAGGTCAGTTGTTCTTTGCGTAACCCTGAAGATCAGGGCACCAAGATAATATTTAACAATGAAATAATCTCATTTGCCTGGGGAGGTGGGTGGATTGCTTATGACTTTGATGAGGATACCCCTGGAAGAGAACTAGGATTACAGGTAAGTAACTTATCCTTCTCTTCCAGGGGATCCTAATCAATAGTCATAAGCACTGAATAGAATAGCAAGCCCAACATCCACCTGCAGGCAAATGAGAAACGCAGTGACCTTGTTAACAACAACCGAAAAGTCAGCTGTTGAACAGATTCCTCAAGGAGGCTTGACCTACTTGAGTGTCCGCTCTAGTATCGGAGTCAAGACAGTAATGCCTTGTAAATGTATGCACTGATCTCCAAGTGGCTGCTTTGCAGATCTCAGAGAGCGGTACATTATTGAGGAAAGCAGTCGTAGCTGCTTTTCCTCTCGTGGGATGAGCTTTGGGAGCGGACCAAAGAGGCTTCTGTGCCAACTGCTAAGCCAGTTTGATGCATGAGACTATCCATCTGGAGATGGACCGCTTTGATACCTGTTCTGATCGAACCATAATTAACAAATATTTGATCAGACTTCCTCAATGGCTTCGACCTGTCCAGATAAAACTTCAAAACCCTTTTAAGGTCTAACGAATGTAGAGCCCTCTCAGCTGGAGTGGAGGGATTGGGAAAAAAGGTCGGAAGAGAAATAGATTGATTTACATGAAAATCAGACACCACCTTCGGAAGGAAGGAAGGAAGGATGAGTCCTAAGGACTACCCTATTGAGATGAAAAACCAAGCAGGGCTTTTTAGAACACAGGGCCTGTATCTCACTCACCCTACGAGCTGAGGTGATAGCTACCAAGAAAGCTACCTTCCACGTAAGGTGTTGTAAGGTTGCTTTGTGGATAGGCTCAAAGGGTGGACCCATCAATTTTGACAGTACCTAGTTCAACTCCCAAGGAGGTGAAGGAGGTCGGACCGGAGGGTAGACCTTCTTGAGACCCTGCAGGAAATCCTTCACCACCTGTAGCTGAAAAAACGAGGGCTGAGAAGGAGAACGCCTGTACGCCGTAATGGCAGCAAGGTGTACCTTAATGGATGAGAATTTCAAACCTGCTCTGGCTAGGTGAAGCAGATAAGGCAAAACTACCTCCTCCTGCCTCTTGGTAGGATTACAATTATTTTGCATACACCAAATGTAAAAACGTTTCCATTTGCAGGCATAAGAATGTCTTGTAGAAGGTCTCCTTGCCTCTTTCAATATGGTCATGCAATCCTGTGGCAGACCTAAATGCCCATACTGGAGGACCTCAGGAGCCATGCTGTTAAGCTCAGTGACGGAAGGTTGGGGTGATGAATTCTCCCGTTCATCTTGGATAGCAGGTCCGGTCTGCCCGGCAGCCTCTTGTGTGGGCAGACTGACAGATGTAGAAGGTCCGGGTACCACCACTGTCTCGGCCAGTCCGGAGCAATCAGTATCATCGTGGTGTCCGAGTGAGATAGCTTGGTCACCACCTTCGGGATGAGAGGCAGGGGTGGAAAGGCGTACACAAATGCCCCTGACCAGCTGATCAAAAGGGCACTCCCCTTCGATCCTGGTCGGTAGTACCTGGAGGCCAAGTCTTGGCATTTTGTGTTTTCTTCGTCCGCGAACAGGTCTATGCTCGGACGGCCCCAAGCTCGGAAGATGTCGTCGACCACCTCGTCGTTGAGGACCCAGTCCTGCTGTTCCTCGAAGTGACGGCTGAGTGCATCTGCCTGAGAATTCTGCTCTCCCAGCAGGTGAACCGCTGTGATGGATAGATTCCTCACCAGAAGCCAGTGCCAAAGGGTCTGTGCCTCCAAAGAGAGAGTCCTCGAGCGAGTTCCTCCCGGTTTGTTCAGGTAGTACATGGTGGTGGTATTGTCCGTCTGTACTAGGATGGAACTCGCCTGAATCGAAGGGAGGAAAGCCTTGAGAGCCAGATGAACAGCCCTTAGCTCCAGCATGTTTATGTGGTACAACTGCTCCTTTGAGGACCATAGGCCTTGCGTCTGGAGAGACCCCATGTGGGCTCCCCATCCTTGCAGGGAGGAGTCTGTGATCAGAGTCTGAGAGGGAGGAGCTTGACGGCACAGTACTCCTACCCTCAAGTTGTCTTTCTTCATCCACCACGGGATGGATGCTCTGGCTGCGCGTGATAGACAAATTTTGTCTTCCCAGCGAGAAGACCGTTGATCCCATTTGTCTTCTAGATCTTGTTGTAGAGGACGCATTTTCAATCTGGCATTGGGCACCAGAAAAATGCAGGATGCCATCGATCCTAGCAGGGAGGCGATCTGACGCACTGAAGACAGGCTGTTGTGTAAAATCTGTCTGCCTTTCTGAATGATGGATAATTGTCTCTCCTCCAAAGGAAACACTTTTCCTCGCTCGGAGTCTATCAGCGCCCCCAGGTAGTGGATTGTTTGAGTGGGTTGCTGCGTCGATTTTTCGAAGTTCACATGTAGGCCCAGTTTTTGACAAAACCCTAGGCACTGCTGGAAGTGGTTCATCACACTTTGTGGAGAGGGGCCTTTCAGCAACCAATCGTCCAGATAAGGGTAGACGAAGATGCCTCTGCGTCGCAGAGCAGCTGCCACTACTGCCATGCACTTCGTGAACACCCGGGGAGCTGACTTCAGCCCGAAGGGCAGCACTTTGAACTGATAGTGTGATGTTCCGACTATGAATCGTAGATATTGCCGGTGATGCTGATTTATCGGTATATGAAAATAGGCATCTTGCAGATCCATCGAACACATCCAATCCCCTTTGCGGAGGTGAGGATATATTTGGTGGAGAGCCAACATGCGAAATTTTTCTCGTTTGATGGACTTGTTGAGTGTTCGCAGATCCAGAATGGGCCTGTATTCCGACTTTTGACCTTTTTTCTTTACCAGGAAGTATCTGGAATAAACTCCTCGACCTCTTTGTGACCGTGGAACCTTCTCTATGGCTGATTTTTGGAGAAGTATTCCCACTTCCCTCTGCAGCATGCTGATCTGGCAGCATGATGATGGTACCGGAGGGATCGAGGAAGGACGACGTCGGAAACGTAGAGTACCCATTCTGCAGCGTAGCCAACACCCACTGATCCTTGGTGATGGCTCGCCACTCTTGCAGATGATTCGCTACACTTCCTCCTACTGGAGTGGTGAACGGTACTGGAGGAAGCGGGCACTCATTGCTTGGCTGGAGCTTTCGTCGAAGTAGAGGACTGACGGTTCCCTCCTCTTCCCCTGTTGGATTGCCGGCTTTGAAACTGCGATTTCTGCTGACCCTGTTGGTTTTGGTTCTTTTGCCAATGAGGGGTTTGAACCCTCTGTTGGAAGGAGCGGCGATCAGTATTGCGGTAGCGGCGACAAAACTCTTTTCTCTTCTCCAGCCCCACCGCCTTCAGGGTATCTAGCTCGGTCTTCATCCGTGCCATCTCTTCATCGGTGTGCGAGCCAAACAACGATGACCCGGAAAATGGCAGGTTGAGAATACGGGACTGCGCCTCTGGCTTCAAAGCTGTCAGGCGAAGCCATGAAGATCTTCTGGCACAAATTCCGTGGGCGTAGAAGTGTGCTGAAAGTGTAGCTCCATCCGCCGCAGCACTAATTACTTGGTTCGCTACCAAGCTGCCCTCCTGTAAAATTTCTTCGAAGTCCTTACGGTCTTCCTTGGGCAGTTTATCTGTAAAACGGTGTAGCGAATCCCATAAAGCTCTATCGTAACGACCCAATAGAGCTGACGAACTGGAGACTTTAAGCATGGATGCAGAAGTGCCACATACTTTTCTCCCCCATGAGTCTTGTGTCTTGCTCTCCTTGTCCGGTGGTACTGTGGACGAGGAGGCCACTGAGTGGGTCTTTCTGGCAGCAGCCACAATTACAGAGTCCGGTTTAGGATCTGACTTCAAGAAGGACGGATCTTCCTCCGGAGGACAATACTTCTTCAGAATTCTCGCCGGTGCCGTCTTGAGAGTAGCCGGCGTAAGAAAGATGTCCATAACCGGTTTCAGAAGTCCCGGTACCAATGGGAGTAACGGGCGAGAGGACGTCTTCTGGTTCAAAGTTTCGAAAATAACCGAAGAAGTACTCTGCTGAACAGGCATAGGAATGTTCAGTTTGATAGCCCCCCTGGAAAGCACCTCCTGGAATGTGCTTACATCGTCCACCGGAGAGATCCTCGACGGTGGACTGTCAGTAAAGGTGGGCGAGTAGTCTCTTTTTGAGGAGTACGTTGAAGAGGTGGAAGGCGTTGGAGACCTGCGTCTTCTCCTCCTGCTGCGTGATCTTGATCTCCTTCTGGATGTTGGTGCAGGAGAGCGAGTACGAGCTCTTCCTCTTGGTGGAGAAAGATCCGCATTTTGTGCCAGGCGAGCCAGAGGGGACCTGTGAGCAGGACTGGGATCCCGTCTAACACCTGCCGCCTGTGTATGATCCGCCCAGTGGTGTAATGGACGCATCCATCTGGGAGAGAGGTGAATGGATGGAGACTTCTCCGCTCTAACAGGAGAACGACGTGGAGACTTCCGTCCTTCCTGATGAGCCTTTTCCACTGGACGTTGATGAACAGAGGGAGAGTCCTGGCTACTTGAGGACGAAATAATCACCTCTGGAGAACCAGACCTGGCGATGGAATGGTGGGAGCCTGCTCTCGACATCGATGAAGGAGACGGAGAGAAACTTACAGGGACTGACACCGACGGAGACCTCTGCCTCGACGTCGTCCGCGACGGAGATTTCTGTCTCGACGTCGACCTTCTTGATCTCGGCAAAGACATGCGTCTCGATGCAGACTGCCTCGACGGAGACCTGCGTCTCGACGTCGATCTTCTTCGCTTCGTCGGGTATGCTGCTTCGACGCCGAGCGCCTCGCTGACGGAGACCTGCGCCTCGACGTCGATCTTCTTCGCTTCGACGGAGGGCTGTGCCTCAACGCCGAGTCGTGCCTCGACGTCGATCGTCCTCGCTTCGACGGAGGATCCATCCTCGACGTCGAGCGCCTTTCCTTCGACGGAGGACTGTGTCTCGACGTCGGCTGTGAACCCGACGGAGACTGCTGTCTCGACGTCGAGTGTGTTGCTGACGTCGACAAAGGCCTCGACGATTGGACATCCGACGACCTCTGCTTCGACGTTGATCTGTGCTGAGACGGCAACGGAGACATCGGCCTCAACGTCGAAGATGATGACTTACGTTTCGGCGTCGATGATCTGTGTCTTGACGTCGATCGTCGAGTCGACGGCGGAGGATCTTGTCTCGACGCCGGACGCTGTTGCAACGCCAAAGGAGACTTCGCTTTTGAAGTTGAAGAATGGCGCTCCTGCGCCAAGGCCCTTGACGACGACTCCGCCGCCACCTTCGACGTCGAGCCCGACGCCGAAGGGGAACATATCGGGACCTTGCTCCTCGAACGCGCCCTCTTCTTTGTTCTTACAGGAGACCTACCTCTTTCTGAGAGGCCATAAAGACGGATTCTCTCTCTGTCCTTGATGGTTCTATTGGATAGCTTCCTGCAGTGTTGACAGGAGGCAGGAGAGTGAGACTCCGGTAGGCAGAGGATGCACACATCATGTGTGTCTGACTTGGCCTTCTTTTTGCCACAGGCAGGGCAAGGATCGAACAAAGAAAGCATTTTTGACAGAAAAAATCACTTTCTGCCACACAAAAATGGTTTAATCCTCACTCTATTATCCAAAGACGTCGAGTGAAGTAGAAAAAAACCACAAAAAAACTAGGTATTTTTGACAGAAAAGTCAAAAAGGAGAGAGCTGAGTTTCCAGGGTCCTGACAGAAGGAGCCAGAAAGAACAACTGACCTAACTGTCACCCCTGAGGCATGATGGGAAGCTAGGGGTCATGGCTGCCTTAAAGGCACGGTGCGAGTTTTTATGAAAGATTGCTTTCATTTTCTATGTTGGTTTACAATGCAGCCTGTAGGCTAACAATGCCTGCTTTTCTTTTGCAGTTTACTCATGAGATTTACTCATTAAAAACAGAGTTCAAGTGCTTCTTGCCCTCATGTGTTTTTATACATGTATTATGTATATTTGCAAAAGCAGTTTATGTGTTTTATTACATTGTTTAGCCTCCTATATGAGAGCTGCATTGATACTAGAAAAAATGATATATGTTTTTATATATATAGAGCTATATATATAGAGCTGTATATATATATATATATATATATATATATATATATATATATATGTTTTTCATATATAATTTTTTATTATTTCCGGGGTCCCCGCACATGGGCGGGAATATTCAGTGCTTATGACTATTGATGAGGATCCCCTGGAAGAGAACTCCCAAATTTCTGACATTATTATGGCGAGATCTGCCTTCGTATTCATCAAGTTTCATTTCCAGAATATGACTGGAGGTTTGCAGTTCTTTAATTTGTTGTTTCAGAGTCAGATTGGAGCTCACTAGTGACGGTTTCCATGGTCATTTATTTTTCGAAGGTCGGCCCTGATAAGAGTAATCCCTGTGGTAATTGAGTCCATTTGATGTTCAAGTGAGGTGTGCACTCCACTAATTGCCTCCATTATGTCTTTTAGAGTGGGGTCTCCTTGTCCGGCCACCGGTTCCACTGATGCGACCGTCATAGCTGAAACCGCCATCTCCGTTCCGGGTGGCTTTTAACATCATATATTTGTCGAGCTTGGTTTGGAGAGTTTCCTTCTGTCCTTTAGCAACAGGCATACGGTCTATGATGGGAAGGGGATTTTCATCCCTGGCTCGGGCACTGTGTTCCCCCGGGTAACAGGTGCCTCCTAGCCGTGAGGCAGTAGTACCTCAATCAGCCTGTTGGGTTTCCCCGGGGATAAGGGATCTGCTTCCCAGTGGTATCACGGAGCCCCACTCTACTTATTGATCCGCTTGTCGCCACCAATTTCCCCTGCTTGCGGTCAATCACTCTTTGGAGGATTCAAGGTCTTCGACACATAGAAGGGAAGCTGAGTGGCGCCCAGGGTGGTCCCCCACAGGTTACTAGTTCGTTATTTAGGCAGGGCGATAGGTATTGCACCCCTCCTTTGGTCACACTGCTGGACCTACCACATTCATAGGCCAGCCTGTCCACTTTTTCCAGTGCCTCACCCCACATATTCGTCGCCTTAGTGGGGAGACCCCTGGCATTCAGCAGTTCGGCTCTCCGCCCAGCACAGGGGGTGTTGTGTTTTCTGGGAGCCCCTCAATTTACTGGAGCTGTGTTCTTGCCGTATTTTTCCTCAGGCTCCCCCCAGAAACGAGCAAGCCACAGAGTATTTAGCCCGGGGCTACGCCTCACCTCCGGCGTCCCAGGTCCCTTACCTGGTTTCCCACACTGCTTCAGTTCTCCAATGACACATATGGCCCTCCAAATCTGATCTGGGTTCCTCTATTTGTTTGATGACTGTCTGCCCGGGGCCTGCCTCTCTGTGACCGGGCCTCGTCTCTGGGCCCCCGCTCCTCTCGCATTGTTTTGCGGCGTTGGGTGGACATTTCTTTTAGTCTCCACTTAGGGGCGTGAAGCAGTTCACTGATAGCCGGGCCGCGCGCCGGCGGCTTCTCGATTCAGCCGTTAGGCTCCATCACATGAGGCCGCGCCCCGCCTCCTTCCCAGAGTGCGACTCCGGCGCCTCACGTGAGCCAGATGCAGACAGCCCTCTGAAGGCCGTAGGTGATTCCTTTTCCTACGGTCTCGCCGAAAGCGGTCGATGTTCGCTCCAGACCCGGAGATTATTTACTGATTAATTGACGTGGGAGGCAGAGGTTCGCCGGAGCCTCGTTAGCTAGCGGCCATCTTCGTTGGCGCCTGGCCACGCCCTCCACCCGATGTGCATTTTTTGGTAATTCTTTTTGGAGACTTTTTGTTAAAACTGTGTGGTAAGCCTCTGACACCGAACCGCAGACACCCACAAACCTTTGGTTTGCTAAACACTCTTTAATATTATTTCCCCACCGTAAAAATGATTTGCCGTGGGAATTGGGGACATTTATGGTTGTCGATGAGGAGTGCCAGGTACTAGAAAATGTTATCAGGAGGGTGTCCTTACACCTAAAACATTTTGTCTGATGGGTCTTGGCCTCAAAAGACTCTGGTCTAGGATGTTAGCCAAAGGATGGAGACCTAGGATATAGGCCACAACACATTCAACCTTCTGCCAAGTCCATGCCCTTGTGGTGTCTTGCAAAAGTTAAAGTAAAACTGTATGGGAGAAATTTAAAGAAAGGCCTAAGGAATATCACTTTATTACACGGGGCACAACAAAGGTTTCTGGGATCAAAATAGTTTTTAATTTATAGGGGCACTAGGGTAGTGCACTGTGGAATAATCACATGTAGGACTGATTTGCCAGAGCAGTGACTTAGCAATGGTTTTACTTTGGACCATGACTTGGTCAGTGTACTTCACCAACTGGAGCATTGGGCATTATTTAGCTGATGCTTGCCCAGCTAGAGATCAGCCCCCTTTGAGAACATGCAATATGTGTGAGATGCAAACCACTGTTTGAATAAGTAATTCTTCTCACAGTTGGTAATAACTTTATCTTCAAACTAGTGTATATGTTCTGTTCATTACCAACTGGATTACTTTACAAATTGTACAGGTATGATTCGGAGAAAATAAACAAAGTTCCTTTTTCCTTGTGGCTATGTTTGACCTTATAAAGACCGTGGAAAAATAAATAAATAACAAAACTTGAACCTTTCATTGGCGTAATTAGGACATGTTCTTTAGGGTAATTGTCAAACACCTCTATGAGTTGCAAGAAAGAGTAGCTGGTTCAATCTTTTTTCACCGTCTTATGGGTCTAACATCCAAATCATCAAAAAGGAACTTATTCAATGCATTATTATCCTATTTTTTTTAAAAGCATATACTCACATTAAATTCATCTGTCTGAAGTTGTCCTTCAATGTGTTCAAGGTCTAGAATATAAAACGTGTATTACAGAATTAAGAATCAAATGCTGTATTTTATGAAAGAATTGCAAAGTAATTCAGATAAACAACTTATTAACTATAAAGGTTATTACTGAATTGATTTCTTTTAAACTTGCCATTGATCTTTGATTTCATAACATTTCATTAGAAGTAATGGGGCCAGATGTAATAAGTATTTTAATGGTCGCAAGCACTTCAATTCAGTGTTTGCGACCATTAAAATGATTTTTCTTATATATTAATCCCTTTTAAGAAGTCGGAAAGCTTTTCCGACTCCTAAAAATAGATTGCGAATAGATATTGATTCGGTATCTGGAAGGGGCATGTTGTAGGCGTCCCTTCCATGTATCAAATTGGTATCTAATGAATCAATGTTTTACAATTGAAATCCGGCTGCAAAACATTGATATTTTATTATTGGTAGAGACCCCATCTCTAACACCCCATCATATTTTCAGAAGAACGTACAGAAATATAATGAGAGCAATCATTTAATAAAGGGTAGCCCAGCCCAGGAGCAATAGTGGCAGGTGTCTCCAAAACTCGACATCGGTCCTAATGTTTCTTAGCAGAACATCCAGGGTCCACTCATAGATTTCTCTTTACTGCGTGTTACATACATGTCCAGATAACAGAAGCTATCAATTTCCACTTTGAAAGGGCACTTAAAATGTGGCTGAGAGCAACACTCAAACAAAAGAAACACTACAGAGTCAGTCTAGATAAGAATGAAAGCTGGGTATTTTCCAAACACAGTAAAACACTACAGGTTAGGACTCTGGATCAGCGATATATAGAAGTTTGTCATCAGCATAAAGAAATAGCCTCTGATCCCAAGATGTTGCCTATAGTTCTTCTTTTAAATTACGATTGTTATCTACTAATGTCTCCAATAATCTACAATTTGTCTTTATTCCACATGCTATTGCGGCTTCCATATTGTACTGTCTGTTGTGCTGCACATTTCTATCCTTCCCTTCCCTCCAGTTATGCTTACTTCTAGCCTTTCACTTTCGGCTCTCACCCACTGCCCTTTTTCTTCACCATGATTTCCTGGTCTTTGGAACCTGACCTTCATTTAACAAAAGACTACCTTAGTATGTTGTTGCAACATTATCATTTTGCAAGGTTTATAGATCATGCACAAGCAATGATACCATGTGTATGCCTTTGTGATTTTACTGAAATAAACAAAATCTTTTTTTGAAACAATTCTTTGTAACTGATTATACTATATTGTTTCTCCACCGTAGACACCCAGACAGGGCTACCTCCCACCCCAGGGCTACAGTGGTTATTACATACTGTATTCAAACGTATTGACTATCAGTCTGTCCAAGACTCAATTGAAGTGCTCTGTGAAGGCACACAGAAAAAGGTTTGCGCCAATAACAGTGTAAAAGGTTTGAGAATACTCAACTATTAAAAAGCTGGGTATTCTGGTAAGTAATCATTTAAACAGGCAAATCTGTCATCAAAAACAATGCTAGCCAGCTACTGACGCTCCAAGTTGATTTATGGCATGGTACACCTCCAAGCTTACACAATGACCCCATGTTAATCTAAGGGCCACCAGCAAAGCTCTCGTATGGAAATGCATCCACTGATGCGATAGAGGTAACTATATTAAGACGGTTCTTTCATGTATTGAGGTGGTTGGATGCAAATTTCATCTAAATATGGTGTGGTGTGTCTTCAACCTTAACTTTAGTTTGGTATTTTAAGTCATTGAAGGTGGAAACATATGCTTTTAAGCTTATTTCCACGGAACTAGAAAACAACATAGGGATGCCAATTCATGTTCTAAATGGCTCAAAATGTTGAACTGTAACACAATACTTTCAAAGAAGGCAACTATTGCCCCGCAATTAAAAAGATGATTAGACATAATTAACATGAATTTGCACTTTTTGCTACACCTGCATTATTGTACTGAAACGTTCTTATGCTCATTGTATGACAACAAATAATGCAAACCATCTGCGGCCACATATCAGAATTAAAATATATTCTCAGCTAAGGCAAGAAGTTTTGTTAATTTAACTGGGGCATGTTAGAGCCTTCAAGCCTATAGATGCCTGGAATGGCACCCCACGTTCTACAGGTGCTGCTCATGTTATACAATAGAAATGCAATTGCGTTTTTTATCTGTCAACATTTAAAAAAATTTGCAAGTCAACTGTTGACACATATTTCAATATAAGGCTGGTGATTAATCAACCAATGATATTTAATTGAATAATGAATACTGAAGATAAATAAATAATGTATATTTTGAATTATTCTGACTGGTCTGTCGCCAAAAAGACTAGGATTAATTTAATATACAATAAAGTTTTTTCTTTACTAATTCTTTTGCATTTACTGCTGAATATATGGCTACATCCAATACAATAGTAAACTGTTAAATGAATAACAGAGGCCTTCTGACCTCTCCTCCTTAAGAGAATCTGCTCTGTGAATGAGAAACAGTGATTATAAAAAGTTATGTCATTAACATATGCACGGTTATAACACACCTCTTTCGTGGCTTAATTCAAACCCGACTGGATCTTTGGATATGCTTTTTTCAACTCTTAAACGCTTCACTGAAACAAAAATAATATATAATGTTAATGTGCATCTGATGTCTCATTAAAGACCTTACCATCATTTCTATCCATTCATCTAAGATCAAAAAAATGCTTCCAGTACATTACATACTTAACAATTAGGATGGCAACACAGAGACATAATGATGCCAGAGGTAGTAAACTGGTAAGCAGTATTTTATATAGGATAAGTGTCAAACTGGGGATGTGAATGAAATAAGTACCAAAAATTGATGTCTTACTTGCAAAGATTGGTGAGGGCCCCCTAAAACTTTGCTTTAGCTAGCTGCCTCAAGGACATACAAATGCAAGGTCCAGGTGGCATTCTCTTCCCTGTCTGCTCTGTTCTCCTCTCATCCTTCCCCCTCCACTGAGAGCTGAGGCCCTCCTACATGCAGAGACTCCACAGGACAACATGGTTCCCACGTCCTGATGACAGGAAACTACTGGAGAAAGATGTATGGATTTTTCCCCAAACTAGTTGACATCAGTGCTAATATGTGACAATATCAGTGATGCCATCAATAATTTCATTGTGATGTAATATGTTACATCATGAGCACAGTGCATAGGGATCAGTTTTGGTGGGGGTTTTCAAAATACATGGTGAATTTCTGTGTTTTTTAGCCTTAGGATCATAATCATAAAACGATTAAACTGAAGGCTTTTAGAAGAATTTCAATGTATATTACGTTGACATCTGAGAACATTGACACATGCCACGTGAGCCTACTAGGTCTAGTGGGTGCTAGGGAAGCACCAGGCCCCGTAGAGTATGGCCCACAGGCCCAAACTCTGACTCCTCATCTTGACTCCAAACACAGGGCAATAGTGGAGACAGGACGAATGCCAACCCCTTGTTGCCCAGCACAATGAACATGCAGGGAAATTCAGAAACCACGGATAACAAGCCTTGCCTCACACAACATGAACTGTGGAATAGAATCTCACTTCTGGGGGGCAGAGCTAACCGCCATACCGTGAGCAGCTCTTTGTGTGAGCTCCCCGCCAGCTCAAGATACCCCAGCATTTTGCACCCTCTGCACTCCACATATAATGCTGGTCCCAGGCCACTGGACTGCTAATGCCCTGGAGGTGACCGCAGGCGGCAATGCAGGCTAAGTAAACCCGCGGGGAGCTTGGCTTTGCCGGACCTTGGTGTCCCCATGACTGAGGAGCATAAGTGGCGGCACTCGCTCTTCCTGAGCTCGCAGTAGACAAGGGTCGCCCTGAGGAGTTGACTGCGGCATCCTCCGAGGAGAAGGTCCCCCCCCCCCGTGCCCCAGTTGGTGAAGAGGAGCCGGCCCAAGTCGCATTTCAACTCTGGCGGAAGAGGTGTGGCTCACGTGGCACGCTTCCAATGGCCGACCACAGGAGAGATGGAGCGAGCCGCACTGGCCCAGCGAGTAGCGGGACACCTGCCGGCTGCCTAGACTTCCACACTGTGGGTGCCTGTCCTGGTTGGTTGTGGCCCCGCTGGTTGATCCGGTGAGCTTCTGGGGCCCCCGAGGTGTGTGGCATTGAGCTTCCCAGCAGTGCTGGGCAGTCCTGCGATCAGGGAATCACAGGAGCGGTTGGGGGGTTTGGGGTGCCTCCTTCGTTTGCTGGCTGCTCCTCCTTCTTCCCCGATGTCTGTTGGGGCTTCTGCGATATGACCCCAAGAGTGGTTTGGTGTGCGGTGCCTTGCCTCCGAGGAGTACTGTTGTTCTGCCCTGCGGGTGGTGTCGGCGGGCCTGGAAATGGCTATATTTTACTGACTGCTCCTCTTTTTCTTGCTGGATAGGTGGTGGGGCCCAGGCTGATAGCTGCTGAGGGTGCTCTGGTGAGCAGACTGGAGGGTGGGCACTACCGATACACATATGGATTATACCTTCTATGACATCTTTGACTCAATACGCGGCTGCTAGATGCCTCTTGCCCCAATCCTTGTGGTAGCCCCTGGAACCTACGGCCATATTAAGACTTACATTCTTGCCTTGGGTACGGCTGGTTGTGCTGCGACTTCTGGGCACGCCGTTGGAGACTCCTGGCAGTTGGGGTTTGACACGCCTTGATCACACTTGCTCTCCTACACCATAGGTCGCAGCCAGAGACCCAAGGACGATGTCTCGGCTAGCGGCCCCCAGGAGGGGATTAAGCAGGGAGCTAAGGGTGGGGTTGCTTCACAACTGGACGGCAAGTTTGATAAACCGTTGGCTGTGATCAATGCCAGCGGAGAACGGTTGTAGAGTAAGATTGACTCTACTGCGGTCGAGCTAGGCCTTATCCGAGAAGACGCTATTAAAATGTCAGAGCGAGTGTCTGCCATTGAGGCCTCAGTCCAAACCCTGACACCTGAAGCGTGGAGTATGAAGCGCCGACTTGCAGATCTGGAGGCCCACACACTTTGGTTAGTGGCCAAGCATTACAATACGGAGGGGAGGGCTTGCCATAATATTAGAGTTGCTGGCCTATCAAACAGAGTGGAGGGCAACTCCATGCTTGGATTCCTGAAGGACTGGCTCCAAGCGGTTGCGGCCACAGAGGGCCCGTCAACGTTCAATGCGTTGGAACACGTACATAGAGTTACGGCTTGACCGCCCACCCCCTTCACCCCCTTAAAGTGTTGGTCTTTATCTACCCAGACTTTACCCTCCAGGTCCAAACTCAAGTGCTTTGCCTGGGTGAAGAAGCTTTGTGAACTAGGGTTACTTTATTCTCTGTTGTTCCCGGTCTGCCTGCGGGTACAAGTGGAGGCCAATTCCCATTTTTTCCAGTGACCCCTCTGCAGCGCAGGACTGGCTGCAACTTTACGACAAAGGATCTGTTATTCCCAGGAATGGGGCTTCGAGTAGTAACGCCGTGAACGCGGTCAGGAGCATGGCAGCTCTGCCACCCGAGGGGTGCATACTGTGTTTATGGGGATGACAAGGTACTTGCACATATATCAATCCCTTGGGCAGTGGTGTGAGTAATACTGCCGAAACATGGCCAGAATCGGAGTAGCTGTCGGACAGGGCAAACGGCAGACATAAGCTAGCAAGGATAAACTACATGTCCCATGTGCATTAGCGGGCATAGGCTCGCTCGCGGTGAGGTACTGACGCCGGGACGTCATGAACCGGAACCGCTTAAAGGGTGTTTCCGCCCCCATCATGGGGCAGATTATTCTGGATTTTCTTGCTGTGGACTGGAGTATAAGCATTCCTGACAGTGTCGTAAGGGTGTACTTACACCACCTCCAGGTCCTTGAGGCCTTCCTTGTCTGAGCGGAACAACAGTATGTTAGCATTCTTAGTGTGAATCACTGGGGGTGGGGCGCGTGAGGGGGGGGAGGGATCGTGATCTTTTCCTGGCCATATTAGTTCTCCTGCTGGAGAGGGACGAACAAAGGGTTAACACTGGTTATTGGGCTACATATCCTAATTCTGGAGCCTTGCGGTTGCAGGACACTTTCTTTTGATTAGTTTCTGCATAAAGTCATCTCTGCATTACTGGATTGCAGTGCAAGACTTTCCTAAATATGCTTGGTATCTACTTACGCAGTGCGTTGTGACATGTAGCAGTGTTTGGCTCATTTCAGGATTACTGCTTCTTTCAAAGGCCACACGTGGTGACATATTGCAAATAGTGTATGTGCTCATGTATTTTACTCGCTATATTGGACAACACTGAGTTAGGGAAAAGAAAATAATTACTGTGAAGCGCTATGCTTGAAATAAGCACATAAATTCGAAAACAATCATACTTATAAGTTGATCTTGTCTTGTCATTTAACAGGGGAGTTCAGAGTTACCGAGGGTAGTTTATCCCTGTATGTCTGGCCTTCCCCTTATGCTGGTGGGTGCGGTCTGTGTATGATTTAAGTGGCATATCAGGAAATAGTAGGGACCAAGAAATTGATGTGTGGTAACACTCTCCTCCTATTTCAGTATCACAGCAGGGAGTTATATGGAACAGTATTGACCGTGAACGAATGAAACAGACTCCCACACTGGTCACATAAGGTTTTCTTTACAGGTAAAATAGGCTACCATAATTTATGTGTTACATAAGGACAGGTAGTACCGCATCACAATGAATCTTATGGCGTGCTTTTTCCCTTCTAGGTCTCCTTCCCTGCTGTTACCTTCCCTACCTTTCCTCACTTGATCACCTCAAATTTCTGCGCTTTCAGAATTGAGGCTATCGAGGGGTGGATCCTATTGTGCAATGAACCAATCCTGAGTATCCAGAAGGATATGTTTGACCTTCTGAACATCACCGACCTCAGTGCCTGAGGCGTCAGCGCTCCTGTAGAGAGGAGGACAAGTCGGCGTATCACGGAAACAGGCGGCCTAGGAACCGACGAGTAATATAGAAAAACAAGGGTACCGCAATATGTGAACCTGGGGTGGTAAGGCGTTTTGGGAAAACAATGGTTCTGGTGTGGCCTAAAGGTCCATTCAAAAGTGACCCTGTGGGGGGCACTGCGTTTAAGAGTAGGAAGTTAATTCTTGTCGCAGGGTTTAATGACAATTTCATCCAGTACTTTGAGTCTGTTGAGACAGTTTTTTTCTTCTAGACTCACATTAAAGGGAGTGAACCTGTAGTCTTGCTGTATTTTATTCAAATCTTTGAGCACAAGGTGTTCAAATGCAATGATTTCCGGGGCATAGAGCCACTCTGGGGATTGAAAGTGGATTTGGGACGTAGTCCTGTGGTGTCCGTCTTGGCCGATGTTTCCTTATTTTGGGAAAAAACATTAAGCCTCACTTTTCTGAAAAACTGAAAAATTTCAGTCTGTATGGTAAACCAATTAGGTTTCTCCGTTATTACATAGGAAAGACCTCTGCTCAGTAGAGCGATATCTGTGGAGGCCAGTTGGTGTCTCGATAGGTTGAATATGGGCATTTGGTCCATGTCTTGTGTGGTTGTGTGTGGTACGATGTCTAATACTGGTACCCCCATTGGTAAAACTTGCGTTTCGTTAGGCGTTTCCCCGAGTGGCTCTATGCCCCCGGAAATCATTGCATTTGAACACCTTGTGCTCAAAGATTTGAATAAAATACAGCAAGACTACAGGTTCACTCCCTTTAATGTGAGTCTAGAAGAAAAAAAACAGTCTCAGACTCAAAGTACTGGATGAAATTGTCATTAAACCCTGCGACAAGAATTAACTTCCTACTCTTAAACGCAGTGCCCCCCCCACAGGGTCACTTTTGAATGGACCTTTAGGCCACACTAGAACCATTGTTTTCCCAAAACTCCTTACCACCCCAGGTTCACATATTGGGGTACCCTTGTTTTTCTACATTACTTGTTATGCGCAGTGGCTGCACTGCAAGGGTTCCACTTTCTAAGTGGTTATATTAATTATCCTAAAAATCATCTATGTATACCCGCCCATTCCCAGGGCAGCTACAATAACTTCAAGTAATCTCGTGGACAGAATTACAAATAATGTCTACACCGAGTATTCCTACATACACCGAGGAATATATTGCTAGAATTCTTAGCGGCCCTTCCCTCGTTCACACACCAGTGCCTACTAGCAATACACCTTCAGACTTGGCGAGTGAAAAGCTCACTGCATTAGAAAGATTAAAAAAGAAGCATATACGCACAGAACTACATGCACGCATGCTCACCGAATATCTCAAGGCAGATATTATTCCGGTTGGCCTGCAGGTACGCAACATACCTGCCATCTTTCTGCAAGATAAAAAATTTAAGACCGGCTTCTCACACATTGGCACTACCTGTTCCCGCCATTGGATGGTGCTAGGCATTGACACAGCACTAGAACATAGCAAAAAGGAATTGGAAGAGATTCTAGAACTAGAAAAAGCAATCCTAGAGCTAGATAGCCTGGCAGATGCGAAGGCAATCCTAGAGAAATTAGAACGGACCATTCTTGACTTCCAAAGTTTCGAGCACCACAAAAAATCCACCAAGGTGACAAAAGATATAAAGAACTACAACAAAGAAAAAACCTAACCCTACCTCCAGGAGATTTTTTCACTTCAACCACTCTAGAACAACAGAGAAATCCCGCAGGGACCTGGGGTAGATTCAGAAATAGATATTCAGTGACTTTCTCAGATTCCTCATTGGACTCTGATAACTCCGACCCCGGCCCCAGCAACTCTTCCCACAACCCCAATTTTTTAGGGAGAGGCCAACCCTTTGGAGGGGAGAGACCCAGAGGGAAGACCAGGTACAACTTCCCTCCAGGGGAACGCCAAACGAGACGCAAGTTTTACCAATGGGGGTACCAGTATTAGACATCGTACCACACACAACCACACAAGACATGGACCAAATGTCCATATTCAACCTATCAAGACACCAACTGGCCTCCACAGATATCGCTCTACTGAGCAGAGGTCTTTCCTATGTAATAACGGAGAAACCTAATTGGTTTACCATACAGACTGAAATTTTCCAGTTTTTCAGAAAAGTGAGGCTTAATGCTTTTTTTCAAAATAAGGAAACATCGGCCAAGACAGACACCACAGGACTACGTCCCAAATTCACTTTCAATCCCCCGAGTGGCTCTATGCCCCTGGAAATCATTGCATTTGAACACCTTGTGCTCAAAGATTTGAATAAAATACAGCAAGACTACAGGTTCACTCCCTTTAATGCGAGTCTGGAAGAAAAAAACAGTCTCAACAGACTCAAAGTACTGGATGAAATTGTCATTAAACCCTGCGACAAGAATTAACTTCTTACTCTTAACCGCAGTGCCCCCCACAGGGTCACTTTTGAATGGACCTTTAGGCCACACCAGAACCATTGTTTTCCCAAAACGTAGGAACAGACGAGGGCAGTGGAGATGGCGGCATCTTTGAAGTCTGGAGGAACCTCGCCTGATCCCAGGATGCAGTCCCGCAGGGGGTCCACCTACAGTTCAGTGGGCTCTACTATTCCGGGTCTGGAGAACATCCTCTAGGGGATTACCCTGGGCATGACCCCCACTTAAGGTTTTGAGCTGTGGAGGCTACCGTATATCCTCCTATAACCTATTATGTTTCACTACTTTGCTGGGGGGGATCTGGGCTAGTGCAGGGAGTTGCACTGTGTAAGATTCTTTTTGATTCATTTCTTGTTTGGGTCCAAGGCTGGCTGGACTCTTTCTCCAACAGAACTTTCCGTTACAGACTCTTTTAGCCTCACTTGATAGGCTTTCCATGTATGTTTTTGTAGGCTTTTTGCCTTACCTTGTTTGGACAGGATGTATCCATATCCCGGTCCGGGGTGGGGGTTGTGGGAATTTTGTAGTCGTTTCTGGATTTTTCTTTTGATCTCTTTTCTGGTTGTGTGTGTGTGTGTGTGCAGCTGGAGAGACTGCGCCAAGTGGCTGGATGCTGGCACACCTACTGAGCGCTTGGCGTGGAGTGACATGATACAATTGGCTGTATGTACATACGATGGCTATCCAACACAATCCTGGCAAACAGCAGATTTCCACTGCCGCCATACAGGTACGGACCACTCAACGTTGATACATTCAAAAAGTGCTTTATTCAGGCCTTATTCTCAAATGAAAAGAATTCACAAGGCATCTGCCTTACGTCCATGACGCGTTTCGACTGCTACATCGCGGTCTTGATCACAGCGTTTCGGCTAACCGGGTCAGATTGATCACCTGAAATGTTCAGGAGCTGGCCACACCCTCAAAACATTATAATGTTCAGGCCTATATAAAACTGCGGGGGGCAAAGGTCGCATTTCTCCAGGAGACGCAGTTAACAGATTCTGAGGGCAGAGCTCTTCGTAAGAGGTAGAGGGGTCAACTATAGTACACTGCTTGCTCTGCGAGGGGGGCTCTTATTTGGATCAGGCCCAGAGTGCCCTTCCAATTGCATGAGCGATCTTTGATCCTGAGTGTTGTTACTGGGTCGCATAGATGGCAAGGATGTCGCACTGCTTAATATATAAGCCACAAATAAGGACCAACCATTGTTTCTGAATACCCCGACACCACTCTTTGAGGCAATGCTGCCTTACCTGAAGATTGTTGGAGGGGACTACAACGGAGTGGCTGACCTTACCATAGCTAGGTCTCATCCCCCGTTGCTCTCATCACCTGCGCAAAAGTTGGCAGGCGCATTCGGTACTTGGATTCAGCAATGGGGTCTTACAGATTGTTGGAGAGCATGTATCCCTTGGGCTCGGGCCTAATGCTTGAGTTCTGGCCTGCACAGTTTGGATGTTCGCCTGGATGGGATACTATGTTGTGATATAGTGTATAAACAGGTGGTAGATGCAGAGTACTTGGCGAGAAACTATTCTGACCATAACCCCTTATTTATGCTTTTTCCAGTAGTCGCGTCGCAGACCTTGTGTCCCAACTTGGCAGTTTAACTCGGCATTGCTTGATGACCCAGCCTTCCGGGTCTCACTTGGGGAAGTAATTAATAATTTTTGGCTGGAGAACTCAGGGACAGCGTTGTCAGTGTGGATTGAGTGAGAGGCCCTGAAGGTGGTTGTGTCTGGTTATTGTATCTCTAATAATTTGGGTGTGTGCATCCAGCTGCAAGTTGACATTAAGCGGCAAGAGGAGGTACTGAATGATGTGCACCAGGAGCTGGGGGAGATGGCAGAGGGCAGGGAGCGGATACTCGCTGAAAGAGAGAAGATGCTTATATTAGTGGGATACTTGACGCAATATGACTATATGGCCTATTTGGCATGGGCCCACACGGATAGAGATAAGTCAGGGAGCATGCTGACTTGGCTTCTCCGGGAGGAGAGCAGGGGGCACACTATTCTGCAGATTCGAGATTCAGCTGGTCAGGATGTGTTTACACAGTGGGAATTTAATGCCACCTTCACTCAATACTACAGCGGTGCACTCAATCTACAGCGAGTTATACGCGGTGCAGGGGTGTGGAATTTCTATAGCCCTCCCACGGACAACAAGTTTTCATGTTTATTTTTCCCTGGAACAAGTAGGCCCCACCCCCTGCTGCACAAACCCTTCGGCTGCCAGTTTACAGTACCACATTATGGATCAGGGAAGGGCATTGTCTGCAGTTAAGGTAATAATTATGTCCATATGTTAATACTGTTTGAACTTGTATTTATGGTTCATTAATACAAAGCCTTTATTATTGGGGTGAGCATTCTAAGGAAATGTTGTAAGCTCGGACTGCACAGCTGACAGTGGTCCCAGTATAAAAATGTATACACACATTTGCAAAGTTTAATATGAGGCTACGTATAACGCTCCCAGAATGCTCTTTGATTAAATGCAAATATTTGCTGAATCTTGAAAGCAAGATTGATGAGTTTTTGCTTTCAAAATAAAATTCACACAAAAAGAGCAACTAGGAACTAAAATGTTTTGCTAAACTACTGTGAAAATTAGGTACAATTTCTTTGAAACGTCATCTAATAAAATATGTTGATGCATGCTAATATTAACCCTGGGCATAATACTTTACTACGCTCACGGAGCATGCAAAGTTTGTGTTACTACGCACTACGCAAATTGCACGTAGCAGAGTAAAAAACTCTGCTAATCGACGTAGCGTAGCAGCAGTATATTAAACACATACAAATGCTTTGTTAAAGCAATTTTCTATGCTAAAAAACATATAACAAATTCACAAAAGTGAATTTTGACAATGAAAATATCAAGCAATGAGAGAGGTGATGATTTTGGGTTCCCCCTAACCTAGGGGAGGACCAAGCAGATGCCTTGAACACAAAAAGCATATCATGTGAACGATTCAGTGGTGGTCCCTTCCTCCTAGGACCACCCCAAGCACAGTTATGGGCAAAAATACAATCCCAACCAAAGGCCCTGCAAAGCATTATGGGACGAGATTAGCAGTGGGCAGTGAATATTATAGTGTCCAATATCAAAATAATTCTACAAAGAGCTGCAGTTCAACTAGTCGTTACTAGATGTCCCTCACGAGTCAAATGCAAAAGCATTGAAATTATTAATACATCAAGCTGCAGTTCCACTAGTCGTTACTAGATGTCCCTCACGAGTCAAATGCAAAAGCATTGAAACCCTTTCATGAAGCTTTTGCATTTGACTCGTGAGGGACATCTAGTAACGACTAGTGGAACTGCAGCTCTTTGTAGAATTATTTTGATATTGGATACTATAAAATTCACTGCCCACTGCTAATCTCGTCCCATAATGCTTTGCAGGGCCTTTGGTTGGGATTGTATTTTTGCCAATAACTGTGCTTGGGGTGGTCCTAAGAGGATGGGACCACCACTGAATCGTTCAAAAGATGTGCTTTTTGTTTTCAAGGCATCTGCTTGGTTCTCTCCCTAGGTTAGGGAGGATACCAAAATCATCACCTCTCTCACTGCTTGTTAATTTATCGATTTCACTTTTGTGAAATGCTATATGCATTTTAGCATATAAAGACAGAGATACTTATTTTATCTTAACTTGAACTGTGCAAGATGCCTTTGGCAATTATTGTACAGTGCAGTCAAGCACACAGCTACGCACTACGCAATTTGCATAGCTACGTGTAGTTCAAAATGTACTTCACGTAGCTACGTGAAGTGCTACTACGCAAACTACGCCCAGGGTTAGCTAATATTCCTAAAAAATATTCAGAATGGAAAATCAGTGCAACTGGTTTCAAGAAGATTATGGGAAACATGAAAATAAACAATCATTGGCAAAGCCAATAGGTCTGACATTGGTGGTCAATGTATGTCTTGTTTTGACATGGTTTGGTAAAACTTAATTGTTGTGGGAGCTGCTAGGCCCTCACCACATAACAAACATTGGCAAAAAGCAACAATGTTTTTTGGTCTCAAAAAAGCACACATTGCCCCCGTAGTCCCTGGCACTGAACAAAACTACTTTGTGTGCCAATATGCTCCTTGTGAAAGAACAGAATCACTCACAGTGAAGACAGCCTAGAGCTAGAGAGAGAGAGACAGCATTTTAATAAAAACAAAAGGTCTTGGTTATCTCAAGACCTAATTTGGAACCCAATTCTTAAATTAAGTCACAAAAGTGCCCCCATTGTATAGGTCCTTGCAGTAGTGCAGATTTACGGCTACAATAAATTCACAGTAATTTACAGAAGTAGGCCAGGAAATCGTACTCCTAGAAAATATTTGCAAACTGCATTTTAGCACAAGCCAATATGCATGTGTAGATTTGCTCATGCGAAAATCTTTTGAGCGTTTACAAGTTCACTTTCCCTCCAACCCCTTTTTTCTCAACCTTGGAAGAAGTTTTACTTCTGCCCTTGCCAGGAGTAAATTTCCAACCTTTCTCAGTATGGGGAAAGATTACAGAAGAGCTGGTGAAAACCCCTAAAACATGGAAGTTAGTAGGTTTGCATAGACTCAAACGTGCATTCCAACCCTGAAACTATTGCTTAACACCACCTCCAGCCCCAGTATATAGATCTGTGGAAAGGTGGAAAAATAAGGGAATTGCTAGAATTCAAACCCTACTATAGATTAGCCCTGGCATAATCAGAGAGGCTATTATCAGAGCTCTTATATAATGAGATAGCTGCCATGATTTGTTGCCGCACTACTTGGCACCAAAGGGACACATGGATTTTTTTACAGGACAAGTAGATTTATAAAGTAACCTGTCCCATGGACAAGTAGATATTTTATTAAATTCCACACCCCTGTCGGTGGGTGCTGCAATTAACGAGGCGGATATATTGCAATACATTATAGATTCCTCTCCTTCGGTCCTAGACCCTACTAAGGCAGAGCGACTAGGCGCGGATGTCTCTGTCCAGGAGGTATGGAGTGCAATAAAGGAGAGGGCCGGGGCAAGGTCCCTGGAATGGACGGGCTGCCCACAAAGTTTTATGCTAATTATTTTGTGACCTGGCCCCTAAGCTAGTGGAAGTCTTTAATGGGGCTAAACGTGAGGGACTGCTCCCGCCTTCCTTAGAGATTGTGGGGCATATTAGCAAGACCGGCGATAAAATTATCGCCGTTTTAGCGGCAGGAAACTGCCGCTAAAACGGCGATAATGGGCTTGCTAATATGCGTTATAGAATTCCAATAGAAGCCCAGGTTAGATGTGCAGGACATCTAACCTGGGCTTCTATTGGAATTCCATAACGGCAGTTTCCTGCCGCTAAAACGGCGATAATTTTATCGCCGGTCTTGCTAATATGCCCCTGTGTCTTTACCCAAGACACAATTATGTCTTTACCCTAGAAGAACAAAGACCTTGGGCTAGTTGATTTAACTGCCCCCTCTCGATGCTTAATGCGGATTATAAAATCCTGAGTACGGTCCTGGTGAATAAGATATTGACACATGTCGGTAAACTGATACACTCTGATCAGATAGGGTTCATCCCTACCCGTAGCACCTTGCCTAATATATGACAGTCCGTCAATATTAGGAAGGTGTTTGATTCCCTTAATTATGAGTTTTTATATGCTGCTTTACTTGGGATGGGGTTCTGGCTTGAATTTGTTAAATGGACCATGTTATTGTACACCTTACCAGTGGCGAGGGTAAAAACTAGGTCGCTAATATTGGACACCTGCATGGTAGCGCAGGGCACCAGGCAGAGATGCCCATTATCCCCCCTGTTGTTTACCCTAGCTTTGGAACCATTTGCGCTTTCTGTATGGAAGGGTAGGCACTATCGCGGACTACAGATCGCGGAAGATTGTCTATATTTCACTATACGATGTCGAAATGTTGTTGTATATGCGTGGCGAGACTTCTGACGTGGAAGTGGCGATGGCAGCTCTGTCGGCATTTGGGGAGGTGTTGGGTCTCGACGTTAACTGCAACGAGTCCAGCGCCTATTCCCTATGTCCTGACACTGAGGGGTCTCAGCCTTCTTTGGCCGCTCTGGCGGTGCGCTGGGAAGAGACTACCATTCGATAGTTGGGGGTGACCATATATAGGACCATGGAGTTGCTCTTCGAGGGTAAGTTTGCCCAGGTCATTTCTGCTCTGTGACGATCGGTCACATGTTGGAGTACCCTCCCTGCTTCAGTCAGTGGCCGGATAGCCATCTCTAAAATGGTGATTTTACCGCAGCTCTTCTATTTGTTTGCAGTTTTTACTGGTGGAACTACCTATAGCCTTTTTTAGGGAGTTGGATAGCATCCTTCTTACGCTATATTGTGGAACATCGAGGCGTAGGGTGGCACTGCAGACATTGCGGCTCCCGGTGGATGAGAGAGGAATGACTGCTCCAGACTTTGAGCTTTACTAAATGGCTGCCCAATTGCAGTGGTTGGCTCAGTGGCGATTGAGTACCTGGGATGCTATAGGTCGTGGGGAAAGTGGGATACCTCCCTGCACCCCTTTGACCTGCTGAAACCTGTCCCTGCATCGCTGATGCGCATAGAGAATGTGTTAGTTACAATGGCGAGAAATGTCTGAGCGATGGCACTGCAGAGGATGCACACCAGGGTTCCGTACACCTGTCAACTCCCCTTCATTGTTCAGAACTGGCGGCACTTAGGGGGGCTGGAGTGGTCTACAGTTGTGGATTGAGGCAGGAATCTTCATTCGGAGTGATTTATTTATGGGGGTGAGGCTACTTCCTTTCTGGATATGAGAGAGGCTTATGATGTCCCGGCTGGACATTTCCTGCTGCACGGGGCTCTGCTGGGTAAGAGTCGTGCTTGGTGGGGGCTAGTGTCCATGGAGCCCCCTGAACATGAATGCCTTCGATACATATTCCTCCTAACGGGGAGAATGAGGGCTCCTACACTTCTCTATAGAGCTATATTGAAGGGGCACAGGTGGATCTGTCTCTGTTGCACCAGGACTGGGTGGTGGATTTTGGGCAATCGTTTGATGAACGAGATTAGAAGACGACCCCGGCCTGCACACCCAAGATATCTCGTAATGCTAGGTTTATACTAATACAGTTTTACTTCTTGCACAAGGCGTATTTTACCCCTCATCGCATCCATGCCATGTATCCAGGGGCTTCATCTGCCTGCCCTCGATGCAGCACAGATGATGTAGGTTTTTATCACATGGTCTGGGCCTTCCCAGAACTGGCTCTATATTGGGACACGGTCCTGCAGGTTATCCCCCAGGCATCGGACAGGCCTTTTGAGTGTTCTCTACAGTTGTGCTTATTAGGTATTCATAGTCGTAGTGCTGCCTGCAGAGTGACAGACAGGTTTGCGAACTTGGCACTTATTTTTGCCTGCAGGCAATTGACAATAAGTTGGAAATCTGCAGGGTGGGGGGCCGACCAGTATAGATGGTGGAAGGAGCTGACCAAGTGGGCAGATTGTGAGAGGGAGGCGATTCAGAAGGAGGAGGATAGAGGGGTGCGCAAGGTCCCAATCTTGCACGTATGGGATGCAATTTTGTTGGTCTGCCCCAGAATGGACGCCTAAGGTCGGATCCTGGTGGAGGAGGAGCTCTCTGTGGTTCCCTCTCCGTACCACAGCGCCTTGCCATTGCTGCCCAGGGCCCGGAGGGAGCCCTGCCTGTTTGACTGTTGTGAAGGATGTGGATGGGAGATGCACTCACTAAGGTGACCTTCATTATCATGCCTCTGGTCCTCTACTATTCCAGTGTACTTAGGTTGAGTGCTGCTGTTGAAGTCTCACTCCGATTATGTAAATCCGTTTATTACTGCTTTACCTTATGTACCGGTTGCTGTTTCCCTTGCCGTACACATTTGTTATATCTTGTTCTGTTTGACTATCTTTATAAAAACTGTATTTAAAAAAACTCCTGTGCAAGCCACCAGTAGCGCCATCCAAAACGCCTGTGCAACATTGTGCCAGCTATAAAATCTAACCACTTGCAGTACTTCCTGCTTCATTACTGAGTTTTCCCCCCATTTTTTTAAACTAAGGGGCATATGCATCAATTTACAAAGTCGCTATTTTGGAATCGCAAAATGCAATGTATGTAGGAATCGCAAAATATTTTACAATTCCTTTACATTACCTAATAACGATTCAGTAAATAGCGAATAGCTATTAGGTAATATGACTCCATTTATTAGGCCCATAGGAATAAATGGTTTTGCATTTGCTAATTTACCAAATTGGTAATCGCAATTAGCGAATGTAAAGCCAAGGGTGCCTGGGGGCCTAAGGCCCCCCCTGAATCACCCCCAAAAAAGAAAGTGTGCACATGTAAAGCACACACATGCCCTAGGGGCATGTGTGCGCTACATGAAACTTTGAAAAATGCATTTTTGTGCATTTTTCCAAGTGGGTACATGGTTACCATCAACTTGAAGTTGATGGTAATTAGCGTTTCCTAAATGCACAGTTCGCATTTAGGAAAGGCTTCTTGCATGAGCATTAGGGAATCGCAAATTGCGATTCCCTATTTGCATTCGCAATTTAGGTAATCGCAACAAATTGCAATTGCCTAAATTGCGAATGTCAAGCCTTTGATGCATTAGAAATGGCCTTTTTCCATTCGCAAACGGGCCAATTCTGAGAATTGGCCCGTTTGCGAACGCAAAATGGCTTGATGCATCTGGCCCTTAATTCCCCTCTCTATGGATACTTTGTTTTCCATCTCCAGCCTTGTCAGTCATGTGACCTTTTAGTTACTCTTTCTGTCTATTGCTGGTCTCACGCCTACTGCCAGCACTAGTTTACTGCTGGTGCCCAGCCTTGCCCCAGTGACATGAGACACAGGCCTCCAAATACCGCCTTCATGGTTTGACAGAGTATCCAATATGCAAAACTCTAATTAATGCCCTTAATTTTTTTCATGCCACCACTCTCCAGGGAGAAGGTGTAATGATTAAGGAGCGTGCATTTATTGCAGCCTAGGTAGCTGGCAGATATCATAACTTTACCCATGCATGGGTGGAACTGACAGTTCAGCATCAGATGCCCTGCTTCAAGCCAGGACATTGAATGGTACATGAGCAGCCGAGTTCACTGCTGAAGTATTCATGCCATGGTTAATGAAGACTTGACTAGAAGTCTGAGCCACTCATGAGGAGTTAATTGTTGTAGCATGTATCATTCTGACTTGTCAAGGATGGGACCAGTCAGCTGCCAGATGTGTTCCATCCACACACATGAGTGGAGCAGATGTGCAGCTGAGATCACTGATACTGCAGAGGGCCAGGAAACCTGCTGGATGCACTGTACACGTCTCACTCACAAGGGTGAAGAAAACAAGATAGCGGTCAGCTACATCATTGCGGTGATGGGGGTAGAATGGGAGACGGTTTAGGCAAACTCAGGGTGGTAATAGGGGAGAGGGAATCTCAGCCCTACAGTTTTCATGCCCCAATCCTTAGATCACAAAGGGGGCCTAGTGGGTGGAGCACTGCTATTTGGTATAGGCTCCATGGGCAAGGTTGAGAAGCTGCAATGCAGCTGAGGTTTGGACCCCATCAACAGTGGATTTTGTTTCTGGCCATTTGTGAAGGCCGTGGACTTATTAATCCCTACCTCGGGTGTGTGCTAGGGCACTGCAGGGACAGTCTGTTTTTAAATCTCTCTCCCAAACCAGCTGTGGCATTGTAGGTGCAGCTCTTGTTTAGGTTTTAAAACCCTCCTCATTTTCCATTTCACGACAAAAGAGATAGTAGATGGAGGGAATCTCAGCCACAAGGGATTGCAAGACCCAAATAAGGCTAAAGCCCCACAGTAAATTACATTTTTCACCACCTAAGGTGTGTCCTTGTTCCCCAGTGGGTGAGATGTGCACATGGCCGATACTTTTTTGGGCCAGAGCGCTAGGAGGAGCAAACAAAACCCCAATTATGGCTGTTTTACTATCTTTCCATGCTTGTATTAGGGCCCAGTACACCCTTGCTGTGCCAAATATGTTTTGGGCTTGGAGCAATGGCCCAAGGGCGGGGGAGGGGGGGGGAAAATCGAAGCAGAAGAGACACTTTAGTTTGAGCATCTGAGAGAAGCCAGTGAGGGGATGGGGCACGAGGGAAGAATGCATTTTTATCAAACGGCAGAGGAGACCGCCCACTTCGCAAGGCAATCGCTATAATTAGTGAAGCAGGTGCAGCAGCACTGGGGCCTGAGGTGCCCAATGAATCACAATTATGACGGTCTTTCTTTAAACAAAAAAAATGATTAGGGTTTCATTTTCCTTGGTAGGATTAAGGCCATGGGCATCTTCCCTATAAGAAGGGGGCAACACGTGCAAGCTCATTTTTTTCTTGAACAAGGGGTATGTGGCCTAATGGCAAGAGTTCCCAACGTTGAAACGGGGGAACCAGGTTCGAGTCCTGGAGTTGGCTCAACATTCAGTGATTCTGGGCAAATCACTTAATCTCCCTGCACCCAAGACAACGTATCTAACCTTTTGTAATGTAACTGGTGCTCATGTGAAGTTCTCCAATGTCTTTCGGGCTGAGTTTGCCCTACATAAAACTTTAAAAAGGGGGCAGAGAGCCTTTTTCAAGTTTGGTGTGATAATCAGGCATGGTGGGGAAGGGCTAATAGAGGTATAGGAAATAGCCTGTTCCTTAGGGCTGCAGCTATTAGTGCAGTTGCATTGGGGCCCAAAAGGGCGAGAGGTTCACAACACCTAAATTATAATGAGCAGAGTTTTTTAGAAAATGTCTGTACTTATTTGGTGAATTTGACCTTTTATAACTCTCACAATTATTGTGGATATTGAGCCACAGACAAAAAAATGTATCCCTGGAATGATCTCATACGCCCTGCTACCTGCCCCTACCGCTTCCCCAATCCTTGCCATAAACTTTTGGAGGGTAGGATCAGACTTCAAAACATTTTGCCTTGGGGGGCTCAGAGCAAAAATATTTGAAGACCCCAGGCATGCGCCATGCCATTTTTCATGTTTTAAGAAAGTTACGGACCCAAAACCAGGATGCAGGGAGTTAAATTTGTGAAGTAAGGTAAAATCATATTGAAAATGCATTGTGACCGGTAGAAGGGTTGTTTCACTTTGTAAAATCAGTGCAACTTACAATATATTATTAAATATAAGTATTTTCTGTACTGCGGTAATAACATGGAATATGACCTTTGCACTGTTGTAATAAATCTGTGGATGTGCGTTTATTAGTATAATTGCTATAAATAATGGGTTATTAGACTACATTTAATTTCACTGCCATGGCATCAATATATAGATATACCTCTTAAATTTGGTAGCAACAATTGTAGTCACTGCCTCCATACTAATTCTAACATATATTAAATTAATGTTTCTCTGTATTCTAGATGGACCATGGATGACAGAGTTTCGGTGTGGACCATAAGTCCATAACTAGCCAATTTCAGTGGTTTCTAAATAATCTAACCATGAAGCATTCTCTCTGTAAATTGCAGTGCCTCTATTCATATCTAAAATATATGAAGTCATTCATTGACCTCTGAATCAAGTTCTCAAACTTTCATAAGCTCCAGGGATTTGCTTTGAAATCCTCAAACTTGAGAAACAGACACTTTCGGGCAAATTTGGCAACTATGGCATTTTCAACCCCTCTGACGTGAGCATCTGTGACTCTTGTGGTGGTTATGTTACTAGCATACCCCCATAAATGCCAATTTTTTGTTTGCACAAGGTAGACTTTGAGAGCTTTACAGAAAGTCCTCAGACTTCAAACAGCTGCATAAAATTATGCCAAGTCCCAAACAATACTGCACTGTAGTTGTACTAGAACACTCTTTCCACAAGAAAAGCACTTTTTGTCTCGCACTTGCAAACAGGGGCCTCTCACGCACAATAAAAGAAAAGTGCTCGCCCATGGGCAAGGGTGACACCCACAACTCTCCTGACCCTTGGATAAAGCTGTAAGGATGCCAGTAATTCAGTCTATGGGAGCTTCAAGACAGAAAGGTCAGATGAACCAAGAGCAGGAAGACCAACTGACGAACGGCTGCTCCAAGAGCAGAAGTGAAACCAAAAGCATCTTCCAGACAAGGAAACAGGACACCTCCAGACATGCTCCATTAAACCAAGACTCTCATAGAAGGCGAGGGGAGTGGTAAGGGTAGAAACTCCAGGTTAAGATGGGGAGGCAACTGGATTAGCAGGGCAGGAGCAGAAGTAGGGAAAGGCCGAGCACGTGGAACATGTGGCAATAAAGTGTCAAGGTTCTTCATCACTCTCACTTATTCTACAACCCTCTAGGCGGAATGAGATTGCAACCAAGGCTGCTCTACGGAGGACTGGGCCAAAAGGGATGAAAAAATGGCATGCCTTTGCAGGGCTACGTAAAAAGCTATAGAAGGAGGAAAAAAGTATTTTATTTTTTTAAACTCTTGGAATTGTGTGTATTACATCTGCCTGCATGATGTCCTAATAACCCAACTTAAGTGAATCCTTAGTCATTCTTATTGAAAGCCTGGCTGCTCACACAGTTAAAACTGAAAAAAAGGGTTAATTGAAAACACAAGGAGGAGAAGGCCCTGGTAATTCCTAGTAGAGCGAATTGTTGAAGAATAACCAACTCCTTTGTAGTGAACTTTAGAACTCACCCCATGTTTAAAAATAAGATTGGCAAAATATGCTTCAGATATACACCAAGTGTAAATGATCACTGCGAGAGAGAAGCACAGGTAACGCTATATTGTTCTCTAAACCAGCCCCCTCCACCCAATGTCAACAGCCATGAGCGACTTAATGTTCTAATGCGAAAATTGAAGTTCAGCTTTTTAAGTTGCTTGAGAAAAACAGCTAGGCTCCATTAAAACTTATTTCATTTTTACTATTTTGCTTTGCCAAAAGTGCTTTGGAAATGTGCTATTTACCACTAATATTTTAGAAACTTTCTTGGGGAAAGCTACCAAATGCCAAGAGCACTTTTTTAAACTGTTGCAAAAATACATTTTAAGAGAAGGTGCTTGACCAGCAGTGTCACATATGCACCAATACTGGTTCCTGTATATTAAGTAGGAATATTTTATAACTTTAACTTTACCCATAGAATGTTACCCTCACAGGCTTTAATTGTAGCAGAAAGAGCATATTCCGAAGGTTTAAAAATCCTTCTTTAACCAGCAGTTGAATGGAGGTGCAACTTAATAAAGATTTAAAAGAATTAAATGTTGTAGACCACTCTTTGGTGTTCAATTTTAAATAACTGATTAATTTATCTATATGTATTTTAAACATTAACTGCTTCCTACATAAGAATTCCAATCTTTTTGGGTGTGAATGGGCCATTTTCCACTTAAAACAAATATCTGACTTTGATTGCTCCGATTGGTTACATTCTTTGCAAACACACCATTTGCAATATTTCTTTTATGCACAAAAGTGATTTACTAATGAAACATTTGCCACAAATTTCTTAGTTCTGGTTTTCTCTGGCAGCTTTGCAGTATAATGTCCTAAAATGACATGGCTAGTAAATTAATTCCATTCCCAATATTGTTTGTATGCAAACATTGCCAACTTTTGGTCGATTAAACCCAAAGCATTTGTGTCCCGAGACCCCTCTGACTGCATACAGCACATCAGACCTGCTCATCAGAATCATTAAAAAACACAAAACTTACACAAAAAACTTTTCAGGGGAGATAAAAATACAAGTAGAGCTGACAGGATGGGGTGCTCAAGGTACCCATCAACAAAGATATCAACACGTGGTCATTTGGAAGGTTTCACTATCTTGAAATCATTTCCACTCTTCCAACAAGCTAAATTCTTTCCTAAGACTTCAACTGGTTTACCCATTCTGCACAACTATCTCGTCTTCTAAAGAGCTGGGTCTCTTCGTTGACTTCAGTGTGATCATACGTCCCAAACACATGCCTTTTCCCTCCTTAAATACTCCACAGGCAGAAAGGCATACATTCAATATATGTAACAAAAAACTCACCTAAATAACTCTGCACTGTGATAGTATTGATGTTTGCCAGTCCGTTCAAGCGAATGATAAACTCTTGAGGGAACATTCCTGTTGTTGTCCAAAATGTCCCTGAATTTCTGTAAAGGAAAAGTAACATATCGCTTGTAGTTAAGTTTGCATTCCCAAAGGCATTTGCAAATATTGCAGAAACAATGAGTTACAGGGTGTCAGGCTAAAATAGATAGTCACTTTCCGGCAATTTTTGCCTTTACACTAATGTACTAATTAGAGGACAGGCTCTTCACATAAGAGCGTGGAGCCACTCTTGTAGGCAGTAAATTCTTTATTCCATGTTAATCCCTTAGGTCCTGGCAGAACTCCATCCTCCCTCTAATTGTCCTTCCCTTGCACCCACTCGAGACCACACACCTACATTGTATTACATTATTCTTCCTCAGTATCCCAGACACCAGCTCAGACATATAGGAAATGTGAACATACCGCCCTCTCTTACAAAACAACAAAACAAACAGCTATTCCTTGCGTATAAAATACAAGGACAATCATTCACTTTCCAATACCCAGGAAGACACAAAAGATAACAAACAACAGACACAGAACCTTTGCCATGAGTCAAGACATAAGGCTCCCCACATCTCATGTCAAAGAAACGAGACAACAATTGGGTTAGGACTATAACTGCACAATGGTCCAAGATGTGAACGTCTTGCAACCTCTTTAGACCTGAGGCCCTACCACCACACGCCTGCACACTCACAACAATTATGCATGCAGGACATGCAGTCACAGATGCCCAGTCACAAGTCAGCCAGGGCATAGAACCTCCTAGCTTCCTTCGACGAATGGTTTCCCCGTCACCCCTAAGTCTACACATTCAATGCACAAACAAAAACACACTAGGAAAGTTTCAAAATATATCACCTTGGCTCAAAATTCCCTTAACCAGAGTCCAACACAAAACCTATCATCGCAACTACACTCATACACAAGAAATCTATCTACCCAGACATTCACCTCACCTTACTAACACTACAAAGTGCAACAAACTCTCACATCTTCTCAATATTTCACAAGCTACCCTCCCCACAAGGACAGCAGTCCGCACCACCTACTCACATGCACAAGTGCAGCCCAGCACTTCAACACGTCCCACACCCAGTCCCATAAGCTGGCTAAAACAACATTACCATGTGTCTGGCCAAAGAAAGCACTTAATATGTACCTAGTACGTGCCCTCTGGAAACTGCACCAGAAAAGTTGGGACATCTTGCATATACAATGGTGACAGCCTCCAGTAGAAGCAGACTGAAAAATTATTGACACAACACAATAAAACACAAGGGTAGTTGAGCAGTACAACCAATGACATCAGCCTACATCAGCATGTAAAGAAGAAGCCACCTACAACACACTAGAGCTACATCAAACACTGCCATTTTCCATTATATGTAACTGGATAAAATGCACCACAAAATAATCACAAACGTACTATGCCTCCTGTGTCACATCCTTGTCAAATCTTCCTATTTGTACAGAATGACAACTGGTGCCAGGGCACACTCAGGTGAACCTTGTGGCTATCACCCACAACACCATGGGGTACTACACTTCCTCACTTTTTCACCCCACGAGATACTTTCCTTGCAACCTCTCAAGGCAGGGTACCTTTCTTCTCCGACATCAAACATCATGGAGTCCCCCTCCTCCATCCGATTGGTTACACAGGGACAACCCTTCCCCAACTAAGCATACCAAAGGATGCTTCCACATTCAGCTTCTGACAGCAAGGTACTACAACTCTCCAACTGCACATAGCACGAGGTGCTCCACGCATATCACTACTAGCAACAGGGTCCAGCTCTTTCCCCAGTTTGCACCAACACACACAGGTGTACCCACCTGTATATATTTTGGCAGGGTACCACTCTTCTCTACATTTGCAGCACCCGAACATGCACAACTAGCACATATCTACCAACATGCAGATGGTTTCTACATCCTCTTCTCCAATCTGCTAACTAGATCCCATATGGAGTCGAAAGTAAATGCTCAGGCAGTACTCCCAAAATAACTACAGTTGGTTAATATAAACTTCCCAACCAGTCTTGCAGTACTAAGCATTTAGCACATCTGAACCATTAACAGAACCCGCAATTCCCAACAACAAAAGTCAATTTACACTGAAACTTACTAACCCCACATATGCATTACCAATGAGATGTATATGACACATGTTGATATGCAAGAATCACCAAATAAAATGTTCCCCAACCTAATGAACCTCACAGTAGGATACAAGGCATATTTCTTAACAGGAGCACATAGAAAAATATAAACTCCATGAATGCCAAATAACCCCGCTGATTATTTAACTAAATGTCATATTTTAACATCGCAATTGAAAAAAATGCCAGGCAGGCTCTGTTTGGACTTCCCATGACTTCAGGACACAGTATGCCATTGCAGTATTGGGGTTTATTGTAGGCTATATTATTTGTACACTATGTTTGTATTCAATGTGCCTCTGTACATTCTAGTAAGAATCCTGTCTGGGTTCCAGAACATCCAAGCAGCATGGGAGACAGTTGCTGGATGCCGGGGAGGTGGTCAGTCTTGATGGATCGTGGATTTTGGGTTAAACCTACTTGAATCTTACTGCTGGTTCCTGTGTGGTTCCTCTATATAATCCTGTAAGAATACCACATATTTTGGTGCTAAGGAAGGTCTCAGGATCCTTGACCCACCGACCCGAATTTGCTGTGGAGGTCATCACGCTCCTCTGTAATTACGCTGCCGTTTAGCAAGCTTAACTCCAAACTGCAGTACCTCCGGTTGTGGACTATAGCGGAGGGAACCTCTGTGCACCTTCTTCAGATCTATGGCCTAGTTGCTGGATTATTGAATTTCAAATACCCTTGAAATGGTGCGCTATTTATTACCAGACCCCTGAGAACAGTGTCCTAATTCAACAAAAATGCAAGGCAAGGTATTGTTTATTTATTCATGCCTAAGACTTTCTTCATCGGTGGTGCATCTTTCAAAAGTGCCAGTTGCACTGACCGAGCGTGCGCCAAAAATTCCAGCGCGATCCTTTTCTATCGACCCTGTTGTATTGCCTGCATTCCATTACTGCCACCCAGAATGCCACAAGGCAATTAAAAAAGCGTAATGGCCTGAGTGGGTGGCCATTTTAGTTTGGGTTCAGGCGTGAATTTCAGTGGATTATTATCGCATTACCACACTTGAGGAGGAACATTTACTGAAACTTCCACTGCCTTCTAGTCTAGGTAGGCTACATTTTATTATTTATCTAACTTCTACCCACAAGGCGGGTTACTTCTGGTACATGGTTTTGTTAATTCATGATCATGGCATCATCAAATTTGATTCTGCAACCTCCACCGTTTCTTCAAAACGCAGGTCAACTGCAAATGAAGTGGAAAATATGGCTAAGATCATTTGAAAACTATCTAGTTGCATTTGATGCACAATGAAAACTGCCCTACTGTTCTAACATCTTGACTTACGGAGACAAAGAGTGTTTGATAATTTACAGCAAGTCCAGCATCCTCGAGGTGAATTTGTGGTGTAGGATGAATACACTGAGGCCAAAGAACGCATGTTGAAGCAATAGTCAGAAGAATCAAGTGTTTTTCTTGAAAGACATTTTTTTAAACATAAGCAAGGCAGTGATGAGACGGTAGAAGAATATATTGCTGCTTTGAGAGTACTTGGAGTCTCATGTGAATTTGAGAATTGTATTGACACATATATACAAGATCAATGTACGTTTCATTGTTTTTCCGTTGAGCCTGGGCAGCTCATGCGCTGCTCTGCGAGCCATGCTGTATTGAATTAGGGATTTGAAACCCCGCCCACATTTTTAATTTGCTTGTGTCGTTGTCCTTTGTAAATAGTTGCTTTTGGTTCGCGAACAGGCTTAGTAGTCCCTCCTTAGTACCGCCTTACTTCTGTTTGTAACCTCCCAAGAGGACTGACCCTCTTACTGTGTTGTTTCTCTGTAAGTTTTATTACAGTCAGAGAGCACTTTTTTCTTAAATGACATACTCCTGCCTGCCTTTGCAGGCAGGACATGCTATACCGCAACTGTTTTTTTTTTTTAGCGAGCGTCGCGCGCCTTAACAAATACATTTTTTAAAGCACTGACACGCTGCGCTTTAACTTTAAATATTTCTTTTTTTTCATCCTTTTTTTTCTTTTCAACATCGGTAAGATGCCGCACTTTAACAATGGGGCCCGTGCACCTATTGTCAGCAGTTTGGCGGCTTCTAACATGACCAAAGGTGTTTTTTCCTTCTCTCCCTTCTTTGCATATGTGTACGCAATTTAATAGAAAAGAAAGGCAGCGGCCGCCTTAACATCATTGCCGCCAGTGCAGCTTTTACGTCAGCTATACCTTTTGGCGCCTGCTTCCCCTTCCAGCTGTGAAGCTTGCAGAGCTCAGGACCACTGGATGGTGGTGACATGATCGGTCGTGTGCTCTCTTCTACAGCCCTGGTTCCTTTCACTAATAATTCTCTCTTCTGCTTTTTTGTGGCGATGGCCGATGATGCATTGAAGTGCTGCCATGAAACTCTTACAATATTTCTCTACACCTCAGAGTGCAATCATGAAATGCTGCATTATTACAAGTAGTTGCAGACTCTTGGTCTCATGAAAAGGTTTTAAAGTGGGGTGGTGTACTGTCTACACTTAAAAGTTGGTACAAAAGTGATTTCTTAGTGACTGAAAAACATAACTTTCATCGTTTCTGTGCATATTTTTAACTGGGTACAAAGCAAGAGAATTGTTTAAATATTTTTTTGTGGGTATTATTTTGTAGCATCTATGCTTTATTAGTAGCTGGAAAATCATGTAAATAAAAAGATTAATTTTTCACATTACAGCCCTTCTTTAGATCAGGCTGCAACAATTGTACATCGTTCAGCCTTAGGGTTTGGATGCAGATTACCCCCCTCCCCGTCCCCTTGGTACCTGAAGGTTAAGCTATTCATTTCCTAATATTCTATCAACAACCCGTTGTTAATTCCTCATTCTAAGTCTACAAGTCAGTGCTTCTAGCTGTTACTCTGGTCTCATCGGTAATTCCTTATTCCAAGTTCTCTATACACTGCTGCAGCGCTTTCTCTGGTCCCATCGGTAATTCCTATATTTTAAGTCCTATAGCCAGTGCTGCAGCTGTGTCTCTGTTCCAAGTGGTAATTCCTCATTCTTAGACCTCCAGACAGTGCTGCTTGTTGCTTCTCTGGTCTCATGGGTAATTCCCCCATTCTAAGTCCTCTAGACAGTGCTACAGCTGCTACTCTGTCCCGTCGGTAATTCCACGTTCTGAATCCTCCAAGCAGTGCTGAAGAGGTGTCTCTGTTTCCAGTGGTAATTCCTCATTCTAAGTCCTCTAGGCAGTGCTGCTAGCTGCTACTCTGGTCCTGTCAGTAATTCCTCATTCTAAGTATTCCAGACAGTGCTGCTAGCTGCTACTATGGTCCAATCGGGAATTCCCACATTTTAAGTCCTGTAGGCAGTGCTGCAGCTGTTTCTCTGTGCCAAGTGGTAATTCCTCATTCTTGGTCCTCTAGGCAGGGCTGCTAGCTGCTTCTCTGGTCTCATTGGTAATTCCGCATTCCAAGTCCTCTACACAGTGCTGCTACCTACTTCTTTGGTCTCATAGGTAATTTCTCATTCCAAGTCCTATAGACAGTGCTGCAGCTGCTTCTATGGTCCCAGTGGTAATTCCTCATTCTAAGTCCTCTAGGCAGTGAGTGCTGCAGCTGTGTCTCTGCTCATACATCCACTACACTCCAAACCAAAACACAGAGATAAAAGATATTGTCATTTACAACGCCTATAGCTCTAACTCTGACAAATAAAAGACCTATTGCATTGCAAATGCTTGTTCTAAGAAGATGCAAGAAAGGCGAAATCCGACTTTGTCAGTAGTGATTCATCTTGCCAAAAGTATAGAAAGATAGATACTTTCTACTCAGGCATTGTGAAATCATGATGGTTTGTCTCCTGTGAATTGTTTGGTGGATGAGATAACATCTGCATCGGTGTCTAATGCAGTGTGTGTGATCAACGCAAGATCCAACAGAAGTTTTTAAAAAAGGACAATCTGTTGGCTATAGATGTAGATCTAAGAACCACCTGGGCATCAATCCATCTTGTCATGTGCAAGAGACAAAATGCAATGGGTGTAAGGTCATATCCTATCCTATTATAAAGTTGCTGGCAACAATGTCAAAATATGTGATATCAATATTGAGGATTGTGAAAGAAAGTTATCCAATGTAATGTTGACCATTGGCTCAACTTTGCCCGACAAAAGGATTAAAGGACCATTGTGCAAAGCTAAAATTGATAACATAATATAATTGGTGAAGGCGGATTCTGATGCTCCAATAAATATTTTAGCGGATACCACCTTTGAAAAACTCTGGCTTGCTGGCGTTTATTGAAGAAAACTGGCATCAACCATATGGCATTTGGTGACCACGAAATTGACATGCTAGGTTACTTTGTAGGTCAACTGGAATGTTTGCGTAGACAAATCGAAACAAAGATCAATGTTGCAGTCAAAGGTCGAGACATTATCGTATTGGTGGATTTAGCCGGGTTGGGTATTTGGCTGAAACCTTGCGCAGATAATCCCACTGTACTAGGAGATGTGCCTGTTCTGGAACTAGAATATCACACTAGTGTGGTACAGAGTAAGATAGCTAAATTTCCGGAAGTTTTTAGTAATGAGATAGGTACTGCCAAAGGCTTTGAACATATGATCAAACTGAAACCCAATGCTGCCCTAGTAGTACACAAAGTTGGACCTACATCTCTTAGTGTTCAAGATGATTTGATGAAGTTATTGGATGCTTTATGTGCAGACGGCGTCATACAGCCAACGTATTCGTCTGAATGAATTTCCTCAGTGGTTTTAACGCGTAAACACTCTGGAGATTTGCGCTTATGCGTGGACCTTCATACACTAAAATAAAATATCTTAGTTGAATATCACCCTTTACCTCATATTCATGAGATGTTGGCTGACATTGGTAAACCCAGACATTTTTCGACCATTGACTTGCATTCGGCACATCACTCAATTGTGTTGTCAGAAAAATAGCAAGTCCTTACTGTCTTTGTCACTCCTCACGGAGTTTACAAGTATTTACGCTTACCATTTGGTGTGGCATCGGCAGCGAGAATGTTTCAAAAGACCGTGGACATTTTATTTCGTGGATTTTAAAATGTTTGAGCATTCCAAGATGATATCTTGATCTTTACAGAAGATCATCAACATCATTTGATAGTATTATAACAAGTGCTTACTGTATTAAAAGACAGAGGGTTGGCTGTTGAGAAATGTAAATTGTTTGTTCAGGAGGTCAAGGATTTGGGTCACACCATTTCGTCAAGTGGCATTAAGTCAACATATAGCAATTTGGAAGCTATTCTGAATGTTTCTCCTCCTGCTGACAAGGATGCCTGACGGTCTTTCCTTGGTCTGTGTGAACATTATGCATGCACGGTCTCTGGTTATGCTCAGGTTATCCAACCACTCTGTATGCTGCTTAAGAGGGGACAAAAAAGTTGGTGGTAAAAGGACACTAAAAAGGTTTATGAGAATATCAAGTCTAGTGTCACCAATGCACCCTCGTTAAGTCCATTTGTATCAGGTGCGAAAATGTAATCAGCGTTAATGCCAGTCAATGAGGCACTGGTGCTGTTTTTGGCCAAATTGTTGATGGTAAAGAATGTACTTTAACCTTTGCCTCAAGAGTACTTACCGAGGCTGAGATTAAGTATAGCACCACTGAAAGGGAGGCATTAGATTGTGTGTTGGCTTTACAAAAATGTAAGATCTATATTTGGGGTAAGAATTGATATCTACACTGACCATAAACCTTTAGTCTACATACTAAATGGTACAGGTTTGGGTAAAGCCTCTGCTTGACTTGTTAGGTTGTTGTCCAAACTACAGGGATTTAAATTTTCAAATCAAATATGTGCAAGTGCAAAAACATTTTAGGGCTGATTGCCTTTCCAGAATGCCTTTGATGCAGAAAGATACACATATAAATGATCAAGAAATTGAATGTGTTGTGGGGGCCGTTGATGCTGTCGCAGGTAATAAAGGTATCATTTTGGAGTCAGATTGGAAATCTGCTAGTGCTCGAGATCCAACTTGTATTGAAGTATATCAAGAAAGGTTGGCCAAGAGTTAGGTGCCTCTCCAATGAATTGAGAAGTTATGCACAAGTAGCTTCTGAACTTTATTGTAAGAATATTTTTTGTCTTAGGAAAGGGTGTTTTATTCCGCCTGTTGAGTTACGTGAGGAATTATTTAAGATTGCACATTGTGGTCATATGAGTATTTCTGCTACTTGCAAAAAACTCCGTTTTTTTGGTGGTCATCAATGGATAACCAAGTTACAGGTGCAATCAATGTTTTTCCTGAATGTATAGTTGCAGACAAACATTGGAAATCAAATGTTGTCCCTCTTAATCGTGTTCCTCTGCCAGAAAATCCATGGGACAAGCTAGCTATAGATTTCTCTGTACCATTTTATTCTTATCTGCTAACAAAAATATCTAATTGTTCTGATTGATTACTTTTATAAATGGATATACTATCCATTTGTTTAAACACCTACAATAAGGAGTGTTTTGACCTTCTTGGGGAATGTAATTTTAGGAAGAATCTCCAAAACAAGTGGTCACTGACAATGGAACTCATTTTGTCTCTAAAGATATGAAGCATTTTTTATTGACATGGCATTGTACTTATCCAGGTGCCTTTTATAGTCCAGTATCTAATGGTCTAGTAGAAAGGGCTAATCATTTAATAAAGAAAGGTATTCAAACTTTTAGCCCAGCTGTTTCTCCTTAAAAGCTTACTCGAAGCATCTGGCGAACCCATGCCCCTCGCATTCGGCGGGATATTTATTTGGAATGCGAGCACGTCTGCGCAGCTTTGGCAAAACTGAAGGTGAATACTAGAATTTTGTGCTCTTACCTGCACTGCCACTCTCAAATAGCCCGTTTTCATTCCCTTGAAGGCACTGATGTGCCGTTTTTCGGAAGTGCTTGGCTTCGGTTAGGCCGGGCGCCATCTTGTAGTGGGTCTTTACACAATATATTATTTATTTTATGGTTTCTGACTTCTCACGTTTATTTTAATTTCATTTAATGAACCAGTAGTAGCTCCCAGCAGGGGAGCCTGCTGCAGGACTAAGGGGTTGCTGGTCCCCAGTTTTAATATTACTTTTAGCTCATCTGTTTCTCCTTAAACGCTTACTCGAAATGTCTGGCAAAGACACCCCTTACCCCCGAATTCAGCAGGATATTTATTTGTAATTGGAGCGGGTCAGCGCGCAGCAGGCGCACAATAGGCAAGCGCCAGCCCCCTGACGGTTCTACCCCACAATCTGGGATAATACTTCGCTATGCGATAAATAAACTTCTCGGGCTGAACTTCCCGAGCAGATGCTGTACCGGCCCAGCACTGAGTTGCATTAACAACAAGGCTCTACAGAGATGTCCTGAGTGCAACTTCACTCTGACAAACGTCAAGGTGAGAACAATGAAGCCTTTTAGGCCCCACACTGCTGTGGTAGAAGACAAATCACAAACCTGGCATTGTACACTAATTAACGCTCGCTGACTTATATAACATAAATATGAATTTGTAGAAGCATATGCACTACATATACCTTTTGTTACAGAGACATGGGCGGACGCCTCATCTGGCCCAGACCTGGTCGCCGCAATCCCGACCGGCTTTACCATTGCCAGGAAAGACTGGGAGGGGAAGAAGTGCAGGGGATTAGCTATGAATTACTGTGATCATCTGAGGGCAACCTTCTCGGATATTCCACCTAAGTTCGTATGTGAAGCATTTTCTTTAAAATTTAACTCAACCACAGAGACTTCTTCAATGTCTCCGGGCCCTAGAGCTAGTTTTACACAAGCTTTTAGCCAACTCTTGGAATTTAAGGTCAACTCCCAGGATTACTCTGTTTTCGGCGATTTTAACTTTCACTTGGATAATTTACACGATAAAGACTCAATTGATTTCTTGCATTTAATGACCTGTTTGGGTTTGGAACAGGTCATTAAGGCCCCTACTCAGTCGGCAGGGCATCTGCTAGATGCCATTTTTACAGACAACCCATTTCTACAATCTATGGGTTTACTCCAACTACCCTAGTCTGATCACTCTGCCGTTATGTTTAATCTCTCACTACCTACTACTGTAAATCAAATACATCAGTCATGAAGCACGAGCGTCGCCTCTGGCATAATATTGATGCCATTGAATTTAATGCATCGTTAGCAAACAGTAGGCCTGTGAGCCACAGTGATCCGGAGACTGTTGCTCTGTAGTAAATACCTTAGTGCCTTCTAAAACTGGTAGGGCGTACAGAGCTACTCCATCTGAACCCTGGTTCTCAGAGTAAGCCAGGCATGCTAAACGGCGTTGTCGCCAACAGGAATGGCGTTGGAGGCAGAACTATGCCACAGCCAAAACAGAAATTTATAGAAAAAATCTTTCAGATTTTAAAGAGCTGATCTATAATACGAAAACCACCTACTTTAAACATAAAATAAAATCGGAAAATAACAGCCCTAAAGAATTATTTGCCACGGTTCAGAAATTAAGCAAGCTCCAAGAGAAAAAGAATTTGGCCATTGATCAAACCTTCTGTAGCACCGTAGCATCTTTCTTTCAAGAAAATGTTTGTGACATTTACAACGCTTTCTCTATGAACCAGTCTGCTGAAACTTGCAGCCTCTCTATTGGTGGCAATTGGGGCGGTAGCAGCCAGACACTACTTATGGGATTGTCGGAAACCAACTCAGCCACTCTAACCGACTTTTCGTCTACCACATATGATCAGGTCTTTAAACTCCTTACTACAGCGAAATCTGGCTCTCCAGCTGATCCTTGTCCACCAAGAATAATACATTTGGCTTTAGACATCATAGCACAGCATCTCACCGACGGGTTTAATCTTATTTTCGAGACTGGAGTGTTCCCTAAACTATCAAAAAAGGCTTCCATTCTTTCTCTCCTAAAAAAATACACAGTCTGGATACTCTGGATCCCAGTAATTATCGCCCGATTTCCTGCCTTCACTTGCTGGTAAAAATCCTTGAAAAACGTATAAATCAAGAGCTGACCACCTTTATTAATAATAACCATCTCCTGGATTCTATTCAGTACGGCTTCAAGAGCAAGCACAGTACGGAGCTGGCCCTGATCACTGCTACTGAAGAGGTCAGACGTGCGGTGGACAGAGGAGAGAATGCTGCATTCACTCTTTCAGATCTCTCAGCAGCGTTCGACACTGTGGATCACAGTTTATTGTTAAGTCGTCTCCAAAAATTTAGGCATAGGTGGTTCAGCTCTTTCCCTTCTGAAATCTTTCTTAGCTGAGCGAGAGCAATTTGTGGAACTTGTCAACATACGTCTCACTCATTCAAACTCCCTTGCGGCGTTCCACAGGGCTCCTCGCTCAGCCCCTCTTTTCAATCTTTATGTCACTCCCCTGGCAGGTCTTTTTAAATCCTTTGACATGGTGTCCTATGCTGATGACACTCAGATCTTTGTCTCAGTGACGAACAATATTCAGGACACAGCTGCCAGGTTTCAAAACTCTATGCAACAGGTTAATAAGTGGATGACAGAGAATTGCCTGAAATTAAACTCAGGCAAGACTGAGGTATTGGTTTTCGGATCTAACATCTCCTTTTGGTCACCTGATTGGTGGCCTCAGGAACTCGGCTCACTCCCCACTCCTGTAACAAAAGCAAAGAACTTAAGAATAATCTTCGATACAGCTTTATCCTTTAAACATCAGGAAAATGCTATTACCTCATCCACTTTCTATACATTAAAAGTGTTGAGGAAAATCTTTCCATCTATACCTCAGGATATCCCAAAAAAATGGTTGTTTCTGCTGTTAGCCTTTTTTAACTAGACTTTTGTAATGCCCTCTTGGTCAGTCTACAGAAAGGTCTTCTTGGCAATCTACAGGTTCTTCAGAACTGAGCGCCCCGACTTCTGTTGGAGATTCACAGGCATCATTCTGCCAAACAAGCTCTTATCTCCCTTCATTGGCTCCCCATGAAGAAAGGGATTGACTTTAAAGCCATGTGTATTGCCTTTAGGGCCTTACACAATTCTGGACTGGAATATCTAATGCATTAGTTCCACTTGTATGTTCCACCAAGAAATCTCCGGTCTTCCACCCATAATCTGGTTGAGGTCTCTAGATTCCGGCTATCTAACTGCAGTGGAAAAGGTTTTGTTACCATCATGTCCAAACTGTAGAACACTCTTCCTAAACACTCTTTCTACCCATTTAAAAATTCCTCAGAATTGCTTCCATTCATAAAGGCCCTTAAAACCTGGCTTTTTGCTCTGTAGCTTGTTTCATAATAGTTTTAAGACTCATTTGCTTTCTCCTTTTTCTAGCCATCGCCTATCAGGTTTAGTGCCTAGACATCTCCGGGCATTAGTCCTACTTTATAAATATAGAATCAAAAATCAAAACTGCACTTCGGCAATTTAGATGTTTTTAGTTTTCTGAAAGAAAAGGTATGGTCTTATTCAATTTCTCCACACGCTACCACTGGCATTTTTCTTTTTACGTTTGAGAGGTAGAACTCTTAAATCTAAGCTGTTGCCTGAATAGTTAAAGTGTGTTGGGAATTTTGATGCCATTAAATGTGACTGTGGTGACGACTCTGGAATGCATGCAAGGGTATTTGACAAACAACTCAATCTATCTAGAGGTGGCCCCATATCAGTGGTTCAACGATGCTTGTTCCACAGCACAGACATTTAAAAACGGTACTCAAACAAACAACAGTAATCTTATGGACCTTAAAAGGGCCAGTCAGGACTTTGAGAGTGTTGTAGAGGACAGGAAGAGAGAAATAAGGGAAGAGGCATGAGAAGAACTGGCCATGGCCGCCTCTTTAAGATATAGTACCAGATTTTGGCAGTTAATAAACCATCCCTTTTTCTCTGATTTTGATACTCCCAAGGTGGAAGTCATAATTCTAGAAGAGCAGTGGGTAACACATTTTAGGGGTATCTTTTAACCTAATGAACAAGGTAGACCCAGCTCCAGTACCCCTAGATACCTTTATTGAGGTGAGTGAGATGGTACTAGCAATTAGTGAATCAGCTCCTGGAAAGGCGCCCAGTCCTGACAGGGTACCAGTGGATCTTTTTAGGACAAACACCGACTTATGGGGCCCGGTATTAACAAATGTGCTAAGAGGTACCTTGGAGGGTGACATCCCGGAGTCTTGGAAATCAGATATTCTTGTACTCATCTTTAAAAAGGGAGACAAATTAGCTCCAGCCTGCTATAGGCCAATTTCCCTAATGGATGCAACTGCAAAAATCCTGTGACGGGTGATTCTGGCCCGTTCGGAGGCATGGGCAGAAGAGAACAGAGTTTTAACACCCTTTCAGTTTGGGTTTAGCCCGGTATAGGCACTATAGAACAGACACTATATCTACACCTCATCACTAGTAAATATGTAAAGGCAAAAGGGGGGGCTATCTATATGGCTTTTGTTATGTTAGGAATTTTTAAAGCGCGCGATTACCACAAAAGGTGGCTTGGCGCTGTCCGAAAGGCAAGCTAGATGCTGTTTAGAGGTTAAATAGCCAGGTCTTTATCTCCTCCCTAAAAGATGTTAGTGAGGGGATTTCTCTGAGATGAGGTGGGAGGCTGTTCCAAAGTTTGATCGTGTTGAGGACTATACCTCTGCCACCCCATTGCATCTTTTTAAATTTAGGAACAGCTAAGAGATTGGCTTTGGCCGATCTGAGTTCTCTATTAGGATTATATTGCTTGAAAGCTGATCTAAGGAAATCCGGCCCAGAGTCATGCATTCCTTTGTGGGCTAAGCAGAGGGCTTGAAATTTTGCACGACTGCGCATGGGGAGCCAGTGAAGCTTGCGAAGTCCCTTCGCGATGGAGTGGAATTTGGGAAGCTTAACAATCAATCTAGCCGCGGCATTTTGGACTAACTGAAGTTGACTCGTGTTTTTCTAGAGTGGTTAGATAGAGTCTATTGCAGTAGTCCAACCTGGGAAGGACTAGCGCAGTGATTAAGGATTTCCTGTGGCTATCCGGGATGAATGGAAGAATTTTCCTGATCATTTTTAGGATATAGTAAGCTGAGGACGTTATAGCTGAGATTTGCGCCCTCATATTAAGGTTGTCATCAATAATGACTCCTGAATTCTTAGCTTTGGTGACGGGAAGAGGAGGCTGGGGCAAATTTTCAGGCCACCAATTAGTGGACCAAGCTGGAGAAGGGTTCCCGTACACAATGATCTCGGTTTTACCTGCGTTAAGCTTCAGGCAGTGCCCACTCATCCAGCCACTGACTGCCTTGATGCAGTTTCGGCATCTTAGAGGGCCCGATGAATCATTGTTGGCTACCGCAATTATCAACTGAGTATCATCAGCATAGGATGTTACCTCCAAGTTGAAGCTTCTAATGAGAGGGGCCAGTTTCGCTACACAAACATTAAAAAAGTGTTGGGCTTAAAGACGACCCCTGAGGGACTCCGCAGGGCAGGGAAAAAGGTGAGGAATCAAATTTCCCTAACGCTACTGTCTGTGATCTGTCACTGAGAAAAGAGGAGAGTAAATCAAACGGAACCCCCTTCACCCCTATTTCCTCTAGACAGTCAATCAGAGTTGTATGATCTACAGTATAAAAGGCAGCAGATAGGTCCAATAAGATCATAACTGCTGAGCCTCCACTATCTACTGCCTTCCTCACTTCTTCCGTTGCCTTGACCAGGGCAGTTTCTGTACTATGCCCTGGTCGAAAGCCAAACTGAGCGGTGTCTAGAAGCTGGTTATCTAGAATGTATTTACATAGCTCAAAATTCATTATCTTTTCACAATTTTTTGCGGGGAGAGGTAAACGTGCAATTCGACGGTAATTCAAAGTGTCATTAATATTTAAATTGGACTTTTTTAAAAGAGGGAGGATAGAAGCCTGTTTCCAGACAGAAGGGAAGGTACCAGTGGAAAACATAATATTAAAAATATATGATAGGTTCCTTGCAATAATGTCTGGAACCAAATTTCAAGATCTTTACCGGGCAGGGGTCATAAGGGGAACCAGATTTACTTTGCAAAAGTAAAGAACTCACTTGTTCTGGTGTGGTGGCAGAAAAATGGGTAAGCGAACAGTCACCTGGATCTCTCCCCTGTCAAGTGCTTTTGATCTAGTTAATAGAAATAAACTATGGGAACTAATGCAGGAAATGAGTGGAACCAAACCTACTTACTTTAATAAAATGTTTACATCGTGATCTTAAAGTTTCAGTTTCTTATGGTCCACAAGAGGAATTATCAACCCAAATACACTCCCCGAGAGGTGAGAGACAGGGATTTATTTTAGCCCCTTTTCTGTTTTTGGTTTATATTAATGGTATTACAGACCACTTATTAGAGACAGGTGTGGATGATCCAAAGATGGGGGACAGTTCTGTGCCCATACTTTTATATGCAGATGGTGCGGTTTTACTAGGCTGTACTCTGAATACACTACAGAGGTTATTAGATCACTTCGCAGAGTACATGGAGAGTTTGGACCTGGAAGTGAACCATACAAAATCATATACTATGACCAGTGGGCCATTACGCATGACATTCAAGCACTTTAGAACAGATGGCACACTTTTAAAAAGAATAAATGATTTTAGTTATTTAGGAATTTTTTAACTCATCATTAAATTGGAAATCCCACTTAACCATGAGATCACAGTAAATGGGAAAGAATGTGGAAGCTATCTTCTGTTTGGCAAGGAACTTAAAAACAAAAAACCTGGAGGAGATGATAGCCTTGTATAAATCCAAATCCATCTCTGCTGCTTTATACTGGGCGGGGGTATGGGGCTATCACAAGGTAGACACTCTCCAATATATAGAAAATGGATTCACATGTAGGATGCTTGCAGTCCCCAAAAATTCCTCAAATTTCATATGCCATGAGGAGTTGGGCTTACCTTATTTAGGGGACCAAATAAAAATTGCACCACTCCTATTATGGATTAAGTGTTGGCAAAACCAAGAGGCAAGTGTGGTGAGAGCATGCACGTCAGACTGTTTATCCTTAGATAATGTGAACAAGATAACCTGGTTGATATATGGAAAAACAGTTTTCTTCAAATTGGGCCTAAAAGAAATGTTTATGCCCCCTAATAACATTGCACCTAATACTAAGACCATTGTTAAATCTCACCATGTAGATTATTCTTTGGAGGAGAGGTTAAGGGGCGTCTTAAATATGAAAACAGTTGAGCATTATTTGCAAATTTCAACTGTTAAATCCATTGAACCATATTTGGGCTGGATTGAAAATGTAACATATTGCCTTCTCTGATCCCATTTTAGATGAAATGTAATCCGTTTTAAAGTGGCTTTTCCTATAGAGTGCGTTTGGCAGGAGGAATTACCACCATGTCAATGTAATGAATATGGCCCTTTACAACGAATGCTTTCACTACGCATTCCATTACAACGCGGTCGTTACAACGACGTCGTTACAACGACTGCGTTGTTTCTACGCGATCCCTTACATCGCAAGTCATTTCAACGACTTGCTGTAGGGGGCGCGCTGGACTTAGGAATAGTATGAATTACTATTCCTACTCCAGTTTGCGCAACAGCAGGAAAGGTGTTGGATTTAAAATCCAACACATTCCCTGGTGTTGCACGCCCCCTACAGCAAGTCGTTGAAACGACTTGCGATGTAATAGATCGCGTAGAAACAACGTGATCGTTGTAACTACCGCGTTGTAATGGAAGCGCGTTGTGTTGACAGCGTTGTAAACGCTGTTTCCCCAATGTAATGTCACAAAACAGATCACATGCCACTTTATCCTATTTTGCCCATTATATTCAGGACTGAGTTTAATGATTAGCAGGTAGCAATGGAATTTGTACAAAAGTGAAGCACAACAGACATATTTTTCGCAGTCTTACATTTTATTAGAAAAGCGATCCAGATCAGATATCGTTATGAGTATGTAACCTTTCAACGAATGTTTAGTCTTATTGATGATTTTGCTCTTTAAAACCATTTTTTAATGTAAAGCCTTTTTAGTATTTGGATGTCCATAAATGTCTTTTATGCTTAAATGTTTCTATGTTTTATGTTCATATACGAGATGTTTTTACATTCTTTTTATGGCAAATTAGCCGAAATAAAGATGTTTGACTGACTGACAACTCAAACACAAAATGTATTTTGATGGAAGACATGAGGTTAAAAATGTGCATCCTAGTGTTGGCAGTTGGGTTCAAAAAACCTATGGTCAGAAAAGGGGAATCTAAATTTCCTATTCCTCTTCAGACTCAAAGAGTTGTCAATTCTTCTGTGTTGTTAAAGGATGGTGGAATAAGAGTAGTGTGGTACAGATTTCTGATTTGCAAGAAGAAATGTATAATAAGACTGGATTGTATTTGAATGAGAATGAGTCTATGCTAACTACTGATCTTTCTCAAGACATAGGGAATGTTCCTGATGGTCATGATGCAGCGGCACAAAGCAGGAGAACTAGCACAGCATCTGAGGTACTAGATGGTGTTGAAAATGGTACAGGTGAGGTAGTATATGAAAATGGTTCCAATTAATGTACTCAAGCCAAAGTGCTTGCGCGCAAATAATGTACTCAAGCTGAGGAACTTGCACACAAATGTCAGTTTGCGCAGTTCACGTGTAATCAGACTGCCAGATAAGTTATTGGACTATGAATTAACTTGAGTTTGTTTTATGTTTTGTTTGTTGTTAAGGGAAGAGGGTACTGTAGTATTGGGGTTTATTGTAGGCTATTTTATTTGTACACTATGTTTGTATTCAATGTGGGCTGTTCATTCTAGTAAGAATAAAAATGTAAGTCCGTTTTTATATAGGGCAGCTACTCACCCTTACGGGTCTCAAGGCGCTGGGGGCCGTCGTGGAGATTAAGTGAGCTATTGCCCAGAGTCACATGGTGCTGAGCTAAGCTGCCGCCGGAGATCGAACCGTGAACCCTGTGCTCCGAAGTCAGCTGCCCTGGCCGCTGCACCACACCTCTCCACTCCAAGAATCAAGTCTGGGTTCCAGAACATCCAAGCAGCACGGGAGACAGTTGCTGGATGCCTCGGATGCCTGAGAGTTGGCGTGTCTTACTGGGTTGTGGGTCCCTGTTTTGGATTAAATCTTCTTCAATATTACTGCTGGTTCCTGTGTGGTTCCTCTAACTAATCCTGTAAGAATACCACAGTCCTCGAGCAACAAAGTCTCATTTCTATCTCTAATGTCCTTTAGATAGTCCTACTTCTCTTTCTAAATTAACCAATAGGCTTTGGGTAGTTTTTCTTCAACATTTCCAGACTGGCCCTTACCAAACATCAGCTTACTACCCCTCCTTCATGATGTCCAACTCTACATAACCAACACCTCCATTCTAACACCCAGGTCTGCAATGTGTTGTAATCTTTCAAAGTGTGCTGGCCTGTTCTATCTCCATGGTGATGGCTCGCGTGAGGAGTCGTTACCGGAGAACCGACAGGCTGGCAGCAGGAGTTGGTGGCTTCACTGTATTACTAATAAAAGACGTGAAAAACTTACCGGTGTTCGTCTTTTCAACACTGGCGACGAGGGAGACTTGCGGGGGACAAGCCCGCCACCAACTCTCCCCAATATCCTGGACCCACGGACACAGACTGCATCTCTTCGCATGCCGGAGCGAGACCTTCAAAGCGGTGATTATCTTCAACCTCCAGCAATTTTCCTCCTCTTGCCCCGGATTTTCTGAGACGCTCGGATTGAGTTTTGGGCAATTTTGACCACTTTGCCAACTCTCCTTGGGCAGTTGCTACACCTCGTGACGCCACAGCTGACTCACTTGCCCATGCGCACGAGTGCCCCCTCTGTCTCATCCACGTCACGCTACGTTGGGCCAAGTACGTGCTTGCCGCCATATTGTTTTTTTTTGGTTTCCTTGACAACCGGTCACGAAGCTTTACACGGAAGATTTTTAACACAATTATCGCCCCCCTCTGATACCCAGATACAGATTAAACCGTTTTTGGAGCTCTTTGTTTAACTGCCACAAGCTGCCTATGCCTGCGTTTACTTGCTTCATTTGCTTTGCTTGATTACCTTTTAGACATTAACCTCTTGTTCTCACTGTTCTGCCATAACAAATTCATACCTGCTTACAACATTGATCAATTATCGTGACATTAGTGACTTTATTTTGTAACTGGTTTTCCTTGCTTGAGACTAACATTTAAACCCTACGCCTACCATGACTGCCACTACTATGAGCCAACCACCTCCTTTCCTTTGCGATAAAGGCGAACCTCTCCTGCCATGGAAAAGATGGAAACTCTTATTTGACTCTTATTTAGTCGCAATTGGTGGAGAAAAATGTTCTGCTCATAGAAAACAAGCAATTTTGCTTCACAACTTGGGAATAGAGGGACGGAATATTTATGAAAGCATTGACTTAATTCCAGTGGGTGAAGGCGATGGCGAACCTTCAGATGTATTTGACATGTCCATGAAAATGTTAGAGCTGTATTTTGGACCACGTATCAATGTAGTTTTAGAGAGGCACAAGTTCTTCATGAGGGTCCAAGAACACAATGAAAAGGTTGGCAACTACATAGCTTCCTTAAAAACACTTGCACGCACCTGTGAGTTTGGTGATCTCACTGACTCGTTGATACGAGATCAACTGGTCAGGTGCACAAACAGTCCCAGGGTGCAAGAAAAACTCCTTTCCAAAAATCTGTCTCTAAAAGAAGCCATAGCCATCGTAGAGGGGATGGAAAATACCTCTGGCTGGGTGAAAGAAATGAAGGCCCACAACACATCCGCTGACGAAGTTCTTACGCCCAGTTCTATTCATGAAGTGACCCAGAAGGAGACATCCTCCACTCAATCTAAAGAGTTCGTTGACAATGTCTCCAAAGCGGTCAGAGGATTTAAACCTAAAACCTCCACAGACTTTTCTAAGTTGAAGTGTTACAGGTGTGGGAGTAACAACCACTCTTCCAACTACCCTCAGTGCTATGCCAGGAATACCACGTGTCACAAGTGCGGGATCAAAGGCCATTATGCCAGACTATGCAAAACTGGTGGGAGAGTACGCACAGTGGATGGTGCGCATGAGAATATTGAAACAAATGTTTTCTCCAAAACAACCATGTTAAGTGTAAGAGGTGATGGCGTGGTGGATGCTGACCTCGTCAAGATGCCAGAATGCGAAGTTGTGATTGGAGACGAGTTGATTGTGGTTTTAGCTGACTCTGGTTCTCCTTTCACTATGTTAGACAGTGAACTTTGGGACAAGACATTTCATGATTTACAACTGGTTGCACCAGACATTAACCCTGTTAGTTATGGTGGCTCACACATTGATGTGATAGGTTATGCCATCATGAAGATTCACTTCAAAGGAAGGGACACCATTGGAAAGATCTATGTCGCCAAGCGTGGTGACAACCTCCTTGGTTGGAGACATCAGAGAGACTTGGGAATAATTCTTAATCCCAATGCTCGCTGTCCTTCAGAACAAGTCATGCTGATTGACCATAGTATGTCTTCTAATAAGTATTTTGAGGAATTTCCTCAAGTTTTCTCTGACAATTTGGGTTTGCTCAAGGACTTTGAGCACCGCATTGTACTTAAGCAGAAAGCTGTACCAGTGGTACACAAGGTTAGGAAAGTCCCTAACATGATGTTGGAACCCCTAAAGAGTGAACTTAATAGACTGGTCACTCAAGGTGTAATAGAGGAAATTGAATCCTCTGAATGGTTGGCCCCAGTGGTTTTAGCCCCCAAGGATGGTGGGAGGAGCATTAGGATGTGTGTTGACTTGAGAAGCCTAAATAGGTGGATTTGGGTGGATCGTCAACCACTTCCTAATATCTCGGAATCGATCAACATGCTTGGTGGTGCAAGGGTCTTTAGCGTGTTAGATTTATCCTCGGCCTACCACCAAGTCCCCTTTCATCCTGACTCCAAACATTTGACGTCGTTTGTGACACCACTGGGGGCTTTCCGTTTCATCAGGATGCCGTTTGGGTTAGCCTCGGCAGCTGCCTGCTTTCAGCGCATTATGAAGATGGTTCTGAAAGATGTCCCCAACATCATGTTTTTTCAGGATGATATTTTAGTGTATGGCAAGAATGATTCTGAACATGACACAATTTTGAGGCTCACATTACAAAGACTAGCTGACAAGGGGTTAACAGTGAATCGTTTGAAATGTAAGATTAATGTAACTTCTGTCACATATTTGGGACATGTTATATCTGGGGAAGGTATCCAGCCAAAGCTAGATTTGGCCAAAAGCATTGTTGATGCCCCTGCGCCAGCTGACAAGGAGCAGGTGAGGTCTTTTCTTGGCCTCGCTGAGTTTTATTCTAAGTTTATCCAAGGTTTCGCCTCCACTGTTGAACCCATCAGAATACTTCTTAGGAAGGGAGCACATTTTGATTGGTCGGCTGATTGTGCAGCGGCTTTCAGTTCCATAAAACAGGCAATAGGGAAGATGCCAACTCTTGGTCATTTTGACTCCAAGAAGAAAACTTTCCTAACTACAGATGCCAGTTTGTGTGGTCTTGGGGCTGTTCTCTCTCAGGTTGATTGCGGAGAAGAGAAAGTTGTTGCGTTCGCTTCTAGGGCATTGAGGAAGCCTGAACAACAGTATTCATGTATTGAGAGGGAAGCTCTGGCCATAGTGTGGGCTGTAAAGCACTTTAAGTTTTACCTGTGGGGCATCCCCTTCCTGGTTAGATCTGACCATCGCCCTTTGGTTCATGTGTTTTCCTGCATGGAGAGCGAAAGACTTACCCCAAGGCTGAAGCGTTGGAGTGAGGGTTTAGAGGAATACAATTTTCGTGTGGAATATCTACCTGGTACTGCTAACAAAGCGGCAGATTGTCTTTCTAGGTTACCTATCGAATGTCCTGGCAATGCCCTTGACTCGGACACGGTTAATGTTAACTGGGTCAAGGAGTCTGCCATTCAAGAGAGTGAGTGGGAAAGTTCTTTGAAAGCAGATCCTTTGTTACCTGCAGTGACACATTTTGTAGTTGAGGGATGGCCAGACAATAAGAGAATAGATTCTGAGTTGCTCCCTTTTTGGTCCATCAGGAATGAGCTTACCCTTTGCCAGGGCCAACTCATGCGTGGAGAGAGAGTGATTCCACCTGAGGATCTCAAACCTAAACTCATAAACCTAGCTCACGAAGGACATTTAGGAAGAAGTCTCACGAAGTCTCGCCTCCGGGAGAGGTATTGGTGGCCAAAGATGGATAGTCAGGTGGAAAAGGTGGTCAGTGAGTGTTATGAGTGCGCTTCCTGTGATAAGTCCCGTGTTGTCAACACCCCTCCGCTGTCTCCGGTTGAAGTTCCGCAGGAACCTTGGGTCAAGTTAGGGTTGGATCTCATGGGCCCTTTTGAGCTTTTGAATCCTGCAGACAGATTTGTGATTCTTTTGGTGGATTATTCGTCCAAATGGGTCTCCACCAGATGTGTAAGTTCAATTAGCACAAGGGTGGTTATTGATTTTCTCAAAGATGAATTCGCTAGCGAGGGGATTCCCAAGTTCCTTATCACAGATAATGGTCTGCAATTTGTTTCTCAAGAAATGAATGAGTTTTTAAGGGACTATGGAATTGTTCATCAGAGAACTGCTCTTTATGCTCCGCAGGCCAACGGTCTTGCGGAGCGCATGAACAGAGTGGTCAAAGCATGCGTGCAAAGGGCAATTGAATTGACAGTTCCTCTTAAGAGTGTCTTAAGAGACACATGGTGGGCTCATCGCACTGCCCTCAATGTAGTTCTGCGGAAGTCCCTGTTTCAAATGTTGCGTGGGAGGGTTGCGCTGTCCAAACTCAATCCTGGGTGGCTGCCTCTTATTGAGGGTCCTGTGTTGTGTGGGGAGGAGTTGAGTGGTAGAATTGAGTCCTACCAAAGTAAGTACAAACAAAGGTTTGATTCCAAAAAATCAACCAAGGTCACATCATGGAAGGTGGGCGAGTGGGTGTTTATTAAAAGACCACGCTGGCACAAGAAGGGTGCCACAGACTTTATGGGACCATTTGCCATCACTGCTGTTTATAAGAATGTGGTTACTGTACATAATGGTGGAAAGTGGAGCATGTCTCGTTTAGTGAAGTTCCAGGGTGACAAGTCCATGTTTCCTTCTTGCCCTGATATTTCACCTGCTTCAAACTTACCCACCAATTGTGGTTCTTCACCTCATTGTCCTAGATCTCGCCGACTTCCCAAAAGGTATGATGACTACGAGATGTATTGAATTTTCTTTTGCTTTGTTCCTTGTTTATTCTGGTCCATTGCATATGATGTTCGTTCTTCAGTATAATTTTTACTATTTTTAGTGCTGTATTTGGAATGGGTGTTTTCTTCTCCTTTTCCTTTCTTTTTCTTTTCTCTTTTCTTTCTCTTTGTTGTCTCCACTGTAAAGGGGATGTGTTGTAATCTTTCAAAGTGTGCTGGCCTGTTCTATCTCCATGGTGATGGCTCGCGTGAGGAGTCGTTACCGGAGAACCGACAGGCTGGCAGCAGGAGTTGGTGGCTTTACTGTATTACTAATAAAAGACGTGAAAAACTTACCGGTGTTCGTCTTTTCAACACAATCCAAGACAATGATGAGGTTTTCTCATGACCAAGTTGTAATGATATGCCACACAAACACCAGACCCTCTTTCTACAGTGCTAATTGACCCACACCAGAAAGGAAAGTCCCCATTTCCATGGTGCTGCGCATTGTCACAAGACCTCAGTCCACCGCCTTGACCACAGAGCTAGCAGTAACAGTATCACCTCCTATGGTCACTCCTCGATGGACACCATAAAATATGCAGAATGCCTTTAACCTTCTTAGAGACTGTACTCCTCCACCTTGGTCAAGCCTCTCTGCACTCACAAGAGTTCTTGCTCATCAGGCAGCACAAGTTCATCTTGACAGAGCAGATACCAGGCTTTTAAGTGACACTTGAATTCAAGCGGAGCAATGTGCAACCATTGCAGTACACAAACACCAATACAGGCACACAGGAGCCTAAATTGGGAAATCATACTGCACACTCACCAACGCTTCTCCTTACGTGACCGTCACCATTGAATGTATAAATGCCTGAAGCTCCATGGGTCATTTCAGAGTTATGTTTACAGTAAAGGAGATTTCCCACCGTCTCCACAACACTGTCTTTATACAACTGTCTCCATAGCATTACCCTTAAGCTTAGGATCATAAACACCTCTGTTTATAATTTTTCGAAAACTATAATGTGCATTACAAACAAAATGTACTCCTCGAATTATTATGTAAAGCGTAGCAAAATAGCTTGTTATGTTGTTGCCCTTGTGCTAAAGTATTTAGTACCCACGATTGCTCCGTCTCCTAGAATTCATGAAATAAAAAATTGCGCACAACTCATTTGCTTCATTTTACCATCTAGTAAACTTAAACTTACTACTAAAACGACTGTCCCCTTCCTTCTGCCGCGCGAGTGTTTGGGAATAATTCAAACAGAAAGTCGCAAAAAACATAGAATGTGCCTAACTTCTGTCCATCTTGCAACATTTAAACTATTTTAACTTTCAAAATACTCGCACGGCTGCAGGCTCAGGGCGCACGCTCTGAACACCCATAAAGCAGAAGAATTTAGAGGTATAGGAAAGATGCGGCTCTTACCCATCAATGATGTGCTCGGGAGGGTGTTTCTCGTCGCTGGACGTGGCTAGAACAACCTTCCCTCCATTGGAAGCCAGACAGAAATCATCAACTTTGCTCATGTCTGATCCGGATGTCAAAGATAAAAATTCATGTGTGTTTAAGACACCAACAAAAAGAGAGATCCACAGCAGGTTGAACCCTTGCAGAGGCTACCGGGCCATCGAAAGGAGAGTCCCCTAGTCACCAGGCAACCGAGAAGTCTCGTTGCGCAGCGCTAAAACCGCAACAGTCTGCATCAAAGTGGATAAATTCGACGGCCATTTTGGAACAAAGTGTATCATCTCGTTAAACTGCGATATTGAGCCCACGGTTGCAGTACAAATGTGCGCAAAGAGCTCGCCTTTTATTTATTACCTACTGTGAGGGGTGGGGGTGAAACCTTACGAAACGCTGCAACTGACAAATCACTAGTGAGATAGGAATAAAGAAAGAATACAATAATTAGTGTTGAAAAGCAAGCGGTATTGAATCATTAGTAAACTCATTGGCAAATAAGGAAAATTGTAAGCCTACACCACACAGTATAAAAAGTGTTAAATAATGACAATTCATTAGCAAACATAAATTTAATGAAAATACAAAGTGAATGTAAAATCATTTAAGCTTATCATCAATAGAATTTATTAACATTCCAAGATGGCCGCTGCAATACCTCACAGTGATTGGTCTAGTGTTTCAGAACATGCACCCGAGTAGCTGGTTGTTAGTTTCCAAAGTGAGTGACATAGAGAAAAGACTCCCACGCCACTTTTGTACAGTAGCAGAAGGCGCTTTCACTGCACAGGTTGGTGGAACTGAGTTTATTGTTGCGGAGTTCGGGGTTTGCAACAGTGTCCTACAAGACCTATAGTGACTTGTTAAGTTAGTTGGACCGTAGAAACCTTTCGAATGTGTTTATGTTTTTCGCCTAGGTCCACTCGTCTTTAAAAAGGTGGAGAAGTTCTCAAATTGGTACAAAGTATGTACATTTCAATTATACTGGGTTCGCGCGTGCATCTGTCTATTTTAAGTTTAGAGGTCGTGACTTGGAAAAAGGTCTGCTGCAAAGTGTAAAGATTTTTTCCTTCTTATGTTGGTATTTATTGTCTTTGACTGCTCTCAATGTTGTGAACACCAGCCAGTGTTATCTGCGGTATTAAGCAGCGAAAAGGCGCGCACGCTCATAATTAACAAAGATTTAAAAAAACAAACGCTCACGTTTTCCAGATCCATGGGTCAGTAGCGTTTCCTGGTTAGATTTTTCTTTCTTTGAATTCTGGGACTGCTGGTCCTGATTTTTGGTGTAGTTCCTATAGGACTACAAACCCTAAAACACAAAGAAACCAGCATTGGCAAAGCCAATAGGTCTCTCCTATGTGAGAGATCTCGACTTTGCCAATGTCTTTAGACATGTTGTACAGCAGTGTGACTGCTGTTCAGCAGGGCTGAAAGTTAATGGCGTGGTGTAGAGGAGAGTGGAGTAGCCTCCTCCTACTGCTATGAGCTCCCAAAAAAAAAAGTCTAAATCCTTCACTCTTCTATACCTCCACTATCCCTTTTAATCAAAATAACAGACTAACATGTCCACTATTCAAATTTCATATTTCACTATACTAATTCACCACTAATCCTTTATGGGTCCCAGAGTAACGTGCTACTCGCCAAAAAAGCACTTCAACACCTCATCAGGGGTAGCAAGCACTATATAAATGCAAACCTTTTTCCCTCTTCTATCCCCCCCCCCTTCCATTCTCAATCCAGATAACTGACTAACATATCTACCACTCAAATTACTTTAATATTTCACTACACTAATTCACCACTAATCTTTTAGCCAAAAAAGCGCTTCAACACCCCATCAGGGGTAACGAGCACTATATAAATGCAAACCTTTTTCCCTCTTCTATCCCTCTGCTACCCTTCTCTGTCCAAATAACTGAATAACCTATCCATCACTCAAATTACTTTAATATTTCACTATACTAATCCTTTATGGGTTCCGGAATAGCGTACCACTCGCCAAATAAATGCTTTGACGCCTCGTCAGGGGTAGTAAGCTCTATATAAATGCAATTATAATTACAATAGAGTAGCGTAGAGACGTGTGGCGTCCCTTAGAGTGGTGAGTGGCAGAGACTGGAGTGTGTGGAGTGGCATAGAGCAGAGTGACATAGAATGGAATAGAGTGGTTGGAATAGAGTGGTTAGTGTACAGTGGTGTGGCATTGTGTGGAGTGGCGTAGATTAGATTGGCATAGAGTAGAGCGGGGAATAACGGAGAGTAGAGTAGCGTTGAGAATGATGTAGAGTAGGAGTGATGTTTAGTAGTACAGTTGTGGGTGTAAGTAACTAAAACGTCAATTGAAACTGCAGGTAGAGTGAAGAAAAAAAAAAGCTGTATGCCGAATTTCAAAAGTTGTAAGTCACATTGTAGGTCCAGGAATAATATGGAAATGCTTATAAAGTAAAAAAAAAAAATTGCGCATTGCAAAAAGACGAGGAAGAACAAGGCTGTGGATGAACATATACTTGGTCCAGGCTTCAAGGAGGAGCTAACTCAAGAAAGGAAGGGAAGCCTATGGGAGCTAAGAAATCAAATGATTGCAAATGAGTGATAACGAAAACAAATAATGGTATGATGTGGTCTGGTTGTAAACCCACTGAATAGTAAACAGTAGGTCTCACAGCAGAGTGCATACGCTGTGTAGGCAAGACCTAAAACCCCAGAATGGATGACCAACTCGAACCTAGAACAGAAACGCTCAGGAGCCCTGAGAACTGAAGCATGTACTCTTCATAGTGACAATAGAATGCCTGTGTAGGATTTAAGTATATTTTGGTAGCTCACTGTGTGTCTCTCCAAGCAACAGTCCTTTGATTGTGAACTGTGTGACAGTCATTTGGATTTGGTGTTGTCACGTTATGTAGACTTTATGTAGAGCACAACTGCAACAAGGTTGGCACATTGTAGCACTCAAACTGTTAATATCGGTATGTTTCGGATAGGAATATGGTTGCAGTATGACCTATGGTGTGGTGCAGGAGGTCCTGATGATGAGCAAATTTGACGCTGCTGTTGTGCGTCCCAGTATTTATAGTGATATGAGAGGAATAGTGCTTGCTTTATGCGTATTTATTCTACATGCCTGATTGAAGAATCTTTGCAGCGGTGGATATGCTTCTCCCTCATAGATGAGATGATGGTGAAATACATAGAAACTAACACCTCCACAGTAAGGGGCTCCATATTGTGAACATGGGTAGGATGAACTAATAGTAGTAAATGGCTGCAAATAAAACAAAGTATACCAAATATATTTATGCTACATTGGTGTCATACCCAAGTGGGTTGCGCTTATAAACACTTAGTGAAATGTACTGTAATACAAAATGATATTGCAGTAGTACAGGGCAATGTTCCCCAATCGTTGTAACAGCCACTCTCAACTCACAACCACAGTGCATCCAGTACCACTGCGGGCATGTAGTAGTTCTGGAAAGAGAGTAGAAGAAATGTACAACTAACAAGACAAATTGTCACTTCAGTATCATTGCAGAATTTAAGTATTCACTGTCAAAAATACATAAAGGCAATATTACTCCAACACATTTCAGAAGACACCTGGCCAGTAAAAGTACATCACAAAATAATTACTGAATTCCTAAACCCAGAATGTACTGCCTTTAAAGTAACTCTTTGAGAAGAACAACCTTGGCTGTTGAGGGCATGTATTTTCCTCTAGCAATGAGAAACCCTATTTGGGTAGCCATGTACCTTACACATTACCAAATAGAAAATAAATATAAATACAACTAGGCATTCTGTTAAAACACTTAATCTCAAAACCCAAAGATCTGGAAAAATAATTGATACAAAGAGAATAAACTGACCTAACCATCCTCTTTTTTTGATATCTCAACCAAGACCATGACAAATGTTACCCTGCTTCAACCCTCTAATTGGTGAAAAGCTCATCAACCCTATGAAGTCCTGTAGCTCATCAAGCCGAAAAACCTAAAAACACCCCACACAAATGTTACTGTCAAGCAATCACTCCTCAATCTATACACTTTCACCTCTGTTACAAGATGCAACACAACCAAATACCACAGCAAGTTAGAAAAATATGTCTTTAATCCTATCATCTAAAAAAAATAATTTAACATAATATATACATAAAAACGCATGTACATCAACAATACATATACATGGCAAAAGGGAGATATTCTAAGACAGCACAATCAGTCCTTTCAGTAAATACACCTCTAGTTTTTTGTGTCATTGGGTATCCATGAATTAATTAACTAGCATGTAGATTGTACTTTCAAATTCCATTGATGCGTTTTGGTGGAAACAGCTTATAACAACCATCTTCTTCAGGACTATCATACAAAAATGTCCTCCCCAAAACATTTTCATATAATATCTATTGATGATGCAACCCTCAATAATGTCAAATACTTTCTGGTCCTCTTGCTAGGAATTATTTTGGGCCCCACGTGCTCCACTCTGTCCAGTTCTAGCTGTAAGGTCTGCCATGGTGTCTTTAGCTGACCTGCAGTATTCACCACTAGGCGTTAAGGAAAATTTTGCTGCGGCCAGGGGATCACTATAATCAATCCCTCCAAATGGTGGGCACTTGGCACTGAGTGCTTCCCCAATTCTTTAATACATGGTTCGCTCCTCACAACATTAAAGAGGTTTTCAGCTCAAATCGCCCACTGATGCCAGAATCTTACACCTTTAAACACCCTTTGTTGAATAGCAAATGTGGCCACCAGCTCGTCCGTCTACACATTAACAAGCTCAGCTAGATCACCAACAGACCGAAGCATAATACATATATTTAAAAATATCCTTCTTAAAGGCCCAACTCCCTTTCTATCCAGAGCTACTATAAATACCTCATATCAGATCCATAAAAGAAAACAAGACTACAACCAAACTGATGTTTCTGTCAGCCACTATTTAATGGTCAATACTTAAGTGAACTCGGAGAAATAACTATCTGCAGGCAAATTTTGGCATTTGTTGAAGGAAAGTACATTTTATTTTCCAGTCTACCAAACTGCAGTGCTACTAAACAATACTGCTGCTAGACCTCTCCTCATCCTTTCATACTGTTAATCACCCTAAATTCTTACAGAGACTTAACAAATCTAGGAGCACATATTGTATTGCTTCCATGCTCACTAATAGCGCTTTCATAATATCACTTAATCCCTTCTTGGTACCATTCCCCTCCACAACAGGCATCCATTAAGGATCCATGATTACTCCTCCCATATTGAATGTGTGCCTCACCCTTCAACCTGACCACATCTTATCCTCAAACCTCAACTCCTATAAATATGCTAATAACGGGCAAATCATTTCAACAACTGAAAATCCATCCAATCTCGATTGATTTACCATCCGCCAATCTCAATGAATGTGCCTACTCAATGCTATTTAACCTTTACAAGCTAAATACTTTGACAACAAATACGCACCTGTTCAAAATGGACAAACCCTCATTCCTCCACCTTCTGGTCACATGAACTAGGTCCACCACCAAACCCCTTAACACTGGTAAGGAATATGGTGGAGATAAAAGATTCTAATATCTTCTATGAAGCACAAGTAAATAAAGTTACTGAAGGAACCTTCCACACCATGGATTTATTTGTGATTCAAGATAGGGAGATCCCAGCATAAAATATTCCTTTACCTAATAGGTTTCCCTGAAAGAGCAAGCGCTATCATCTCCTTTGTACTTTCCCATCTTTAATATGCCAATGGTCTATACATCGGAGTCGCTCTATACATGCTTTGAAGGATACAGAGAATACAAAATTCAGCAGCCAAATGACTCGATCTACATTTCCAGGCTCACATCTTGCCAAGTCTCCAATCTTTACATTGACTGCCTGTGGTAAGACATAACCTTGCATGCAATGTGCATCGCTCATGGAGCCATCTACATTGCTGCAAACCTACTCTTTTTATATACATTTGGCTCCTACTGCCAGATTTGATCACTACACTGTAGGGTGGCCCCACGCTTAATGATCCCTTCCTTCAAAAGTCATGCGCTGGTGATAGCTCTAATTTCTTACAGCCGGGCTCTCTAACTCAATACCTGCGAGGAAAAAGAATAATTGACAACCACCTCAAATTTAAAGTGTGAAAATGTCTTTTTCCATTCACTTAAGTGTCTAACATTACACATTCCATAAAAGATAGTGGGTAGCTGTATGCGCAACCACACCTGTTCACACACTTTTCAGCAACATCTCATCTACTGTGTGGCAAGAATAAGAAATTTTACAACCAATCCAATGTTAGGAGTGTGTTAAAAACAGTCTCTTCTCATCCGTATAACACTATGATACAGACCACTCCAAAAAAAGATGGTTGCCACCTCCATGTGGCGCCACATTTATTCTCACACTTTTCAGCAGCATCTCATGCCTATGCATAACTATCAGTTTGCCACACCATAATTAGAGCAGATATCTGACTTCACACACCATACCAAACTCCTTAAAAATAGAAGACCATACATTCTGAATCTTCCCTGGGAACCCAAAGAGAACCAGAGCACCTTGCATGCTCACCAGGGGTGCGAAGGGCTACTACATAAATTAAACAATACGATACAAAAAAAAATTGTGGGGGGTCACCTCCCCTACCCAAGAATGTAGCACTCACTGACGGATTGCAGCCTGAGCTACAGGCTCAGGAGGACATATTTCCTGTGGTGTCAAGGATTGCCCTGTAGAACTTTTCTCACCCCCACAGCAACACTGCATAGTCCAGCGTCCAAGTTGTCTAGAGGAGTGCACCACCTGTGGCATGCCAAGGTCTCAACAACGTTTCCCAGACTTGCTATTTTGTTGCAGTGTAGTAAATCCTTCAGCCCCAGAAATAACACAAAATCAGTGGAAGAGTCCAACGAATGCCATTGTTTGTCATGGAACAGGTGAAAAAAATTAATGGAAAATGTAGATAGTAATGATTAGCCGATCTCTTTAAGAAATAATATATACACACATGCATACATATAATTGTGCAGAGTGTATTATGGCTTTTATTACCATTTGTGAATGTGGGTAGTGGCCATGACTCACGAGAGGTAAAGCCTCGAGTGGGCCATAATGCCTCCTTTCTGAACAGTAGTAGAAATAGCATTTTACAGTCTGTACATTTGCGTGTGGTTGAAGGCATGGCAATTATTCATGCATACTTGTTTTAAAAGGATATTTAACCAAAACCAGGAGGCAAGGGGTTAAAGTGTGCAGTGATTTGAAGGTGCACTGAAGAAACCTTGTGACTATAAACAGAGTTGTTTACCTGTGTAAAGTCATTTAACATGCCATCTGTGAAGCATTGAACACAATTTTTCTCTTTTCACTGTACTGTAGTAAAAAGGCGTGAATGTGAATCTAATAATACAATTGTTCTACCTTCGCTGGCGTGCAGTTTAATGCATATCTATAAAATGGCACCAAAGTTATTGACTTTGCCCCTCCTTTATACAATCTAATTGAAACCTGAAAGACCTGTATGAACTCGTCTTGCTAACCGCCTGCTTAGTTTCATGCTTCTTCATAAGCCAGCGTCAAAGTTCTTAGTAAATAAACACTTTTTTGCCCCACCCCGTCTGTGTGCTCCCCTTGAGGGATTTGCTTGAAACTCAAAAAACAGGCGTTAGCTGAACAAGCATCGCGGAGATCTGCGAAAAAAAGTGCCAACGTTAATAGCAATTCATTTTCCCCACTCTTTTAGCTTTATCCCCTTGTCAGATGAACCCATAGAATTCCACTTTGTGTTATAATTGCTAACAGCGTGCCAAATTTCATTCATATTTATTTAACAGTTATTAGCATATGAATTTTTTTCCCCTTTCCCTGTTAACTTTGGAATCACATCCCATGTGAATCTGCACATAACGTGAATACAGATGCATGCCATAAAGAAAAGCTGCCTCTGTTATTTGTGAATACATCCTTATTTATTCTTGTAAGGCGCAACAGCTACCCGAAGGTTTCCCGGCGCCGCTTGACAGGAGCAGAAGGAAAGTTTTTTGACTCGACCTTTAACTGTGCCCCCTTGATGGATCTTCACAATTGTAACAAGCATTGGCATAGCCAATAGGTCTCGCCTTTGGGACCTTATAAGTGTTTAGCCATGCAACAGTTGATGTTGCTGCACCAAGGATATTGTGCTGCATAACTAAACACTTATAAGGTCCCAAAGGCGATGCTTGTTAAAAAGGTGGTCTGGTGTGATGCGAATAGTCCAGTGTTACTTGTATAATGCAACGAGACACATTCAGAAACACATGTAGGGTATTGGTGGACTATGTTTAACAGTTTGCACTTAAAACAGCTACATTGTGTATATACAACATCTCAACAGGCGTAAAGCAGGTAGTTGTGTGATACGTTCAGCAGTATATAAAGTAGCGGTGTGATGCTGACGACACAGTACATGTAGGGTACTGTATTCCGCACTTGTGCATTACATATGTTCACGAGCAATTTAAACGCCGACACGTGTTTATTTTACACAACAGCTGTGAAACGACAATAAACACATCTTTCCTACATAACTATTATATCTGGATATTGCTATAGTACTGTTATGTCTTATGTGAGATCCCTGCTGACTCTACAGGAGTAAGGCTGTAATGTACACTCACTAGCCTCTGTTGTGTATTATTTCATATCTCTCTTCCTTTATAGAAGTAAACTCGTTACCTTTGCTAACTTTCCACCAATGAAACGGAATGTACACATCACTCCTGCTCACTTGACCCAAGTGGCGCTGCAGCGAACCAATCCCATCCCTGCTTACAGAAGTAGAACTTTAATGCACACATCGAGGTCTGCTCACTTCAGAGAAGTAAGCATTGATGTACATCAAAGTATTGGTATTAATACTCCGAACCCCCGGGAGCTGCACTCCTACGCCTCTTCCCTAATTACGGTGCATAAGTAAAACTGTCATTTTAGACAATGTATCCGATCTTACTTTACATAAACAAAAATAGAACCTACACTCACAGCCCTGTTTACACTAGTAACCCTGAAATGCACACACCCCTTCTTCTATTATAGGAGTAAAGCTGCCTGCACACTCAATACAAGTTAAACTGTAATGTGCGCATTTCATCCATGCTTTGTAACTAGAAATGAAGGGAAAGTAACCACCTGAATGCAGGCGGTAATATGACTAACACACACACACACCACCCGCTCCTTACAGTATGCAGGTAAAAGGGAAATGTGCCATTTATTTCCCTGCATTCTGTAGAAGAGTACAGCGATGCGCAGAGTGCCCTGCTCATTTTACACAAGTAAAACGGACACATATATATATTATATTTATAAAGGTAAAACGTTATTTTCACACTTTACAAAAAAGAAACTGTACAGAGGACATCACGTCTCTACCGACCTCACACACGTAAAGGCGTAAAGTACACACCCCCTGCATACTTTATAAAGTAAAGTTGTACTGTGCGCATCCAAGCCCTGCTTACTTTATAAGGTAAAGCTGTACTGCGCACATCGGAGCCCTGCTTACTTTACAAAAAGGAAACTGTACAGGGGAAATCACATCCCTGCCGACCTCCCACACGTAAAGGTGTAAACACCGCCTGCTTACTTTATGAAGTAAAGCTGTACTGCGCACATCGGAGCCCTGCTTACTTTACAAAAAGGAAACTGTACAGGGGAAATCACATCCCTGCCTACCTCCCACACGTAAAGGTGTAAACACCGCCTGCTTACTTTATGAAGTAAAGCTGTCTGCGCGCATCCGAGCCCTGCTTACTTTATAAAGTAAAGCTGTACTGCGCGCATCGGAGCCCTGCTTACTTTATAAAGTACAACTCCAGACTGAAATGCATAATTTTCCCCAAATAAAATGCAATATACGCACCCCCTGCTTCAAATCTGCAATGCACTCCTCATGGCCTTGCCTCCTCTCTGAAAGTAAAACTGTAATGTACATGTCACACCCCTGCTTACCGCACACAAGTAAACCGTGCTGAACACACCCTGCCCTGCTTACTCGGCAACAGTGAAACTGTAGCGTGCACCCCCACCCAGCTTTCTTTCACAGACCGCCTCTGCCTGCAGTGAAAGAGTATATCTGTGTGCACCCCCTGCTCTCATTCTGCCGGCTTCCTGTACGGTAATAACCCTGTAATGCACACGCCTCATCCGTGCTTCCTCCATGGAAGTAGGCCCATCCGCCCTGCCTCCCTTACACATCCTTGGCTGCGGCTCCCAAGATCCTTTGTGCGATTCAAGAGATGCGCTTTGAGTAAACAGAACAGCTGCAAAGCAACACGTCTAAATTTAAAGCTTGTGGGGAAAGTGAAACGGAATATAACACCGCTGTCTAAATATAAAAAGCAAACGGGAATTATGCGGCAGAGCCCGGGCACGTTCGGATCGGGAGGCGAAGGGTCGGACACTTGGATCCTCGCCAGTTGTGAACGCAAACGGACAGTTAAAACGAAAGACAGAAGTGTCAGAGGAGCACCCACACCCCTGACCTCGGAAGGATTCTAGGCGCTAAAGTCTTCGCAGAGTGTGAGTGCATCGCTTCGGTTACGCACCCCTCCGTCCCTCCAGCGCTGCAACAGGGCCCCATCTTGCTTTCTTTGATCTTTGCCATCCGTTGTCGCCCATAGCTCTTTCTTTTATGTTTTTATTATTCCGTTAGGAGCGCTTTTCACAGGCGCTTCCCCTTAGTCCGGGCTGTGCTATCTGCATTTTTTGTGTTTATTTTGCTAATGGTTTTTGGGAGGAGGCGTGGGGAAGCACCGTTTGTAGTACAAACTCCACGCTGCTGGACACAGGATTATTTTTATAACTCCGGTAGGAAACATTATTCTGCTGTGCAGCCACTCTTCCCGCTCGCTGCTGATATAAAAATAGGCTTCAAAATGTTTTTTTTGTGTGTACGCATGTGTGTAGTTACGCATGTACCAGGTAACAGTCGCTACTGCCCTTCAGGAACAAGCTATGGTAGTTACGTTATGCCTGGTTCACTAACTCGTTTTAGGCATTTTAATATTGTCTGCCTCAGGGGTTCATTGCTGTGGCCCAGGACGGGTCACAAGAGCTAAACAAACTTGCAAAAGCTAGGGACACAGCAGGCTGGCCGAGTCTAGGTGGGAGAGATTGGCCCTTAGAGTCTAGGTGTGAGCAGTGGGCTCCACCCATTCTCACATTTTACACGTAAATGCCCAGTTAGACCGTCATGAGGGAATGGCACATTGAATGACATTTTGGCCGATGTCAAAACACCTACTGGTTTTCGAAGCTGTATTTCAACTCAGGGGATTATTGACTGGGGCTGCACAAAGTCTCAAGGAATATGGTGTCGCCCGGTGCGGTCCGCACCCCCCTAGTGACGCCGCTGAATCTCAACACACATCCGGTCCCACTGCCTCACTCTTGAGAATTAGCAGATGCTGAGGAATTCCCAAATATCTTATGTGAGATCTGGACTGGCCTTCCTGGTGCCCTGAAATTCAGTAACATCATTCTAATTTCTCACTGAAGTGAAGTGAGCACATCTCTAATGATCTTTATTTTTGGCAGCTGCGAGGAATCCACATATCAGCAGCACACAGACGCGGCGAGTGAGCGTCGTTTGTTCATTTTTTGTGGTTATATTGCTGAGTGTGTGTTTATGTGATTACTCTCGCAATTGAGTCTTGTTACAGCTGTGCTACCCTCTTATTTCGTGTTACCTTTTCAGCGTATTTAAAAACGTGTTTAATTTCTGCGGTTCCTACCTGCCTCCATCTCTGATTTTTACATCATGATATGCCCTTCCCTGACTTGCATCTTGAAGGAGGAAGGAGTAAAGACGGAAGGGGCAGGGAGTGATCAGCTGGGTGAATTCGGAATGCACAAAATAAATACTTTCTAAATGTGGAGATCAGTTGGTGATGTGAGCTCCAATCCCATCCCAAACAGACCTAACTTCTTCAGTATAAAAAAACAAGAATTAATTGTATAAATGTATACAGTCTATCCCGTGTCATTTCACTCTTGATCCTTACTTTCTCTGCCATCCTAAAAAAAACACGCCTAAAGTTGGCTAATAAAGAAAACCGGGTCTGTACGAAGTGCCATTTCATTGCCTTCCTTCCACGTGCCCTTTGTAAAAAAAAAAACGAACTGCTTTTCTAACTCAAACCTTCATTCCTCCTATTAAATGAGGCGGGCAGCTAGTGGCGCAAACAGTTTCCTGTTGGCAAAAGACAGACGAGGCTCAATTAAAGGTCTGCAGCAAATTCCCGCATCTTGCTGTGCAGTCACAAATCTTTATAAGAGCTTCGGCTAGCAGGAGAGTCAGGAGGTCACGATATCCTGAAATATATCAAATCCTCACCAGTAAAATCCACTTCTCCTCGACTAGCAGGGAGAGCTGTTTGACACAAGAAGTGCCGCGGGCTGGACCCAGAACGGGAGGAGACGCACCGCGCAGTGCGCACTGAACACACACAGCCAGGTACAGAACAAGGGCAGAAAACCATGCACACAAATACATTGCAGATTTCAAGTAGCACACAACTTTGGAATCCAACTCAAACTCACACGACAGGAACCCAGAAGGGAAACATCAAAGACGCCGAAGACGGGAGAAGAAAACAAGCGCGCGCGGCCACGCTAATTAAAAACAGATGGCCCCTGCGCGCCGCTGCTCGCTCCCGCAAGGTGGATGCCAGCACAAGTGCTTGAAAAGGGCAGACCGATTTCGAAAGGTCCTCTCCTAGAACAGCGCATGCGCGCTGCCCTTAGGCTCGACCTAAAAATGTTAAGAGGAAGCAACACTTGCTACCTATTTGCCAACAGTTCTAAAGTGACCGGCAAATAAAAAAAAAACACTCAACTGTCCAGCTATGTCTATCTTTTTATCCATTAAAAGGTCACCCAAATTTTTTTTGTAAGACTTAATTTCTCAAAGAACTACTGGAAGGTTTTAGACTAACCATTCAAAGACAGTCCTCTGGTTAAAGTTCTACTTTCATAGATTTGGTGTCATTTCGTTCAGCTTTTTTTTCTGTAGCAGAAAGCAAAGTACACTCTGGACTGCAGCTTTTTTGAGCACTCCTCCACATTGTTGCAGCAACTGGTGAGATCTGCTTGAAACTTGTCAAGCCAATTCTAAATGAAAACTTCTTTTTTGGAGCGTTTTGTTCAGCTTCATCAAACAATACAAAAGTTAATAGCAAAACAAAAAATGTAATTTCATTGGAAAATTCTGAGCTACATACTTGTCTGTCAGACCGAGATGCAATAACCTTTGCTTGGTTGTTGCAAAAGAGAAGAAAGATGGGTCTAAGCCAGTGGCGGCCGGCATGACTTGCGGGGGGCGGGGGTAGCGCAATTGAAAACAAACAAAAATGTTACAAAATTACAACACTTAACTTGCTGCTGGTCCCACCGCCGCGTCTCTGCTCCTTGCTCCTGCTCTCGTCGTGGGACAGGAAACCAGGCTCCCCTGACCAATCACAACGCTGCAATGCAGCGTTGTGATTGGTTTTGAGCGTCCTGGTGGGACGCTCAACCAGGGAATGGGAGACTGGGCTTGTTCTCCATGCAGGATTTAATGCAGCCTGCATGGAGAACGGGGAAGTGCGCATGACTGGTTTAGGCTTCCCGAGAGGGCCGACCAAACAGTCATTGCGCACTTAGGAGTGGGCGAACCACTCCTCTTGCCCTGCTCTGCATGAGCAGAGCAGCCCCATCCCCGCCCGCAAAGGAAGGAAACATAAAATGATAATAACTTTTAGTTATTATCATATTATATTCCCTCTCCTTTACACTGGTCAAAGCAGTGCGGCGACGCTCCTCCCCCATAGCGGAGGAGCCGCCACTGATCTAAACATAAGGCTTTCGTTTCAAGTGAGATGCAATTCCTGCTTGGACATGCAGAGTGCAAATATGTGTGTGGTTGTGTCTATATATTAAAAAAAAATACAATGGTTAGCTTTCGGTTTAGGACCGTACCTTACAATAAAAAAAATAACTCAGAAATTCACTACAAACACAGTTAAAATGCAGTTATGGTTACAAACACTGAGAAAATTACTGAAATTCACCAGTTATGGTTAGGTAAACTAACCATAATTTGTGTACCCATCATGCACTTACCTGTAATTCATCGAACTACATTTGAACCTGCATTCAACTGTAAATCATTGCATAAGATTTTGCAAAGTATTATTTCACTTACCTGCACCAGGCTTGGTTCTAGAAATAAAATAACTAAATAATATTTTTGATACAAACAAATTGGTCTGAGTTCAGTCTTTGAGTGGGTGACATCATGTCTTGCCTGAGTGTGTACAACAAATGCTTAACACTACCCTCTGATAAAGTCTTACTGCTCGCTAAGATCAGCAAAAATGGAGGAGGAAGGCAAAAAAGTTTGGGAGAAGACCACCTTAAGGCTGACCGGTCTAACAGTATTCATCTGGAATTAATGTCTATCTGCCCTTGTAAAGTACTCTGACTGCCTGTTCGTCTCTGGTACAATACACTGAACAAAGGGAGGCGATATAAGTTGGCGGCTTGAGTAGGTGTCTTTGGAACCTTGGGATCCAGTTTCAATGTTGGAATGCTCTTCCTCCTCCTATCCGCAAGGAGGTTAACCACTTGACTTTCCGGAAACGTTTGAAAACTTGGCTATTCCCTTAATCTCTCCTCTTCTCTAGTCACCTCCGCAGCGCTGGGATGCCTCCGGGTAGCCATGCGCTATACAAAAGCCATTTTCATTTCATTTCATTTCAAATCCCGGCCTCAGTGTTTGACCCAACATTGTGTGAATCTGGGTAAATCACTGTGCCTAAAATTGATATGCAATGTGTGTGAAATGTATTTGTGTACTTCTCACTTGATGTACATGATCTTGTAGATTGTCTCCCATCCCCAGCCACATAATGTAGTGGTCCATTGCTTCATAGCTAGGCTTGCGCTACGTAAATCCCTATACATGCAAATAAATAAATCCAGTTATTATGCTGTCCATTTTGGCAACAGATTGCACATGTCTTTCAACATAGGATACTGATCTAAATTGTACACATTTACTCTTCACAGCTGGTTCCTGTCTATTTCAAGATTCCAGCACAACACTTGACTGGAGTTCTAACACATTCCCTTTCCCTAAGAGGCCTCAAAATCTGTAGAAGTCCAGCCCAAGAAGGCCACTGGAACTGGGCCTTTATTGTAGGAGAATTTAAGTGGGCAGGTCTGTCTAAATGCCAGATAGTTTCTTTAGTAGTGAAAGATGAGCATCTTCATCTGAGCTTCCCTCCTTCAAGTTGTGAACAACCCGTAAAAGTGGTTGTCCTGCAGGAGCCATTCCCACTTCTCAGCAAGGAAAGATAACCTACTAATAACTCTGAACCTTCATGTCTCTTTTTTTGCAACTAGGCCTTTCTTCACTTTCTTCTGGCAGCTAGCGCTGGATCTCAGCAGTGTCCGTAAGTAGAAGATAATAGGATTTAATTCCAGCCATTCTATTTGTGAAGTAAATTAAATAGTTATAAAAATCTGAGAGATTTGAAATCTATTTGTAGGTGTATTAGATGAGAAAACACACTTAGCTATAATCGCGTGACAAGTTGTTACATTAGCAATATGGGTTAAATATTACCATATAAGACAAATACTCAGACCTTCTTTTGGACAAGGCTTGCAACAGCAATAAAAAGTGTGTTATTTTACATGATACATACAGAGACTGAATCCTGTTCTGCATGCATCAGGTCCCAGCAAAAGTCAAAAGGCAGGGGTCCAAATAATGAAAAAGTACTCAGCTCCTTCATCAGGGACAGCAAGGATAGATTCTTTCATCCTTTTAATTGGCAGAACAGAGGATGAAGTGTGTGAGCTCTCTAGTCACAATGCCGACCATTTGCCTGCTACTTTCCTTTTTAGATCATTTGTCTCCTCAGGAATCCTTCATTTTCCCTTTGCTATCGTACTTCTGTTCCTTCGAGTATCCCTGCCTCCTGGTGCAGAATTAGCTACTGGAACCTACCCATTTGTCCATAGGCCCTCTTTTTAACTGACCTGGCCAGGCTCTAGTCCCACACCCTCCTATTAGATTCTGGCACTGTGATTTCATCCATCACTTTCTCAGTCACAGGAGCCTCCTAGTGTTGGTTTACTTTAGGCTTCTCCATCCCTTCAGTGTTCCTAGTTCTTTGCTACAGCTGCCCCTTATGTTGATGTTTTCCTGGGTTCCAGCTTTGCTGGTTCATTGTACCTGCATCTTCTTGCCTCTCATGGTGTTTGGGCACCTACCTCTCTTGGGCTGGACCATCTGCCCCATTTCTATAACCCTGCAGTTCACTGTCAGGCCTAATAGCCCTCACTATGTCTTCATGTTGTGTCACGCATGGGTGCGAGCCAGGTAAACACCCCCACTGTGTCCAATTGCTGGTTTTGTCGATGATGCAAACATGCTGTTAAAAGGCTGTGCTGCACATGTCGCACAGCAGATTGCGGCTCCGGCAGCGGAGTTTCATGACATCCTGATATGGTCACTGTGCTGTCCCAACAAGTCATTTCCTTGTCTGTCGCGCCCCCATCGTCATGTGTTAATGAACTGAGAGTTCCCACAGCAAACTATGGTCTTGGTACTGTGGAATTGTAGTGTCCCAGTTCAGGTGCTGCGTTATTTGTACAGATCTTTCAGCCGCAGCCCCCACTTCTCACCCATACCTCAATTATTCTCCATATTGGGGTGGTAACTTCGAATTACTACAATGCTCCATGACCGTGTCAGAATACACACGTCTCGGTACCAAACAGTCCCCTGTTGGTCAGTGTTGTGTCCTTCAGTTGATCAAGATTTCTCTTAGCACATACTTTGTGTTCTCATTTGTGTATCTGGAGCAATGAAAGGAAAGTGTCTAATAGAATGTCTTCGATGAATCACATACAATGCTCAACAAGCCTATCTATGCACAGCCCTACATGAATAGTCTTATGTTACAGTAGTTCAAAGTTCTTAATGTATGTGCAAGTTTATCCCAAGTACTCCATTTACTTCAATAGAAATATTAGATTAGATTATGGCACCTTGTTTAGCGGGTCAAGGCCTCTGAGGTTTTTTTTTTTTTTTTACAGTCATTGAGAATAGTTTCCAAAAGTCTATTTTTTATTTTATTGCAGGCATTGTTGTGGATGAGTCCCCATACATTTTTCTATATTGTATCTTTCATCCTTAGTGTACCCTACAAAAACATCATTCTTACTCTCCTTTACCCGTCACTTTTGTTTTATTTTCTGTACTGATTTGTATCTCATTAAGCTTCAGACTGATAGAGAAATCTATTTTCTCCCCTTTTCTTAGAGCATGTCTTGTGATTTCCGATCTGAAGTCCCTCCCTTAGACCATGGACCTATCTATGTGCGTCAAAATGGGCGGCTGCACCTCGTAAATGATCCTTCTGACAAAAGCGGAAGTGCTGTGCAGAAGCCGAGAGGTGGCCTCCGGCTGTTCTCCAAAGGGTTCTCTGTGGAACTGTGCCTGAAGGAAGAAGATGGCCATGCACGGCAAAGAACTGACCACTTCATCTTCACCTACACCAAAGAGGGCAGTCTGCGGTACACCGCCAAGTCTCTCTTCAACCTGGTGCTGGCCTTCATCTCGGACAATGTCCATCACGTGGATTCACTGCTCGACTTCCCCGAACAGATCGCAGAAACACTTTTCTCTGCCGCTGAAGGAAGGCAGAAGTTTGTAGAGCCCGTTACAGGACTGGGGGCTTTGCAAAAGTTTACCGAAGCTTATGGAAACAAGGTGCTTTCTTCATTGTGTTTGCGGAACAGGTAAACTTTCTTTTTGATCCCAGATCATATTTTAAGGTATGTTCCACTCGTGAAAAAGACGTACAGACGTCACAATAGGGCAAATGAGTGTGAAAACCCTAAACAATATTATTTCAGTTTAGTACTGTAGAAAACAGTAACACAACTCTTAGTCTTCAGGTTAGAGAAGTATTTTGCAGCCTAGCGTGTTTTTCATGTAAACTGGGTTCCCAATCCATAAAACAAGTTGGAAATGTACTCTTGTTGGTTTTCTCCTGCATTTGGATTACATTATTGATGTGTTAGGGAATTCATAAAAGCAAATATAGAGGGACCTCTGTCAGTTTATGGTTGATTACTAGTGTATTGCCTCACAGTGTATGTTTTCCTGTGTGTGTGTTAGCATATATAGCCATATATTTGTTTGTCTGTGTGGTGTAATGACTACATACATGTATGGTGGTCTGTCTGAAAGGGTATTTTCATGGGTAGCTTATACCGCTTGGTGCAGTGTTTTGTGGCTGTATGTCTGTTGGTCTATGTACACGGGTGCATGCCCATCTAGATGGCATTTGTGCAGGAGATGTATTGGTTTGTTTGTGTATCAGTAGGTGTGTTGCTTAGTCGGCATATGTGCATGTCTGTGTGATCTGTAGGAATGTGCATGAAAGTTGAGTTTCTGCTTGCATGCACCATATAAAAGCCAAGCCTACTGTCTTTGTCAGTGCTTGTTCTTATGAATTTTGAAGTGGACAGCACACATTTAACAATTATGGTGAAGGCGCTGACGAGGTAGAACACAAAGGAAAGGCTGTGAAGAAGGCAAGGCAGGCTGTGCAGTCAAGGGCCAAATACAAGGAATAGTAAAATAGACAGTCATTGCTATTGTTTTAGGTACTTTAGTGGGAGAAGAAAGGGGTAGAGTGTAGTTTTAGTACTACATTGACAGATGTGTGGCAGGAGTACTCTGAGAATGTTGAATTATTTAACAAATACTTTCTTTTTTACAGCGAAACAATAGATGCACATCTTTAAGTGAATAACACATGTAATAGAACAGAGAAGGCTACAAATCATTTTACTTAAGAGAGCATCTGCCTTAAACTTGCCAAACTACATAAATTTGAGGCAGTTTGACTAGCATGTATGCAGCTTTAAATTCAATAGCAACATAAGAAAGTGCTTGCATAATCACAGCTGATACAAGTGACATATTTGATAGATTCCTCAGACTGAGTGATGTGATCCAAGACCTTGTTTAAGGTAGACGAGTGAACTAGATACACCTTGATTTCCGGAAAGGATGTGACACTGCAGGCAAGCCTGATGTGGAAACTAGGATGGTATAGCAGATTATGAACCAGCTAATTTAACTAAAATAAACCGCTGATAAATCTAGTCACATACACGTTTGTGGAGTCATTAAATTATCAGTTAGGGTCCAAAGAAAGGGTGTGTTACCAACACCAACCAAGGTGTAAAAAAATCCAACAAAGCAAGAAAGTACTGAGACAAGCCAACCGCACTACAAACGCGCGTGCAATGAAATAGCACTCCATAATCGGCTGGCAACCAGGAACTCACACAAGAGAAATATATGGAATTTTAAAAGGCAACAAGAAGATTCTCAATGGCTGCATGTCTACAGTCTTCTAATCCCAAGTAGACAAGCAGAATTTTGGCTATACATGAAAATGCTGTGCCATGACCGGCGAAACGGAGTTCCAAGCTACACATGGATCAACCATGTGAAAACACTGTACTTCAAGTCTATCACCAGCACCCTTTCAGACTACCAACGATTGTCTACAAGTACCAGTCAGCATAACGTCACTGGAAAAAAAATCAGGGCAAACCAAATAATTACTGAAGAAACAACCAAATCTTTTGATGTGCTCAACCGTGTGCTAACAATATTAAAGAACATCAGAAGTAACGGAGCACCAGGGCCTAATGGCCTACTTGGAAACCTATTCAAAGAGGACTACGAGTTCTGTGCAACTATACTTACCCTGTTATACCAGTTTTGTATAACCAACGCAACAATCCCGAAGACTGGAAAGGTTCCCTACTACAACCGATTCACAAAAAAGGCGACACTGCAGACCCAACCAACTACAGGATGATAGCCCTTCTGGATATTGAGGCAAAGGCATACGCAAGTCTTCTTTTACAAGAACTACAAAACTGGGCTAACGAGGATGGAATACTACCAGCATATCAATCAGGCTTTAGGGTCGGAGCCTCAACATTGGACACCATTCTAGCCCTAGCTTACCTGGTTGAACAGTCCACCCAGGAAAAACAGTGCCCCCTTTTTGCGTGCTTCATAGACTATTCTGGGGCGTTCGACTGTGTCTATAGGAATTTGCTCTGGCAAAAACTACAAAAGTGGGGGATTCCAACTATGCGGCGGAACGCCATTATCGCCCTCTATACCAGAACCTGGGTATGCATCAAACTAGCCCGGAACACAGCAACAAAAAATGTGTACACGGACCGAGGGCTGAAGCAAAGCTGCGTATTGGCGCCTCTACTTTTTAATTTATATACTGCAGACCTTGGTAAATCAATATCAAAAGCCAACCTGTATGCACCTAAAATCGGGCAGACCAGATTGTTTTTAATGCAGTATGCAGATGATATAGTCTTAATGGACCACACGAAGACGGGTCTACAAAGAGCACTGGACGCACTAAGCATCTACAACGACAAAAATGAATTAATAGCCAACGCCAGTAAAACAAAGGTAGTGATCTTTGAAAAATATGCAAACAAACTCAAATATCAATGGAGAATGGGTAAGCTGAAAATAACTACAACATCCAAGTATAACTATCTGGGGGTTTGGATCATGAGCAATGGCAATCCCACTGCACATATTGCATCCATAGAATCAAAAACCACGCCCTCTGCAAACTCAACTCCAAATTGCGCAGCCCATCCACTGAGCCAATCCGAAAGGACATAAAAGTTACGCTACTTCCCTCAATTTCCTATGGGCAACTAGTTTTCCCTGGGGCACTGACCAACATCATGGAGTCTGCTAATTGCCGAGCGTTTAAACTGATTTTCCAGATACCTGCCCAAACACAGAATGCTTTAGTACGGTTGGAATTCGGCCTCAGCAAACAATCCTATGAACACTGGGCATCGATCATCCGCTACTATTGAGGGATATGTGCAGTTCCCCCAAATACAATTAAAGCAATCCTGAGAGAATTTTTCACGAAAGACAAAAATCCTTGTACAGACTTCCTATTTACCGCCTGTACCGAACTGCACCTTGACTTGTCCAACTGGGGGGATTTTATTTATCAACCCGGAATCTTAAAAACCATTTTAAGGAAACAAGTAAGACTTTTATCTAAGCGAGACGACCTGGGGCTTATACAGTCCTCTAGCAGTAATATTGGGATCTTAGCCAGCTCCTACAAGGATAAATTGAGCCAGCCATATCTTGACTCGGCACTGAACAAATCAATCTTAAAGCAAATCTAGTAAGTCAGACTTATGGTCTTCCAATAAAAGATATAAACGCTAGCTGGAAATCCCTTGAGAGGGTCACCTCCTGCAGATTGTATGTCATCGGTACGAGGAGTCTTTGGCTCACCTATTTTGTATCTCCACATCTGAGTCATGCACGCTGCACTTTATTGAAACCTCTGTTTTTAAAATACGGCACCCGTACATGCTCAAAAGCAATGGAACTTCTTTTTAATCTAGAGACTCCCATGGACTGGCTAGGCTAGCGAAATTTGCACGACAACTTAAAGAACTCATAAGCAAAGACCAAGCCTCGGTCTAAAGGTAAACCACAGGCCCAAATAGTGGGTACATATCAAATTTTATGGACTCTTACTTTTATGCCCTGTGTAATTGTTTGAAATTTACTAAATGAAATGATACGATGTTGTTTTTACCAATGATCTAAGAAGGCGTGCAGAAGGACATACCATGCACTGTCTTTTTGTAACAATTTTTATTAATTGAAACAAATGCATTTATTCATTCACATTTGGGGAGTGTAAAAGGATTGCTGTTCGATGCCTCAAAGATCAGTCTTCGGACTCATGCTTTCTGTGCCTTTATCCCTTTGAATCATTTTTTGTTTGGTACTTTTACAAAAGTCTCTAATTATTGACATATTGCATCTGATGGTGTGCACACGTGTAGGGGCTGCGCGGGGGAGATTCCTGGCGTGCGCAGCCCAGGAGCAGGTACAGATAGAATGGTGTGGCAGGAATTATGCAGAGATGGGTGGTGACATGGGTGGTGACATGGAATAGGCTTTATATAATGGGAAGAAACATGTAAGGGAAAGTCAGTGTGCTTTACTGTTTTCACTGAAGTACCACTCCATTATTCTTCTATGAGGATGGGGATCACATGGGATAGTTTCACTTCCCTAGGGCCTACAAATTCCAGACACGCTCTAAAGTCCACTGTAACTTGGGTGAGAAGAAGTATTCTGCTGAGTCCAAAGTCATATCTGCACTGCTTTTGGGTCATCCAGAAATGTCATATTCCTCTGTCAGCTCATAACCAGAGCCTGGCTGGGTGTGACCCTGCCAGGCTGGATTAATGACCTTCCTCCCCAAACTGAAGCATCAGAGGCCTAGCCCTGCACGGCAAGCATTCCAAGGTCTCCTCTCCAAAAGGGAGAGAAGGTGGGTGGAGCTACAGGTTATCCATCAGCAGCTGTCACCTGGTGCCAGGCACCAAGCTGCTCTGGAGAGAAGGCAGCAAGGGGGGAAGGGGCTTTTCAGAGACCATGTGGCATGAGACCCCTGGACGACGCCATTTTGAACTATCCCAGAGGCCTGGGCAGGAAGGAGGGAGCAGGGGCAGAGAAGTGATGTGTCACTGCCTGATAGGGCAAGCAGAGCCTTCCTGCCAGCCCCCTCCAAATTCTTTTAAAAGGTCTTGCACAGGAAGAGGAGCTCTCTCTGGGGTGTGGTCTGCTGAGGAAGACTGGTGCTGGAGCCTGGCGCCATGGGCAGTTGGAAGGAAGAACCCCCTGACTGTCCCAGGTCCCTGAATTGCGCCAGGAGGGGAGTCCACGACCAGGGAGCTGAAGCCTAGGCATCTGCGCAAAGAGAAGAGAGGCCCAGGAGGAGAGCCAGGTGAAAGGCTGGCGCAGGGAGCCAGTGAAGACCGCTCCCTGATGACTTCACCCTCCCTGAGACCAGGAGGGCGAGAGAAAGTGCTCCCAGTGGCTGGGGAGCGCCACCAGGAGCAAGAAGAGGCCAAAATGGAGCAAATCGGCCGCCTGGGGGCCAAGATACGCCCCCCAGAAGGTAGGCGACCTTTGACCTCTGGCCTGACCGATGACGAAGCGCGTGGGGCTCCGCCGCCGGTCTTACATGGGCCCCCGGGGTGGGTCAGGTCCCGGGGGCTGCCCCCACAAGAAGTTAAGGTGGGGAGCGCCGTCGCGCTCCCCATGAAACTGCCCAAGCGGGGTGCCAGGAGCCCACCCTGGCCCCCGACAAAAATGGAGACCGGGGAGTGCCGTCGCGCCCCCCCGGGGAATGGTGAGAGGGGCCCGGGATCCCAACTCCGGGCCCCGAATTGCCGAAGCCAAGTCGGGGAGCGCCGTCGCGTTCCCTGTGAAGATGCCCTGGGGCCCGGGATCCCAACTGCGGGCCCCGAATTGCCGAAGCCCAGTCGGGGAGCGCCGTCGTGCTCCCCGTGAAGATGCCCTGGGGCCTGGGATCCCAACTCCGGGCCCCGATGCGGACCAGGAGGAGGGGGAGGGCCGCCGCACTCCCCCGTAGAAGGAGAAAGGCGGGGGGAATGCCGTCGCACTCCCCCGAGGTCCCGCCAGACCAGAGGCAGCTGCCCGGCAGACCAGAACAGAGGTGTCGGCTCCTGCGGCAGCACACGAGGGTGCTGGCCAGGTGGGGAGCCGGTGAGGGCAGCCGGGGGTGGGCTCCCCGGGCTGCCTTCCAACGATCCGGCCATGCGGGGTGCCCGGGTGGGACCGGGCCCCCGAGAAGGGGAGAGAGGAGATAGGAGCAGTCGGGGGTGGGATCCCCGAGCTGCCATAACTCACCAGGGGGTCCGGGTGGGACCAGGCCCTCCAACGAGGTCGGGACGCGGCGTGAGGCTGCCAGCTGGGCAGCGCGGCTCTCCCCGGAGCAGCGGGAGAGCCGCTGCTCTAATATGCACGCCCAGGAGGAGAAGCACCCCATAATGCCTTGCAGGCCCGGACCGGCCTGCAAGGGAAAGCAGCTTTTTCTTGTGGTGGCCCCAGGAGGATGGGGTCACTGCGAAATGTGTGCCAAGGTGCAGGGGGAGCTGCAGGAGCAACACAGTCTCCCCCAGCACGAAGATGTAAAGTCCCCCCCTAAGTCTCTGGGGACTCCATAGAAATAACCCCTCAAGGGCTCAGCCAGCGGTCAACAGCATCCTGGAGCTGGAACTTTTGTTCCACAGCTGGGGGTGCGTTAGGGACTGCACCAAGGTATGAAGGTCTGAGCTGGGGATGTCAGGAGAAGGGTATCCCCTGGAGGTGAAGAGGTGCAAATGCACGAGAAGGACATTTACCAATGTTATTTCTATTGAGGGACTGAAAGTCACATATGTAATGTGAAGTCATAAGCAAAGTGGGGTTATGTTGCTGGACATTCCTGCTAGGGTGTCTGGCTGTATATGCTTAATCCTGTGATTATAACTGTGATGCCTTTTAGGGGCTTTTATTGCAATGCATTATAATGGTTATCAGCCATGATAAGTACTGTCATTCTAAGTGATGCCCAAACATGTAATCTTGCTACTGCGTTAGGTGAAGAACAACCCAGACTGTTAGCCACTAAGATGTAGAGGTGTATACTGTATGGTCAGTATGAGATTCTCAGTCAGGGTTATGTGTCACCATGGCAGGTTTGCCCATTTTAAATGCTTGTTGAGATAATGGGGTGGGTCGCCACTGGGATGGTGCCAGTGGGCAAGGCCCTCGCTCCAGGTTATGTTCAACCCACTGCATGAGGGGGCAAGATGATGTGCATACATGGGAGTGGTGGTACTAGACAACCCCCCCCCCCCCTACCCCCCTTGGGGAGGGGTGGGAATGTTATGCAATGTCACAAAGTAATTCCAACAGCTTATGTATATTTGTAAATTGGTGCATAGTATTGAGTAGTGTGTGTGTTTAATAAATGTACTCTTCCTTTTATAAAGCAAAGTACAGACTGGACAATCAATTATTGAGTGTTATTTCTGCGTACTGGTAAATGGCGATTACTAGCCCACACCACCTCCCTTAAGTAAGCCTTAGACTGCTCTGCAACGCTACCCTCTGAGAGTCAAGCGCTACAATGGGGTGTTTGGTTCCCAGTGAAGGACAAATGTAGTCATGTTATTTGTGCAGGCCTCACAAGTACTGCCTCGTTTTCCAACACACTGTATTCAAAATTAAACTTTTATTATGCATAGCTTAGTATTCAAACCATTGCTGCATAACGTATTAACCAGAGAACCTCAAGGTAGTGTATACATGATTAGATAACCTGGATATTTATAGTCCATCGCTAATTCTAATTGAATATTGTACATTTTGTATTATTTCAAATATAGCTCTTTCAATAAAAAAATATATATATTATTGCAAATTTGGCAATTGCCATGTAGTAACGTTTAGTTTCGAAAAATTCACTTAGAACTTATTAGCAGTCCTGTAAACAGATGAAAGTACTAATTGGAACTCAAATCAAGCCACATACCGAGGTGGATTAGATTATAACTGAACTGTATGGAGAAATTGAACTATTTAATTTAAAGAATATTGGCAAATAGGACACACAAAATGCTCACAAATAACAGGAGCATAGCACACCACTTTACATCATTAACTGGGCAGTATTCCTGTATTGTCCAGAGCTTACAATTAACTGTACGTCTTAGTAAAGCATTTCTTTGCTCTTATTATAAAATGTTTTTCAGGGAATACAACAAAAACCATAATAAAAAATAAGGAAACTTATCAGAAGCTCTTGAGAGCCTCTAAAAGTTACATATACATTATCTTTCCTAATTTGGCCTGCTCATGAAACCATGGAACTCGAGGGGGCCTACTCTCCTACGCAATGGGAATAGGAGCCAAATGTTAGGCCACAATCTAGAATATTCTGAATGCTACCACCAAATGATCCAGACCAGCAGAGGCGCTGCTCTGGTAGACCGTATGAATGCCAGAACCAACTGAAGCAAAGGAATCTTCCTTTGTGAAGGATTTCACTTCACCAGTGGCTGCCTCCAACTCAATTACTCCCTCGCAGGACCTCTGCAACAATCTGTCAATTCTTCAGCAACAAAATCACTGCCATTTACAGCAATTTGTAGCCTGCAACCGGACCCAACAGACCTCTCCAAACTCCTCCCAATCTTATTCAAAGAACCAATTCTAAACACATGGGCCGCCATCACCTCAGAAGAAACCACTGCCATCTTGAAGTCCACCAACTCATGGGCCCTAACGGACCCCTGCCCTCACCACGACCGCAACCCATCACTGTCATGCTCACTCCCGTTCTGATTGCCTCCACCTCTTCTGCGACCTTTCTAGATGGTTGAAAACATGCAACTATCCTCCCATTACTGAACAAACCCTCCTCAGACCCTTCAGTGCTCACCAACCACAGACTGATCACCCAGCCAAGGTCTTAGAGAAAATCATCAACGTACACTGAATACCTCAAAGACTACCAACTCTTCAACACCACTCAGTCTTGTTTGAGACTCAACCATAGCACAGAAATTGCCCTCATCGTCACCACGGATGACTGTGGACGGAGGAGGCCCTCATCCTGCACCTCTCTGCAGTGTTTGACACAGTCTACCATCCCATCCTCATCAAACGCCTATACAGTATCAGAATGCAAGGACATGCATGCTGATGGGTCTGCTCCTTCCTGACTGGCATGAACCAGTCAGTCAGCCTGGCACTGTACACCTTGGACACTGGCGACCTCATCTGCGGAGTTCCGCAAGGATCCTCCTTGAGGCCAACTCTCCTCAACGCATACATGATCGCTCATCCACTTTCCCGACATCAAAATCCTCTCCTACGCCAACGACACACAACTCATTCTCTCCCTTACCCCTTAGTCCTTGAAGCAGGAAATCAAGCTAAGCCCTCAAAACAATATCTTAAATGTCCTTTTCTTAAAAAATAAATAAAAGATTACTGGGCTTCAAAAACTACAAGTAAAAGTTATGTTGACAGCTAAAAGATTCTTTGTCATAAACTGGAAATTATCTATAATGCTTAACAAATGAATGTTGTTTAACTATAATGCCCAACTTAGTGATGATGGAATGTATGACGTAAAACTAAGAGACTAAGCAGATATCTTCTAAAAAGTCTGGCGTCAGTACACACAACTTTCTTGCTGAAAATGCTGTGCAGTTAACAGTTATCTGTCGTGGCCTTCCCTATTTAGGTGCTCCCTTCTTTAATTCCTTTGTATGCTGCTTTGTAGTCTGTATATCTGCGTTATAATATCTTGATCTCATTAACTGTAGGAACCAAAATGTGAGGTTTATAGTCGAAGGTTTGTGTATTTGTGGTTTGGTGGTCCACCACAAAACTGGCCATATGCCTGATATACAACCTTTGGACAGGGCGACAAACACCTCTTTGCCTGCCCGAGACACTAATATGAATGCATTCCATGTGAGCAATTTGCAGCTGCTAGAACTGGGTAAAGTTTGTATATTTTACAATAGCATTTAACTTAATGAGTCCTGTCACAACTTGCTGCTTAAACACTGAAATAGAAAAAGTATATTTTATTTGATGGCTTTCAACATAAATTATATTAAAGCATATTTTAAAACAGTTCACTTGGGTGAATAGTACCTGCTAGTAGACCACTATGTTTAGAAATTTGAAGTTTTTGTTATTGTGTCCTAGGTTCACCTTAAGGCAATCATTGCTTTGTGTCCAAAGGCACTTTGCATGCTGTGGTTTGTGGGACAAGATTTTGAATTCTAAAAGCGAAAATACAAGTCCCAGGTTGCAATGTGATGTTGACTTCAACGTTCGGACTAGTTTGAAGTGTCACACTTGATATGGGGCCACTTAGCAGCTGTGAATCTCTACACAACAGTACTTTTGTGTAAGCATAAAATAAGTGAAGAGCAAGCTGAAAGAATCCGATTTGAAATGTTCAAGAATGCAGTAAACACAATAATTTGGTGGTGTTAGGAAGTTTAAAATTCCCAGAAGGCATCATCTTGTGGCCATGGATGACCACATTTTACAGTGCCCATTTTAGGATGGACTAGGTGAATGACCCTCAGCTCTGTGTGGGCACTGATGAATATTGTGAAGTCTTGAAGAGTCCTGTAAAAGCACACAGGAGATCACCAAGGACGGGTATCATATGATACAATATTTGTGTACGCAGTTGCATGGCCACATTCAAGCATGAAAGTGTTTACTTTTGGTATCAAAAGCCTGTATAAAATACTGTTCCAGGCCTCCTTGATCCTGGTGATAGACTAAACATGTAAATCATGAAGCCTTCACGTGCTTGAGACAAAATTATACAATAAGCAATAATTTCTTTTTTTTTTGTTAACACTTTTCAGTTGCTTAATTTTCTCATACACAGAAAAACCTTTAATTGAGAATGCATTTATTGAACACTCACTGGAACACAACACTCACGCAACAAACAGCTCTCTGGCACGGTACCTGGCTGCATGAGTCAGTGGCTCTGCGGGGCTTTGGAAAGTGGGACCTTATTGGTGTTTTGGTGTTTCGCAGTTGGGTGATGTATGGTCGGGGACACATATGCGATCTTTTTAGGAACTCCCAGACATCTACGCTCTTGTTATTACCTTCACCTGCAAAATGCCCTTCAATCCCGATGTTTCTCAGACTGATCCCCTCCCAGAGTTCAGCCCGATGGAATCCAAGCTCCTCATGGATGCATTGGGCAGGTGTGCGGTTTCCAAAATCTACCCCACATTATTTATTAATTCCCCAGGCACTTTGGACCACCTTAGAACCCAGTGGGAAGACTGGTTGGGTTCTCTTGAGGAAGACGGCATGCACTGATAGCGCTTATAGTCATTACTATCTCCTCCAGGCTGCGCCTGATTCAAACATATTACCTTTATGGTGCGTACCTTTCCCTGGCTAGAGTACACTTAGTGGGTCTCCTCCCTGAACCTACTTGTCCTCGTTGTAGAGCTGAGCCTGCCAATTCTTACCACATGGTGTGGCTGTGTTCCAGAATTCAAGTTTTTTGGTCCGCCGTGGTGGGTGAGCTAACCGATGTGGTGGGATGGGAAGTCCCGCTTTTTGTTGGGAGTCCTTGATGGCTCCATGGGAACTAGAGCCAATCGCGCATTCTTGGGTACGGCCCTTATGGTTGCCAAACGAGACATTGCCAGTCACTGGAAAAACCCCGCACTCTCACAATGGCGACTGGAGTGGGGGCGAGGGGTGGTGGTGTGCACAACAAAAGAAACCGGCCTATGAAGCCTGGGGTTGGTCTTTAAAACACGGTCGAGTATGGGGGAAATGGTTTGGTCAATGCCCCATGGGTTACGATTCGAGACTGGGCAAGCAGGTGTTGCTCCATGTCATGACATTGCGCAATTTAATAGCCTGGATGTGGTCCTATGCTGTATTATCTCTGTGATATGCTAATCGTGTGTCTTGTTAACTTTTACTGCAAAACCCAACCAAGCCAGTTTATCGAAAAAAAGTGAATGCATTTATTGAATGCAGTATTTCCACCTTAAATGGTAAAGATCTTAGTGGTGTGCTGTCAGGTTGGAAATCATGTAATTCTGGTAGCCTCGTCCCCCCATTTCTCCATATTTCCCACTCTGCTCTGTACCCCACCACTGTACTAGGAAATGGTAGATTATATACATGAGGGTACTTTGAGACGACAAGTGGTTAAATGAGATGTTGATGATGGTTTTCATTCTTCTACACAGGCATCTCGTTGTTTCGGAAAAACTAGAGGAAATCCAGTCCTTCCGAAAGCTGACTTGTCTGGATCTGTCTTTTTGCAAACTCGGAGATGGCCACGAACTGCTTGAGCATCTCACCACTGAAGCCATGTCCAGGTGATCATTTTTTACCAACCATGGAAAGTGTTAACTAACTATACTCTGTAAAGTCAAGTGATTGCTTTGCATTTTCTTAATTGTAAAACATTTTTCAGTTTAAAGATTGACAGCTGCAGTAAATCATGATTCATAAGAACAATATTCACGTCATCATGTCAGTCTACTTGCAACCAATTCCCGGACATAACTACACAATACAAATGGCACATTTCTCTGTTTTTGAAATCTTTCTAGGAATCTTATTTAATAGCACTCTTCAGGCTACTAAAAAGCATTTTAGCAAGGGGACATAGCATTATTAGAATTTTAGTTCAAATTGATTGTTATTAGGGAAATCTAGACACTTTATAAATGTAATCTTGATCCCACGTTTATAGTGAAAATATTGCCTTTAGCAGCCCTTTCTAGAGTTTCGTTTTTTACCCACCAATGCGATAACTTTCTAATAGCACAACCTAAACAAATAAACAGATTATCTGGCAAATACTTAAATGGGTATTTACAAAAAGAGTGTTGGTGATCCAATACGGTCTATTCCAGCTTAAACTCTTGATAAAAACCCTGCCAAGCTCACTTGGAGATCCCACCTATAACCACTTGTAACTGAAATGTGAGGAACTGCAAGACTTCAATGTGTGAGGCCCTGCTGTAACTGTTGCCCACTGAGGTGCAGCTGCTAGGGGAGGCAGCAAGTCGCTGATTTGTGGGCGTGGCAGTGCTGTGCATCACTTGAGGCTTCTGACAATGGGATTTTTTTTTATTACAACCATCAGTGTTGCCATGCCTTCTAAACTACCAGATCTCTCAGTAACTTAGGTTCATTTAGCTATCTCTTGCCTTGTTTTGTTCTTCTTAAGTTAGAACCTCAGGCATGTTAGCTTGGTAACAATCAATTAACTCACATTGTAGGCCACATTCACCAGTCACTTATGTTTCTACTCCCTGAGTAAAACCAGCCAGTTTGGGTAAGCTCTGTGTTGTAATTCAAGATTTCCTTCAGTTTTAATTTGGTGGATTATCTTTGTACTATTTCTTTGCTCCTTTTTAGGTCTCGCCTGGCGTAAGCAGCGCGCAGCACTGCTCTCGCCATGCGAGGGCTTTTTGTAATCGATTCAAGATGTGCACGCGTACGGAGGGACAAAAAATGCACGCGCATGTGGACAGCCCGACGCCATCTTTGTTTACTTTAATTAGCGTACCGGTGGACAAAATGTGCACGCGTATGGACAAGAGATGTGCACACGCGCGCGCAGGGCGGCGTGCTTTCGCTTTTCCTCCCTCCCCCCGTCGGGACATGGTGTCTTTTAATTTGCCGCTAAGCACTTTTTTCTTGTCTCGTTTATTTATATTTTCGCGGCACACCGCGCTCGCGCTCCGCCTTCACAGCTTGCTTTTGGAATGTATGTATGTTTTTTTTCGCTTTGAAACTGTTTCTTTATGTTTGAAACTGAGCCATGTTGGTTAATTGTTTCCGCATTACTTTTCTGTCTGCCAGATTGTAATAGTTTTCTTTTTATATTCATTGTGCTTATGCTTTTAAAATACGTATGCTTACTGTTTATTTATGTTTAAATTGAATGTGCAGTGCAGCGCTGCACACGAGCCCCACCTCTCGCACATCCACAGCTGCGGACGTCACGACCCCTGCCTGCTCACAGAGAATTGTGTGATAGGCGCAACATTTTTGAAAGATCCATGAGCCTACTAACGCTGCCCCATTTGACGACTTGTATAGTCGATCCCTGGACACCATGATTGGTTCCTAATTGATAAATGCTGCTTCTGCACACACTCGTGCTCATCCCCTGCACTTGGTAAACAGATCTCCCGAATGACCACCCGCCATTGTCTGTGTTAAATACCCTCCGTAATGCCTCCCACCCCGCACAATTAACTAAGTGGTCTGGCATGCCCAGCGCAACTGCTTGTTATCAGCCCACGACACTGTTATGCATGTTGCCCTATCACGAGCCCTCTGTTTCCTCCCACCGTCCCTCCAATCACCAGTCATACCGAAAACACAACTTTTCAAACCATCCACTGCACTTGGTAAACAGATCACCCAAATGGCCACCCGCCATTGTCCGTGTTGAATACCCTCCGTGTTGCCTCCCACCCCATAAAAAAATTTAAGTGGTCTGGCATGCCTAGCGCGGGCTGCTTCTATCAGCCCACGCCACTGTTATCCATGTTTCCCCACCACAAGCTCTCTGTGTTTCCTCCCGGCATCCCTCCAATCACCAGTCACACCGAAAACACAACTTTCAAACCGAAGGCATCCTACCTACCCATAAATATCTTTGAAAAAGCACGATAAGAGGCTTTTTACAAGTAGCTCTTTCCTGACTTGCAGAGCCCTAAGTATCAGTAAATGTCGAAGCTTGCCCGTGCTTGGTGAATAAATTAGGGCGCTTGCATGGAAATAATTATTTAAATATGGTACATTATATGAAAGAATTTCTCAAAATCATTGGGATGTTTACAATCAAACCAAAATACTGACACACACCGCTGCTGTGCAAGCAGACTGGCGTTCATTTCCGTAATCTATTTTTTTTAATAACGTTCTTAATGTGCTTGCTCCCTTGTTTAAATTACATACATTATGTACAAAAATGCCTTGGCGAACGTGGTCATGTGCCCACATATGCACATATAAAACAAACACTAGGGCACGCAATGTAACAGCAAACAACGAGCATGCATCCATTCCTAATTATGAGCTAAACGTGTAGAAGTGAAAGCAGCCAGCACCGTGATGAAGCCAACAGCGCGAAAATCACTACATTATTTGGAAACCTTATTAGCTCCTGTGATGTTTTGCTTTGCAGACTCAGTTAGTGCTCTCCAAGTATATAGTTGCAGCACTTCAAGCCACTAAATGCAGCTGCTCACCAACAGACCCTGCGCACGCGCACCAGTACCAGAACATTCCTACAAATGAACAGCTCTTGAATCACCCTCCGAGCACTCACTGCGCTCCACTTCATTTCTCAAGGTCAATATCTGAAAGTTTTAAATAAGAAATAGTGGCGCTGAATAACATCGAGGGATCTTTTTTGTTTTCACAAATGCTGTATGTGGAAATGGTGTTTTCATGGACCCAATATCCATTTTAACAAAGTTGCGTAAACGGACAAAGTCAATTCTAGCTTTTCCTTCTGCAAACCCTCCCTCAGTCTGAAGCTTGATGAGCGATAACTTTTTGAAGTTTGTGCTCAGCACGTTTCTTTAGTGCACAGAAATTCTGGCCAGGGATCTAATTTACAAAAATATGGAGCTGTCGTCAGGGCTTTAAGTGGGATGTAAAAACTCAGGGGTCTCTCAAAGGGGCGTGGCCAATGTAATTACAGTTGCGGCTTAAAAACACATAAGCTAAAAATCTGTGCTTAGCATAGTGTGCTGGTTCTGTCACTGCATCCAGATATATAATAGAACAAGTAACATCATACCTACAACAAGTCGGGACTATTGGCTTTGTCAATTAGTAACAAGTAACAAGCATTGGCATAGCCAATAGGTCTCGCCTTTGGGACCTTATAAGTATTTGGCTATGCAGCACATTATCCTGAGTGCTACAACATCTACTGTTACTTCTCGTGCCACTGGTGAACAGTCACACACACCCAAGGATGGGCTTCCGTGCTGTTTAATGAACATATGATAAAGTCTCTTAAAAATTCAAAAAAGTGTAATTCTTTAACAAAGATGCTTTGACACTAATATGCACGTTATAGCACTGCTTTCAGAAGTACTAATTTAATGTCTTTTTTTGTACGAGTGGCAGTCTGAACTTATATACCTGGAAGTGCTTTTACATGCAATACTGAAGAAAAAAAGAGTTTTAGTGAAATAAGATATAACATAGGCATATTAAACAATGACATATTAAATACCCAAACCCCTAAAGCATTAAAAAGTAAACAATTACTTTGATTAAGCTCTTAAAAAAATCAGCAAATAAAACGCCTCAAAAACCTATTAAAACTGCATTAAATGGGGAAATACTGTTGATACTGTATTTTAAACTGTAAAGGTAATTTGAAGATGTACACAAGCAAATTAGGAGTCGTTCCTTTCACTGCAAAATACAAGCATTGGAAATGCAATAGGGTTCACATTTGGTTGAGTTATAGCTATTGGCCTTGTAATAGACAATGTCTTTTACCCATGTGTTATGGAGTGGACGTATTTGGTGTGTAGTGGAATTATGTGGGTTGGATTGGAATTGTTGGGTTGTGGAATTGTATGGCGTGTAATTGTGTGGTGTAGAGTGCGTTTGTGTAGTGGAACTATGTGGCATGGTGTGTTGTGGAATTATGTGGATAGTAATTATGTGGTATTGATTGTACTGAAATTATGTGGAGTGGGATTGTGTGTTATGAGTGTAATTATATGGAATGGTATTTTGTGTTGTGAAGTGGTATATAGTGGAGTTTAATTATATGGTGTGCTGTCAAATTTTGTGGCATGATTTGGAATTCTGTGGTGTGGATTGGATTATGCAGTGCGTTGTGTAATTGTGTTGTTGAGTTGAATTATGTGGTTTGGTGTCGAATTATGTGGTGTGGATTGGAATTGTGTGGAGTTGAATTGTGTGGCATGTAACTGTGTGGATAATTAACACTAACTTGTCAAAAGCAGCACACCACAGAAGCAACCACGTTCAACAATCTTGCAAGATGACCTACACCAAAACAGCAAGTATTGGAGAACACATGCACATGAAAGCACACATACAGCTGATACAACTCCACTACCATAACCCTAGCGCAGTGATCCTCACTTTATTGGTGTGTGAATACCGGCCCATGCAGCAACCCTCAGTCCAGACAGCGTAGTGCTGCAAAACACATTGCAGACAGTTCACAGACAGTGCAGCAATGCAACATCGGCCCTTTCATTCGAAGCAAAGTGTGACCTGTGGGAGCGCTGTTGCTCTCCATTAACCCATGCATGCCACTGGTGCTCGGTATACACCCGTGGCCCGCAGTGTATGCCTCCACCGGGTACACTAGCTAGTCACGCTTCAAAACAAACCCATAATGTCTAACCCTATGCAACACCATTTACGCATCCTTTTTTGCAGTTATATACTGTAGGAGTTTATTGTGTACACAGATTTCCATGTGACAGTGACTTAAATTAGCTTACAGTTGTAAACATGCCATCCCGGGAGTGAACACACTGGTACCATCTCTTTAGTTCATGGGGCCTCTACGGCCCAGGACTGCGAGTCTTGAGAAGTTCATTAGAGACAGGCTAACAATAACATTTTGACTAGCGTGTGTCCTGGGGTCTGCTCTGGAAGGGTTTGCATGTAAACGTGGGAGATGGGCGCATGTTTAGCAACAAAACTAGTACAACGTTACAACAAGCGAGCTGGCAGTATCCTCACTGCTAAAGTAACTCCGTGACTGCACTTTTCGGGCAAGGTGTACTGGAAAGAACTGCATTTTAAGGGCAACTTGGCTGGTCTAAAAAATAACATAAAAACAAATTAAAGTGAAACCCATTGGATTGAATCTTAAAGTGGGGTACCCTGGTGAGCCGGAGGAGGAGATACCAGGTCAGCACATGCTTCTGCTACTTACCTCTCATAGGCACCGCTGCCATCGCACAGACCTCCAGCCTTAGCCACAAAGAGAGCAGGCTGGCAGGGCGCCAATCAATCGGGGGTACTCTGCCCGGCTTCTTTCCACAGAGCTGCACCGACCCGCGGAGAACTGGTCTGCTCCCGAGGGCGGATGGAGATGCGGTACTCAGTGCTCACCTGCCCATTCAGTCAGCAGCATGGGGAGTACTATGGGGAATCCCGCTGATTCCGATACACTATACGGGCCGCGGTGCGGCACTATGCTGTCTGTAGCAACAGAATCCATAGTCCTCATCAGCAGTCCACTAGCCCTCAGTGCCAGGAACTAAGAACACTGGAAAACGGCAGCTGATGAAAGGCAACTACTCTTTAAACAAGCATGGACGGTAGAGTGGAGAGGGGTGTGGGGCAGCAAAACATTTAAAATAAAACAAATAATCCTAAATCACAGCGCAAGCAGAGGAGAGGCGACGACGGGCAGCAACACAAAGAAACCAGCATGATTCAAAGCTCCGAATGGGAGAAAGAAGGCGAGGCCGGCACAGGGACAAAAATGGCGGCCGCGCGGTTAAAAAAAAAATAAACAGTGGTGCGCGCGCACCACAGAGGAGCGGAGGGGGGAGGAGGGAGCGCGGCAGCCTGCTCAGCTGACCAGACGCTCGTGCGTCATGGCCTTTTGCCGGCATGTGTTTACAATTATCGCGCCCGCGTCTGGGCACGATAATTGGAAACACATGTTTGCCGTGCGTACCCATCCCAAAAAGGCCAGCCACGACGCACGAGCGTTTTTGGGACTGCTTTTCAAACTCGCTTACTAAAAGTCTTCGCCTCTAAGCAGCGCTTGCGCGCTACTCGAGGCTCGACCTAAAAACAAGCATTAAAAATGCAATAGGTCTCGCCTTTAATTAAGTTAAGTAGCAAACGTAATGGGGCAACCCAGTGTCCCTCAGAACCTGGGTATACGTATAAAAATAGAAAAATGGTTCTGTCGGGTTTTTTTTCAATTGCTTAGGATAAGTAGCGACAGCTTACTTCCAACACATATTAATGATTTGAAAAAGAATAATAAATATGTAGCACACACCAAAATTAGAATTCAATTTTGTATTCAGAAAAAATAAATCCGACAAACATGGCTGTCGCAATTTACAATTTCAATTGCAATGTGAAATACGTGACTGTGGTGAAAAAGTGACATGTGGTGATTGGTGATAAAGACAGTACACTATATACAGAAATGATTGAACGTGCAGTAGAGGGGGAGAAAAATCTTTTCATATGTCCTTATTATTTTTGCACATATGTTGCAGGACCCAATGAAAAATAGAACTGTGATCCTGGGCGTTGTGTGGACATATACAGTACGCCGACGTTTCAACCCTAAAAGTTGCGCAAAGGTGGGATGCGTCAAGGTGGGTCTTCTTCAGGGCAGGAGGGGGATGGGCAGCCAAAAGGCAGATTATCAATTGCCTCCAACTCAAAATATGGGTTTGCGAAAAATCCACATGTACCTCCACCAGCCGGTTGGAGCGCTTATTCAGTAAATGACTTGCACCAGTCGTTTGAAGTCCTGTTTTAAATGCCAGTCCGGTGAATTTCGTGATGTGGCAGAGAAACGTCCGTCCGTCTGTGGCTTTCCTCGAATGCCAGATCACGAAATTCACCGGACTGGCATTTAAAACAGGACTTCAAACGACTAGTGCAAGTCATTTACTGAATAAGCGCTCCAACCGGCTGGTGGAGGTACATGTGGATTTTCGCAAACCCATATTTTGAGTTGGAGGCAATTGATAATCTGCCTTTGGCTGCCCATCCCCTCCTGCCCTGAAGAAGACCCACCTTGACGCATCCCACCTTTGCGCAACTTTTAGGGTTGAAACGTCGGCATACTGTATATGTCCACACAACGCCCAGGATCACAGTTCTATTTTTCATTGGGTCCTGCAACATATGTGCAAAAATAATAAGGACATATGAAAAGATTTTTCTCCCCCTCTACTGCACGGTCAATCATTTCTGTATATAGTGTACTGTCTTTATCACCAATCACCACATGTCACTTTTTCACCACAGTCACGTATTTCACATTGCAATTGAAATTGTAAATTGCGACAGCCATGTTTGTCTGATTTATTTTTTTCTGAATACAAAATTGAATTCTAATTTTGGTGTTTGCTACATATTTATTATTCTTTTTCAAATCATTAATATGTGTTGGAAGTAAGCTGTCGCTACTTATCCTAAGCAATTGAAAAAAAAACCGACAGAACCATTTTTCTATTTTTAATTAAGTTAAAGCCATTTGCTTTGCTATACAATACCATTAGCAAAGCAATGGCTTTAACTTAATAAAAGGCGAGACCTATTGCATTTTCAATGCTTGTTATGGATGGTTACCAGAACAGAACCGTTTAGGTTTTGTCTGGCTTTCATGACTTTGTACAGTGATAAAGTGATGTTTATAGCCATACATTATATGCCTCCTTTAATTGAGGGTATTGTTTATTACAGTTCCCAATAAGCGGTAGCGTGATATTTTGGACGTTTGAAAGGCCATTATATCCTTTTTAGGTCTCGCCTACGCAGCGCGCATGCGTTGCTTAGGAGGACCTTTAGCCGTCGCTCTGCTCTTTTTGGAAGCACACACTTGTGCTTGTGGCGGCATCCAGCTTGCGGGAGCGAGCAGGGGCGCGCCACAAGCACGAGTGCAGTGCTTCAAAAAAGAGCAGAGCGACGGCTAAAGGTCCTTGGGCTTCTTTTGGTAGGACGTGCACATTTTTGGGCTTCTTTCCAAGGCTAATCCTGCTTGTTTTTGATTCGATGGCTGGTGGTGCATATAAATCGGTAAACTTGTTATGTTTGCAGTTATGTACATTTTTATATGCTACCAAGCAATTCTACCCCGGCAAACCGCACTTCAGAGGGTCCATACTGCCGCCCGCTTTCATATTTAAAACGCAGGCAACACGCTTTATTTTTGATCACGGCACCCGCGTTCCTGTATTTTCTTTTTAAATGCCTGCACATAACAATTTTTATGCACGGGCGCTGTGCTTTGTTTGAGCACGGCGCCCGCTTTTATATTTATAAAAGTGTGGTTTACACACTAAGCAAGTTTCGTTTTGCTTGTTTTTTGCTTGCGCTTCTCCCGCGCTTCTTGTTGTTGTTTGTTTACTCTCTTGTGCTCAGCTGTCCTCCACACAAGTCCGCCTTTGTGTACGCAGGGAGCAGATTTGTTGTTGTTTGTAAAGCACATTTCTGGGCTGGTGAACACAGATGCTTTCATACATCTGGACTGCTCTGGTCCCCTCCGCCTCAGCACTTCACCTGGAGCTTGTCTGGGTTTCTTGAGATGCCCGGCCGTGTATTCTGGGAGATTACAGTGCTAATGCCAGGCGGTACCGTTTTCATCCGATAACCGCGAGCATGCAGCACAGTTGTGTGTTGTGGTAGATTCCTAGGGTTTATCGGTAGCAGAGTCTCTCGCACGTTAATAGAGCTGGGACCGGACTTGTGCTTACTCCCCTCAGGGGCTCCCATTGTAAACACTGCCACCGAAGTTTCCACTTCCGGGTTTACTCGTGCTCTCCGCTTTGACTTCCTGGATGTATGACGTAGATTATCCATACCTGCGTCAGTAGAAGTTCAAAAGTAGGCTTCTATGTTCTGTAATCCGCTGTGGCTCTCCAATAGATGCTTCAGCCCTATAAGCTCAGGAGTGCTCCTCAGACCGGGCTTAGCGAGCTGTGACGTCGCAGAATGCTTAGCGAGCTGTGACGTGGCAGAATGCTTGGTGAGTTGTGACGTGGCAGAATGCTTGGTGAGTTGTGACGTGGCAGAATGCTTGGCGAGCTGTGACGTGGCAGAATGCTTGGCGAGTTGTGACGTGGCAGAATGTTTGGTGCGCTGTGACGTGGCAGAATGCTTGGTGAGCAGTGACGTGGCAGAATGCTTGGTGAGCTGTGACGTGGCAGAATGCTTGGTGAGCTGTGACGTGGCAGAATGCTTGGCGAGCTGTGACGTGGCAGAATGCTTGGTGAGCTGTGGCAGAATGCTTGGCGAGTTGTGACGTGGCAGAATGCTTGGCGAGTTGTGACCTGGCAGAATGCTTTGTGAGCTGTGACGTGGAAGGCACGAGCACTGTGGTAAATGCCCAGCACAGCAGTCTTGTTGCTTTTCTGGAGTTTCGTAGAAGGTCCCCACGCTGCATTAGAGCAGTCACACTTTTTTTCTGAGCAATGTTGCAGAATGCTTAGCTATCTGCATTGTTATATTGTCTCCCTTTTTGAAGAGTGTGTAAGAATACTGGAACACAGCAGGCGCGCTCCCTTCCTGAGCACTGTTGTGGGATGCTCACCAAGAGAATTTTGACAGAACGGCGATGGGCGTGGTGTTCCAAGCGGACTACGTTTCATATCAATGCGACGCATAGTTTGGCCAGCTGTGACATAGTAGGCCTGCTCAATTTGTCTAAGCATATTAGATGTTCAACAAACATTGGCATAGCCAATAGGTCTCGCTTTTGGGACCTTATAAGTATTTAGCTATGCAGCACAATATCCTTGGTGCAACAACAACTGTTGCATGGCTAAACACTTATAAGGTCCCAAAGGCGAGACCTATTGGCTATGCCAATGCTTGTTATGTTAGACGTTGTCAAGTATCATCAATTCTGTACACCAAATGAACTATTCTATTGCTCTGTGCCATCGTCCGGATTGTGAAGTCATTTCACCTCCTCTTCTTGTGGAAGGTGGTTCTATTGTGCACTGGCAACAACACTGTAATATTTAACTAGAGCAAGCAAGGGGCCCCAGTGTACTCACTTTCGCTGCCTTGCTGTGGACTTATGGGACAGGGCTCTATGCAAGACGTCTCCTTTGCCAATGTCCATCTGACATGAACCAAGAAGATGAACCTGCTCATAAGACTCCATCAGGTTGTTCATGAATATAAGCTAACGCTTAGGCCTCAAACTTGAGCTTTGGATCTTACAAACTCTCATTGGGTGACTTTGATGACCACTTTCAAATGCCCACCAGATGGTGACACAGGTAAAGAGCGACTAGGGGAGGTCTATCTGAGCTGCAAAGTGAGATCCCTATTATTTCAGGTTTGTAGTATCCATTTAAATTACTGTGCCAACATGGCAATCCTACCATGTTAAGTTAGTGATTATCACAAAATAAATTAATTTGGAGTGTACTTGTGTACAGTAAAACATATTTTCTTAAGTGCTTGAGTGTGCATGCTATCAGTCTAAAGACGTATGTTTCTGATGGATACTTCTTCCTGCAGATACAACACATATCCTCCAAGTGGCAAAATGGATCCACGTTTGTTTCCCCATGCAATAGCTTACCAGGGTACCCAGGTGGCTCCAGTCACTCCGGTCGTGACTACCCTGACCAAGATGTTTATTGGTGCTGTAAAATTATATCCCTTTCAGACACGCACAACATCTGTATGTGGCCTTTAACTCCTCTTCATTGATGCACTTTAAGGCCATCAGAAAGCCAAATTATTTCTGGCAAAAACTTGCAGGGATACAGTGAAGCATCCCTCTTCCCATTCAACTTCAGGCATGTCCTCTTACAGGAAACGAGAAGAAAGATCTTCCTACAAAAAACCACCGAAGGGGGCATAGGAAAGAGAAATCCTCTTTTTTTCTTGAGAAATATTCGGAGCTTGTGTTGGTATTCACTGATGCCAGATATTCTGGTCGTGGTTTGGATTAGTGTAACACTAATGTGCCTCATTCAATAGAACAGCAGGAAATGTACGACCATAGTGTTTCATATTAACAATTACTGCAGACGAGATTAATCACGGGGATTTTTGCAGATGTATCAATTCTCTATCCATATTTTTAGAATATATTTTGCACCGATTTTCGCAACCTTTTCTCACAGAACAATACTGCAAGACCACATTTCTCTTTACACAGCTTCATTTATTTTGTTTTTGGGCACAGATAATTGTTGCCTCCCTCCCCATTTCTGTAGTTAATATCTTGGCCATTGACAACAAATACTTGATGGTCCAGATAAATTCCTCGACATAGGTACTTCATATTATTTATTTTGATTAGTTCCTGTTCTTCATTTTTTCTGTTTCAGGCTCCTAAAAGATCTCATACCGACTAAACCTCTAACTCATACAATATTACCTTGTCAGTAAATTGCTTCCCTCGACACACAGCTCTGCCTTGTAGCTGTTGCCCCCTGACCATTTCAGGTCCTAAGTTAGAGGCCCTCCTCCACCCTCAGGCACCCGTCTCCGCCTCATCCCTGGTGGTCCAATGGGTGAGCATCTCTGCTCTGCTATCTGCCCTCTGTTTTTCTGCTTTCTGCCTTTCTGCTTTCTGCCTTTTTGCTCCTCTGCTCTTTTTTCCCCTTCCTTTTATCTATTACTGCTTTTTTCACTTTCTCTAATTTCTCCTCTTTTTTTGTGCCTTTATTTCCCTTTCTGTGTTCTTGCTGCTGCTTGTCCCCCTCGCCCCAGCCCCCCTCCAGCACCGTTTTCCCGCTTCCCAGCTGTCCAGCCCTCCCCAAACACTACTTAATGGTGGCCGCCGGGCGGTGAAGGAGCGATCTTACTGACCTTGTCAGTAAATTGCTTCCCTCGTCGCACAGCTCCGCCTGGTAGCTGTTGCCCCCTGACCCTTTCAGGTCTTAAGTTCGAGGGCCTCCTCCGCCTGCACCTCATCTCTGGTGGTCCAGTGCAGAGCATCTCTACTCCTGCTCTCTGCTTTTCTGCTTTCTACCTTTTTGCTTCTCTCCTCTTTTTTCACCTTCCTTTGATCTATTATTGCTTTTTTCCCCTCTCTTTAATTTCTCCTCTTTTTTGCAGCTTTTTTCCCTTTCCATACCCTTGCCGCTTCTCGCCCCCCGCGACCCCGCCCCCCTCAGCACCATTTTCCTGCCTCCGAGTTGTCCAGCCCTCCCCAAACACTACTTAATGGTGGCTGCTCCCCATCCGCGCAGCGGATGCACGTCAAAGGTGCGCCAAAGGCAAGCCCGTCTGCGCCTGGACCGTGCCCAGCGCCACGGACCCTGGTCCTTGGACCATCCACTGCTATGACTCCAGCACCCTCCACGCTCTCAACACCGGACGCCCCACCGTCTGGCACATCGCATCGCCGTATAACACCCAAGGGGGCTCTTTCTCCTGCCGCAACGGCACCTTTGCCTGCCACCACACAGCAGACCCACCTGCAAAAACCAAACCCGACCGCCTGAGCTGTATCTTCTCAACACACGCTCCCTCCATAAGCATGCCGTGGAGATCTGGGACCTTCTAGACTTCGTCTCACCCGACATCGCCTTCCTCATGAAAACCTGAATGAACTCTACCACAGCTCGGGACATCGTTTGTGTATGATCATGTATAGTGAGCACATTCTTTATCGAAATGGCAAAAAATACTGTAAGGTTTACCTGCAGTCTTGCTTGGGAATACTTGCATGAGTTTGTTTTAAGGAACGTAGGGACATAGTTCAGCCCCCTTGCACCAGTGGCGCTGGAACTAATTTCAATATGAGGGTGCTGACATCAGTGTTACATTACTGAAGTCACAGGAACTGTGAAAAATCCTAGCTTCACACAAAGTGTAGCAAATGTATTCAGCAGGAGAGTGCTTATGGTGTAGTATGTAGCTGGTGGTGCATTTTGGAGCACACTTTTGCAAATATATTACCAAAGTATCCTGTTGTAGCGCACTGTGGCTTCAGAATTACAACAAAGTGCTTTCTTTTTGCTTTCTTAACTGCTGATATATCGTGAAATATGTGTTTGCTCATTTACAAGTATGTACATTTTGTTGTGTGTACAAACAAATTACATCGTAAGTCTTTCATTTCACTCTCCGTGTACCCCAGCAAGATGGTCACATAGTTCATGTGAAACCCCGAAACCGGTCCTAGGATGCTTGTTTCCGGTCCAGGGAGGACCTGGCTTGGCAGTTCGGGCTGGACTGTTCCCATGAGACACAGGGTCAAGACTGATTTGCATATGGCCAGGTACAAACTGGGGTGGCATGGTGAGCAAAAGAATGATGGATTTAATCCAGATCTCTTGACTAGGAGTGAATGTTTTGATTTGTTCTGCATTCCGTCCATTAACTGTGTGTCTTTTGCTTTCTCGCCCTAAGTGTGCCGAGTATGCCCAGACGTGGGTCCGGGGCTCACTGTGCCACTGGATTCAAGCTATCCTGGCTGATGAAGGGTGAAACCCCGAAACCGGTCCTAGGATGCTTGTTTCTGGTCCAGGGAGGACCTGGCTTGGCAGTTCGGGCTGGACTGTTCCCATGACGCACAGGGTCAAGACTGATTTGCATATGGCCAAGTCTAAACTGGGGTGGCATGGTGAGCAAATAAATGATGGATTTAACCCAAATCTCTTGACTGGGGGTGAATGTTTTGATTTGTTCTGCATTCCGTCCATCCACTTGTGTGTCTTTTACAAAAAAAAGCATTTGTTTGTGAAGTTCACAAACAAATGTTTATTTTTTTTAATGGAAGCGCCCCATGCTGTGCTTTTACTTTAATGGCGGCCACGCCCCTATCTTTAGACTTGGCTCGCTGTAACCTGAATACGGCAAACAGCGTCTAAAGAAAGGGGTGTGGCCACTATTAAAGTGAAAGCATGTTATGGGGCGCTTTCACTGGAAAAAAAAAAAAGATTTCGTAGCGCGACCGCTAAAGTTAAAGCGGACCACGCTGACAAATACAATAAATGAAGAAGTGCGGCCATAACAGCGGACCTCGCTGGCAAATTAAATAAATAAAGAAGCGCGGTCACTATATGTAAAGCGGACCGCGCTGCAAAAGTAAATAAATAACGATTTGCAATGCAATAGGTCTCGCATTTATGCAAGTTTGAGCTATTGGCATTGCAAATGACAATGCGTTTTATTTATGTTTTGGTTTTTAAAACATAAATAAAAGGCATTGTCATTTATAATGCCAATAGCTCAAACTCGCGTAAATGCGAGACCTATTGTATTGCAAATGCTTGTTAAACCCGCCCTGAATTATATCGGCCACACCCCTATGAGAGACCCGCCAGTTTTTTCATCCCACTTAAAGCCCTGGTGTTAATGCAAAGTCTCTGACTGCAGTGCTTTTGGGCTGATTTACTGTCTCGCCCTGAGAGCCTACTCCAAAGCAGGAATGTCGCTCTTCAGTTGAGCTGATTTTCTTTTCCCCTTGGGAACTGCGAAGGCTGGCCTTGAATTGCCGAGATAAGTCCAGCACAGAGGGTGGAACGAAAAAAAAAACCACGAACTTGAAATGTAAAATTAACACAACACTGGAGCCCCCGGCACTGAAGAAACAGGACAGGTAGGAATTTTTCATAATTCAAAATGCATGGAGTTAAATTAAGAGAAAGGGGAGAGTAAGAACGAAACTGAAAGGCAGAGGGAGGAAGTATTAAATATGCCAGAAGGAAGAACGACCGACCCGTGCAGCGATTGAAGAAAAGCCAAGTGGGCCTGCTGGAGGAAATAAGGCTGCGACAGCGTGCTGAGAGGAGGAGCGCGAGAGACTTCCGGCAGCTGCTGTCCTTATAGCGTGAAGATAGGAGACGCGCTAGGAGATCAGCGTGGATGCTGGTGCATTTTTTATTGTTTTAAAAAAAATATTTAATAAACAAACAAAAAATTATCATGTGCCCAGAAAAGGAGAGAGGAGGGACGAGGCAGAGAGGAGGGACGGGGCGGGAGCAAAGGTAAGACGGACGGGTACTGCTCGCGCACGGAGTACATTAATGATATTTATAAAGGGAATGAGCAGCAGCGGGTAAGCGAGAAACTGGTTTTATATAGCGCAAACTACACCTGAAGGTATCTGAGTGCTTTATATGAGCACCAGTTGCGTTATCGACACGTTGGACGGCCCCGGCGGCGCCTGAGGGAGATGGCGACAGGAGGACGCGGCGCCGCCTGGGGTCCGTAAACAAGCTGTCGCCATTGTGAAAAAAAAATAGTGCCTACTGACTAATTAAGGAGACAGTGTAACGCCGCAAGTAAATCATCCAGTCCGGATGGGCCGTCCAAAAAGGAGACAGGGCGGTAACAAAGAAGCCTCATTTTCAATCAGAGGCCACCGTTTAGCATAAACGATGACGCCAGCCAATCAAAAAGATGGGCGTGGCTTCAACTCCACTTCTGAAATATCCCGATTACAGGAAGCCTCGCAGAGCGAGCAGCGCATGCGCGCTGCTACGCAGGTCTGCGAGACCTAAAGAAGTGCGGCCAAAGTAAATAAATAAAGACGCGCGGCCACTATTGTTAATGCGGACCGCTATTACTAATTAAAATATAAAAGCATGCGGCGTGCTGCCTTGTAGGAAAGCAAGTTGTGGGAGGAATAGAGGAAAATCATTAAAGAAGATAGTGCTCACAGACTGTGTAACAACACAAGTAAAAAGTCCAGTCCTCATGGGAGGTTACAAATGCAGACAAAGCGGTACCAAGGAGGGAATACTAAGCCTATTGATGAATCAAATGCAACAATTTAGAAAGGACAGCAACAGGAACAATTGAAAATCTGGGCAGGAAATGGGCGGAGATTCAAGTCCCTACCTGAATACAGCATGCCTCACAGAGCAGTGCATGCGCTGCCGAGGCTCAACCTAAAAATGTCCTTAGACCTAATACTTATGTTTCCTTCCTCTCAAAGTACAACTCGGTGGACTGTGTATCTACTTCCAGCAATATTAATTATGTAACTTGGGAGTGCCTACCCCACGGAATCCACCCACAACCGTGATACCAGACTGACAAGAAAATCTTTTTCCTGTACAATTGGCTCACTGGTTAGGACTTGGCAGATGTGGGGATATAATAATCTGAACTGATTTGTCTGAGATCATTTTGATAAAGGACAGGCTGTTGGTAGCCGTTGAGAGTAATTTCTGCCTGGCAAAAAAGTTTTGCGCCTGTGAAGGATGCACTGTACAACGTTGCCCAACAAGAAAACTACAGTTCCCAGAAATCCTTGAGTTCTCATGACGTTTGGAAATGGTGACCGCCATCTTGAATCTTTGGGTATATCTTTCCACGTGTTCCAAGGTGTCCTAGCTAGACAATCTTGCTATAATAGTGGTGCAGACAGAACCCTGCACTTGGGTTTGTTCGGAGAACCATTGTACAACATTTACTTCAGAGCACAATATTCAGCAATCAAAACAGACTTTGCAGATATTGGGAAGCTTAGAACATTTAAGGTTGTTAATTAATTTACAGATGCAGTCACAGAACTTAAAGGAACTAACTTTATAATTTCAAAGGAGTCTAAGTTCTCACAGCTGTAGGTAGTTATCTTATCAGTAGAGAAGGAGGATAGTTTAACATGAAAGTTTACTGAATCATGTTATACTGGAGGTTTGGCCATATCGGCTTCTCTTAAAGAACACAGAGTGGGTTACTCCGAGATACCCCTGAGGTATATCATATCTACTGCTAGGTTAGATGCCATGCGTCACACAGCAGATTGCTAGAGATATCCATTTGTTTTAGGTCCACAGATGTCAATGCCTAGCAGAGTGATGAGTAAGAGGATGATATCCAGTGTCTGTTTTCTCTCTTATTCCATTTCCCTTTTGCCGTTTTCACTATTGACCTGCTGTTTGGGGGTTGGTGGATGCAGTGAGGAGCAAAAGCATGCATCGCTCCCTTGGGATTTAGAGTACAAGGTTAGTGCTCTCTGTCAGCCAGGCTAGCTTCTTCCCTACCTGTATGATCTGCCTGTACATTCTGCATGTTGACTCAAAGACTGGCAACTGACCGAGTGGTCCTAATGCTCACCAAAGCAGCTAAAAGAAAACACGTCAGAAAATAACAAATACAAAAATATATTGGTGTACAGTGTTCATCATGTTTTTAGCAGTAAAATGTGTTTTAATTAGCAGAATAATATTATTCAAATAGTTATGTACACAGTGATTTGGGATTTTGTATGTACTAGTAAGTTAACCAGTAAAAGGGGCATGGCTAGAACATCTGTTCGACCACAGGCTCCGATGCAACCATGCTCATCTCCCCAATCCTCCTTTTTTAGGTCGAGCCTAGCGCAGCGCGCATGCGCTGCTCAATGGGAGGCTTCTTGTGAGCACTCCAAACTTCCCCGTGTGGGTGTGACTCCGCGCACACATTTGATTGGTCTTTGCGTGTGGCTTTCAATAATGAAAGCACGCAAATGGCCAAAGGCGGGTGCATGTCCCACCTCTTCTTAATTAGGTCGAGCCTAGCGCAGCGCACATGCGCTGCTTTATGGGAGGCTTCTTGTGAGCACTCCAAACTTCCCCGTGTGGGTGTGACTCCGCCCACACTTTTGATTGGCCTTTGCGTGTGGCTTTCAATAATGAAAGCACGCAAATGGCCAAAGGCGGGTGCGTGTCCCACCTCTTCTTAAAATGTTCCCTCCCACGGCTTTTGGGTCTCGGGAGCGAGCAGCGGCGCACAGGGTGCAGGTGCATTCCTTCTCGCGTCGTGGATCAGGTTACAATAAACACAGCGCGGTCGCTTTCACTTTCGCGGCCCTGCTTGTTTAAACATTATGATGCACGTTGTCTCATGAAACTACGGGATCTGCATACACTTTATTTCAGTGTATTTTCTTTTTTGTAAACATTTCAAATGGAAGGGGCTGCCTAGCATCGGCTGCAGAACATTTTGGTGTGCGGTGAGCTTGTACAGCAAAGCACTTCTTGGTCTCTGCACTGGAGCTATGTAACAGTCACTAAAATCAATAACAATCCTGTCACTTGTTTTATTTGCAGCGCGGTCGCTTTATTCTTAATGAGGGGTATCTGGCACTCACCCTCTTGCTTCCACATGCTTAGCCGCTCTCGGCATGCCGGCAGAACCCAAGCGCCTGCGGCAGGATGACGCCATGCAGAGCCGCATCGGCACTCATGCTTTAAAATAAAAAGTGTTCTCGCGTTTGTAATACATACTGCATCAAAAGTGTGCACGTTTAAAATACACACTAATGTAGTAGAGCAACTGTGTTTTTCTTTTAGATGCTCTGCTTTGTTGAAGTATGTATTTTAAATGTGCACACTTTTGTTGCAATATCTATTTTAAACGTGCGGAAGCGGTCACGCCGGATCGGAAGTGGCTGTTTGTTGTTTTTTTCGGGGATGGGGGCAGGAGGAGGAGGAAGTTGTCCGTGTTTCCCGCTTCAGTGTAGTTTCTTTTTTGTAAACATTTCAAATGGAAGGGGCTGCCTAGCATCGGCTGCGGAACATTTTGGTGTGCGGTGAGCTTGTACAGCAAAGCACTTCTTGGCAAGTTGGGATGGCATGCAAATGTGTTACGACTTGTGCAGAAGAGCGTGTGTGTTCGAAAACAATATGTGCTTCAGAACTTGTGGCATCTTACAATCTTCTTCGCTCCGATAATCTTTCCCATTATCATCTCCAAATCTCCCACGGTTTAGGGGGGACGCCATTCCTTTTGTAATCGTGTCTAGACAGGGACACAATATGGTTTTGTGTATCAAAATATTTATTAGTACCATGGCACCTTTGTCATCTCTTCAAACAGCCTTAGCTTTCAAAGTTTCAAAGCCCATACTTAGAATCTTGAAAGAAATTAGAAACTGCAAATCCCAGAACCTAAATAGAATTTGGCTAAAAAGCTAGGACTAAATTAAGGTTTCACCGGGGCCCACTTTAACGCCACTACTGACATGTTTGTGCAGTGACGTGTTGGAATGGAAAAAGCCCCTTAAATGTCTCTGCAGTGCAAGTGCACCTGCCTCAAGTTCATAGCAAGTTTTAACCCCTCCTCAGCACACACGCGATCATGCATGTGCACTGCATGCCTTTTCTGTGACACCGACTGTGGCCCTGTGCTGGGCTCTGTGGTCTGGAGGGACAAAACATGTGCACTCTCTATACAGAGCATAACTGTCTTCAGCTTCCTGGGCTGAAGCAGCGAGAAGGGCCTTTTTACCTGTGTCTGCCAGTGAGTATCCCTTACTGGCCTCTGCAGCACTTTTTAAATTGCTCTTCCAGTGTCCTGTAACCTGGTACTTGCTCCTATCCACACAGGAAATAAATAATGCATGTGCGTAAGTTACCACTGAAAATAGAGGATACATAGGCGCTGAAGCAGGACTGTGGACGGTACTGCAGCACCCCAAAATAACCATGCTGGAGTTCAGAAGGGGAATGAGCAATAAAGATGACTTTTTCATCTCGTCGCATCTGCCATACGTTAAAAGGCGAAGTGCAAATATCGGGTTATGTCTTCTGCCAATTTGCTCCCCATTCTTTTAACATGGAGGTTAGTGGTTATGCCTTCTGTCAGATTGCTGGTTTATTCTTATGACATGGAGGTTGGTGTTTTGGTGGTAACTTTTCTTTAACTGCAGAGTTAGAGCATTTGGTAAAGTGAACTATGACAATCTTGATGGGTTGGGGGGATGTGAAAGGAAAGGCTAAAGGTTTTTTTCCAAACACACAACAAAATTTAAATTCCTGTAAATAAACTTGAAACATTATTCAAAATATATGAGCAGTTGGGTAAGCATAAATAAAGCCCTTTTTTGTAAATCTGAAGTATGATGTAAACATGGTTTTAATACGGTCAAATCAAGGCACTTGATTTGGTAATTACACAAATTATAAATATTGGTGAAACCTGACTTTCACACATCATTGTTTGTGTGCCATGTAGTGTCCCGTCCCTGTCCACTCCACATAATTCCACGCAATCCCACTCCTACCACATAATTACATTCCACATAATTATACTCAACATAATTCAACACGCCACCCAATTCTATGCCACGCAGTTCAACAATACACAAATCCACACCGCATAATTCATATCATAGATGATTTGAGTATTTTAATTTCCCCTTATGTCTTTTTGTTCTGTGAACATATTTAATGCGGGCGACCGGTGTTCAGATTCCATGCTGCATAAACATGTACAAGAAAAATTCCAAAGTATATTATGTTAATTTTGAATATTTTATTAGAAATCTATTGCTGATAGTGATATTTGATAAACGTTGCAATGTTTCATTGATTTTGGTGATATATTGGTGTTTTCATAACATGTACTTATGGTTCTTAGAATGCGGTGACCCCTTGACACACACAATTGGCTTGATTTATATTGTGATGTGGAGACCCCTTGATAAAGCCAATAAGCTTTCCCTACATGTTATTGTGATGACCCTTTGTCAAAATCAATAGATTTTACTTACATTTTTATACAATAATACCTTGACAAAGCCAATAGACCTGCTTTATTCACATAACCCCTCCTATATGGTGATGTTCTATCTGGTATAGTGGCAGGGGTATGATTTTGGGGGGTCATGATCCACTGGGGGTCAAATGTAATTTCACAATGTCACCAAAGGTAATTCCATCTGCCTAATGTAAATATTTGTAAATTACCCCATGGTATTTAGTAGTGTGTGTCTAATAAAAGTATGTTTATAACTGCTACAATTGAGTGCTTGTTTCCCATTTAGGAGACAATTTTTAACATATTACTTATGGAGGCCTCATATTCTGCAAAACTAATAACACGTCCCAAAGGCGAGACCTATTGGCTATGCCAATGCTTGTTTTTTTTAGTTTTATATAGCGCAAACTAGACCCGAGACATCGGGTATCAGAGCGCTTTACATGAGCACAAGTTTCGTTACAGAAGGACACATTCATTTTTGTTAGGCACAGGGAGATTAAGTGATTTGCCCAGAATCACAGGATGTTGAGCGTCGTTGCCGAGACTCGAACCTGGTTCCCCAGCTCCGAGGTCGACCGCTTTAGCCGTCAGGCTACATCCTCTCCCCTCTCCTCCTTTTGCATAAGCTACAAGTTTCACTTGTAATCACACTACTAGGACATATATATAGATCGGTAGAACGCAATATTTTGGTACTGTAATTTTGTGCTACATATTGTTTTTGTGTTTTTATTTTTAGTCTTGTTCAACTCTACTTGAAGGATAATGGTCTTTCAGATGCAGGCATTCGGAAAATGACAGCTCCAGTTCGAGTGTTGAAGCAGGGACTACAAGAACTTGCAATTTTAGATTTATCTTGTAAGTTTAATACCATGTGTGCCTTTTTCATATTTGTCTCTTTAACTCCCTCTATACTGGTCTTTAAAACTGTTTGCATTAGGAATTCACTTCTTTCTTCTAGTACGTTGTCTTCTTTCTTTAAATGTATGCAACTAAAATGATCTATGATGTAAACATAAAATCTGCGGTACTGCATTCTTCACCACACTTTAGGAATGGTAAGTGTTCTCACACAATATGCATACTCATACTACCACTGATAAAATCTCAGACCCCTAAAGTACATATATTGCCATCAGTCACACTCAACCCTTAATTGTTAGATTCCAGTATGACATACCTTTTCGTAAACAATATATGCATGTACATTTATGTAGCCTAAAATCAAAATAAAACACATTATAGTCTAAATATTGTCTCTGTCAGACATTTATGCCTGGTGCCTCTGGCTTTTTCCAAAGTTTGGCAATTGTAAATCTGAAAGTCACAGAAAGTTTTAAAATCGTACATTGATTTATTGTTGGGTGTACTCTTCTCCATCATCCTCTGCGCTTGAGAGAAGGTCCGTGAATCATGTGGCACATAAATACTTGAAATATGTTTCCTTTAGGCAAGCATTACCTTTTAGAGCACTTTAATACTGTTCTGCCCAATTCCCATTCCTTCTGAGTCACAGCATGTTTGTGAACCACAGGTTTGAGTACTGGGACACATTTTCGTCCAGCATAGGAATGATTACAATTTGATGCGAGGGTGCAGACAAAGCACAAAGACCATGCTGTGAGTGCTACAGTTTCTGCTCTTTCAGTTGTTCAACTCTGGTTCTGCTGCAAAAAGAGCTTCGATTAGTTTAAAGGAAAGTGGCACCCAGTAACTGCAGTGTTTATCTATCTTGTATCCGTAGTCTCCTGAGTACGTGTTCGAGCTCAAACACAACATAGACAGACAGCCACATCTAGTCATAAGACTCATCAGGCCATCAGGGGAAATAAAGATACACTCTTTCCCGACAAATCACACACAGGTTAAAAATAAACCAATATATCAGAATGTTCAACTTTGTAAAGCTCTCCAAAAATACAAAGTAGTAGTAGTAATATAATGGTTTATTTAGACCATGGTCTATTAAACAACGAAATGTAACATTTATTTTACATAAATATTCATCTAAAAACCAATTTCTGGTTGAAAAAAATCTTCATCATAGACAAATGAAACAGCTAAATTTCAGTATACTAATGTCCTTAAATTAAAACCAGTGTAAACTATGTTTAATGCTTGTGGATCTACTAAAATCAATAATGCATCCAATGCTATCTATATTGCTATTTCTAGTAAAAACCTACCCAACGCATACATTACATCCAAATATGGCATAACATATAAGAATTGGAGGTCCTTCATCCAGGGTTTTTTCCTTTTAAAATAGTTTAATTATTGCCCCTTTCAAGCTTTCAGGAAACAGTTTCGAGCTTGTGGAGGCATTGAATACCACCTAAAAGAAATTGACCCGCCAATCAATATCGATATTTGTTTTTACAATGTTTGCTGTTAAGTTGTCAGGTTCTGCTACCTGCGATGAATTATGAAAGGCTATTGCCTTTTTACCACATTTTTTGTCAGATATGGTTGTTCTTCCCTGATCAGATCTAAACCAATTCCAATGGGGAAACGTTTTTGCTCACATATAAGTGTCTAACCCATACATTTTCTGAGACTATGCATCTCGGCACACTGCTATCCTTGTCACTTTCTGGACTAATTTCCAAAATTGTTTTTGTGTCCTTTGTAAATTGTACACTCAATAATACGATACTAATTTTTCCTTAATAAAGCAGAATACTCTGCTTTTGTTTCTCAACGCTTCTCTTGCCAATTAATCCTTCCATTTTTATTTTGGCTTAACTTTCTCAATTTAACCATGTGGGGAATTTGCTACGTTTTGAGTTCATATTTGATATATACTCAATATTTCTATTAAGGGAACCCACCAGACAATCAACTGTTTTCTTAATTGCCAGTGTATACCAATTTCTTAGTTCCCTTGAGCCTGTCCCCTGACAATCCAGATTATCTGAGAATTGCATCTGAGCTAGCAGTCAAAGCTGCTTTTAATTTATGTATGTTGTCAAGCGGTTGGGAAAAATGATTTTCAAGGAAAGCAATTATTCCTGGTCCCTCATCCCTCATCTTTAGTCTCCTAGATAAAGGCCAATGGTCACTATATGTTATCTGTAATAGCTGGAAATGTCACATAACAAATAGTACCATGGCTGTATGTAAATATAATCAATTATCCCTTTCTGATTTTCTTTTGGGAAAGTTTGTCTGGCTTGGATTTCTCCTTCAGAATGCCCATTTAGACAAACCCAGCATCTGCTACGTACAGCTTCATCTCGTGTGCAGTTCTCTGCAAATACATATGGGGAAAATAGTCGAAGGTATGTTATATGCCATAATCGTATCCGCCTGATAACTATCAGTCTGACATGGATTTAGACTCCTATTAAAGTCTGCCATGAGTATAACCAGCATATTTTAATGAGGCACATATAGATTACCTACGTCCTCCCTTAGACATAATACCTTCTTATTGAATTTGTATTTATGCATATCAACATGTATATTGATCCCAATTTCAAATTGCTCACAATTTCGGTACAATTTTATTTCATATGACTGAGCCCATTCGCGTTTTATTTTTGGTTGTATTAGTACTTTTGCAGTTTTTATAATTTTAGTTGGCACCAATATTAGTAAGCCCCAGTTGGTCGTCCAGCACCCTTATGACGGGCATCAGTAGAACTCCGCACAAAATTGTCAAACACAAGTGTCACACCAGATAAACCATGTCTCCTGGAAAAAGATTATTTTATTTTCAGCCAGCACGTTGTTTAAGCATGCCATACCTAACAACCTCCTTAGCCTGTGGATATTCCATGAGAAAATGCCAAGGTTATATGGTGGACACTTTTCCTTGTCCATTTCGCTTTACAGTGAACCATCTTCTTCCTGATAATTACCTAAGCAGCAGAATCTATTTCCTTTTCTTAAATCATAACCTACACAACTCTTTCTACTTTACGGTACAGTAGCATTTAGAATTCCTTGGGAAAATCCCACTTTCTTTCTTTGCATCTCCAAGGTACCATCAGTCACTGAGAGATTTATTTGATTACCACTCAAACCTGCATGGTTTGTTAGGAATGCCTTTTTCACACTTCTCTCTTCTGTCTATTTGCTCCTGCTATACTATCCTCAAGCCTTGGCGGTTTAATTCCACCTCTGAATCCAGTTTTAGACTTTTTCACAACCCTGAAGTAAAGCAGTACTTTACCAGTTTATTGTTGATAAAACCCACCTGTTTTAGATATTTTGAGGCAATTGCCCTTAGTGATGTACAATTTTGTAATGCTTCAAAGAGGTGCGATCTATTTAGCAGAGTTCATTTTGTTTTTTTTCCCTTTTATTATAATATTAAAATGCAAAAGAAGATCAGTATTTGCTGATTTAAATTTTAGGTTTCTACTCATCCCTTCAATAAATAATACCATTTTCAGGTATAATTCCCTCTCAGGTGAATTCTTCTATAGGTGATCTACATGATCTTGCAGTTAATTTCCCTATTTCCTAACCGTCATAGTGTTTCTTTCGAGGCATTTGTGGCACTTTTATGGTACTTTCTTAGCCATCTTACTTCTGGAAGTTGCTTTCTTAGTTGTAAATAGAAAGAATTTATTAAAATTGATAGGAAAAAGTATGTGGTGACACAGTAAGAACAAGATGGGAAAGCAGATATATTGTATCTGGTTGTCATTGTGGCATTGAACACAACATGACCATTCAATACTATTTAGTGTATCATGTGATTCAATACAAATATTTTTTTCCACTTACTAATAAACTATCCAACTTATTAACATTAACATCTAAAGAATAGACATTTGATTCAGTCCTAAGCGGTATCGAACTTATGTCGTAGATGTCACATGCAGATATTTTCTTGTTATCCACTGAACTGTTTCTAGAGATTGGAGCTTGTGACCTTTGGGTTACGCAAGGAGCTCTGTAATAACCATATGAGCTCACTTAGATATCTTACTAGCATTTGTTCCTGTGACCTGCAGGTTCATTGTAGTATTGGAGCGCTTTACATGAGCACCAGTTACATTACACAAGAACACATGCATTGTTTATAGGCATGAGAAGATGGAGTGATTTGCCCAGAATCACAGGATGTTGAACAAACGCCGAAACTCGAACCTGGTTCCCCAGTGCCAAAGTTGGCAGCTCTGGCCATTGTTTTGGTCCAAATCTGAAGCAGAGGAAAGATTACTGTCAAAGCCTAATCAATCGTTGGCCTTTCTCATCAAATAATTTGAAAATTTGACATTCACAGAGCATCACATTAAGCCATAGTTTTTAGTTAAAGAATCTAGAGGACTAGTCAGATTTCCTTGAATTACTTTATGATGTAATTTTTTATAGCCACAAATTCATGGTCAATTGATAGGATGTCCCTCAATCCTTTCACATTTTTAACAGATACAGAATAAACAATGAAGGACTTCAACCACAGTTTTTACATTTAAGTCTGCCACATAATGTACTTTTATGCTAGGTTTAATTTTTCCATACGCTTTAGCAAACATAAAAAAATCTACGAGACTTTTGGAAAATAACTGTTGCATTGATATCTCTGCTTAAGATATTTCAATTTGAAATTGCACTTTGAGGGAAGATACCATAACTGAAGCTTCTCAGCATCCCTGCATAAGACTGCCTTGCAGCATGCCCCAAGATGGATCCTAACAAAGGAGCCATAAATTACAGTTACATGAAAGAACTAATCAGGAAATTAAATTTGGTATCCTGAATTAAAGCAGGAGAGAGTAAAGACCACCCTGTGACCGGCACTGATTGCCATGGAAACTTGAAAGATTTTGCTTTTTTTGTGGATGCACTGAGTATAAATAATTCATCACTTATTGCACCCAAGAACTAATAGTGTGCCTGATGGGGGTAGAGGGTATGTTAGCAAGAATGCTGACAAAGGGCTGGGATAAAAGATCGTGATGCAGGCGGTGATATTGTCCGATGGTGAGTGAGTGCAAGCAGAAACTGAGGGCGCAGACTAATCAAACTGATCAGTCTATGTCCTTCACGTTATGCATAGTTGGCTGTGCTGTTGTGTTTCTCTAATGTGTTTGTGAGGGTGTTGCAGGTGCTAGTGAAATTTCCCCTGAATACCACCTCTCCTTGACCTCCCTGCCCAGCTAAGGATCAGACACTGCTGAATGTGGGACCAGTACAATGGCTCTTTTGGGAGTGTGCGTGCCTGATGTCAGTCTGTGTGCTCCAGCCCCACAAAACTAAGCTTGCGGTTAAGAGCTGTATTTATTAGACAAAATGTGTCCATTGAGAGAGTAATAGCAGACAAAGCATTACACTATCAAATAACTCAGAGGTGAGAAAACCTATTCCACAGCAAATTTAATAAAATGGACTGAACATCAGCTGTACTAATGTTTGCTGGTGCACTGTCAATATTCCGTGCATTATAATTGACAGTTACAACAACTAGTAGCTTTAATGTGAGCTCATATGTGACTCATGCTTACAACAAGCAATGGGGCGGAGTGCTGACTGCGATTCTCTCTATAAGCTCTGTGAGACAGCTAGAGTTGTCTCTAACCCGACCTAAAAATATGTGAACGCTGAAGATGTCCGGCTGGTAACAACTGGAAATTGAGCCACTGAAGATGAGATTAATGATTCACTGTGATTTGAAGAAGGAACTGCTGTGAACTAGACTCCATGACACTAGTTGGGCACAGCGGAAGCTGTGGTATGTCATGCAGGATTTACAACACAGTGGTGTGGTAGTGTGAGGCAATCGGGATGGGAGATGCTAGGAGAAAGGGAAGAAAAAATGATGAACTTCGGGTACAGGCCAAGCAAGACTGGCAAAGATGTGTTGGTGGAAGAAGCATCTCTCCTGTTGTTCTGTATGAAGAATTGGTACAGGTGGAAATGTGAAAGCAGGTTGTTGCAGAGCAGGGTTCATTTGTTTGCCAGTGGCTGTGCTCCTCTCCTGGTCTTCCTCTATGTTGGTTTGGAGGAACCGAAGCTCAAGGGTGATCATAAGGTTTGTGATGTGGTTACGGTTTTGCAGATTGGTAGGGCTAAATGTGTGAATGCCTTTGTATTCATTTATCTATTATACATTCAGAGCGTGAAGGTCTAAAGGGCAGTACCCAGGTGTTCTGTGTAGCTGAAGCCATAGACCATTATTGCTGCAAATGTCTGGCCAATTTGCAGATTGTTTTTTTTTTTTTAAATATCTTTTTTATTGGCATTTATGACATTTAATACAATACAAACCATGCATTTTCGCAACATCAACAATATGTGCATATTCCAAACATCGGAGACATTTGACATAATCTGTGATAGTCTTCAGGGGTAAGTAAACAGTAGACCAACCTCAGGAATCAATTCCCAGTTAATTCCCTCTCCTTAAGATGCAGCAGCCTCTTATCTGTCGATCTTGATGTCAAGATCTTGTTGTGTCAAGATATCTTACGGGGAGTAGTTGTGTCCACTGCCCGTGCGTCATTCTCGCACATTTATGCCCTTTATGAGTTGGTATGTGTGCTATTATACAGATCGGAGAGAAGAAAAAAGAAACCCCAACTTTAAGGCATCTGTGAAACAATAGATACCTATCCAAACTTAACTGTGACTAAAACTACCAGGGGTCCACTGCCTATTATGTAAATCAATGCATTTTCGTTTCTGCTTTTTGGGGATTAGTCCCCCCGGAGGACCGGGGGACTCCAGGGGGGAGGAGGAGAGGAGGTTCCCAGAGGGGTGGGCGACGGGGGGATGAAAGAAAGAGGAAACGAAATGAAGCAGAAGCCTCTTGTAGCTTCCCTATGCTGTTGTGTACCTAGGTCTGACCCCTCAGCGTGACCCCTCTAGCCCATGAACACCAGGTAGTCTCCATGCCTGAACAGGCCTATCCTCTACCTCTTGCACCCCCTCAGATTCTGAGATATCCGTCTGTGAATCTCGTACAGTTTCTTAACGGGTATCCCAAGTCCCCAGTATTTCTGCCCATGGTTCTGCCAAGGGTTTACGCCTTTTTGTGACCTTGTCTTCCCAGATCAAAGCTCTCTCCTCTGCTCTAGCCCAGCAGTCAACATCTTTCTCCCAATCAGCTATTAGTGGGCCCTTCGCCGCCCTCCATCGTAGGGCTATTCTCCGCTTAGCCAGCAGGAAGGCCAGATCCACAAATCTGTGCCCCATCCGTTTGGATTTGGGCCTCGGGAAGAGTCCCAGTAAGCATATTTCCGGACAACATGACATATCGCGGGCCAGGACCTACCGTGGTCCAAAATTGCTGTAGTTCCGGGCAGGACCACATCATGTGATCGAAATTGGCATCTAGCGTTCGACACCTGGCACAAGTCAGGTCATCTCTTTTGTATATTACATTCAATTGATGAGGTGTAAGGTATGTTCTATGCAATATATTAAATTGTATGAGCTTAAAGGCTGCATTCCTTGACACCTTTTTCGGGCTCTTCAGGACCTTCGTCCATTCTCTGTCTAATAGCTGCCTACCCAGCGAGCCCTCCCATTTCTCCTGTATGCGGGGCAGATGATTCTGTGACATCTCCGTTATTGCCAGGTAGAGCCATTCCACCAAATGTCCTGCAGACCCCAGCGTCACCACTGCTCGGAAGGCCCCATGGGTGGCAGGTTCTCCCGTGCCGTTGCCCCATAATTCAGCCAGCGCCCCCCTTATTTTATTGTAGTTTAAAAACTGTCCCGGGGGTAAATCATGGTACTCTAAAAAATCATCAAGTGTGAGCAGCTCACCATCCCGGTAACAATCCCCAACAGTCAAGACCCCTGCCTCTTCCCAGCCCCATAGCTGGTTCTGTGTGAAGGGAGGGCCCATTCCCATCTGCGGAATTCCCGTAAAGGGGTAGGTTTGGTGCATATGGCAACACATCCGGAGCCCTCTTGGTGCATCTGTCCCAACACGCCACTGCAACTCCGAGAAGTACACCCATGTTTTTGTTCTTTTGGCAGGGATTAAGAATTCTGGCAAGCAGGGTTCCCCGGGAGGTCCGAGCCGGCAGCATCAACGTCTCCAGCCCCCTTCCATCTAGCCATCTAGCCAGCCACTGAAGCTGTGCCGCCAAATAATAGGCCTCAAGATCTGGGGCTCCCAGCCCTCCTCCCGCCAAGGGCATTCGTAGCGTCTGCAATGAGACCCTGTTGCACCTACCGTCCCACATTAAATCCCTCAATAGTGAATCCAGGGTCTTAAACCAACTCCTCGGGATCACCACTGGGAGGTTAACAAAAAAGTATAAAAGTCTCGGAAACACCATCTTAGAAAGCGCCACTCTCGCCATCACTGGTAGCTTGAGGGAGCGCCAGAAGGCTACATTCGACCGCAGGGATCTCGGGGCTCCTCCCAGGTTTCCCTCCATCAGATCTGTTTGCCGATGATATACCTGTATTCCCAGGTATTTAAAGGAGCCTGGGCTCCACTCTAAGTCTACCGGGAGGTCTAGCGGCCTGCTAAGATCGGGCCTCAGTGGGAATATACATTTTTTTTTGGTATTTACGCACAGTCCCAACAACGCCGCAAACTCCTCCAGTATATGCATCACTATCGGGATCCCGCGAGACCCATTACGTAAATAGACCAAGATGTCATCTGCATATATCGAGACTATATGCTCAGTCCTGCCCAACACTATTCCAAGGTTCCCGCTCTCCTGCCTAAGACGCTCTGCCAGCGGCTCCATCGCCAAGGCAAAGAGCAGTGGCGACAAAGGGCACCCCTGCCTTGTTCCTCTGTAGATAGGGTATTGGGTAGACATTGTGCCTCCCGTGCGCACTCTAGCCCTGGGGCACGCATATAAAAGGCGGACCCATTTCAGCCATTCGTCTCCCAACCCCATCCGCTCCATCACTGCTAATAAAAAGTCCCACCGCAGGGAGTCAAAAGCCTTTTCCAGGTCTACAGCCATCACTACCGCATCAGGAAACATCTCTAAACCTTGACGGTACACCACATGGTATAGCCTCCTTAAATTGTTGGATGTCGAACGTGTGGGGATAAACCCGTTTTGGTCCGTGTGGACCAGTCTCTGCATTTGTGGCAAGAGCCGGACCGCAAGCACCTTGCTGAGTATTTTAAAATCAAGGTTCAACATTGACAGCGGCCTAAAATGTGTCGTGCTCGCCACTTCCTTCTTGGTTTTCGGCAAAGGGATCACTAGCGCCTCCCTAACCGATGGCGGAAGATGACCTTCCTTGAACGCCACCGCATACATCTGCACCAGTCTCAGGGCCAAGCTATCCATGAAGGCAATATAGAATTCAGCCGGAAGGCCGTCCGGCCCCGGTGTTTTCCCCTGTGCCATTTCTTTGATGGCAGATCTGATTTCTTGTAGGGCAACTGGCAACTTCACAGTTTCCTTAGCAGCCTGGTCCAGAACTCGCAAACCTATTCCCTCCAGGTACCCAGTCAGCCTTTCCCTCTGTACTTCCGCCGGTTTCCCATATATCCTCTCGTATTAGTCTCTAAACGTGTCGTTGATTCCTTTCGGGGAGTAGATCACCTGTGCATTAGGATCCAGGATACTAGGAATCAGGGTTCCCCTGCCCTCTGGCCTAATCAACCAGGACAGTAGTTTCCCGGCTCTGCCACCCTCCACATGCTGCCGTTCACGGTAGGCCCGGGAATCCAGCATCCGTAGCCTATCCCATGTAGTGTTATAAATGGTCTTCAAGTCTGCCAGACGTCTCCGAGTGTCAACCCCTGCTCCAGACTCCCTAGCTAGCGATAAAATCTGGGCCTCCAGGGATTCGAGTGCCTGGTTGATTTTTCCTAGCTCCCACCGTCTGCCCCATGCATTGCCCCCTGACTACCACCTTAAAGGCGTACCATTCAATCAAAGTGGAGCTAGCCGTCCCCTGATTTTTCTCAAAATATGTCGTTATAGCCCCGGAGAGTGTTTGTCTAAAGCTGTGGTCATCAAGTAAGTTGGGATCTAACCGCCACAGCGGTATGGGGTCCCTCTCGGGTGTGGGGGCGAATCGCATCATTAGAGGGCTGTGGTCCGATACGGATCTTCCCAAATACTTCGCCTCACTCAACATCGGGGCCAACCTGTCTGAGCAGAGGAACATATCCAATCTAGTGTGCAGGTCATAAAGGGAGGAATAGTAGGAGTATTCTCTCTTCTGTGAGTTGTGTACTCTCCAGACATCCAGCAGCTCCCACCCTGCAATCCAGCCCCTCAGGCCCTTGGCTGTTACAGCCGCTGTTGTGCCTCTCAACGGGAGAGTGGATCTGTCCATGTTTAAATCGCTTATACAGTTAAAATCCCCCTGAATATCAAATCGCCCTCCACCACCCCCGAAAGAGGTTTAGAAAGGCGAGTCAGGAAGGCTACCTGGTTCTGATTTGATGCATAAACACTCCCCGTCACCTCTTTACCCTTCAGCTTGCCTTTTACTATTACATACCTCCCATCAGGGTCAATTATTGTATGAGAAGCCCGAAACGATACTCCGGGTCTGATCCACACAAGCACCCCCCTCGCAAACATGGAGTACCCAGTCGCATACAATTGCCCTCGCCATCTACGCTGCAGTCGAACAACCTCTGCCTCTGTAAGGTGGGTCTCCTGCAACATCACCATGTGCGCGCCTCTGCGCTTTATGTAATTAAGGATACTATACCGTTTTGAGGGAGAACCCATACCTCTAATATTCCAAGTCAGGAGCTTAAACTCCTCAGCCTGACAATGACTTCTAGCCATTACTCATGATTAACATCCTCCCCTCCCCCCCCCATACCACCCCCACATCAGTGTCTGCAGTGGACCCCATAACGTGGAACAACAAGCCCAACTGTAAAACTCCCCATCCCGTGAGCGGACTGACAACGGTCAGCTGCCCAAACTTACAACAAACCATCATTCCTAGCAGAATGCCGCCTTTCCCTCCAGTGGCGGTATCTTCTGGTGAGGGGTGGCAGAGAAAAGAAAAGGAAGTTGAGTAGTTCAAAGATGGCGGAAGACCCGTCTGGTCCCGCAAGTAGTGCGGGGGCAGTCCCCCTCCCGCGACACTCAACAAGGTTCTTCATTCAGTCATGGTGCCGCCATATGGAACCACCCTGGTTGTACGTCATCTTTAAGCAATGTCATCTGCCGTGCGCGGGGTCAGCTTCGGCAGCTCGATGTCATTTCCAGAGTTGTTCTCGGAGTTGAACGAGCGGCTCGCCCGGTCTGAAGAAGTGTCCCTGACCTGATCCTGCCCTCCGGGTGACATCACCCATGCCACTGCCTGCAGCGCAGCCTCTCTTTCATGTTGTGTCTGAGAGGTGGTGGGCCTCTGCAGTGCCCTCGTCTTCTTGGGGCGACGCTGCCGACCCCTCGCTTCTTACCTCTCGCGCCCGGCTGTGACTTGGGCAGGGGTGCACCTTTCCCATATGCCTCCAACCAGGTCCAAGTGTCCTCCGGTGTGTTGCAGAAGTGAGTAGTGCCATCTAGTATAATACGGAGCCTCGCCGGAAACATCAAGAAGTATTGCAGCCCTGCCTCCCGGAGGGCTTTCTTGACTGCTATGTAGGAGGCTCACTGTGCCTGTACTCTGGCGGTAAAGTCCGGAAACATGGACACTTTACTGTTACCCAATGTGTACGGGCCATGGGATCGTGCCTGTTGCAATATGGCATCTCTGTCTCTATAATGGAGGAGCCTGGCCACGTCGCGAAGGCCTCCCCGGGGCCGGTGCTCGTCCCAGCACTGTGCGCCCTCTCCAGATCGAAAAATTGAGTTAGTGTGCCAGCCGGCATCACCTCCTGAAGTCACTTTTCGAGGAAAGACACCATGTCTGACCCCTCCATGTTCTCCGGGATCCCAACTACTCGGACATTATTGCGCCTATTTCTTCCTTCGGCATCTTCCGCTCTTCGTTCAAGCTCCGTCACTCTTGAGGTAAGCTCATCTAGCCGAACTGACCCCTGCTTATGGTCCGGTGCTAGCTCCGTAAGAGAGTTCTCGACTTCCGTGACCCTATCTGCTAGCTTACGGTGTTCTGCCTGCAGGAGTCCCAGCCCGACCGACACCGCTCCTATATCTTGTTGCAGTGCCGTTTTGGTTTCAGAGATCGCCGCCAGTATTTTATCCAAGTGGAGATGTAAAGAGAGGTCTTTATCAGCAGTGTCCCCTTTATCATGTCCGTTGTGCTGGGGGGAAGGTTCCCAGGTGTTGGGTGTTCCCATTTTGGTCTTCGGGTGCCCCATTTCACTCACCGGGGATCTGGTTCCGGCGTCTCCCCCACCAACGGGCGGCCTCCCCGCTTGACAGAGCAGCCGGACCTCGGCCTTCGGGTTCGCTTATCTGTTCCTTCACCAGCTCCCACCGCAGTGTCTCAGGACGCTCAACCCCTTTCTTTACGTTTCTATTGGTTGCAGGGGGCCTTGCTATTTATAGGCTCTAAACGGCCGGTGCTGCGCTACCAGCCCTTCGCTGGAGCCTCCCGTGGCTACTGGACCCCTCTGGTCACCAGGATTTCCCAGTCAGGGCTAACCTTGGATTGTGTGCTCCTCCGTTCTCATCTCCGCCTTTACCGCACTAATATTTCTCTTGCTCTTAATGGCCTTGAACTGCCTCTCTGTCCGGACTCTTGGTACTCTTTTGTTGCTGGTGTCCCAGCACCCCGAGCAGATCCCTTCTTCCCTGTCCAATTCTCATGTCGCCCTCTCAGCCAAGGGTTTGGTTCACCTGCACACCTGAGGGACGATGTGCTGTTCCGGCCGAGGCCCGCCTATTTCCCGGCCGGGCGCAGTCCACCTCGCCCCAGCTTCGTATCTCCTGTCCGAGTGCAATCGGGCGGCCACCCCTGCTGTATGCCTCATGCGATCCTCTGCTGTTATGGGATCTTCCGATTTCGCCCAGGCCTTTCGGACTTGTCTTCCTCGCTGCGGGCCCTCTGGGGGCTGTTTGGGTATATGTTTAGTGGCCTCTTCACTACTCCTCTTCTTTCTGGCCTTCAGAGGGGGGGAGGGGGCGGCAGTCGGTTCCGTTCCTCCCCAGGCCGTGCACCGGACCCGTCTCTCTAAGGCGAAGGCCCGGCCCAGGGAACCAGACTCCCCCGACCAGTGCCTCCTCACCTCTGGCTCCTGTATCCGGGCCCGAGAGGTCTCCACCTTTTCAGCGCACCGCTGCCCAGTGATGCCAAGCCAGGGTTCCTCCCCGGACCGACTCCGAGGACTCGCGCAGCTCAAGGGTGCCTACCTTCTTGTACCGCCGCTGCCCCCTCAGAGTGCTTCACTTCCCGTGCCGTCTCCTCACCTTCTGTGTTCTTGTTGTAGAAGTGCCTCAGCGTCGCGCCGCCTCGGTTAAGTCTGGGCGAGGCCTCCCTGGGAGCCACTTCCCTCCTCCTGCGACTCCGATGCTTCATGGCCTACAGCCCGCTTCTCACGCACGTCACTGTGGGAGTTCTGGGTGTGTGTTCTGCTACTTCTTGCCCTCTTAGCCAGGCCTCCTCAGCTTTCCCAGATATTGTCTCTAGTATCAGAGGGGGGCAACCGATTTCATTCTCTACCCGGTAACATTCGGCCAGGATATCCCACTCGGGTCCGTCTCCGGAGATCTGCGTCAGGCCGAGAATATCTTGCTGTCTTCCTTAGGCTCCGCTATCCCCCCACAGCGCCCGCTCTCCGAATTGCTGCCTCTCCTTCCTTCTTTTTGCGTGGAGGTTGCCTCAGTTCAGCGCCGCTCCGATGTAATCCGATCGAGGCCCTTCAGAGGCCGCCTCCCTCCTCCGGAGACTCCGGTGGTTCAGGGCCTACGGCCTGCTGCTTACTCTCATCGATTCTCTCTTCGGTGTCGGAGAGTTCCTTTTTCGATTTTGCAGCTGCCGGTGTGCAATTATGTAATTTCCACCCCTTCGGTGAGCCACAGAATCGCCCCACCTCGTATAAATGTAGGATTAATTCGGGACCAGGACGGAGCCTCGCTATTATGCGGCCGCCATGTTGGTGCTCCCCGACAATTTGCAGATTGTTCGCCTGTGTTTTTATTGAAGGTTCCAAGTAGAGTGCTGCGTTCTAATCTGTTGGGAATAAATGGCAAGCGAAGATTACTGAGACACAATATTTAGAGCAGTTAGTATTGTACATTAGCTCCTCATTTCCTTCCTCGTCCTACTACATACTCTGAGTGAATTTGTCCATGCACCCTTAACTTCCCACTACTTTCCAAGCTATTTCTTTTGTTTCTCTTATTGAGGTAGACACTCTACCCATAAAGCTCCTCTTCCCCCTTTAACACCTCTAGTACCTTTTTTGTGCACTGTTGTTTCCCTTCAAGAGCTGTAGAAGGTTTAGCTGGGGTGGTAACCTTCGTAGTTTCTAAGAGTGCTCGGCCCCTTTACTCATAGCTTATTCAGTAAGTTATTTTCTTTTTCTTATTACATATGAATGTAGACTGCGTGGTTGCAGGGCACCACGTGCATTTTAATTGAGGCGGCTGCTTGTGGCGCTGCATGTTTTCTGATAATATTGCAGTTGCAGGACACCACATTCATTTTAGTTGAAGCGGCTGCTTGTTGCAACATGTTTTGTGTTTATTTTGCGGTTTCAGTGCACCGCAGTCTTTTTAGTCAGAGCGGCTGCTTGTGACGTTGCATGGTAGTCATTTTGTGGTTGCAGGACACTGCATTTATTTTAGTTTTCAGCTGTGGCGAATTGCACCGCATGTATTAGTGGTTACAGCTGCTACTTAGAGCACCACTCACTGTCTTCATTCATTGCAGTTGCACTGCACCGCTTTTATCTTTAGGTTTCGGCTAGATGGCTCATGCGCTGTCTCAGAGAGACTGTTGTATTCAATATGTGGGCTTCAGCCCGCCCATAGGCTTTCCATTTGGTGGCTCCATCGTCGCTCTCATATTCTTTCTCCCCATTTGTCCATGTCATGCATATGTCTCATGCCTCTTCCTGTGTTTAGCCCTCCCCGAGAGCATGGACCAATTGCTACTATCCATCTACTGCTCCCATTTTAGGAACTGTTCTAGGAACTACTTTTTTCTTTGCTTTTGAGCACTTCACACGAGCACTGGCTCTGAGCTCTGTTTCGGTAAACAGGCCTGTAAATCTTGTTCTTATCTAGTCACATTTGCTGCGCGTTCAGAGACCGAGGTCAAATGTCAGACGCTGTTTTCGAGGGGCGCCGGTTTATTTTCTTTATATGACTTCAAAGTGAGAGGATTTTTTAATTGTAAATTAATGTCCCGGTGATGCTTGCACATTAAACAGCGGCCGGGTGGGGACAGGAGATGGCAGAGTGCAGTCTCATCTGTGGGAAGCAGCTTCTTGCCTGACGCTCGTGCTGGCACTACAAGGCTTGCCCTCCAGGAGCGGCCCGTGCAGGTAAGAGCGGAGGGGGGGGGAGGGGGCGAGGGGGACTCAACAGACTATGACGAGGGAAAATTTATTATTTATGTAATTTTCGCTCAGCGTCGTCTGTCAGGACCCCCACCCCCCACTCCGCCCACCGCTCTTACCTGCATGGGCCGCTCCTGTCGCCCTCCTTGATTACTCACCAGCACCACAGCAAGCTCTGGAGCAGTGTCAAGGCACTGTGGTGGCATTCCAGACAAATGTGCAGGCTTCCCGACCCCCTCGTTTTTTAGGTCTCGCCTAGCCGACTCAGCGCATGCGCTGCTCGCTTGGCGAGATCTATTGTTGTCGATTTCTTTTCGGAAGGGGGACAGGAGATGTGCACGCGTACGGAGGACAGGAGTTGTGCACATGTACGGCTGGCGGCGTTAGCACAAGGGACAGGAGATGTGCACGCGTACGGAGGACGAGAGATGTGCACGCGTACGGAGGACACAAGATGTGCACGCGTACGGCTCGTGGCGTTAGCACAACTCTTGCTCGCTCGCTCCCGCCCTCCCTGTCTCCATCAGGCCCCTGCTGCGCTGCTACAACTCTTGCTCACTCGCTCCTGCCCTCCCTGTCTCCCTCAGGCCCCTTCTGTGCTGTTACAACTCTTGCTCGCTCGCTCCGTCCCTCCCTGGACATCGACGGGCGCCTGGTGCACGCCGCCCCGCAGAACGTGCACCACTACCTGTCCGAGCTCCTGCAGCAGCAGAGCCGGGGCCAGGCCGGTGGCTTCCCGGCCTCCCTGGTGGCCAGCCGAGGGCCCATCGCCGCCCCACAGCTGCTGCCGGAGGGCCCGGCCCTGGGCTTCCCGCATGGTAAGAGCTCCTCGGAGCGTTGCATGTGTTGTGTTGTATCATCACTCTAGCTCAAAGATAGCCATGCATAAACATCACACCACTCTTGCACTTTCAGCTTTGCGTAAATGTATGGCCGGGTAAACCTGGAGGTGGGCACACAGATCTTGTGATACATTTTAAACCATATTTCCACAGCTCTACTTTTATTTATGCCGTTATGGTGCCACCACAGTAGGCAGCATTTGAATACACTAGAGGTCAGTATTCTGCTAGAAGAAGTGGGCTGCTTTCTGGGCACAGAGCGCATACATTGCAGTGACTGAGTGTATACATGATTTTCATTTCCTGGTACATGTTACGTGTCCCGGAGGTTCGAGCACCATTTCATGCGTTACTGTATAATAATGAGACGTCCCTACGGCACACAATCTACCATCCATGGGTGAAGGAAGGGGGTCTCTCGGGGATGGGTTTTAGAGCTGTGTAAAGTTGCAGGATGGGCCTCTCCCCCCCCCCCACGCTTTTGTGAAGTTATCTGAAAAACTTTGCGAACTACAATTAAAAAAAAATGTGTGACAATATTCACAAAAACCCACTTTCAATTTGTGAAGAACCAGCAAAATACCATGTTATGGTTTATTTTGCAGCAACATCCTTCGATCTCGTGCTGCAAAATTTAAGTACAAGAATATTTGCTAGGTAAATAAATCACCTGAGGCATAATTAGAAAAGAAGTGCAACAACCATGAACTTCACTGTTGTGTCCTGCTGGACACGTTCTAGTGTCTCAGCTGACACAGTGTTGTTAACCACTCCCTTGGGGGAGTGGGCACACATGCACCCCACACCCATCCATCACAGGTGCCACGAGTGACGTGAGCCTGTTAATAAAAGGGCCCGGGTGCACGTGCTCGTGGCCAGTTCCAGTAACCCACTACTGACTCTGTGTGGTCATTGCTGCAGCATGCAGGCCTAGAGGCCCCAAGACACAACAATGGCGACAAGGGGTTCGAGCCCCGCGTGTGTGCTGGCGGCTGTCTCATGTTTGGTTGGTGGGGAAGTGTAGCCTGTGCAGAAGGCACCCTTTTCAGCACCGGCCATCAAACCAGTGAGAACGACGGCGCCCGCAAGCGGATGTCCCGCTGCCGCAGTACTGAGCAGGCTGGTAGGGGGGTGGGGGGGCGGCAGTGGAGGAGCAGGGAAGAACCAGTCCACCGCTTTGGCTGTGACCCCAGAAAGGCTGAGCCCGCTTACCCGTCCGGTCCGGCGTGAGGTGAGCCAGGCAAGCAGCAGCATGCAAGTGGTGAGTGGCGCTCCGATACACACACACCCTGCTGAGACTGCTAAGCGCAGCACGCAATAGGACCAAGCCAGCACCGGCTGTGAACGTCCCGAGGCCGCTGCACCGAACGGCCCCAGCGCATCCCTGCTCAGTGCCAAAATAAGCTGCAAGGCCCACTTCACATAGGAAGTTGCTCTGGCCTGAAGCGGATCGCACTCACCCCCCCACTGAGGAGAGCGTCGTTAGGAGACGAAGCTCAGCCTGTTCCCCCCGAGCGATGTGAGCCCCCAATGAACTTCGTACCGCTCCACCTGTAGGTGACCGGCATGCGGCGAGCGTATTAGCCTGTGGCCACCCCCGAAGTGAGTCGCACCCTAACCTCAGCCCCTGATAAGTAACGCAAAGCCGACAAGACACGGTGTGGCCCGCAGCACTAGGAAGACTGCCGCGACCCGCGTGTGATGTGGCAGCACCCTGGGCCCATGACGGAGTGCGGAGAATGCTGCACTCAGCCCGAGGCTTCCAACTGCGTAGCGCCCGCCTCTGCAGCCCTGTGGGGATGAGACTGCACTTGCAATGAGCGTGGCCCTGGGGCGCAGAAAACGGTCTCATCTGCAGCGAGGAGAGACAGACCGTGCCCCACACTGAGAAGCCCGCACTCCCAGCCAGGCGATACCTGATTGCCACACAGAAGAAAAGGAATGTCTGCCTGCCCGAGGCGTCAGTAGTGCAGGTAGTGACTTCTTAGTCCCACACCTACCTGCAGGAGCGCCCGGTGCCTGCCCCCACCTGCCTCAAATGAACTATGCTGCTCCGGGTCCATCTGCCTCGCTTTCAGCAAGGAGAAGAAAGGCCGCAGCAGTAGAAAGACAGCCGGTGAAGACCGGGAGTGCACTGCCACCTAGTGGTGGTTTGATGCACCACACCCTGCCACAATTGCATCAAGCCGGCCTGACATGGCAAAGACTGTTGGAAGAGGCAGATACGGGATCAGCTGTGACAAGAGAGGCCCAGACAGGAGACTCCCAGCTCAGGTCTCCACCCAAAGTCTGCCCCAGCTCACACAGAGGACAAGAACGTAAACACAGGTTTTTAACCCCCACAAGACCCTGTTCATCAGCCAGCTGGTACCACTGCATGCAGCCAGAGAACTGTTTCCTCAAAGAAGGGACAAAGTGTATTGACCTGAGGGAAGAGGCCATACGACGAGGAGAAGTTCCCGATGAGACATGCGAGTGTTACCCCACTGGTGGCTGTCAATTGAAGAGGCCATACGACGAGGAGAAGTTCCCGATGAGACATGCAAGTGTTACCCCACTGGTGGCTGTCAATTACTGCAGCGAGGACAAAAGAGCACTCCCTGCCACCTTTGCAAAGCTCGGGAGAGACTGACAAACCCCGCAGGGAGGCGCTGGAAATGCAAAGTACAACACAAGCAGCAATGCCAATGACGGCTACCACCAGCAAGGATAGAAGATCGAGCCACAAGCAGCAATGCCAATGAAGGCTACCACCAGCAAGGATAGAAGATCGAGCAACGTCTCAAGGTAGCTCTCCCCGCCAAAAGCACAAGAAAGACTGGTGCAGAGCGCGCACCACCAGCGGCTGCCCAACGCCACCACAAGTGAAAAGAGCACGCCACATGCCCCTGGCGGTGAACGATCACCACCGCAAGGAGGAAGAGCAGGCACGTCAGGTGCCAGAAGAGGGCGCCCAAGAAAAGACAAAGCGTGCGCAGTCCGAGGTGCGTGACACATGCACCCAGAAGCGCGTCAGCATGGGTAAATGCCCAGGAGGGAAAGAGACCTCTCCAAAGAAAAGAAGCAATGCTGGAGACAGCAGGGAGATCCTCTACATCTCCACAGCAGCAACGGAGCCCCGAGTGGGCCAAACACAGCACAGTGTCCTCCCTCACACTGCCTCAAGACGGAGTCGCCGGTGACCCAAGACAGGCAAGAGGACAGTAGCACACTCCAAGTGGCCAGCCACTACCACAGCTCCCTACTGCCCGTGGAAGTCATTCCCAGAAGAGGGAACACCCGGAGTAGGAGCTTCAAGAAGCTGCCTGAAGAAGGAGCACCCGAGACAAGTGGCTGCTCGCCACGCAGCAGAGAAGAGCGACAGAAGTCTCACCCGCATGGTCCAGAGACCATTGAAGTTGATGGTCCCTGTTGGCCTTTTTTGGAATAAGGTGCATGCGACTGCACCCGGAAGAAGAATCGGAAAAGAAGAGTGACAATCCTGTCACCAGGAAGAGCTGGACAAACACAGGTGTGCTAGAGAGAACAAGAGGAGAAGCCCGAGGACTCGTAGCACCACAAGCCAAGAGCACACCCAGAGACACCAGACAGCCACCAAGGCGGACCGACGTCCCTGGAGACAGCCCCATGGGAGAACCAAACGTAAGCCGCAGCAAGCACGAACCGCGTCTCTCCCCAACGCTTCCCAGTGCGACCGTCCATCCCCGAGTGTCAGCAGTCGAAGTCGGACGGCATCCCTGCTCCTGACCGCAGATGCCAGAGGTGAAAGAACAGCCTCAGCGAGGCAGAGACATGTAGCTGCGAAGTCCCTCAAAAAATCTCTTCTCCGAGCAGATCGTCCTCACCTGTCGTCCAGGCCCAATGGCAACTACATCATCATTGCCATGTGCATGACACCGCACTCAGCAAGAAACGTGGAAGTGTGACCGGAGGGTCTACACTAAGAATCAGATAACCGACCAAGCTCAGAAGGGGAAGTCGTGAGTGGCCGGGCCGGACGATGAAGAGAACCCGAGCTGCAAAGGAGCGAATCCCAACACACCAACGGTAAGTGAAGGGGGTGACAACCAGGGAATGAACTGGTGACCGCCCAGCGGGAGACCAAGAGTAAGCCGCAAAGCCTGCGCGAACAGAGTCTCATGCCTCACATTTCTCAGCGTGTCCATCACGCCACTGTCACCAACGTCCTAGTAGCCCAAGAAGTCCAAGTGCATGGCTGTAACTGTCTCACCAAAGGAAATGGAGCACCTGGCCACCCCCACTCTCGGTGATCGACTCTAGAACGAAGGCCTGCATCCATCGTGGCAAGTCATCACCAACTGTTGTCCAGATTCACCACAAGGCTGGCAATGCCATCACGCCAGTCCTCGTCAAGTGCGTCAAACGCTACCATCTTAAGAGTATCAATGGACTGGAGTCCTACCCCGTTGTTAAACCAGCCGACAAGAAGTCCCAGAGGCTACCTGCTAACCTGGTTTACACCTGAACTGCGGCAGCGAGAGCATGTCTTGCCCAAGACTCATCAATCCCTGAGGTTTGTGCGAGCGACTAGGTGCTGGCTCCTCGGTGGTCTTGCAGCTGCCCCCAGTAGGCACACATGCAGCCCCAGCGCAGCCCACAAGCAGTCCCGTGGCCAACCCGACAAAGGGCCTCCCCAGGCGGGAGAGTTGGAAGAGACATTGCCCCACCGACAGGTTACCGGATACAGCAAAATAGTCTAACAGAGACTTCAGGCGATCCCGCAACACTTGCGTGAACTTTCACCATGGACTCCAACCATGCTCTTGACGCACCCTGTTTAATGAACTGTTATTACCCACCACATACCATCCTCGACGTCAGCGAAGGGGAGCCACCTCGGACCAAAAGACATGTTTCCACCGGCATGTTACAAGAGTGAAGCTGACGTCTCCAAGCCAGCGTTCGTGTCCTGCACCACTCAGGTTAAATTGAGTGCCCGCCGAGATCATCCTGCTGCAGTCAGTCACCAGTCCTTGTCTGCTGTCTTCCCGCTGCCTGACACGAGAAGCTGATGGACCCTATGGTGTATGTTTAATTGTTGTTTACCCCTACAGGTTGGACTACTGATTGTTTTCTCTTCATAAAAATTTGGGAGGAATGTTGTGTCCTGCTGGACACGTTCTAGTGTCTCAGCAGACACAGAGTTGTTAACCACTCCCTTGGGGGAGTGGGCACACATGCACCCCACACCCATCCATCACAGGCGTCACGAGTGACGTGAGCCTGTTAATAAAAGGGCCCGGGTGCATGTGCTCGTGGCCAGTTCCAGTAACCCACTACTGACTCTGTGTGGTCATTGCTGCAGCATGCGGGCCTAGAGGCCCCAAGACACAACATTCACCAGATTCTGATTGGGGAATAAAACCTTAACCCACTCTCAGTGCAGCATGTGCTCAAGGGTGATGCATTTTTTGTTGAACAGCCTGTTCTTCGGTGACAGCACAAAGCTGCAAAGCACTTGAGACTAAGAAGGCGCTGTCTGTGTGCCAGAACCCAGACCCTCTGCTAAGGCTTTCCTCTCTTCAGTACTGGTAGCATGGTATTGCAAGTTCACTTTGGTGTGTGATTTTTACTGATGGGCCCTGTTCCTTGACTGTGTTGACTTTCCATTGTAATGCAACCTGGTTATTTTATCCAAATTGGTAGTGGAGTTTCTTGCACGTATGACGCATGCCACAGGCTTGCAAATGGTGCAACACTCGGTCCAGATGAGCCACACTAGTGGATCACCCGAATCAATGTGCTATATTTCGCCTTTAGTCTCAGTATTGCGACCTGCTCTGACTTTCATGCCTTGGAATAGGGAACATTGTGCTTCTTTTTTTGATTTTTCTTCACATGTGTTATCTTATGCAGTTTTTATATACCCTATATTGTCCAATGACTTGATCTCTTAGTGCTGTGTTCATATCATGTCTGCAGTTGTAGGACTTGCCCATGGCACAGTCTGTGGACAGGCACTGCCCTCTATTAGTAGGCGTGGTGTAAAGCGAGTGTATAGTATTCCCGGTAAATGGCTTTCATAAGGCAGGTAGGTCTTGCCACCTGCTGGCTAAACCTGTGTGTATTTGGTGTGTGCTTGGGTTGTCTCTGTGGGGAAAGTGATGAAGGGTTGGTACCCACGAGCTCTTGCATCTCAGCTTGAGTGAATAGTGATGCATGTAGGATTGCATCATCAAGAGCTGCAGCGTATAGGAGCTGTGTCAAGCAGCTCATTTTACTCCAGATTCATGTGGTAGGTCGGAGCTGTCATTGACTGCTTTGGTGAATGCCTGAGCTTTTGACTAGTGATCTCTAGCATGGATTCTGTCTGTTTCTGTTCTACCCTTTTGTGTATTTTCCCAATTCCCTTTATCCGACTGCATATGCACTTATTGCCAGACACCTGGATAATCGGGGGACACAGGCTTAGTGAGACAGCCAGGCTCAAATTTTACTAACAAAAGTTGTTGTTGGTTCATATTTATGGACCAACCAAAGCCGTTGAGCACAATTCGCTTCAGGCAACAGTGGCCATGACACAAACTATCTGGATCCAAAAAGGTTTAGGACTGAGGTGTCCAAAATAGTTCCAGGAGGGCCGGATCAATACCACATTTTAGACCGCAGTGAAACTTAGTTTTCTGGAATTTGGCCTGAGAGTTTGGAGCAAAAGATGGTGTTGATTGAAAAACACAAAATGTGTTTACTATGTACAAGATTAGAGACTCTGTGTCTGAAATAGCGGGCCTTTGAGGGACAGTGGAAATGGAAATTGTATTACAATGCATCATGGTTTTGTATTATTAACAATGTAGATTTATTGTGTTTACGAAGCTTCTATAGGACTGCCTCGGGAAATGATGCATCAATATGCATGTCAGCGGTGCCTGTCTTCAATGCACTTGCTACTGTTACAAGATTAGTGGCTTGGAAACTGAAAAAAATAACACATATATTTAGAACAAAAAGTTTGAACATCCGAGTACCCGTTACTGGATGGTCTGATAAGCCTAGCAGGTCTCACTCTGGATTTAGTACTTGCTTCTCACTACCCAGTTCACTGCCTAGAAGTTGGTCCTCTCGTGTGGTCAGATTTTGCTGGCATTTATTTTGATTTCCCAATACACTTGCACATGTGAAGAACAAGAGGCGAAGGGAATTGTTTTTCAGCCTACGGGAGGTTCTTTTCCAGGTTTATCCAGCCCTAAATAAAGCAGTCCTTCATGCTCCCCAAAGGTCAGAAGCAAATGTATTAAAAAGCAATCCACTCCCTGTTTCTCTCAAGGGTTCTGTACAGAACTAGACATGAAAAAGATGCTGAGCATATCTTGCACTTACCATACGAACCAGCAGAACATGTCAGATCCCTTCTCGTACGGGGGACCTGTATTGCTCAGATTGCATGCTGCAGTGAAAAGAAGTATTTACAGTTGGATTGACACTTTCTGCTGCTAATATGCTTAATATAGAAATGCAATAATTTTTCGATCACGCTTTATAAGTTTAATGGTTTACTTTAAATGCTATCTCTGAAGATCCATTTTGTGTAGTCATGATACACTTCGATCAATCTGTTGTTTAATAAAAATGCATAGCGGATTCAGTGGATCCTGCAAGTCGTGGACCTATTTAGACCATCCTACATGCTGCATCATGTCTCTGCCATGGCCTGCAAAAAATGTGACCGCATCAGCTCAACCTTGTTGGAACTACATCAGCTCCCCTTGCCGACCCGCATTATCTTTAAAACCAGCCACATCATGTAAAAAGCTGAAATGACCAGCGCCCCCGCCTACCTGGCTGTGAAGCTCACCATCTGTGGTGGCTCCCAGAACCCCAGCAGCCAGGACACAATCAGACTAGAGGCAAAGAAGTGTAAGAAAGAGAAAAAAAGGGCAACAGGCCTTCACCATGTATACACACAGGATCTGAAACACCATTCCTGTGTTCATAAGGACTGCTCCAACCCTGCTCCAATGTAGAAAGGAGCTGAGGATGCACCTCTCTGAAGAACACTATATAACAATGTAGCGACCGTCTACTTCTGCTACTATAACTCTGCTAAGTCTTCAGGCACTTGTTGACTGTATCTTTGTGTGTGGCCCTGTATAGGCAGGTAGGCGGTGTGCTCAAAGCTCCTCGCTGTTAACCAGTATATTTACTGCTTCTTGTGCTGCTGCTGTCCCATTTCAGCAAGATTTTGTTTGAAGCGAGATGCCTGTTTCTACGAACAGTCTGGTGGAGAAGATACCCAAGAAGGTATCCAACCTAAACACTGTGCTAATCAGATAGGATTCTCCTACCCATACCACGTGTAAGCAAAGTGGATGGGGCAGGGGAGCTTTTTAGGTCGCAGCCTACCAGACAGCGCTTGTAGGCTGCTGAAGACATCTTGGGGACTTTCAGAAAGTTGACCTAGGAATGCATTCGCCCGCTGCTTGCTATTGGTTTTGTGGTTTGTAACTCATGTTTTCGTGCTTTCCATTTGCTGGCTTTATTTGCTTTACGCTTTCCAGGTTAATTCTGTCCCTCCCGTTGCCAAAGCCGTGTTTACGGTGTCCTTCCACAAACTCGTTTTCTGTAACCAGGCCTTTAAATCTTGTTCTTATCTCGTCACGTTTGCTGGACATTCAAAGACCGAGGTTACGGTGTGATCTTTTCATTATGGTTTCTTTCTAATTACACAAGCTGATAAAATAGGCCAAAAGCGAGTTTCATGGGCCAAAGGTGTGGCTGGTTTACCAAGTAATTTGTTTTCTTTATTATCACAATTGGTGAGCTTACCTTCTTGGGTTTTCCCACTTTTTCCCTTCAGTGTGCATGTCTATATGACTATCACATTTATGATTTATACTTTTTACACCACCAGAGTGGATGGTGCACTGAAACTGTTACTCTTATACTTATGAGAATTGAGTGCTTCTTTTCGGTTTCCCTTTTTGCTTTTATACATGTATATTTTTGATCACCTTAATTTTTTATGACTAAGTATGACATTAGGTTCTAAAAGGAATATTTGTGTTTTATTTGAAATTATTGCAGCCTTGAAAAAGTCACTGTGTGACAAGACACGTGTTGGCTGCTGGTTATTATGATTACAAATGCAATCAAGGTATATGTGAAGAAATATTATTGAGGGATAACTTTCATTGAATAAAACTTCAAGAAACTAAGAATTGAATTTTGTTCAACTTCTTCTACTTTGGACTTTACATTATGTGTGCTTCGGTAGCAGCTGTTCCTTTCTATAGAGTGTATACCTTGGGAATAGTACATCATAGTTCCAGTTAATTCAGGATCTGACACCTCTGCGGTATCCTTCATTTCTTGATAAACGCATTCTTTATGGTTTCAGCGGTAAGGATCGTTTTCACTCATGTAGTCAATTTGAAGTCTAAGACTGATTCTTGTCTGATGTTACGCTTCGTACTGTAAGACTCTCTTGTTTCCAGAAGACACTTGCATTTCAAGCCTAAAAAAGCTGAGTTGGACTAGAAATAGAACAAGCATTGGCATAGCCAATAGGTCTCGCCTTTGGGACCTTATATAAGTGTTTAGCCATGCAGCAAATTATCCTGGATGCTGTGCCGCCATGGCATGGAGAGCTATAGAATTGCTACACACTAGGTTATGCAGTCTGATTTAGGAATACAAGCTTGCCTTAGTAAACATTAATGGACACTGCAAGGCTTTTTAACGCACAGACAGAAAGACAAGTGCCTCGATGCAAGTCAACAGCACTATAACATTCTGTGTGGAGCCATCTTGCAGCTGTTTCCTTGATAAATGTTACAAAATCCAGAGCATGCACCACTACCCCACTCTCCATGCTATTTTACGACAATGAGGTATTCTTTGTAATAAATAAGCATGTTTTAGGAAACTATAAGTTATACTCCTTGCAGTATCGTAACTAAAGAATAATCATGGCCAGCCGTAATATCTTAAATGTATTAATTACCACGAGAAAAAAATACAACTGAAAATATAATTATGAATATATTCCCCCTGTCTTCAGTGCACTTCAAAAGCTGTCGATCATACAAGGGTTGGGGGGGCATATGGGAGCAACATCAGGATTAAAGAAAAGGCAGCGCTTCCTAAGGAGGTCATATGTACTGGTCACTGTCTATATACCTAGAGTCTGTTCAGCATTTCCACGCTATTATTTTCACAAAAACCCACTTAACTGCTCCTGAGTTCCTACTCTGGCATAGCTTGAAATCGCTTGTCGTTATAAAAGTGTTTCTGTGCCTTCCTTGTTAGGTCTCGCAGACCTGCGTTGCAGCGCGCATGCGCTGCTCGCTCTGCAAGGCTTTTTGTAATCGAGGAGATTTCAGAAATGGGGTTGAAGCCCCGCCCATCATTCTTATTGGCTGGCGTCATCGTTTATGCTAAATGGTGGCCTCCGATTGAAAATGAGGCTTCTTTGTTACCGCCCTGTCTCCTTTTTGGACGGCTCACACGGACTGGATTGTTTGCTTGCAGCGTTACCCTGTCCTCGATATGTAGAAGGGAAGCACTATTTTGTTTCATTCGCACACTGCTCAGCAGCGGCGCTGCTTCCCACATCGGTGGGCAGACATGCACGCTGGCCGGAGGTGCGCTCGTTGTTGTTATTATTAGCGAAGTTACAGTTTGTTAAACATTGCGGCAGTCTCAGCAGTAATGGTATTGTTTTGTAGCTTACGATCTTTACCGGCAGTTTTCAGCTCTGCTTCTTCTCTCGCCCTTTCACTGTCTCCCCCGCCGCCCCCTCCTCAGCCTTTTCCTCTGCAGTCTCCGTTGGACCCGCCCTCCCTCAGCATTGATATGCACAGCGCCCTCTCTCCCCCAGCCCTCCGCCTCTCTGCCTCCCTCCCTCCTCCTCGCTTCTCTCCCACGACGTCTCATCACATCTCGATGCCTTCAGAAGGATGCCCGAGCCCTCCGCTGCTGTCCCCCAGGCCCCCGAGGCCCGGGACTCGTCCTTGGCCTGACCATGAACTCCCTTCTGGGCTTGCCTCCCAGCCTCTTCCTGCTCCAGCAACAGCACCAGGAGCAGGACCAGTATCACCAGTACCAGCTGCAGGACTACGGCTCGGAGGAGCTCCTCAACCCACCGGGCCGGCCGCCATGGCCCTCCGCAACGACCTGGGCTCCAACATCAGCATCCTCAAGACCCTCAACCTGCGCTTCCGCTGCTTCCTGGCCAAAGTGCACGAGCTGGAGCGCCGCAACAAGCTCCTCGAGAAGCAGCTGGCCCAGGCGCTAGACGAAGGTCGGCACCGGCGCGCTCTCACCCGGGACCAGTCGGTTCAGACCGGCTTCGTGGGACCCATCCGGCCGCTCGGCCTGGCCATCGGCTCCGCTGGCGGCATCAGTACCAGCATCGGCGTTGGGGCGCACGTCAGCCTCGTCGCCCTGCGGGAGGCCCCTGGGGTCACTCCTAGGATCGCCCTGCCACCCCGGGGGTCCTCCCTCGTCGACCCCCTACGCAGCGGCGCCTTCGTCACGCTTCATGCCGGGATCCATTTGGACCTATTCTAGCACACGGCGGGTCGGCAGCGGCGCCGAGACTCTGGTGCAGGGGCCTGGGGTGTCGTGCGTGCACCCCGACTGGGTAGGGGTGCAGATCGACACCATCACGCCGGAGATCAGGGTGCTATACAACGTGCTGGGGAAAGTGAAGCGAGAACGGGACGAGTACAAAAGGAGGTGAGAGTCCCGGACAGTGTGAAGAGCGCCTAGATCCGCCGAGGGTACTATCTGTATCTGAAAGAGACACGTTAGTGATAGATTCCTTACCTTAGAATATCCCCAGGCGTCAGGCTGGATCCGGAAAGTTTTGCGTAGCAGTACCCTTGCGCGTCGGTAGGCGGCGTCGTGCGGCTCCGCGTCCGTCGTCGGCGTCGTGATCGCCGGGATGACGTCGCGGGCAGTACTTAGGCGCCGCCCCTGCGCGCTGACGTCAGTTCTTCTTTTTCCGCGCCAGCAAGCGCAGATCCGGGAAGAGCAGTGCCCTGGTCAATTTTTGACCATACTTTTTGGTGATTTTTTCACTGGTTTTTCCAACTTTAAGGTGTCGTAGGGATGCCCGGCTTCAAGCGATGCGGCGCCTGTGCGCGGATGATGTCCGTCACCGACCCGCATTGGGAGTGTCTCTTCTGCCTCGGCCGAGGCCACGACACCGAGTCTTGTCCCGAATGCCAGGCCCTCAACCCGAAAGCTTTGCGAGAGCGGTCTCGCAAGCTCCTCGAGGCCCGGCATTCGGCTCCGCGGAAGCCCCGGTCGCGTGAGAGGTCCAGGGGTCGCTCGCGGAGTGCACACCGGTCGTCGACTTCTTCGTCCGGTAAGTCTAAGCACAAGAAGTCCAAGAAGCATCGTCGCTCTCGGACTTCGCCTCGCCGGTCTCGCGACTCGGCTGAGGCCCCTCCCGGCACCGTCCCCGCCCCGCGGCCCCGGACTTGCCTGTGGAGTCGCCCCCGTCATACCCGCCCTTCCCGGGTTCGAGGGCGGATCCGGCCAAGGTACAGGAGTTCCTGTCGGCCATGGCCCGCCTCTTCGGGCCTTCAGGCCCCTCCGGTGCGCCTTCGGGCCCCGCGGGCCCTGATGGGGTTGCTCCGGCGTCGCCGGCGGCTCCGGCCCCGGCGTCGCCCGAGCCTCCAGCCTCGATCCCGGCTCCGGCTTCGGCCCCGGCCTCGATCCCGGCTCCACAACCCCCATCGACGCCGGTCGACCTCACGACACCTCCGCCGGCGCCGATGTCTCCGGTGCCGTTCTCGACGCCGCCCTGGGCTCCGGGCGGCGTCGTCCCCAGTTCCTTCCGGCTCCGGACATGGACCCGGAGCGACGTCGCTCGACGCCGGCTCCGGCGCCGATGGGACCTTGGGTCCCAAATGTCCCTCCTCCTCCTTATTTTGAACCAGAGGAGGACCAGGAGGACTGGGAGGGGTCTGATGACCCTCTGACACGCAACTGTCAGTATGATGAGGACTGGACAGAGAGTCTAGGGGAGGCCAGTGGTCTGGATACTTCTCCTGACACTGGCATGCTGTCTCCTCCCGTGGCTACGGAGGAGGGGGCCAATTTTGGTACGGTGTTGCGTAGGGCTGCTGGGGCCTTACGTCTCCAGCTCCCTACTTTGACGGTCAAGACTAACATCTTGACAGAGGTGCTTCAGCCGGCAGCCTCCTCTGCGGAGACTGTGCTGCCGTTTAACGACGCCCTCACTGACGTTCTTTTGGGCGCCTGGTCCAAGCCCAACACAGGGGCTCCTGTGGATCGGAACGTGTCACGACGCCATCGCCCCGCTCCGGGCGACCCCCTGTTTCTTTCTGTCCACCCCACTCCTGAGAGCTTGGTTGTCCAAGCCTCCGCTTCCCAAACCGCCTTCCCTACCGCTCCTCCGGATAGGGAATCCAAACGCCTGGATCAGTTTGGGAAGAAAGGTTTTTCTTCCTCCAGTGCTGGCTTGCGGTCCGTTAACACCGCTTGTCTTTTGGGCCGATATACCCACTCCCTGTGGGATTCGGTGGCGGATGTTTTGCCCCAGTGCCCTGAGGAGGTCCAGGCACTGCTTTCCCGCGCCATTGCGGAAGGAAGGGATGCGGCCAAATACACTATCCGTTGTGGCCTTGACACCGCCGACTCGCTGGGCAGGTCGATTGCAACGACGGTGGCGCTCCGGCGCCACGCCTGGCTGAGAACCACTGGTTTTTCAGGGGATGTCCAGAATACTCTCATGGACATGCCCTTTGATGGAGTCGGTCTTTTTGGGTCCAAAGCAGACCATGCGTTGGAGCGCTTTAAGGACTCACGGGCTACTGCAAAGTCCCTGGGCCTTTCTGCTACACGCCCTCCGCTACCTTCTGCTTTTCGCCCCTATCGTGGCCACGGTAGGGGCGCCCTTCACGTCAGCAGCCCAGCCACCGGCCCGCGCAGCAGGCGTCTTCGCGTGGCCGAGGACGTGGATTCCGCCGTGGCGGATCGGGCAACCAGCGTGCGGGTCAGGCCACCACCTCCAACCCGTCCGCGGCCTCCAAGCCCTCTAGTCCCTCCTTTCAGGTGCACGGCACGCCAGTAGAGGGCAGGGTCCGCCATCACCTTCCCCACTGGCGCACCATCACCTCGGACAGGTGGGTCTTGGACATTGTCCGAAGGGCTACTCCCTCCCCTTCGAGACCACCCCCAGCCATGCCACCTCAATTCCACCGCATGTCAGGGGATCACTTGGTGCTTCTACGGAAGGAAGTCACGGCCCTCTTGACCAAGAGGGCCATCGAGCATGTTCCGACCCCAGAAGTAGGGCGTGGTTGCTACTCCCACTACTTTCTGGTGCCCAAAAGGACAAGGAGGACATGCGTCCTATCTTGGACCTCCGGAACGTCAATCGCTTCCTCCGGAAGGAGAAGTTCAAGATGCTCACCCTAGCTCAGGTCTTGACTGCCCTCGACCCTGGAGACTGGTTGGTAGCGTTGGACTTGCAGGACGCGTATTTCCACATCCCCGTCCTGCCGGCCCACCGGCGTTACCTTCGGTTCACGGTAGGCCCCGAGCATTTTCAGTTCACCGTGCTCCCCTTTGGCCTTACAAGTGCCCCTCGGGTGTTCACGAAAGTGATGGCGGTGGTCGCAGCTCATCTGCGCCGGGCAGGGGTTTCAGTCTTCCCCTACCTCGACGACTGGCTGCTGAAGGCGGGCTCGTCCCAGGCAGTCGTCTCCCACCTCCAGACTACGGCCGAACTCCTGCACTCGCTGGGGTTCTCCATCAATGTGCCGAAGTCGCATCTGATTCCTTCTCCACAGCTCCTTTTCATCGGAGCAGTTCTGGACACGACGCAGTTTCGGGCCTATCCTCCCGAACGGCGAGTCCGGGATATTCAGGCTATGATTCCGATCTTTCGGCCTTTATCCTGGGTTTCGGTAAGGATGACCCTGAGGCTGCTGGGCCTCATGGCCTCCTGCATCCTGCTGGTCAATCATGCCAGATGGCATATGCGGGCTCTGCAGTGGGACCTGAAGTTCCAGTGGGCGCAGCACCAGGGCAACCTGTCCGATCACGTCCAGATCTCGGAGGGGACTGCAAAACAGTTGCAGTGGTGGCTCTCGAACCGGCAATGGGTCATGGGCAGATCCCTCTCCCTTCCCCAGCCAGAGCATACAGTTGTGACGGACGCGTCCCTTCTGGGATGGGGCGGTCACATGGGAGAGGCGGAGATCAGAGGCCTCTGGTCTCCGGCGGAGTCCCGGCTCCATATCAACATTCTGGAGCTCCGGGCGATCCGGCTTGCACTCAAGGCATTCCTTCCCTCTGTCAAAGGGAAGGTAGTGCAGGTGTTCACAGACAACACCACCGCCATGTGGTACTGCAACAAACAGGGCGGGGTGGGGTCTTGGACCCTTTGTCAGGAGGCTCTGCGCCTCTGGACATGGCTGGAACATCAGGGCATGTTCCTGATGGTTCAACACCTGGCAGGTTCTCTGAACGCCAGGGCGGACGAACTCAGCCGCAGGTGCATGATGGATCACGAATGGCGTCTTCACTCGGAAGTGGCGCAAGGACTCTTTCTACAGTGGGGAGAGCCTTGGTTAGATCTATTCGCCACCGAAGAGAACGCGCAATGTCATCAGTTCTGCGCGTTGGAATTTCCAAGGCGGCACTCGCTCGGCGACGCTTTTCGTCGCGAGTGGAGTTGCGGTCTGTTGTACGCCTTTCCGCCTATACCACTTCTACCCAGAGTGTTGAAGAAGATTCGGCACGACCGGGCCCAAGTCATTCTTGTGGCTCCGGACTGGGCTCGAAGAGTTTGGTATCCCGAGCTACTCAATATGAGCATAGATCCCCCGATCCGTCTGCCTCTTCGGGAGGATCTTCTGTCGCAGCAGCAGGGGACGGTCCTCCACCCGAACCTGTCCAGTCTACACCTGCTTGCGTGGAGATTGAGCGGCGGCAGTTGATTCCTTTCCACTTGCCTCCCGAAGTTTGTGATGTGATTCTGGCAGCCAGGCGTCCCTCCACTAAGGTGGTATACGCCTGCAGGTGGAACAAATTTGTGGCATGGTGCACAGCAAAGGCTGTGGATCCCCTTTCTGCCCCTCTTTCTGAGGTCCTTCTGTTCCTTCTCTCTCTGGCCCAACAGGGTTCTGCCCTGGGTACCATCAAGGGTTATCTTTGTGCTATCTCGGCCTTCCTCAGGCTTCCTGATCAGCCCTCCCTTTTCAAGTCCCCTGTTGTTAACAGGTTCTTAAAAGGCATTACTCACCTCTTCCCTCCTGTTCCGTTTGTGATGCCTCAGTGGGACTTGAACTTGGTTCTTACCTTTTTAATGTGCGCTCCCTTTGAGCCTCTGCATAACTGTCCTCTTCGTCTTCTGACTCTAAAGACAGCCTTTCTGGTGGCCATCACCTCCGCTCGGCGGGTGAGTGAGCTCCAGGCTTTATCTTGCAAACCTCCCTTTCTGTCTGTTCATCCAGACAAGGTTGTTCTTCGGACGCGTCCGTCCTTCTTGCCAAAGGTGGTTACTGCCTTTCACATTGGGCAGACCATCACTTTGCCTACCTTCTTTCCGCCTCCGCATCCTTCCAGGGAGGAGGAGAGGCTCCACCGTCTGGACCCAAAACGTGCGCTCTCCTTCTATATCGACCGCACAAAACACTTCCGGGTGGATGACCAGCTCTTTGTTGGCTACGTGGGCGCCAAAAAGGTCGGGCGGTGCACAAGAGGACCATCTCCCGCTGGGTTACCTTGTGCATCAAGACCTGCTATTCTTTGGCCAAGAAGGAGCCTCCTGTTGGGCTGCGTGCCCATTCCACCAGGGCAACGGCTGCTACCACGGCCTTGGGCCGCGGTGTTCCGCTGCCGGTTATCTGTCAGGCAGCTACGTGGGCCTCGCTGCACACGTTTACTAAGCATTACTGCCTTGACAGTCAGGTCCGGAGGGACGGCTTCTTTGGCCGTTCTGTCCTCCAGGACTTCCTTGTCTGATCTTTGTTCGCAGACCCACCACCGGGGTTGGTATTGCTGGGGTATCTATTCTAAGGTAAGGAATCTATCACTAACGTGTCTCTTTCAGATGCACAAGTTACTAACTTGTGTAACGATATATCTGTAAGAGACAGTAGTTAGTGATAGATTCCTTACCGCCCACCCATCCTCCCCGTTCTGCGAACTGATTTCTAGGGTTAAGGACATCCCTTTCAGGGCCCTAGTATTTTTCAGACACCTGTGTCAGCTTCTTGCATGGCTCTGCGTTCCTGGCGCGGAAAGTCGTGTACAGAACTGACGTCAGCGCGCAGGGGCGGCGCCTAAGTACTGCCCGCGACGTCATCCCGGCGATCACGACGCCGACGACGGACGCGGAGCCGCACGACGCCGCCTACCGACGCGCAAGGGTACTGCTACGCAAAACTTTCCGGATCCAGCCTGACGCCTGGGGATATTCTAAGGTAAGGAATCTATCACTAACTACTGTCTCTTACAGATATATCGTTACACAAGTTAGTAACTTGTGCATTATGCTCATTTATTCAGTTGTACCCATGGGTGGCTACGACTGCCCACACACAGTGGTCAGAAGCCACGTCGATAGCAGGCATGCTTTAGGCCAGCCCCACCACCACAACGTAAAACAGCTGCTCGTTTCAGTACTACTTCTGTGTATACCAGGGAACGTTGCACTGCTCTGGTCTATTCTGTGAGGATCCCAGTACCGGTTAAGAAAGTGTTGAACCCGTCTGTACTTCTACTACCACTATTTGTGTACGAGGGAGCCTTGCTCTGTTGCCTGTGCTGCCCCTCCCTTCTGAAAAAGCTTGCATTGTTACTGTTCAGCTGCACCAGTGTGTTAGTGAGAGATTATCAATACTATTTATTGCGTTGTCTTGTGTGTGTGTGTGTCTGCCCACATAGCTTATAGTGCTGCATTAGCTGTTCTGACTCTACATCTAAAGTAAACTTGCACTGCTGAAGTATGATGCCGCGTTGAGTATGCGAGCGAAGCTTGCTCTTCTACCTGCTGGCCTCTCTTTTGTCGCATCTATAGAAAACTGCAAATAAATGTATGAGTGAAATTGTACTGCAGCAGTTTGTGCTGTACTTGTTCGGTCTCTGTATCAAGCTACAGTACTGCTCTGCCCGATCTGTGTTAGAGAAGCTTCTCATGCTTCTGTCTGTGCTCTACATGCCCAGTGTCTGAGGGAAGCTTGTGCTGTTGTTGGGTCTGTTCTGTCTGCGTGTGAGGTCAGCAAGGCTTAGTGTTGCCGACACTGTACTATTTTCAGTGAGAAGGAAGCTTGATCTGCGCCATGTGGTGCACGTGTGTGTGTGTGGAAGCTTGCACTGCTGGTTACCCCTGCTCCAGTTGTTTGTAGGAGGGGGTTGTAAAGTGCCAGTACTGTATCTCTCCTGCTACTGAGGCTGGCCAGCGCCTCTGCCATCTATGCACTATCAGTTTTATTTATGGCGGAAGCTTGCTCTGCGTCATGTGGTGCACATGTGTGTGGGAAGCTCGCAGTGCTAGTTACCCCAGCTCCTGTTCTTTGTAGGAGGGTGGTGTACAGTGCCAATGCTGTATCTCTCATGCTCTTGAGGCAGGCCTGCGCCTCTGCTGTCTGTGCGCTATCAGTTTTATTTATGGCAGAAGCTTGCTCTGCGCCATGTGGTGTACACATTGTGTGTGTGGAAGCTTGCATTGCTGGTTACCCCTCTCCTGTTCTTTGCAGGAGTGGGGTGTAAAGTGCCAGTTCTGTATCTCCCCTGCTCTTGAGGCAGGCCTGCGCCTCTGCTGTCTATGCACTATCAGTTTTATTTATGGTGGAACTTGCTCTGCCTCATGTGGTGTACATGTTGCGTGTGTGAAGCTTGCACTTCTGGTTACCCCTTCTCCTGTTCCTTGTAGGAGGTGGGTGTAAAGTGCCAGTGCTGTATCTCTACTACTCTTGAAGCATGTTTAAAGGGACATATATTCGTAAATTTAGCTAGGAAGCTTTTATTAAAAAAAAAAAGGAAATAAACGGGTGTCTGTGAAAATGTTAGTTTGCTGGCCAGACCTCGTACCATTGCATTGAATCTTCCCCTGACCTGTTTTTCTGAGAGACTGATGTTTATCCTTCCAAGGATGATAGTTTGAGGATGGATAATTATGGGTGTGCTCTTTGATTGCAGGTTGGTTAATGTATTGCTTTAGTAACAAACGCTCCCAATAGCAGTATTTACCAACAACCTCAGGCTATTCCTAACTTGTTCCTTTACTACTTCTAGTCGAACAGTGAAGGTCTACTACGAAAGCTACTTTTCCACGAAGTGAGTTTTTTAATAAAAAAGATGTCGGGTGGGTGGTGATTCTGAGCTAGAAAGGATTTTTTCCCCACTAAAAATGGTATCCGCAAAAAGTTTGCTGTGCTAAGAGCACCATATTCCCAGCTTACAGGATCAAGCAGAGTTGTCAAAGAAAACAAAATTGTAAAAAAAAGTTTTTGAATTTCTGTAGTCTCGCTACAGACTGCTCCAGCTGTCGAAAGCCAGCATTGTGTTCCATATTCCACAGTCGGTCCTATCTCAATCAAGTTTGGATAGCTTTTGTGTTTATCTCATTTGCCTTTTCTCTTATTTTCTTCTTTACTCCCTTTCTGTGCTTGATACACGCTCACAAGCTTTTTAGGTCAAGCCTGGGCAGCAAATGCGCTGCTTGCGAGGCATGCTGTGTTGCAGGATGGACTTGAAGCCCCGCCGACTCTCCACCCATCTTTGTCATTGGCTTGTGTCATTGTTCTTCACAAATGCTGGCTTCTGATTGGTAAATAGGCTTGTTAGTTCCTCCCTGTCTTCAGTTGTAACCTCCCATGAGGACTGGCCCTTTTACTTCGGTTGTTACACGGTATGTCTTATTTACTCTGTAAGCACTATTTTCTTTAATGAGTTTCTCTTACTGCAGGCACGACATGCTTTCCTGCAACATTCTGCGTGCCATGCGCGCATTCACGGGGCGCTTTTACAAAAAAAAAGCATTTGCTTGTCAACTTGACAAACAAATGCTTTTTTGAGTAAAAGCGCTCCATACCGCCCTTTTACTTTAATAGCGGCCACGGACCTGTATTTAGACACGGCTCGTCTAAAGAAAGGGGCATGGCCTCTATTAACGTGAAAGCCAGCATGGGGTGCTTGTAAACAACAAGCATTTGCAATGCAATAGGTCTCGCATTTTTGAAACTTTGACCTATTGGTATTGGTAAATAACAATGCCTTTTATTATTGCAAGTTTTTAAAACACATAAATAAAAAGCATTGTTATTTACAATGCCAATAGGTCAAAATCTCGCAATTGCGAGATCTATTGCATTGCAAATGCTTGTTTAAACAAAGCGGGGGAATGTTTGCATTCCTTTTAGATAAGACTGGTTGTGACACCAGTTTGATTAATGACGCATTAAAACTCCTTTGTAAATGAGCTTCTAACAGTGTTCCATGGAAAGAAGCAAATGGGGCTGCATACGGATGCCAGCTAACATAATTAAAGTACTAGAACTTAACTTTGATTACTGTCTCACGAATGCAGACATTATTTAATGCCAACTTTAAGAGAGCATTGTCCGAGACATTCACTCCTAAACGTAAAGTACTTCCAGTTTACACAAGCAGGGAAGGGAAGGGGGGGTCCTTGCAGGGCGGTGCAGGACGGTCGACCAGCCATTCCCATTTTGAGCTCACATCAAATGCCCCACCCTTGCAGCGGGCAATAGCTCTCCTGGCAAAGAGATTTGGTTGCAGTGCATACATCGTATGTATATATTTTTTAACACACGTGTTTTATACATGTGTGGCACCCTGCCTCCATATATAGGAACAGGCACAACTAGCTATGTCTTTTGCTATTTAATCAGCTTCTCTAATGGAGAAAATGAAAACTCAGACAAATTACAAAAAAACTGGCTGATATAAGTAATATGCCAACCAGCCTCCACATACATCAATTCATTCTTTCCACGCACTTGGGAAGGGACAATGCAGGGGGAGAGACATGCATGAGGAAGACAGTTCAAAAACAAATGCACTCTCCTAGAGTCTCTATTGTAACATCCAGAGCTGCTGACTTAGGAACTGGAGTACTGGGTTTGAGTCTCGGCATTGGCTTTTCCCGTGCAAGTCTTGGTATCGGCTCTCCCCGTGCCTAAGTGATTTGCCAAGAATCACAGAATGTTAAGCTAATGCCATAACATCACGAGCTGCTGACTTTGGAACAGACTTTGAGTCTTGGCACCGGCTCTCCCCGTGCCTAAGTGATTTGCCCAAAGTCACAGAATGTGAAGCTGATGCCGAGGATCTCTTTAAAAAAAAAAAAACAAAAAAAAAAAACAACAACATAGCTAAAGATGATAAAGGATGCCAAAGTATTTTTTAAAAAAAGTGATTAAATTGAGCCGCGGCCTGTGGTAAGCAACAGGGCTTGGGAGGGGTCTCGGCATTGGCTCTCCCCATGCACAACTGATTTGTTTGGCCAAGGCAATCGAGGTAACTGGTGTATTTATTGTAAATAAAAAAAAGCTGTGATAGCCGTGTGTGTTTTCAAAATGCTGTCCTCGTGCGAGTCTCGGCAACGGCTCTCCCTGTGCCTAAAGGATTTACCCTGAATACAGAATGTTAAGCCGACGCCGTAACATCCCAAGCTGCCGACTTTGGAACTGGGGAACCGGGTTCGAGTCTCGGCATTGGCTCTCTCCTCGTGCAAGCCTTGGTACTGGCTCTCCCCATGCCTAAGTGATTTGCACAGACTCAAAGAATGTGAAGCCGAGGAACTCCCAAAAAAAAAAAAAGCAACTAAAGATAATAAAAGACGCTAATCGCTAATATGTTTTTGAAATAAAAAAAAATGATTAAAGTGAGCTGCGGTCTGTGGGAAGAAACAAAAGCAACAGGGTGTGGGAGGGGTCTCTGCATCGGCTCTCCCCATATGTAAGTGCTTTGCTTTGTTTGGCCGAGGCAATCGAGGTAACCTGTGTATTTATTTCCCCAAAAAACCGTACATTTAAAAAAGCCGTGAATGCCATGTCTGTTTCCAAATAATAATGCCGTCATCGGAGCATGTTTGCTTCCGAAAGACAAAAGACACAACATTCTAAAAACCCGAGCTTAGGCAAACAAAGTAAACAGTGTGTTTATAAACTAAAAATACTGCGTATGGTTGCAAACATCAGCCGCGCGAGTCTGCTTCGAAAAGCCAACAAACACAACATTATGAAAACAAGAGTCATCACGCAGAGGTCACTGCTCAGATAACAAGCAAAAGCGAAAGCACGTGACCCAGGAGGATTGCAGCTGCCACCCTGCGCGCCGCTGCTGGCTCCCGAGAGCAAAACGCCGTGGGAGCGAACATTTGCAAAAGAGTTGGGACATGCGCCCGCCTTTAGCCATTTGCAGCCTCCTATTTCAAATTGACACAGGCAACAGCCAACCAAATGCGTGGGGGGGGTCAGACCCACACAGAAAGGTTTCGAGTGATTACATGAAGCCTCGCAGAGCAGCGCATGCGCGCTGGCTCAGGCTCAGGCTCGACCTAAAAAGTGCTAGATGATATTTTTAGCCAGTCATAGGTATTCTCAGCCTTTTTACCATCAGCAGAGTGCCTGAGACCAGGGGTGAGAATTAATTTGATTACCTCTGCCTTTATCTCATCAAAAAGAAGGTATGGGTAGAATTCCTGAAGGATCATGAGCCCTTTTTAGCCTTGTGGAAGGTTGTTAGTATCAGACAGGTAGATTCAGTAGTCCATTTCTCTCCGTTATAAAGCCTTTTTCATCTTCCAGTCCGTCCTTGAATCAGGATCACAAAACTTATTCCAGGCTATTCTGAGGGCACAGGGTCTTGAAGATCCTTTGGTATGATGTTTGAGGTGGGCTTCATGTCCAAGGTTATTTCTTTGAGTCTCTTCAAGAGTGATTCAGCAGGTCAGCTCTGCCTTCTAGAATGGATAGCCCAAATCACGGTTGTTTTTTTAACATGCTTCCTCTACGCCTTAACAGCTCCTGCCGTCATTTGAGGATTTTGATGGGGCACTGCTTCTAGTGGTTCATTTGCCTATCTATGACTCTTATACACGAGCAGAGTCTTGGTCCTGGATCTAGGTCTACAACATGTGTAGAGGTTAGTACACCTTCTTAGCTGGATGATCAGTTATCCATTCAGAGACTGAGGACTTTGGAAGTCTGACCAATGATTTCTTTTCCATTCAGATCAGGTGTTAGATATATAAGAAGGACTATCTTCACAGTCTGTTTCAGGTGTTCAACAATCATTAGTACTTGTGTTGCCGCGACTTCGAGGACATGTAGTATGTATTGGTTGGTTACTACATAATTCCTTGATATTGTCGAAAATTGAGGGATACTAGTTCCTTTTACTTTCTAAGCCATTGCCTTCAGCAGGATTATGAGCACATATCTTTCGGTTGTCTTTTTCGTCCTGGCGACTTTTCTTAGGGAGTGGACGTCCCCCTTTTTGATTCCTGACAATGGCAGTCTGACAGGGAGTCCAGGATTTTCATCCTTGGATGTCCACAAGTGGTTTAGGAGTGTTATCTTCTTTGTCTCCTGCTCGTCTGTGGTATGCTCTTTTACCTCCTGACACCCTTTCCGTTTAACTATTTAAGCTGTCGATCTGGTGTTTCAGTATGTGCTTCCTGAATAGAGTTCTTTTGGTCTCTAGTTCTCTACACGCTTTTCGATCAGAAACGCATCCTGTAATAATTCCTGTGATCACTTTTGGGCTTCTTACTGCTTGGTGGAGAAACAGCCATTTTTTACTACTGCACTGATTTTTCTTTGAGAGAGCAGTAGTTGGTTAATTTCTGTGTCCACATGTTTTCTGGACTGTGTTTTAGGATATTATGTCCCTCTCCTTAAAGCTCAGTGCCGGGCATGGCGACATGTGCCTGTTGTCCTAGCTGCTAGGGAAGCTGAGGCCTGTGAGTTTCTTGAACTCAGGGGTTCTTGGCTGCACTTAGCTGTGTTGATTAGGTGTTCATGCTAAATAGGGAATCAATTTGGTGTTCCGAATGGAGCTCTAGATTTCCAGACTGTTTTGAGACGATATTGTTAAGGTAGGATCTGAATGAGGACAGTTCGTTTCTCTCCATATCAGGATTGTGGTAGATTCCAGTTTACAAGTAAGTTTTCTCCGTTTACAATCTCCATTACAGGTTGTATCTTGTCGATGTTTCTTATTTGGCCTTTGGATTCCAGGTTCTATTATATTTCATAACCGCCTAGATCACCTGGGTTTTTAGATGGGGTTGGTGTACTATTTTTTGTTGATATTATGAAACTGAAAATTTGCATTTTGTTGATGAAAATTGGAACCCTTAAATCAATGGCAATTAAATTATTTTCTCCTCTTTACAGTCCAATTGTGGTCTCTGAGCTGATGAAGGAGTTTTTTGCTTGGGCAGACCTCATAGTGTAAGTAGTGGGACGAGGAAGGAAATGAGGCAGTAATGCTCGGATTACTTACTGGGAATCTTCACTACTACGATTCTCTCTTCCTCTTCCCAATACTTACGACCTACGTTCCCAGTAAGGTGCGCTCCTGCGCGCCCGCGCACCTCTTTCAGTCCGAGCGCGCAGTGTCCTATGTCAAGCGCACACACAGCAGATCGCCTGAGAGAGCGTTTGCGTCGCCGGGAGTGGCAGGTAAGTTTCCTTTTAATGGCAGCCTGTGCACGCATTCAGCAACAAGAAGCTCCTGCACTTGCTGCATTTGTTTTCTTAATGGAGCATGGCTGGGGGCTGATTGTGGGCCTTTGTGAAAATATTTCTGTTAATTGCAGCGCATGACAGTGCTGAGATTAACAGGAATACTTTCACAAAGGCCCTAAACAGCCCGCAGCCGCACTCTATTAAGAAATTAAATGCAGCAAGTTTACAAACACGGCGTGTGTTTTACACGTTGTGCTTTTGAACTTGATGCATATCTTATGTAGCGCGGCTGCAGGCTGTTTGTGGGCCTTTGTGAAAGTATTCCTGTTAATCGCAGCACTGTCATGCGCTGCAATTAACAGAAATATTTTCACAAAGGCCCACAATCAGCCCCCAGCCGTGCTCCATTAACAAAAAACATGCATCAAGTTCAAAAGCACAACGTGTAAAACACACATCGTGCTTTTGGACTTGCTGCATTTCTTTTAGGTATAAGTATAAATAAATAAGTGGCCCTACATCAGAGATCCACAAGGCCCACATTGTTTGTAGCTTCTTTAAACCCCAAGAACGAGAGACATCTGTATTTGGCTCATTCATATCTTTTGGTTCTGGGAGGTACAAGTTATGGTTTTAAAATCGTTTAAATTAGAAAATGATACATGAAACAGTTTTGTCTTGGGCTATCAGGAAACATCTTTGATGTACAAAACGGAGAATGTCTTGATGTTTTATAGATAATTGAATGTTCTTTAGTGTTAGTGTCCCTTGAATCACCACACTGGTGGTATTTCGTGCGTGGAATTACCATACTGGTAATGGTATGCATATATGCTCACACAGGTGATGTCTTGCACATGAGGTTTCCCCAGTGCTTTGTTGAGCCTTAGATCATCTTAATGATTTTTTTTATACATGAGATCATTACAGTCCAAACATTTTTTTGCAAGTGCCCAGCACTATTGTGATATTTTGTGCAAATGATTTGCAGTTTTTGCCTGGCATTAACATAGGTGGCAGTATTCTGTACATGGGCAAATCATAATGCTCATATGTAGTGCTTGAAATTTTTACGATGGTGATATTTTGCATCTGGGATTATTCCAGCATGCTATCAACCCAGTTGTGATGTTTTGTGTCTAGGAATATTGCATTAGGAATGTTGTGTGCAATTGGTAATCCCAGTAGTGACATGTAGTGTATGCGGCTGTTTAATTTTGATGTGTATGTCGGATCTTCCTGTGGTGGTGGTTTGTACCTGGGAGCATTACATTGTTGTTTTGTGCACATGCGCGTTGTCATAGTGCCGATATTGTGTCTTGGAACATCACATTGAAGATATGTTTGCTCTTGATTTTTTGTGCCCGAGATCACCACAAAAGTGATACCTTGTGCCTGATGTAACCACCCCTGTGATGTATGCCTGGGGGCTCTATATAGTTATGGTGAATATTTTGAGTATTGCCACAACAGTTCCCAGATCTTAAACTGAAGAATAAGCCTACCTCAGAGCTGAACCAAAGACGAACCTTAACTCTACCCTTCACTTAAACCAAACACTGCCCCTTAACTAATGCACACCTAACAATATTCCTTACGCTAACGTCTAGTTTGGTACTTACTACTTTCAGTGTTGAAACATTCTCAGAAATGGTAATCTCAGTCCGGTTAGAATCATCTATATAATTAATGGTACATCAATGTAATGAATTCTGAGAAGTCAACCGTATCATTTAAAAACGAAGTAAAAGTGCTACTAATGAACACGTTCTTGCTCTAAGGCTCATGTACTTTAGTAGCCTACCACATTAGCCCTCATTTGCTGTACCATGTCAAGTATTGGACTTCTATGATCATGCCCCACCCTGAAACTCCGCCACTCTCCCCTAGAACAGCGCTCGCGTGCTTGACTGCCTATGATAATTATAAGGTAGCAACAATGGTATGGTCTGAAGGGTCGGGGAGAGTCGCCGCAGGCAGGGCGACATTCCTCTGCCCTTTAAAAGGAACCGCCCCTGGGGGTCATAATAGATACAGTGCCCTGGGGGCCCAACTGGCGCGTGTGCCCATTTTCTTCACACAGCGCCGTATAATTTTAGGCCAAGCACCTGTTTGTTTTTAGATCGAGCCTGGGCAGCGCATGTGTTGCTCTGCGAGACATGCTGTATTGAGGTATGGCATAGAAGTTCCGCCCATTTCCCATCCAACTTTTCAATTGGCTCCTGTTACTGTCATTTCGAAATTGTTGCTTTTCATTCATGAATAGGCTTAGTAGTCCCTCCTTGGTACCGACTTGTCTGCATTTGTATCCTCACATAACGACTGGACTTTTTACTTGTGTTGTTACAAGGTCTGCTTTATCTAGTGGGTGAGCACTGTTTTCTTTAATGATCTTCCCTATTCCACCCACGATGTCGCATCACGCCGCCACCTTTTATATCATGTCATTTACTCGTGTATTTTTTCATTTCCAGTGCGGTCCGCTTTAACTATAGTGGCCGCGCTTATTTATTTAATTTACAGCGCGGTCCGCTTTCACTTTAGCAGCTATGCCTATTTATTTATTTAATTTACAACGCAGGCCGCTTTCACTTTAGCGGCCGCACTTATTTATTTATTTAATTCACAGCGCGACCACTTTCACTTCAGCGGCCGCGCTACAAAAGCTTTCTTTCTCTATTTATTTTTATTACACCTTGTGTAAAAGCGCCCCATAGGCATTTTCACTTTAATGTTGGCCGCGCCCCTATATTTAGACGCTGCACCCACACACGCGGTCTGGTTCCTGGCGCACATAGCCTTGGCTGCAGCGCACAAAGACCTTACAGTACCGCACACAGAGGAAAAAAATTAGAGGGAACATTGCTTACGACCCTTCCTCCCACCTTGCTGCTTTCATCAGCCTCCAGTCAAG